>OX454264.1:44752868-45952868 GCA_949715065.1 Periphyllus acericola
CCGGCAGATCGACTCACTGTCCGAGGCGCACCACAGGTTGGCGACGGGCCGGCAGTTCGTGGTGCGGACGCGCGCGCTGATGGACCGGGCGGTCGCGAACGTGCAGCGTGAACACGCGTCGCTGCGCGGCCTGCTGTGCGCGGCGTGCGCGACGTGCGTCGGCCGCGAGGCGCAGCTGAACAGCTCGTGGACCGTGGTCGACGTGGCGGCGCGCCTGGAGCGGGCGTGCTTCGCGCTGTTCGTCCGGCTGGACACGATGATGGGCACCGACGCCGGCGCGGCCGCGGACCAGGCACACGACGTGGTGACGTTATGCTTGCACGCGGTGCAGGCGCAACGCACAGACACGGTGCAGCAGGCCCGGGACGTTGCGTGCCGCGTGGACAACTTCCACAAGGCGGTCAACCGGCTGCTGTTGGCCACGACGTCGTCGGCAAGACGGCCGCCGGCTCGAGTACTGCGGCCCGCGAGCAACGTCTCACGGGGGCGAGCGACGACGGCGGCGACGGCAGCGGCACCACGGCCCCGGGCGGCCGCACGTGGCAAGACGTTCGCCCCGTTCGCGAGGAAGAATCCCACGCTGGAGTCCACGGCCGTCGCAGCCGTCGCCGCCGATACAGCGTCAGTCACGATTCTTTGTCCTCCGTCGATTGGTATCATAGAGTACGAGTGAACACTCCGCTGTTATTAGTTAGTATTTACGGAGTAGGTTTTCAACGCGAAATTATCGTGATACACGTTTGTTCTTCAACCGTCTGAATAATTCTTAAAATGTAAGCGCTAATTGTTTGAGCGTAATTATTTATTTAATTTTTGAGATTAAGAGGACGTTATACCATCAATTTTTCGTATTAAAAACATGTTCACGCAAAACAGCTGCTACTCCTTCAAAAGTGATTTTACAAGAAAATCACTTCTTATAATATTTAAAGATAATGACTTTACCGATGGCCCCACGTAGCCTTTTTCAAAAATATGTTCATTTAAAGAAATGACAGCTGTTTAAATATATAGAAATACATATTTTTTTCAGTTTAAATATCTCTCTTAATAATATACTTATCGGAAAAACGCTACGTGGGACCATCAAAAATGTTGTTTTCTATTGATTTGATAATGGGTAATTTTCCTCTAAAACCGTTTATAAAACCTCTTTTAACTGTTTTGCGAAGACGTGTTTTGTGGTAAAAACATTTATTATTTGTCAGGCATGTGCTGCTGCCTATGTACACAACTACGCAACGCCGCCACCCAGACGCCGCCGCACCACATAGACAAACGAGATTTCCTTAACTATATATACATCAAATGTGTAAAGATTGTTATCAACAAACGAAGGTCGGCTATTCCGGGAATATATCCGATATTTGAATCAAATTAGGACTACTATAATAATCAATGATATTATATTTTACACCATTCCATAATGAAAGAAAATAAAATTCAAAACCTACTACCTAAACAATAGCATATTTCTTTGTACGTCGTACCTCAGATTTTAGTATAAACTTGAAATTTACACCGAGAGCTAAAATCCTAGTTATCTAGAGATCGTATAATTTATAAAAGATATTGATAAGATACTTTTTTTGTTCCTCATACATATTTTAAATGTCATGTTTTATGTAAAATGTAGGTAGATTATAAAATTTATTGTGGTTCTAGAAACATCATGAAAATTTAAAACAAGGTATTACTTTCTATTTAAAAAAATATCAAATAATTGTCTGTACTCACAATATTAAATATTTATAAGCAATGGCCGATGGGTATAAAACAAAATTATAAACTGCAATAATAATATAATAGAAGAAAATACTCAAAATCCTTATCATATTATATTTCTCGTGGTACATTAGTAACTAGATAAAGTAATATTGGCATATTTATATTGCATTTGCATCGTGCAATTACATATTCGCCGCATTGATGATCATTGACATTGTGACTGTGTTTGTTGTCCCATATTTCATTTCAACTTGTGTTGTGAACTGTGGATTGTAAGTTACTTAAATTGTTATAAATTAATAACTTTATCAATTATTAGTTATAATAATGAGTAATGACAAATAAGAGGAACCTTAGAAAACAAATCAATAAGAGACTTGTTGGTCGGGCACTCGTGCGTCGACGTTATGAAACGAAAAAGTAAGTACCTATATAAAGTAATTCAATTTTCGGGTGAAAACTTGAAGTATGCTTGAAATAAGTTTCAATAGCTTATTATAAATTATAATGTAGATATTTATAGGTAGCATTTAAATAAAATTATTATTTTTAGATTTTTAGAAGCGAGTTTTTTAGAGATAGCATAATTTTTAATAGATTTTGACTTTTTCAAACAATTTATAGAATATATATATAAATTTCTCATACATTGCTGTAACTAACTTCTTAACAAAAAAAAATTGAATGTAATTTCACAAACCATTTTAATAACTTTATATTTAAAATGTTGACAAATATCGCAAAAATCTGCAAAATGTAATTAATTCTAACCATTCTAATAGCTAAAACTTTCAATTGTAATATTCTGCGGAATTGTATGTTAATAGTGATTTAATTAAGCCAATTGCAGAAGATAATGATGAAGATGCACTACCATCATGTCATTTTTTGGATGACTCTGGTATTGATACTAGTTTATTTGAATGTTCTACATCAAGGTATTATTTATTATTATTTATTTTTATTTCGGAATTACAATTACACCTGCTATAATTTCAATTATTTTGAACTAAAATATCTGATGTTTTAATTAGCTGTTGAAATATTAACTTTTCGTTATAAAAAAGCTTCATACAAACAGATTGAATTGGCCAATAAATTTAAGCTAACATGTAATATACAAACACGAATAATATTATCATGTTTACGTTGTAAAAATTTGGAGTTTTTACGATCACAGCAACCCAAATGAGAGCGATTTTCCTGAGACATGTTTCTGGAATATTCGCATTTTGCAACCGTCTTGTGCAGTTGTGCTGCATTTCCAACATTAGCGGCAAATTTCAATTATAGCATCGAGAGCGTCGTACTTCTACCCCTGTCAAATTAGCCTCACCATAGTACGAAACTACGAACCGACTCCTTCCTTATCTGCTGCGACGGCGACGTATCATCATATTATACATATATACATATTATAAATAATATATAGAGAACATGTGCCGTTTTATTATATTATCGTTATTTATAAATTTATAATCCATGATAGAAATTAATTATATTTAAAATGTTCGACTATCCAATTCCTCGTAAAACGAAATTCATATAGTATGATGGGTTCAAATGACAGAAAATGTATTTATATATACAGTCGCTACAAGAGTAACAATTCATTGAATGAAACATTGTTCTCCCGCGTACTTTCTAGTTTCAACTGTAGTGATTACTGGTTACCATTGTTTTTGATTGCTAATACGATCAGTGAATTTTATCTTGTTTGAACTTTATTAGATATTAATTTTAGTATTTTTATATTATTTTATAGCAACGTGGGTATTGAAATATCAAGAGGGGAAAGTATATTTAATCAATGGTATTAGACATGATATTCATGAAAATCTTAGAACAGATTTGTAAGTTTCATTTGTAATATTGACAGTTTATATTTTAACTTTTTAGTTCTTTTTTTCTAATTTTCTAATTTTCTTATTTAAATTTGGTATGTTCGCGAATATTTAAAATATTACATCGGCATTTACGTGTTTAGTTACATTTAATTATATTGACGAGTAACGTCTTGGACGAAAATAGTGTACAAATTATGTATACTACGCTAGGCTAAGGCTAACAGTAGCTATAATATATATTAATAACTATAAATTATAATATATATATTATATATATGTACTATATAGTTGAGTTGTGCCGTTGTGCACTTGTGCGCGAGGTAAAATATTGCGGTGACAATATTATTATCTTTATGGTTTGTACTGAGTATCATGTATAACAGCCCGGACCGTACATGAAAGAATAACAACGCGTTCCCGCATATAATTTTTGTCGGACTGGTTTGTGCCGACTTCGAATTATGGGTGTGACGAACAACGCGCAGCGTGCTTGCGCCGCACGAAAACACCTAACAGCGCATTCTCTTGGCCGTCGTATACGTTTAGCTTTGGGTATCACGTCCTCTTAAGACATCTGGTTCCGCAAATGGTTGATTATGCTCAGCCATTCGCAAACATATATATTAAAAGATTTTCGTACTTCAATATCGTCCGTCGCAACTTTTTTTAAAAGTTTTTATTTTTATTTTTTATTTTGTTTTTAAAGTTTTTTGTACCTCGATATTGTAATTGACGCATGACCTTAATGAATCCCATATTTTTTTTTCTAACTTACGATTTCTGGCGTAATTGACGTACATCTAACCCTAAACACGCTACGCGTACTGTCTGTTTTGTCAGAACCAAAAAAAAAAAAAACTCTGTTATATAAAAATGAATAAGAAAACAATAGGCGCGTACTATCCGAGGGCGTCTCGTATACAGTGACGGCTCGTGCACCACCTTTATTTTTTTTTAGAACATTAAATGGTTTTACAGCAACATGACATTATATTTTTTAAAGGCACTTATATTTATGGGCAGTAATTAAAATTATTTTGTGAACTTAAAAGTCACTCATTTAGCATGATGAAGATATAACTCATATAGCTTCGCGTTAATAACATATCGCTATTATATTTATTAATTATATTTCAAAACTGTATGCGGTACGCACGTTGTACCCGTATACGTTGTCAATTTATTTATATTATTTTTAATGTGAACGTAATTATTGTACAGGCAACACAGCCTACATACGTACAATATATGCGCCAGTTGTGTCGATTTTACCAAACGCACGCTTATCAAAGATTTTATTACATATTATTTACAATTTATCAATAGTTCTCAACAGTTGAGCATGTATATATATATAAATAGCTGCTGACTTAACGTACCTGGTATTTAGGATAAACCTATAATTACGGACGTCCAATGCGTTACCAACGGTCGTCTCCGAATTATCGCGTTTCCGATGAACCGCCGCGTCGGACCGCCTCGGCCTCGGCGCAAATCGTTAGCGCGCATTTCGATGAGAAGTCGGGGAAAAAAAACATGTGCGACAAACGAGCGCCGCCGCCGGTTATTCGCGTCGCTATCTAATCGCATATTTTGATATTTTGAATTTTGATATTTCTGGGCGGTGTCCCGGTAGTGTTTCAAACGAACGGCGCGTGTATAATACTGTTAATCGTTATTACAATCCAATGACCGTCGTCTTAGCGGATTACGCGCAGGCGATAGGCCACAGAGCGACAATTAGCGGACTAGCCGCGCTCGATAGATTGCGCTCAAAAAGTAACGCCGATACGCGGCTACGGTTTTAGACCGTCCGAATACGGAAACGACCATTACGTTCAACTCGTCGAGCGACCTGGCCCGTGGCGTATCCAGCCTCCAGGGGGGGGGGGGAAATTTGAACTCTAATCGTACTCATAAATGTATAAACGAAAGCCTGTTTCCTCTTCATCGAAGCCATTATTACGTTGTGATTAAGTAAAGAAAACCGTGAGCTGTTGCAATACCACACTGCATTCCGTAATACCACAGAGTACTACTGAATTACCGAAGAACTACAATAAGCTAATCAATTTCTGTTATGATATTTTTAATTTGTATCATATCGAAATTATGCTCTATGGTATCAACTCCGAAAAATTAATGTTTTGAAAAAAGAGTATCGGACAAAATTAACAGACTCTCACCTGTATATGAATAAGCTGTTCCTTCTTGAGTTCCCAATTTCAATATAACTGGCTAAGGAAAATAAATCCAATTTTTAGCATTAAATTACTTGGTAATTTCTTATTATTACTACTCTACACAATTATTATTTACCTATTTACCTAACATTGTAATTTTTTAATATAAATTAATTATTATAACTAGATACATTTTTTTTTCATATACTGCCATTTTAAAAGTATAAAGATTTGACCATTCGCGCTACACCCGTTGTACCGAACACACGCGCTGTTCCTAGTTTGTCTACAATCAAATTCGTCCAAAAACTAAAACCACGCATGCTACTCGTACCACATGTACCCACGTATTTCATACCTCAAGGTAATATTACTTTTATTCTTTTTATTAATAAATTATAAAGAGATATAGTGCTGAAATAACTCATCACATAAAACCTACGGCCGCCGCCGCGCGGCATCGCCGGTAGTCGGCTCCAAGGTCGCTAACGTAATCGCTCGACGAACACCGCTATCTGAACAGATATGGCTTCTCCCAGCAACTCATTAGCAAATAAAATTATCACCAAGAAAGGCAATGCAATTAACTCGTTAATTATACGTAAACCAAATATTAATAATACCTCTACCGGCGACGCGTCGCCTTCCGACTTCTCTGATAATGACGACTGGCAAACTGTTGAATCAAATAATAAACGTATTAGGTCTCCTAATAACACATCACCACTCTCAAAAAAAACAGATTCTAATATATTTATCTCCGCAAATCGTTTCTCCCCGATTGCTCCAGTCATCGAAGATGAACCGATGGACTCTTCTGCTATAAATCCAGTAGTTAATGATAACAAAACTGCTAAACCACCTCCTATTTTTATACATACGGAAATTAATTACAACACATTTTGCCTTAAAATGAAAGAAATATCAGACTCGTCGGGGTTTGACTGCAAAAGCTCCACAAAAGGTCTCAAACTCCAATCTTACAGTCCCGATTCATATAGATCAATCATTAAATATCTCAAGAGTAACAATGTTTCATTTCACTCTTATCAAGTAAAAGAAGAAAAAGCATACCGTGTTGTAATCAGAAACTTACATCATTCCACAGATCCATCTTTTATTAAACAAGAATTGTCAAATAAAGGATTCGTCACCAGAAATATAACACCTGTAATTCATAAATCTACCAAGGCTCCCCTACCAATGTTTTTCGTAGACATTGAACCTAGTTCTAATAACGGCGATATATTTAAAATGACTTCATTATGTTTCACAAAAGTTAAAGTAGAACCCCCTCATCCTAAAAAAGAAATCCCTCAATGTCACCGTTGTCAAGACTACGGCCACACCCGTAGCTACTGTCATCACACACCTCGTTGTGTTCGCTGCGGTGAACAACACGAATCAACAACATGTATTAAAGACCGCACCTCTCCGGCAAAATGCGCATTATGTAACGGAAATCATCCGGCCAACTATAAGGGTTGTCAAACACACATTGATCTTAAAAAAAAATTATTTTCCGTGAAGTCTACTAAAAATATTTGGAATAACAATACTCTCCCTCAACAATCTAGTAAAGAGATCAACCACGACCCATCTCGCCCAACATATTCAAAAAATTTTCCCCCATTAGTTCAAGATTCATCTCCTCAAGACCAAAATATTAACTCCAACCTTAATCAAAACCTCACTGCTCAACTCTCTTCGTTTATAAGTGATTTAAAAGCATTAATCAACCCTCTTGTCTCACTACTCACTACAGTCATTGACAAACTAATAAAAAATGCCAATCATTAATACACATCCACTCACTATATTCTTATGGAATGCTAACGGCATCCTTCAACATTTAAATGAACTACAGATTGCTCTCAGCGAGAAAAACATATTAATAGCTCTTATATCAGAAACTCATTTAACCAAATCTTCATCATTGAAAATATTCGGGTACGAAATCATTAGAGCAGACCATCCAGATGGTACTGCTCATGGTGGTACTGCTCTTATAATCTCCAATAAAATTGCTCATCGCCCACATCCACCATATACGAGTATAAATATCCAAGCTGCGAGCACAGCTATAGTAATCAACTCAGTGCCTATCTCCATCTCGTCTTGCTACTTACCTCCAGGAAGACCATTTCCCGTGGGAGAACTGACCACTATCCTGCAATCACTAAGCTTAACATATATAATTGGCGCGGACTTTAATGCCAAATACCAGACCTGGAGCCGCACTACAAATACAAGAGGCCGCATTCTGCACAACTTCATTTCACTCAAAAATCTCAAGATACTAGCACCAAACTCTCCAACCTATTGGCCGTCACATGCCAATAGACATCCAGACACCATTGATTTCTTTATTACCAATTTACCTAATCGCTTCTTAACCGAAATTATAAATCTTAACGACCCTGCTTCCGATCATACACCTGTCTTACTTCACGTTGGAGCTCAACCTACATTGAAACCAAATAGACCAACTATCACCCCAGGTATTACAAACTGGAACAAATTCAAAGATATCATCTCAAATAAAACATTTCTGAATGTCAAACTTAAATCATCCACTGATGTTGACCTTGCAATCGAAAAACTCACCGTCGACATCCAAAATGCAGCTAAAGACTCATCTACCCAGAAACCACTCATCACTCAGACACCCAATTTACCTCCCAACCTAAGACTACTTCTAGCTGAAAAACGCAGAGCTAGGTCGAAATGGCAACACACTCACTACCCAGCAGACAAGATAAAGTATAATCGTCTTTCCAACAAACTTAAGTCTCTGATAAAAGCTCATAAAAGCAACACATACAAAAACCACATTCAAAATCTCTCTATAGTAAATGGATCTATCTGGCGTAAAACAAAATCAATCCTACGAATCAAAGACTCCCTTACACCTCTTCGCCGTCCAGACAACTCCCTTGCATCCACAGACAAGGAAAAAGCTGATATTCTTGCCGAAGAACTTACAAAAGTCTTCCAACCTCATCTTATTGACCCACCAGCTCAACATCTACTGACAATCACCGAATCACTACAATCACCTTTACCTATGGCTTTACCCACAAAATCTACTTCTCCAGCAGAGATATATGGTATTATTAAAAATCTGGCAAACAATAAATCGCCGGGCCACGACCTTATATCAAATAAAGTGGTTAAAAATCTTCCTATTAAAACGATCATTCATCTCTCACATATATATAATGCCGCTCTTCGACTATCTTACTTTCCAACAACCTGGAAAACATCAATCATAGTCACATTCCTCAAACCGGGAAAACCTCCTGAAAATCCCTCCTCGTACAGGCCCATTAGCCTGTTACCAGTTCTCGGCAAAATCCTGGAAAAAATTCTACTAAAACGCATTACAATTATAGCCCAATCAAACAACAGTATTCCAAACTTCCAATTTGGTTTCCGATCGAAACATGCTACTACACATCAACTGCACCGAGTCATAGACACCATTTCATCAGCTCTGGAAACTAGAAAATACTGCGCGGGAGTCTTCCTGGACGTATCGAAAGCGTTTGACACTGTATGGCACAACGGGCTTCTATATAAACTCAAAAGCCAATTACAAGCCCCTTTATACCTAATAATAAAATCCTATTTAGAAAATCGTTCCTTCAGTGTTCGCCACAATCTACATCACTCAAACAACTACACTATTTCTGCGGGTGTTCCCCAAGGCAGCGATATTGCACCATTTTTATACACTATTTACACCTCTGACCTCCCCACATCACAAAATACAATTATTGGAACATACGCAGATGATACTGCATTATTATCAACATCTCAAGATCATACTATAGCATCCTCCCAACTTCAAACTCACCTGGATTCTCTCTCGAAATGGTTCGCCAACTGGAAAATCAAAATTAACGAAACCAAGTCTTCATATGTCACTTTCACGCTTCGACCTCTCAACTGTCCTCCTGTTACAATTAATAATATTACCATTCCCCATTCAACCGAAGTGAAGTACCTGGGCCTAACATTGGACAGACGCTTAACTTGGTCATCACATCTAAAGGATAAGCGCAAAAAACTTAATGCTCGACTTCATCTATTAAGACCTCTCTTACGCTCAAACTTAACTCTTCCCCTCAAAATCATATTATACAAAACACTGCTACAACCTTTGTGGGCGTACGGCATTGTTATCTGGGGCTCCGCCAAGAACTCAAATAAAAAAACAATACAATCATTTCAGAATATCTGCCTTCGAATAATAACTGGTGCACCTTGGTTTGTCTCAAACGACTCAATAAATAATGACCTCAAACTACTCTCAATCAACAAAACTGCTTCACTGTATTACAAACGCTTCCACGCCAAACTCCTATCAAACCCCAATCAACTTATCAAGGAACTGGCATCACATACACTCCCCGGAAACCCGACCAGACGCCTGAAAAGGAACTGGTGCCGAGACCTGATAATTTAAGAAAAAACTCAAAAATAATTCGAGGTGTCACAAATGTGTGACTTCCTTCTCATATTTAATAATTGTCAACTGTTTAAATTTAAAAAAAATAACTTATTGTACATATGTATAGATTGTAATTTTTCAAATAAAGCCATTTTTATAAAAAAAAAAAAAAAAAGATTTGACAAAGATTTTTTTCACTGGACCTCATTTATTTATTATTTTAATCTTTAGGACTCCAATAAAAATTATTTGCCGACCCCTGTTGTATAGTGACTTCCACTAATGGACACGGATCATTATTTTGGGAGACCACTCGTATAAAGGCGGATTTCTTTGGAAAAATCAAATAAAAGCAAGACGGCTGAACAATATACCGCGACGGTATCATAAAATATCACGTTTGACGTTTTAATATTTCCGATTTCGGTCGACATCGTAATTCGTAGTATAGTGTCCATATACGGTATATAATATTATGTAGACCTAGGCATCATATACTATTAATTATAAATTGGTAATTTTCCACATACGACAGCAAATGTACCTATGCTTGGTAAATTTCGAAACGATAAAACAATTTTAATATCAAAAACTATAGGCATAAAAACTAATACATACTTTATTTTAGACGTTTAGTAAGTAATTTTAAGCAGAAAAAATTGTTAATATTCACTATATAGGAAAATAATGCACAAAAAGGAAAAAGATACCATAATAATGGGTCTTCTCCGGTGACTCGATCGAAAAAATCAATTGTACTCTAACGACAAGCGTATATTATACTATTGATTTGTGTTTTTATGCTGTGCACGTAGAAATGATCGGAGTATACGACATATACAATGTAGCATGTATATACAAATATGCTATTATCATGTGCGTGCTCCCCTTTGTCCAGTAAACAGTCGACATATACCTTACAGTGTCCCAGAGACCCAAGACACAACCATATATATACCAAACCTAAACCTTAAGGACATAAAATTTTAAAAAGATAAATATAACGGAAAATGCGTTTTAAGGTCATATAGCCAACGGAAAGAATAGAGAGGCCACATTGAGTATTCGCCCAATACTAATAATAAATATAGGTAATATAATGTAATATAATATGTTTTTTAATTTATCGTATGTACGAGTAATATGTATATGTACAATGTATGAGTAATACGAGTATGTACTCGTGTATACGGTGTGTAGGTATGAAGGTAATGCGAGTGCCGTCGTGAGAACTCGGGCGTATTCTCAAACCGTCAAAAATCAATTAGTGAAATTAATCCGATTGATTTTAAGTCTGCCTCGTCAAAATCGTATTCTGAAACGAGTATTAAATTAATAAACAAACTAACGGCTCCATGAAGAATCGGGATGATAGTAAAAACGCACTGCAGGTTGAAGACCACTAGTCTGTATGGTAAAACACTAAAACCTTTTAGGGAAATAGAATACGTGTATTTTACGATAGTGCGTATACAGTGCGATGATATACTAATATGACAACAAGCATGGGTTCTAAGACGTGTAACACGGGTCGCCGTGTGTATGTATATGGTGTGAACGTGACCCTTAGCGACGGCCGTGCGTATGTATGTATAGCAGTGGCATGTTGAACTAATTTTTGATGAGGAGCAAAAATGTATGCGAGTTACCCCCCCCCCCCCCCGCTAACAAAAATTCCACCATTGCAAAAAATAAAATTTTTACAAAATATCCGTAATATTTAGCACACTAGCACGTATGTCTTACACAAGTAAGATACATATTCGTATACGTATTAATATTTTCTTTCATAAACCTAGTCACCAAGGTGGCTAGGTATTTTGTGGCAAGGGGATCACCCACCCACCAAAAATGTTGAAGGACCAATTGCTCCAAAATAATACCTTCGCCACGCCACTGTCTACAACCGTTACATTCTACACCTTTATCTGCAGTAAGATAAGTCGATGGTTAAGTTTTTATTTGTACGACACGAGTTTTCATTTAATGATATAATGATATAATATGCACGGCGTACGTTCGGAACGATAAGTCTTAAATAAAACAAATTCAGTATTTTTTTGCCACTGTCCAATAAATTGCTTTTTGCGTGCTCCTGGGTAGTTTCCAGGTTAGGAACCGCTGTTTATAGTGGACTATAAATCAGGTGATTCGAATAACGTCACGCATGGTGTCCAAAAGAAACAATGTGTTCGTTCACACTGTGGGAAAATACGTGAGCTCCTCACTGGCGGCTGCAGGGTTTACACACGCGCATTACCGGTCCCTGCACGAAACGTCAACAAAACGCGCGACGTGAGATCCCGGCTAGACGCTCGCGTTAAAGGAGTACACAAAAAAAAAAATCTTTAAATTCTTTTTCTATGTCAAATTGATGTAGTCACAACCGTATAAAATAATTTGAAGAAAATCCAATGTAAATAAAATTAATACTTTATGATTATGAGATAATATTAAGACGTTTAAGACGTTTAGAACAGTCGCGTGACGTCATTGGGCCCGGCTCGCCGTAATCGCCTATCTTACCCGTGTTGTCGCTTTGCACCACGATTCATCAATCTAAACATTTTATTTTTGATGTTTGATTTACGTATAAATGTGTGATTTTGTGTGTTAAAGACGATAGAAGTTTTAGAATTACAAAATACATTTAAGGTTTTTAACTATTTAAAATATTAAAAAAGATATTTTGGTTTAATACACACCACTACGGCACTACACCAGTAGCAAATAACGGCAGCGCGGAGATTTATCAAGAAATTATGAACAGCGATCGTCTGGCGGATCGGCAGTTAGGCACTGTTATCTTATCCATTTCATTGTATTTTTAATTATATATAGGTACAATATTATGAACATAATTTTGTTAAATGTGTCTTAGAAGTCATTTGGTACTTAAGTTATTGAGTGTTAATAGTGTTTTCACATTTGAATCATCATTTTCAAGAAAGCTTCGTCATTTTCAAATTCATGTTCAAATAAATAAGCACTAGTCATGATACGAATTAAATTTAAAAATATTAAATTATACGAGTAAATACGTTGCTGAACTTCCAAACACATACGGGTGGTACACAGGTACCTACAACAAAAATTCGAAAATATAATTTTTTTATGCATAAATATAGTTTTATTTATAAAAATACATAGAGTTAAATAATAGTGGCGGACCTATCGTTCGATCATCGCTCTTCGTGTATCAAAATAAACCGACGAGATGCGTCGTATAACAAAAGTGTCTCTTTTAGGATTTTAATATTTAAAAAACTAAGCGTTGTATTAAAATTCTGATACTTCTATCGTTTTTAACACAAAAAAACACACATTTATATGTAAATCAATCGTCAAAATAAATAAAAATTTAGGCCGGTAAATCATTGTGTGAAAAGAGTAAATATTACACACATAATATAATCCATTTCGCCCAGGCAGTCCCAATGACGACATGCTTCTTATTTAAATTCCTCATAACTCATTGAATAATGTGAATTGAAACATAAAACCTATTGTATAGGTAATTTATAAAAATGGGTCGTACAATGAAAAGTTTGGAAACCTCTGACCTATACAATTTTTTTTTAGAATTGAACGCTCTTTCATATTAATAATACTTATTTTTTGTATTTCGTGCTCCTTCAACTCGTGTCGTTCCATTCGCACACGAAAGAATGACTAAAATGGATATTAGGAACACACATATTATATAGTTATAAAAATATTCTTATAACGAAAACACGTATATATATAATACATATATAACATGAATATATACAATATACATATATAACATGGTCACTACATGAAAGGTATATCGGAGGCGTGTTTGAGACTTCAACTCAAGGGGAGGAAGGGGGGGCAGAAGGTACACTCCTCCTCCACTGCATAAAAAATAATATTAAACATGTGATAAAATAAAGGACATTTTTACTTACAAAATAAGATCTATAATTCTTATTTTAATATTTCCAAACCTAAATATTTCTACTTGTGAGTTGTTATAATAGTTATATTACTATCGTAATAATATGGGTCTTTCACTGTGTACCGTGAATGTAGGTAATCTATGAATAGTGTATTATAATTAGTATATTATATAATAGAGTATTATAATATTGTATTATAATAGTATATTATCTATTATTTAAATATTAATAAAAAAATGTGCTTTGTCAACGTTTCAAATTCAAATGCTTAAAAAATTCCAATCACTATACACAAAGTTTCATTAATAGAATTCTGCAACAAAGTGTTTAAATGCTCGCAATAATCATTTATCATTGTCATATAATTATTATTTTGGTAATCATCGTATCTGATATTCCCTAAGAATGTGGTATTGTTTCGACGTCAACAATAAGACGTTTTCCGGCTATCGAACATTTTTTTCAAGATATTTATTCGAAATTAAAATATTTGCGAAGTTAACTAAATAAAGTATTTTTAAATATATTATTATAGATTATTGTTTATTAAATACTCACCAGAAAATATAATTTGTTAGGTATTATAGTGTACTTATGTAATGTCGACGGTAGATAGTTTACTAATTTACTATATTCGTTAATTCACCGGTAGACCGCATATTATAATTTATAGGTATACCATATACGATAGCCCGGATTTTGTGGGCATTTTCACATTTGCACTATTGGTCTGTGACGATGAGCAATGTCAGCTATAAACATTATTATTGCTACGTAGAATAAAATAAACGATATTTTATCTTGCTTTTTAATAATTTTTTTTAAATGCTTTTTCGGTCTTTTGTTACTTTTAAGTTGATTTTTTTTGTTCTTAATAACAATTTTACAAAATTTGTTCTAGTTCTACGTACTTGAAATATTTGGGATATCGATATTTATTTTTATGTCGTATATTGTGTTTTAAGGTTGTGGGTAAACCGGTTTTAAAAATGTTTGCTTTAATGTGCTAAATAATAGTAAGTATACATACTTGTCGTTTCATCGAATTTGTAGAAATAGGAAAATATTTGAGTGTCGGAAAATAAGAAAACGTATTGGACAAAAATGTTTAATAAGTTTAATAATAAAACCACGGTGAAACTATGTATATAATATATTAAAATATTCATAGATAAAGGCATAATACAAGATATATTTATTTATTTATACTTTCAATTTCTAAAGCTAATAAAATATTTTAACTTACCTTCGGTATCGAAGGGCTCCTCTGTGTCCATATTCATGTCAACGAGGGCCTAAAAAATATATTCAATATTTCTGTAATTTAATATTTTGATAATTTTGATCTCAATAAAATATTATATTTACAATAAAATATTATGAATGATTTCGAATAAAATGTGTATAATCTAAATTATAATGTATTTTTAATTGTTATCATGTCATTCTGTATATTATTTGAATAAGCGTTGTAAAATATTCTTTAGCATGATTTAATAAAGTAAACATTTTGGAATAAAACAATTAGACAGAACTTTACTTCTAAATCAACTTATTAATTCACCTCCACTATATTCTTGCAGTGTATTTTACAGTACACTTGATGTGTCTATAAAATTGAAAAAAGAGTTGGTTTCAATATCAATAAGTACACAAATTTATAATTAATTGAAAACCGTAGGGTATTGTTCAGTATACAAAAAATATTAGATTCGTAAAAGTGTTTGATCAAAACTTATTGTAAATCTAACGGGAGCGAGTAAAATAATTTTCATAACAAAATCATAGTGAAAACACATATAAAATATATTATAATATTATATATATATAAACATCCATTAAAAACGACATAATACAAGGAAAAAATATTTCTTTCATACTCACAGTTTCTGAAGCTATTAAATTAATTAAGAATAAAAAATTACCTTCAGCAATTAAGGGCGCCTCCGAGTCACTACCAATGTCAATGATATTCTAAAAATGAAATTCATTACTACTAGTATTAATATTTTGATATAATTGGATCTCAATACAATTTTAAGAGTCAATATGGATCAAAATATAAAAAAATATTCATATTATTCTATTAACTATAAAATATTATGAAAGATTTCGAATAAAAGGTGTACAATCTATAAAAGAATGAATTATAAATTGTTTTCGAGTTATTCGGTAAATAATATTGATAAGGTGGTGTTAAATACTAAATATCTAGTATGACTTAAAATGGTAAACAATTTAGGAATAACAGAACTAAGCTGAATTATTGTCGAAAACAACTTACCAATTCAATTCTGCTACATTCTTGCAGTGCAATTTGGAGTGCACATGATGTGTCTAGAAAACAGAAAAAAAATTGGTATCAATATCAATAAGTACACAAATCTATAATTTATTAAATGTTGATATATTTGTGTCTCAACACAATTTATCAAACCCACATAGACTTCAATAAGTACATAATCAATATACGATAGTTAATTATTTATTGTTACAAGGTTAAGCTGTTCATTATTTCGATAAAGTGATGTGAAATATATTAGTATGTATGCATTTAAATTGAAATTCAATAGACTGATAAATTTAGAATACTGTTTTGGGTTAAACTTAATTTTGTATTTTAAAACCATTTACCATATTGGGTTCAGTTTTAGTATCACAGCTGATGTTTTCTACAGTTTTGGTCTTATAGCGTGTACGCCGAACACGATTGGCCAAAAATTAAAATATATGAAGAAGAATTTCGATTAAAAAGTACACAATCTATATAAGATTTTGATTTTTAAATTTTTACGAAAGTAAACTGTTCATTATTTCAAATAAGTGGTGTGAAATATATTAGTATTTATCATTCAATATTGAAATCCAATATACTGAGTAATTAAAAATACCGGTGTGAGTTGAACTAAATTATTTATTTTAAGAAAATTTACCTTTTTGGAATCTGTTGTAGTCTCACAGCTGATTTTTTCTTCTGTTTTGGTCTTTCGTTGCCTACGCGGTACAATATTGGCCTATAGATTAAAATATAAATAATTTAGTATTTTAAATGGAAATTCAATGGATTGGATAATTTATAGTACTTATAGGCACTATTCAGGTTTACAGTATGTTCAGTATAAATGGTGTACCACTTACAAAATGTTTGATAGTAAATAAAAGGCCAAAGACAAATAAATATATATACATACAATGTATGTTATATTCTTTGTACGTTACTTATTACTAAGGAGCGGATTTATATGTATTTAAAACTAAAAAATATGTACAAATATATGTATTTTTTTTATCCAAATATATAATTAAAAATACATGATATGTAAAAAAATTAATCAATTTTTAATAAATACTATAAGTTATAGGTACATTATAAATTTTTGTTTTGATAAAACGTAAGAAAGATGTAATAAATTATATTTTGAAATAATCTTTTAAATAAATTAATTATAATGCTTCAATATCTTGGTAGGCAAACGCGATCAATAGTAAATATAAATCTAACATTTAATATAGAACGTATAGAAAATTTCTGTCTTCGAACATTTTTTTTAACACCAAATTGTGTTGTAATGATATTTTGGAAAAAATTGAAATTTATTCAGTTTGAAACGAATGAGAATTATTCGTAATTTAAAAAATACAGCACATTTTATAATAATGTTGAATATAAGCTCGGCGCATTATGCTCACAATGCTAGAAACTTGTTAAATAATTAATTAATTGTAATATAATTGTAATGTATTTAATGTACACAATCGCCCGGCCCAATCACCAAACTTTACAGCAATGAATTGTTATTTTTGTCGGACTACCAAAAAAAAAATTGAGCACCTTCAAACCCATTCAAATTTTAAAGAATTTTATGAGGCCATAATTTACAATATGCGTGCGTGAGATATTACATACTATGACCACTTATTTTCGTTACAAAGAGCCTAGACTCATAAAATTTAATCGTTTTTAATAGTAGTTCAAGCATGACACTTTGAAATAAATATTACAAATATTACATACAAATTAAAATATCAACGAAAAGTTTGTTCGTCATTGGATTAGCATCAAAAGCGTGTATAATACGTATAACTTTTCAATTTATTATATCACGATTACGTAACTTTATAAAATTGGGATATCGAAATCATTAAAAAAAATGTTCGAAAAAATTGAAAAAAATGTTTAAAGTATATTGCCTTTTTTTAACCATCGTTAAGGATAATTCGAATACTGCACTCAGAAAAAACTTTGATCAAATTTCGTATTAGAACACTAATTATGGTGACTGAATTTCCAATTAAGCAACATATATTATTATACTGTATAGTGTATACACATCGATAAATGGTGCAATAGTCAAAGTATTCTTGCATAACATCGACACATAACAATATAACATGTCCATAAAGGTACACAGTGCATTATAATTATTTACATTATGCATTTTTTAAAGAATGTAAATCATTCTTTTTCATGTATATCGAATTTTTTTTGCATATTTAAACATTTTTCGTGCATATTTTTTAATTTTTTTATAAATTTTGCAACTTCTAAAACATTTGAGCAACAGGAATAACCATATTAATAGCTAGGATTAATTAAATTAATTTGATTATTATAATTACAATAATTAAATTAAAAAATCAATTCCTTAAATTCAATTCAATGAAAAACACACATACGAATACTGATAAATGCACTTAAAAGCAATAATTGCCTACAATATAAAAGTGTAATCAAATTTTTTTTCAATTCATCATTTAAATGTATACAACATGTTTGATGATTATAATATTTTGTTAATTTACTCGAGGCAATTATTTAACTATATGTGTAACGGGGATCGATTAATCGTTGCATCGATAGTAATGTTATATCAAGTCGCTAATAGTGACGGTCTAAATACGATTGACCTGCGGTTAACCACGATACCATCAGGGCACATTGATTATGCATATAATAATATTATGTAAATTATACACGCACCATGATAATATTTAACGGGAAAATATCCAATAGTGGCATTTGTGGCCGATCGCTCGCGGTCAAATGATTTGATATTTTCTCGCCATCTAATTACGATTTGTGATTTATTTTATTTAATAATATAATACATAATAATTTTAATACAACATAATTATTGAATAATTATAATACATGTTATGGTTACTTAAATAAACTCATTTTTAAATTATTTATTTATATTTTATTAACCACCACGTGAGCGCGCGCATGAGTTCGTATTGTGTTTGCTTACGTAGGACGCCGTGTTACACAAGAAGGAGGTGTGACGCTGCCAAGCGGGAAAACGCATGGTCGCCCAATGCCGTAATCATGGGAGGGGGGAGGGGTGAATACATGCATTCTGTACTGTGAAAAATTGACAGAACACAGTTATATCTATAGTTGGATAATTTTGATTGAGTTCAAAAAAAACATTACAATTATAAAATAGAGTGTGTCGAACATACGCCCAGTAAAAGTTATACTTTTTTTGCAAAAAAATATTGGGTTAAACTGATACCCGAAAAATGGGCTGCCCCCACCCCCCTGGGAAAATCGTTTTTTCAAAAAATGTATTGGGCTAAAAATTATAAAACCATTGTTACAAATAGTTGCAAATCAGCCGGAAAATGTTGGTACGGGTTTGGATTCGGTATAGAAATTTGGGCGGGCTTATACGTAAAGTTGGTCTCCCAATAAGAAAAATTGAAATGTGGTGAGACTATAAGAATTAAAAACTATGAAACCATTGTTGCAAATTAGTTGCTAGTTATTGCAGGTGCATGTTTGGTATTGTTACGACAACATGAAGGGGGCCAACTTCAGGCACGTCGTATATTGTACGGATATACTCGTATTCTATTCAGATGTGTATTATACAGAAACGAGACGCCGTGCAGCGGTGGATGGAAAGGGAGCGTCCGTTGGATTGGCCGGCTGCGGCAGTGGTGTCGACGATGGTCAGTTGCGGGGTACGTAGGCAGGATATGGCAACGTCGGTGACCGTCATAAAAGGAACTGTTTGCATGGTCGGTGGTGCGGCGTGGCATTGTGCGGTGCGGTGCGGTGACGGAGGGCAAGGGGATGGTGTGGGGTACTTGTCGTGTTAGTCTGCAGGTTGTGCAGAGCGTTCCTTTATTCTGCCGGTATACATCGAGATCAATATGGCCATACTTCCCCACCCACGATGCGACACGACTCAGAAAGAACATCGCGTGACAATCTTTATCGTTATGCGAAAGGCTGGTTACTAAATCTGGCGTGATACAATGTGACGACCGTGACGAAATACGAACGAAAAACATGTCCGTAGTCATGGTGAGGCAAGTCGGTGCTCTTCCCCCTCTCCCCTGGACACAACTATAACCCATTATCATTATTTTAGGGGTTCTCTCGTACATCAACATTTTTGACGGAATTTTCACCGAGTTTAAAAATAGTTTGAACTCGAACAGGAAATTATTAAGACTGTGTTAAATAGGGTTTTTTTATTTTAATTTTATTGTACGATATCACGATATATTATGAATAACAATTACATATAATAATCGCAGCGAGTCGGATTCGCGCATGTACGAACAGCGGAGTCGGTATTGTAATGAAAACTGCCGATAAGCAGATGAATGTCTTAAGTCCAACTTCGAATTGACGATACGTGCCACTATTATAATACGTATTTCTCCGTATTTTATTATAACAATCATTACACTAACAAAATCATATTAACTGTACTATAGCATATTATACGTAATAAATAATTTGATGTATTAGGTCAGTAAAACAACGTTATCTAATGTATCTTCATGGTGGGTGGTAGTTCAATCGCTTAAGACATTATATATTATCCTCGAAGGACCAATGTTTGGGAGTGGAAGTGGACTGTATGAAAAAATACGATCTTTTAAAAATATTAAACGGTGTACTATTTAGTAAAAATAATAATAATGGTTTGGGGCACACTTGTGCTGGCCAGCTATGGGAGATAATAAATAATATAAAAAAAATTGTACAGTAAATAATAATAACAATAATACACAAGAATAATAAATGACCTGATTTGGTCGCGCTGGTGTTGGTGGAAGTAATACACAAAGACTGTGATGACTAGTGGTGCAGTATTGTGGTAAACGGTGGTTGGTAGTAAAAATGGTAACAAACAATTAACAAAACAAAAGGTAAAAAAAAGGGTAGAAAAAACTAGAACACAAATCACGACGTGTTCTTACTTTCCCGGTTAGCGAACGACAACCAAAACCAGCCGTCGCAATGTCTACCGATAATCTCAATCATATGCATATTAGATAATATTGCATAACAATATCGCGTGACACTACGTATCACTCGAACAATTAATCTTTAACTACATTGTTATCGAGTACCACCAGTTAACTATTTTTTCGTAATATTACCTACTGCAATAGATTCAAGAAAAAACTCATAGATAGTTTTAATTATATACCAACAATCAAAGTACATTTTATAATATTATACTTAAAATATCAGATTTTTTTGAAAAATATATTTTTTTAAATTCCATTATCCCCCCCCCCTCGCTCCTGATAATGAGATGTGGTAACGGCCATGAACACGAAAGCAACGATAACTACGGTCCTGTCAGTCGCTAAAATAATAATTAACATTACATCGTATGAATTTAACAAAAATAAACAATATCCTATCTCTTATTATTACGATAACCGTTTTGAAAATAATTGTATAAAAGTGAACAAAAAAATCAACAAACAAAATCATCATTACTTAATAGTAAATATGTATATTATAAAAAAACAATACATTAAATGCGCATTCTTACGTTGTGCGCTTCTGATGGTTAATATAATTGGAGATTCCATGATATACATTTGAGATTCACAGCAAAGACAATGACAGTGGCATCTGTGAGTGAGTGTTCAACGAGATGTATTAACGATGAATTTAGATAAATCTACGCGACAACGAGACCATGATGAACATCGAAACGTGAAGGTATAAACTAGTGATAGGCAAAGTACGGCCCGCGAAAGTATTTAATCCGGCCCGCCGAGGGTCCATTGACATGGATAGTATATGGCCTGTATAGCATAAAAAAATTCCCGTAATATTCTGAAAATGATCGAAGAAAATAGTTTTAAATATATAAATGGATTGGCGAGGATTGTGCGCGGTCGTACCCTCACAGCGTGGTTTAGGTAGATAGTAGATACTATGTTAATAGGTATATAACATATATTTTTGTTCATATTAATATATTTCCCGGATCTCGGTTTGTTGCATACTTATCGTAGTTTTCATATAATAATATGTATGACGTGCTTATGTGTATGAGTTTAACTATAGTTTTTAAATTAATTATTATTTAAGGTAAAAGGTAATTTGTAACATTTGTGTGTAATGCTTTAATGTTTTTATAATATTATGATTCAAAGCTTTAACACAAAATGCATTTTCTCTGTAATTCTGGCCCTCCTATAGAATTTCTTAAACTTTGTGGCACCCCATTAAAAAAGTTTGCCCACCACTGGTATAAACTGTACTGTCTGTACTGAGAACTGGATGTACGACGAAAAGAGTAGAAGACCGCATCACACTAGTGTTAATGTATATAACATGTATATAACGTAAACGGGTCCAAGACATTCCTAACAATGATAAAATCTAGGGATTATCGCTGCGGGTACATAAATCATTCATCATAGGACTACATTTATTTCATTATACGTAGCTATTATGCTTTTTTTGATAAAAGATGCATTTTATTTTGAGTTTAGGGATTCGATTTCGTGACCCTTATAATAAAATAGTCGCCGACAACCACTTTCAACCCGGCACGTTTAATTTTCGAGCGGTCATCCGCGTATATTACAAATAGACAATAGACGTATATATACACGAAGCGGGCGGACCGCCGACCGCCGCGGATAAACCATTCAAATTTCGTCATTAGCAATCCGCTCAGTGTGTAAGCATGTGGCGGAAGCGGTCGTGGATGTTTCCGCGAAAAAAAAAACCGGAACCACGTGCACGGTAGATTAATAAATTCAAAAAAGATTTATATACATTTATAAAAAATAGGTTTATTTTTATATTATTTACAATAATATAATAAGCTTAATGTTCAATTATTCTCAATGGATGTTACAAGAAATTAATTTTACAAATATACTATACTATATCACCAATAATCAATCAATCTTATTAGTTTAAACATGCATCGATAATTGTACAATTAATACCATTCATAACTATCAAATCTAATAATCGTATAACAATATCACAATTTTTAAACACACGATAATTGCATTAAAATAATCATTATAATAAATAATAATAATATCTAATAACTTCATTTGAGGGACTGCGGGCTCAAAACATCAGCCACGGACTTAAATTAGCAATTACCAATAATATCAATGTGTAAAACATATAGTTTAATAGAGTAAACAATAGCGGCGCCGAAATGAAAGAAATATAATTAACAAATAAAACATATTATCGCAGTACTTAGTGGCTGGTTCATTGGTTGAGTCGACGGTTGTGACTCATGGGAAAGGTCACAGGCTACTATTTATTGTTTTTTTTTCTGTATATACATTCGTCCATGGTGGTTTGACGATGGATCACTGACGACAATAAAGCTAATGAGAGCTCGGGAAAATTTAACAATCAGTCGATGTCTCGTGTGGTGGTACAATAAAATGTATCGCCGAAAGGCAAAGCGGTGTGTAAAACGGCATTATGGCATTTGACGAGTTCACCAGGGGAATTACTTACTACTTAGAAACCGTGGGACGTACATTGTACCTTTAAGGGACGGTTTCCAAGCTGCGACTGGTCATTGCGTGTGTATGGGTTTCCTACAATACGACTGAATGCTGCGGCTGGCATTTATTTTCAGTTTAATTTAGTCTAACTCGATATTTCGTTGTGCACACGCGTAGGTACCTTGTTAATTTGTCGTTACAGATTTATAAAAATGGATCAAGTAGTATACGCATATTTCACTAACGTTTTTTACAATCTTCAGCTATAATAAGATTAAGGCGCGTGTGCCGTGTGCTCATGATAAAATATAATATGCGTATAGTTTAATGGAGTCCATTACGCCGCACCCTGTATATAATATAATATAACTTATAACGTATATTATATTCGAGACGGTGTGGTAAAACTTGTGTTATCTGTGTATATATAGTTGGATTAATATCATACGGAGTGACGTTCAAACAAAAAATTACATAAAACGAATATACAGTAATCCCTCGTTATCCGCGGTTGGGTCGGCGATAACATTTTATTAATACATACGATAAAATTTTATCTTTATTATACCCATACGTTATCCGCGGTTTTGATATCCGCTCAACTTTGATGGAACCTAACTCCCGCGGATAACGAGGGATTACTGTACAATAATTAAACATCACTAGTTTTTTTCTTTTTTTTGATTTTTTTTTGATTTTTACACATCATACTTCGTGAACAAATTGTTTATTATTAACCTTCGTTTACAACATTGTTAATTGATTTTTCTCTATTACCATTAGCATCATAATTATAAAAACAAAAATTAGGTTTATTTCAAATAAATATTGATATTGATCTCGATTTTTTTTCTTAGTAATATTATTAAATTAGCTATCCGTGTTGCATGACAACTTGGCCGGGGTAGTGGGGAGAAAAAAACATATATCTCTCGGCTCTTTTTGCGCGTTGACGGCGCTCGGCGCCACACCGAAACGTCGTAAACGTTCCGACAGCCTTCTTTGTTCCGACAGCCGATCTACCGATTCGTTGTAGTAGGCATTTGATATCTATTATATCAGTGACGAATACAATGTAATCGACATAACCTACCTAACATCACGGATATTATTCCTAGAAAATAGCAAAAATTCGAATATAATATGCTATTTAATCCATTTAAATATCGACTACGAAAAAAAAAATTCTATATTATTTGCTGGCCGACCCTCCCACTTATAAATATAACACACTTTATATCATGTCAAACTCACGTGTTCTAAAAATGTTGTCCGTTTAGTATGTGACTGTTGACTGCAGTTGTATCTCGTAAGACGCCTCGATCGTTAAAATATACGTCTTACGATTAGTAATAGAAAATACAATAAACTGAATACACGTGGGAAAAACATAGAAAAACCAGTTTTTTAGACGGCGCGCTGTGTCACGAAGCGCGAGCGTGGTCGAATTCGTGTATTTTTTCCGCGAGATTTTATATTATTACGCCATTCTGTTACATAACATACGCGCTATAATTCTTTCTCGCTGTTAGGTTTTTTTACGAAATCATTTTGTTGTAGCCATAATTGATACCGTGGTTTTTCCGCGAGTAGTCTATGATTATAAAATAATAGATATTTTAATTTTTTGTCTCCTATGTTGAATGTACTTTCGTGTTTTATCGACTTATCCGGCTGTATTTTTCAATTAAAATTACAATTTTTTAAATTAATATCATAACTTCTCATAGTCAGTTTTAAAATGGTTATCAACAAGTTTGCGGTTGATAAAGGTGATAGTGATGCCACTTTTTCATTGATTTGTTTTCACTTAAGTGAGTGCAATTACTTTTACGTCTTGACGATTTATAGCACCGATTTATAATCCCGATTTTTGTTTGTTTTCAGCCCACTCTGTCGAGACACCAACCCTCCGACTATCCAACCGCGACAAAATGGTTCTGTCACTGATCACTCTCTCGTATGACGCATGCGATTTAAATACGAGAGACAGTGATACAAGGTCTGGGTTAATACGAGGTTGAAGCAGTGTTGGAAGGAAAACATTGTGAGGAAAACATTGTGAGGACAACAAACTGAGGCCAGACAGGTGGCTATCAACCATCGAAACTGCTGTTACGGACATTTGGAGTGTGTCAAGATGAGAGGTCACGTTTGCGGTTTGGACGACTCACCGCGCGTCCAAAAACGGTCACCTCGAACTCTTTTCAGTACTCGATTTCGCACGGATACGTTGTCGATGAGGTGACGGGGGACTGTTGTCCGTTGCTAATTACCAGATTATTGGTTTCCTCGAGTTTATTTCAAGTACCGACTGGCTAGTAACCGCTTACACCATGCTTATAGCCACCCAGCGATTTTTAACATTGCACGTGACGTCACGGATTTGTTCGCCATGGCGGCGGCCTTATATATAGGTAGTAGGTATACACAGAAATATTCATCCGCTTTTGGGTTACCGTTAGGCGTTAACACTTTCGCTGCGTACAACACCAATTAGCGTCAATGCGTCAACTCTTTATGTGCGGTCGACGCCAATTGGCGTCATCTGATATACCGATTATTATGAGCTTATAATTCGGTCAGCGTTAGAACCAGTGCGCTAATTTTTTGTCAGCGTTATCTAATTAACATTTTTAAACATAATTTTGAAAACCGTTTCTAAAAATAACCGTTTGTTGTCTAATTATGTATTTCCCTATTACCTACTTTTATTATGTCTTATTATTATAAGGCATACCCAAATGATAACGACCCATAATCGTCATAGCATATAGACATATTGTACTTAGTATCCACTATCCATTGATATCGATCGTATGCATTTAATTAAAATCATATTTAGCTTTTTTTTCTTTGGTTATTCAGCCAATGTAGACGTGTACGAATAAGTGAGTAGTTTTATCTGTATAATTATACGATAGCTTGGTAACTACGTAAATATAAATTTTATTTATTTGAACTGTTGGTTTATTTTAACATTTGTATAAAAAAAATAGTTATCGCCAATTGGCGTCATTCAGCATATAATGTAAAAATTATTCAATAGTGCTAACAACGCCAAATGGCGTCGTTGTAGATTTTATTTTGAAAATTGCGTACGCACCGCGTAGGTGGTACTAAAATATGATACGCAGCGAACGTGTTAAGTAACTTAAAAAGAATTTATTCTTTTTCGAATGACCTAATAAAATGTATTCAAGAGTGCCTCATCAAAATCTTCTTTTTCACATTTAGGTTTTATATTAATAAAATAATAACAGTTATATTATAATGCACCACTGTCATAACTCATACTAGTATTGGCTAGGTTACCTATGAGTTTATTTTTCATAATATTATAGTCTTATCGTCGTATTAAAGTTATCAATATCATTGATGATTATAAAATCAATAATATCCTTTATTTCGTGTTAGTACTTATTAGTAGTACTAAGTAGTAACAGAGTCAAATAGTTCCTTCTGTTAGTGCACGATTTAGTTACACGATCTAATAATAATAATATATATTTTTATTGGCCCCTAAATATCATATAATATGTGTGGGCACCGGGAGCATCAATTAATATTACGCGCGCCCGGTCGCTTAAATCCGAGTCGCCGCGCTGCTTGATTACGTACGGTACGCGACCGGCACACTGTATTTATTTATGTATACGTGTGAAATAGATCGGACAGCAGTGGTTGGGATCGCCACGCAAGTACTGTCCGACTATGAGGTATGGTGGTGTGTAAATGTGTATATGTGTGTCATGTGTGTGTGTGTATACTTAAAAACTATGGACAAACAGAGGTAGCTAAATAAATATGATGTAAAAATGGTAACTCTAAAAAATATGGTAACTGTGGTGCTGTATATTGTGTAATAATAATAAATAAATTGCCTGGTTGGCACAACAAATTCAAATAAATAGATTCAATTAATAATTCACAGCAACACACAATATAAACATCAATAGCCCTTTTGGCTCAACAGCGTAATAATTACTAATAGTAATATATAGCCCTTCTGGCTTACAAGTAATAAAAATATAAATATGTGGCCCTTTTGACCCAACAGTAAATATGTATAATAATAATAAAATAATTAAAAACTTACAATATTGTCGGTGTGAAACTGGCCAGCTGCACACCTGTACCTAAATCTAATTACACATACAAAAATAATAATAATAATAATAGTTGATATAATTATTCACATTGTCGTGGCGATTCGCGCTCTCGTAATAAGGGAATACCATAAATAAATAAATAATAACGGCGATTAGCGCGCGTATCAAATAAAAAATAATACAAAAGAAAACTCAAATAAATAAATAAAATTCACACACATGATCTATAATATAACACGTTATTGTCCTTTGATGCAATTCGTGCACAGAACTTAAAAATATTAAATTACGGCTTTTGGAGCCTACACTTCTTGACGGTAATTAGTTCCGAATTGTATAATAATTATTAATGAATACAATATAATAATAATAACGGTAATACGTAAAAAAGAAACAATTCATTCAAAATAATAAAAAATATTAAAATGTGTACAACGGATGGGTCTGTATCATGCGACGGATGAAGACAGACAAAAATATGGCCATGATAAATATTTTCCTCGCCTACAATCGGCGGCGGAGGACCGATAACGCGACAGATATATTTGCATATTACATAACACACCAGAGCCGTACCGAGCCATTTTTTATCCTGAGGCAGAACTTTAGCAATGCGCACCCCTGGAGGGGGGGGGGTGATACACTCGCAGTTTTTAATATTTTTCAATAAAATAATAAGATTATGAAAATCAGTAAATTTTTAATTAGGTTTTAAGCTAAACAAGAAATAATATTTTTAGCCACAAGTTTATAATTCTCAACCTTATATTATAGGAAACAAATCAATTCGAATTTTACAAATTTATAAGCTATTTCAAAATAATAATTAATAATAATAAAAATAAAATATTTATAACGATATTTTCTTTGCTTGGTCAATAACTTCTTCGTAATCCAATTTACTAGCAATTTCTGTTTCTATTGATAACCTCTCCTGAGCCATTGTCGATCTTAAGTATGTTTTTATCAATTTAAGTTTGCTGAAACTCCTTTCACATGAAGCTGTTGTAACGGGCATTGAGAGAAAAATCCTTACAGCAATTTCAATATTTGGATACGATTCTTTAAGCTTATAATCGTGAATCATTTGTAATAATTCGTCGATTAAACAGAAAATAAAGATAATATAATATAATATACTATTATTAAAAAAATACCTATATAACTAACAATAAATACTAATAATGGTATACTATTCTTATCGGCGATCGACGTCGTTGTAATTTCGTGGAAAAAATAAACATTATGTTTACGGATTAGTGTGTAGTAATGAAAAATATTATTTTGACAATAATAATAATTTTTCATAAGTTTATCATTTAATGATTTTGCGCCCCCCCCAGCATCAGGCGCCCAAGGCAAACGCCTCGCTCGCCTCACCTTAGTTACGGCTCTGTAACACACGATAACATTAATATAAAAATAATTCACAAGCAGATAGCATGATTGTGTATGTGTGTGTGTGTGTGTGTGTGTGTGTGTGTGTGTGTGTGTGTGTGTGCGTGTGTGTGTGTGTGCGCGCGTGCGTGTGTGTGAGCTGATCGGTCGCGAAACCCTTGTTAGCGTCAACAATATGTATTCTTACAAATATACTTGATACCTATGGTCATTAAGAAAACGGAATTAAATTTATAGTTTATACATACCGCAAGTTTGGTTTCAGTGAGTACTTGAATGAATGTGCATCGTGCATGCAAGATGCAACTACTCAATACTCCATAAGTTAGTTATTTTTTAATTATATAATCATACATACATTGACGACATACTATAATACACTGTGATAATTTTAAGAATAAAATATTAAGCTTTATAATAATAATATGTGTAAGGTTTTTCATTTTATTATATTTAATTTGACTATTTTTTATACCTGTAACTTACGTAGTGTAGGTACATTACGTACACCACTATCGTGGACCGCTCCCGCCCGCTCACTACCCAGCCACAATCCGGGCATAGGGCGACGACAATACCAATTCCACCTACCTCGGAATCCGGGCCGCGGAGGGTATGGTCAACTGATCCGCCGCGTACGTGCTTCGCTGTACGAGCGGGTACGAATAAAGTAAAATGATTATCCAGGGGGTCTCCCGGGGTCCCCCGTGCATGATGCTTGACTTTGTAACTGTGAATTTCGTTTACCATATGTCGCATCACTGTGACGCATTCTCAATTTCTGTAAATAAATGTCGTTTGCCGATCATTTCAAAAAATATTTCGTTAGAAAACTGACGCTGAAGATAATTTATTCATTTAATAAAGGACATCTGGTTGTAATTAAAGTAACTCTTTTATCTTCGAAGTCTTCAACTTCGAGTTGCAGATAAATCCCAGTAGTATCATTTTTTAGACAAAAAATACATCAAATTTGAGGTTGTAGATGTTCTGTATAATTTTTCAGTTACGAAGGGAAAATTCTATTTTATACTGTATATTCACCCAGCAAGCCATTTATAATTTTTTTTAGAAAATCAGTAGTGAGGTGATTAAATGGCTTCAAAATCAAGATTTAATTTGAAATTTGTTACCTTTCATCAAAATAACAATAAAAAATGAGTTACCGTCAGAAAGTTTTACACCGTACCCTACCGTAAGTCATATGTAGAAAAAATTTTAAAAAAATATATAATTTCAATAATATTATAAAACATTTTTAATAATATTGATCTTTTCAAAAGAATATGATTCTAACAAAACCATTTTTTTTTTTCGAAAAATTATATTTCATAAAATAGATTTTTATCTATAAAATATTAATAATTAATAGATACGTTCGAACCGATTTGTATAGAATGTAATATAAAACGTAGATTTCGAATATCATTTACATTTAAAACTCAAAGATATTAATTGTTTGTTGCAAAAACTAATCCTAATCCGACTGATAATAATTCATTGAGAAATCATTGGGCATGCGTGACTTCTCAAATTCAATGTTAAATAAATATAGATAGTTAATTGTTCAAGACCTATACAGCCAATAGCCATTCCTTCAGCTTATATCTATTTTAATATGTTGACATTGTTGACATTTTTTATCTTCTTTTCAAATATCGAACATTCATATGAATAATGGATTATTCCAAACCATCGCGATGTGTGTAAATACAACAAAGAAGCATAATAGAAAAATGATAATTTATTAATATTTATTCAAAAATAATCTACGTGATTACAGAATGATGTGATATAGTTCAAAGTATAGAAATAATAATATTGTCCGATAAAATGACTCATATTGATATACTATACTACTATAGGTCAAAATGCACATGCGAGCATCTAGTCATAACAAATAATAAAGGGACTATGGAGTTATACGGAGGTGTTCGAAGTTAAAATAATTATTTATACGTCCATACCAGTGGCGGCTCGTGGATGCTGGTGGTGGGGGTGCGACTTTAAATATAATACCGCTAGTCACAGGTATAGAAAATAGTCAAATTAAATATAATAAAATGAAAAACCTTACACACATTATTATTATTATAAAGCTTAATATTTTATTCTTAAAATTATCACGGTGTATTATAGCATGTCGTGTATGTATGTATGATTATATAATTGAAAAATAACTAACTTATGGAATATTGAGTAGTTGCGTGCACATTCATTCAAGTACTCACTGAAACCAAATTTGCTGTTTTCGGTCGAGACTGAAATATTTTGTGCAACGCTTGGTAACTGATAATTGGTCTGAACGTCTATATCGATGTTTGACAAGCGTCAGTGGCAGTTATATAATTTTATTGTGTTTATTTAAAATTTTATAGTAAATTTAAAGTGACGAATTTCATTTATTTTTTTTATTACTCTTATTTTTTAAGTGCTTACTAAAATATTAATATTTATCATTATTATTATTATTATTTTAACAATACAATAATTAGTATGGCGACTAAAAATGACGAAGTCAGAGGATTCTGGACATTATTTACGTACATACAAAAACGTACTGACAACTGAGGTTCACACAAGCCGTTTGAACGTGTATGTATGTGTGCTTGCATAATTAAGTTTTTGACAAAATAGTGGTTGCGCAAAAATTGTTTGATCGTGTATGGGGCCTTTACAAGACGAATAAGTGGTATGACACTATGACTATGACGACAATTTACTTCCTGCAGGTCGCAGTAGAAAATAGATATGAAAATAATAATAATAGCGATTATAGCAACCGATAACGCCGTGTCCAAAGTAAATCCGTTGCGTCCGGCGCGTCCGATACGGTGCGTCCGATGCGACCGAAATTAAAAACAAACCTACAAACATGAAACGACCTGTCCAATCTGAATGGGGTTTGCGTCCGATCCGTCCAACATCGCATCGGTCGTACTCGCCGCACGATTTGAAAAACAAATCAATTTGTTTTTTGACGCATCGGACGCAAAATCAGACGAACGTATTCATCTATTTAATATGATGAATGAATTTATAATATAATATAATCATAATAAAAAAATTAAAATTAAAAAACTTAAAATGGAGTTATTGATTTCGGAAGTCCAAAAACGACAAATTGTAGACATTCTCGTGTATGCGTAAAACAAATTTTCATTGTCACGTAATTCACTATACAAATGATGAAATTCACCAAACATTTTGCGATTTTTCAAAATAGAATTTATTTATTTTTTTATGTATTTTTTGTACAAATAATATTTTACACCTATACTCTCTGCAAGTATAATATTTTTTTGCATATTATGTTTAGACATTATGAACAAAACACAAGTGCACTCTGTTCAACAACGCGTTTAACAACGTTCTAGTACATCGAGAATCGGACGCATCGGACGCAAATTGACGTTGGACATGTATGCGTTTGCCGCATATAATGTGCGTCGAGTGCGATGCGTTAACGGACGCGCCGGACGCAATTCGGATTTACTTTGGACACGGCGTTATGACGGTCGACGAGCATACGCAAAGTTAATCTTAAAAATAAAATACCCAAAATTGTTATCTACTAATATTTAAACGTATTGACGACGCTGCCGGTCGTCCAATACCGCACATAACGTACCCGCACGCACACGATTTCGCGCCTTCGCTTACAATGTAGGTATTTGGAATTATTGCTCGGACGACCGCGACGCTGCCGTTCGTCCAGTACCGTAAATAAGATCGCATGTGCCCGCACGCACACGATTTTCCCGCCTTCGCTTACAATGTACGTACCTATGTATTTAGAATTATTTCTCGGACGACGCTGCCGGTCGTCCAAACACTGCTCGTGTGTGCATGCATACCCGCATAAGCTCCTGGTATCTGAGGGAAATAACTTGAATGTTTGCACACAACAATGTATTACATAATTTTTACTATTTGCATTTTTAATAAGAAATATTTTTTAAAAATGTAAAACTAAGAATATACAATTAATTTTCTTCTTTTAGTTGATTTAAGTAGGTGGCGAGCCGCCACTGGTCCATACAAATAATCCAAATAGTCAAATATGTCTTACAAATAGTATAATAAACAGTATACATAAAACTTCTTGTCTAATCTCTGACGCAGTTCTGGTCGCGGCATACGGGTACCGCGACTCGTGGGTACACTTCTTTAACTGAATATATAATATTAATTTTTATTTTAATTTTCTATTAGAAAGCGATTTTAATAATTTATATTATTATTTATTATTATAATTAATACAACTCAATGTGTCAACAAGAGTCGCCGGATAAGCCCGAATGCGTCAAATTATGAACCTTATGATAAACGTATTACAATATAACAATACTGTTAAATTTGTATTTTAACCTTATTATTTATCGCGTATACAGTTTTTCGAATAACGCGTATTTCGCATACGCGACGACCGTGTTAATGCCGTACGTGCGCCCGTCGAGCCTTCGCGTGTATACGCATAGGTACGCGCGGCTGTGGAACGGCGCAACGGGCTAAAGTTATTGCTGACAGGAAACAATAAAGAAATAGGTATATTATATATATTATATACAATTTGCGTTAAGACATCGCTTGGTTTCGTTTACGCCTTACGTCTCTATTATAACTATTTTTTTTGCAGTTATTTGTAGTATTTCGAATAGTTTTTCTCCGAATTCGTATAAATGGTAAACAAATTGGTACTGATAGTAACGGTTTGTATATGTACATGACGTACACGGTACACACACAAATTGACTAAATACATTGAAACAACTTTGTTTTATTTTACAGCACGATGCGATATTCTAATTAAACTATGACCTATCCCTCATTTTATTTAATATTGTGCGCATCATGCGTATTCTTGAAAAACGTGAAAAAAACATTTGTGAAATCAATTTGTATTGCGCGTAAAAAAAATAATTCGATCAAATCCACCCGAGACCCGATTATATTTATAATTTTGTTAAATGCCCCACCGTATATATGACAATAACACTGTGAAAAAATGTTGACCTATTACAACTACCTACGTCCTATATAGTGCACGCCGCCGCCGCCGCAGCCGCCACCACCGTCGCCGCCATAGCCGCCACCACCGTAGCCGACGCCACCGACGCCATACGGATTCAGCCCGATATAACAAACATTTCTATTCATTCTTTTGAATATATCCTCTTCCTCCCCCCAATTTCGATAATATCACATTTTCTCCTAAATCGACACTAGTCCTTTTGGACTGACCGTTATTGTCCCGTTCATTCCACGACCGACCATTCAGTTCACAACACGGGCCTTCCGCTGTCTGCTGCAAGCCTGCAACACATATTTTGACTTGTTGAACATCGCAGTTAATAACGCCAAAGTAAGTGCAATATATCGGAATATTCTCTACAGGCTTTTTAAAATATTTATATAAATTTTGTTCGCTATAAGCTATATGTATTTTAGATTTTAAGTTAAATGAGGAATGTATTTTTATTAGTTTTACCTTGATGTGTGTCTTTTCTTTCAAAAGACGGCAGCATTAACTGTATGCCGATTTTCGACAAAATTGATTTTTTTTTTGACATTCCTACAAAATATTTAATCGCATTTTTTTTATATACAGTGAAAATTAAAAATTTTTTTTTTCGGTTTGGATTTTTTTATACTATTTCATTAGAATTTTGAGAATTTTCTTAGTTTTATTTTTTCGTAAAATGTCAGTAAAAAATGTTAGTTGATTTTCAAATTTTGAAATTTAACACAATATTCCTCGTATATTTACTTGGGTAAGAAAAATATTTTTAAAAATTTCTTTACACAATTTTTATAAATATGCGTTTAAATTTGACATTTTAGTAAAAATAAAAATAAATCACGAAGGCTACATACTTTCCGAGGTTAGTTAATCTAATAAATGATATACATTTTAATGTCAATACTTCCTACTTGAATATGATGTATAATGTAGTATAGAAATTTTTTTTCCAACGAATTAAAAAATTTTTTTCTATACATGCGTATAATAATTTTACAGAGTATATAGGTATAGGTATATTCAAAACTATATTTTTACAGAAGAGTTATATTAACATTTTCTAGAAATGGTACAAATTTGAAAATATTTTAACAATATTTATGCTATTTATAAGTATTTTAATATTAGATAAAACGAATTGGTATAATGATTTCAAATTTATAAGACGAATACAGCAGTATAGTTAATCTGGAACTCGCCCTACTGTGGAGAATCGTCCACCCAAGGTTTTTCGCCTTATTTTTAAATTGTGTTTCTTTTGAACGTATAAAGTAGTCGAAAACACATTTTGAAGTGCGCATTTCGTTTCTTTTCAATAGTTGCCTGTCGAGTCCCTATCATGTTGTTATTGAGCCAGGTCATGTGTGCGGTTATAACACTACGTATTGAGATTTCCAAAAACCATTCGTTTTCATTGTTATTGCCTGCTCTCGGTCAAAATACCAGGTAAACGGTTGGTTCTCCTCCCATCATCGTCTTTCACATTAATTTCATGCAGGCAACAACGGATATGTAGAAATATTTAACTGCTAGTCGGATCTTTATATTAATATACTGTTTTGTTCACGTGGTGGTCCTGTATTTTTTTTTCATGTCTCTCATCGTACCAACGAAAACCTATGATACTCGAATTATTGAGAGTATTTTTGAGAGAAAAAATACGCGAGAATGGGAAAACTTTTTTCGCGCATTCACAAACAGCAGTTTCTTATCTCTTATCACACATGTTTAAATGTGCCTATTTAAATTGTAATTAATGTGTGTATATAGGCGCGATAAATATACATACTCAAATCAAAACGCGGTCACTCGACAGTTTACACTAACCAAAAGAACTGTGCTCGCAAAAAAAAAAAAAATGAACGAGTGTTAAGTTGTATTGTGTACAAACAATACCCCTTTACCATTTTCGTTAAATTCTACTCGTAGTATGCCGCCACAATCGACGGTTTATACGCGTGTTCTGGTACCGAGGCGCAGTTTCAACTCGCGAACCGCACGCGAGTTCACCTTTTATCTACTATAGCCGTATACTGCGTAAAGGTGTGATTCCTATGGAGAACGCGTCTGTAGACGCACCGCGGCGCGATGCTATTCAAATATTACCCACGTTGCACTATATAATGCACTATTATAGTTTACTTGTTGATAGATGGAACCGATTCCTACTACCGTCACACGCGGCTGTGTGTGCATATACAATATATTACGTGCATATCGTATATTATATTATACATATTGTTTAGTACATATAATACATTTTTTCATATTTGGAAATTTTATACTTGGACTAGTTGTATTATCGTACTATATACTTGTCCATGACTGCAACTCGTATCGCATTTATTTATTTATTGATTATGATTTTATGTAATTGCCGTTTAATATTTAACGTTTATTAAAGGCACGATTTAAGATTCCCAAATTATTGTTATTGGTTAATAATTAATATAATGATTAGTGATTACTGATTAGTATTAATGCCCAATAAAATTTCCTGGTTGATGGAAAACACAAAATATCTTCAGTGTAATAATGCACATTTTCTAGAGCTTTTTTTTGTATATTCCTAAATTTTACTGATAAAAGATTTTATGCATATTTTACGATTATAAAGTCATAGTTTTGTCTTCTCAAGACTTATTTTGTTATTTTGAAATTACGAATTATACACTTACGTTAATATTTTTAGGAGGAATTTCTGTTTTTCACTTTTAAAATTGTAAAATAAATTAATCTCAATTTAGTAATTTGAAAATTGTAATTAATCAATAATTATATGAATCATATTTTTAACAATATTCCAAACATTTTTTTGGTAGTAGGTACCTAATATAAAATCAAAATCAAATAACTATAATTATTTTGTATAAAATATAATGAATTTATTGTTGTACTATGATATGTTGCTTATAAAATTCAGGTAAGAGTAAGGAGCTAACCAAGCTAGGAATAACTAATAAAAACTAAACTAATCACCAGTAAAGACAAGGTGTAAATAAAGAAACATTTAAAAACATAATGTAACGTATCAAATTTATGTTGAAAATATAAAATACAAAAGAATTAAATTAAATTAAACTAAAAGTGTTTTTATTATAACTTTTACTTATAAAATATTTATATGTAACTATTACTTCCGCATAGTTTAAAAATGTTTAAAACCTATACATAAATATACAATTAAATTATAATGTAAATTATATATATTTCAATGTAATAAAAATATTATAAGACCATTAACTCCAATCCATTGTTGAAAATTAAAAATAAAAAGTAATTAAATTAAATAAGAAGTATTTTTACTATAAACTCTTAAATATAAATACATTTAGTTATTATTATTACTTTACTGGATAGTTTAAAATATAAAATCCAATACATTTTTTTAAATTTCTAATTTATTTTGGGTAGATGTATTGGAATGGCCTTTAAAATGTTTAGAAGTCCAATTAAACAAATATTGGACATTAGAATCTTCGGAAGATGATATAAATGAGTCCGAACACTCTGAATCTGAATTGATTAAATTATTAGAAGTGGTAGGATGTGCACTATTTTTTCAACTTAGATCCAATAAATTAAAGTCATAATCAGTTTCGCAATTTGATAAATCAGTTGCTTTCATGATGTTATGTGTAGCTTGAAATTAAAATGATGTTCTGAAAGTACGAGCAGTCGGATTTCTATTAAACGCACCACATTGACGAAAAATTGAAAAGGTATTTTCTATTAAATCTTGATTTAAACAATTTGTAAGAAGATATTAATGACAGGGCTGACTTTGGTAAATCCTAATTGTTTTAAAGCTGAATAATTATTAGTACCTTGGTCACAAACTAGTGTCAGCGGAATAAAATCTAAATCTATACATGTTTCTATGACGTCTTTTATTAAATATTTTAAGATCGAACTATTCATTGAAGATCCCGTTAAAAAATAAGCTAGAGATAACTTCCATTTACTATATAACCCTCGAACTATAAAAACTATACCCTGGGAAGCTAATTTTTTAGTCCTACCTTTGTGCCCTAAATCATCAAAGCCTTCTACCATATCGAGATATTTTGAATACTCTAAAAATGATTTTATTTTCATTTCGTTAAAAATTATTACACAATATTTCTCATTATTTGACATTGTCTCTAATTTATTTTTTATTTGTTTAAACCAAAGACTATTAAGACCCAGACAAAAATAAGAAATGCCTATCCATCTACGAATTGTTGACTCGCATGATAAAATAATTTGTTGTTTTTTTCTGAGAAATTTATAAGTGATTGGAGATATTTTATAGTATAAATTAATAGCAAAATTTTTTTCTGATAACTTCCACGGTAATTTTGAATTATGTTCACGAAATATTTGCATTTCCGCAATTATTTTAGAGCCTAAACTTGAAAATTCTATGTTACTTTTTAATTTAGGATTAATTCGTGAACTGATTTTTTTATAATTGAAATCGATAAAAATGAATGTATATGGAATGTAACAAGCAAGTGTAGTTGAATTCATAAGAACACGAAAATAATAATCCACATACGGACTATATTATCTAAAATCATATATAAATTATAAATAACAGTAAAAGTATAAAACTGAAATTGTTCCATAATAGTAAATACTCTTATCTGTTCTGGAAATCTTGGCCATTGTCATTGTGTTGTATTATTTATTTATAAGTATACGAGTATACCTGTATACTGGGCTTATAGTAATTATTTTATACATTCACTACAATATTTATTAATATTTATTATTATATTATACTATTTTATAATAATATGGACGCGGCATATCACAAAAATTGTTTGTTATATGCCTAACACAATGAATCGTCAAATGTTTTATTTTAAAAAGTATTCTGTTTTTATATTATAATTTATAATAATAACTATTAATAAGTGCAATGTGTTTTTTCAATTAAAAATATTACTACGAATTTTTATTAAAACGTTGATTATTAATTGATTATTATTTATTAGTTCATAATATTTCGATTATTTTAATCGAGTGAATATATCAGTTATGATGATTATGTAATACATTATAAATTGCATTCTATAAAATATCTCGATTATTTTAATCGAGTGAATAACTCAATCATGATAACATCTCGATTACTAATTTTTCGATTATCGTAATCGTTCGATTATTCCCATCACTAATGAAAAAAAAAAATGTATTGTTTATTGTATGAATTTAATTACAAGTAAGGCTCTGTAAATGTTAAATTTGTTTCATTTGTGTTCTCGTTAACGTCTTGTGTTTTTCCTAAACTTTTATTGCCGATTTTGCAAGATTTCTCAAAAATCTGTAATTGTAGTGAATCTTCCCTATGTATATTACAAAAGTTTAAAAAGCCCACTATATCCGGTTTATCTAATAAATTTGTCCAAGCTACATTTTTCTGTGAAATTATAGATTATAAATTCAAATTTATCTTTTAACAGTAACTGATTAAATTTTTCTTTTTCTAAATTTTCTACTACGTATTACTACGTACTACTTACTACTAAGAAAACAGTGCAAATTTTTGTACTAATTTAGCAGAAAATGGTAACTTTCCAAACTTGGAATTAGAAAAAAAAATTATCTACATCGACTTCTTCGGTTCGTCGTAACAAATTTACTAACTTTATTTCGTTTATTTCGGTCCCAAAATGTTCATCTAGATTTAATATATTGGTTTCATTCACTTTTGTAATTTGATTATTTGTATTCCATTTCATATAAAATTTGTTATCCATTAAGCACTATTATTTATCGAAACATTTATACTTAAATAAAAATAAATACTTTAAAAAAGTTTTATTCTAATATATTCTTTCTAAAATATGCTATTTTCTTTTATTTATCTACTTAATTATCCTCTTAATCATATAACTCTTAAAATATCTATTCACGTTACTCTATTATTCTCTTACACTTACTATTTTTAATTATACTTAAATTTACATACAAACGTATATAGTCAATATATAAATCTCTTTAATTCAGATTTCAGAATAATAATCAATATAATATTATTCTCAATTAAATCTCATAAATCTTCAATATATTTAAATAAAAATCTCAAAAATTTTCAATAAAACAATACTCGTATATACTTTTACTCTTTTGATTTCCTTATACAATTATTATTAAAACTTAAACTTCATACATTTTCAATATATAAATCTCGTTAATTCACAATAAGACTACCCTTTTACTCTTTTTGTTTCCCTAATCACTATAATATTATTCTCAATTAAATCTCAAAAATCTTCAATATATATAAATAAAAATCTCAAAAATTTTCACTTCGACTACACTTTACTTTATTATTTCTATACGCTTCTTATAATATAATTTAATGACTAAAGACAAGTAAAAATCTAAACCAATTGCAATTATATGTAATTCCAACTATTTAAGAGCTTCGGCGCCTCCACCAATATGTAACATGGTAGGGGATGACCCGTTAAATATAAGATATTCAGGGAAGAAGTTAGGTTCTTTTGAATATAATTAACCGTAGCTCGGGAGCATAAATGGTATATAGGATCTTAATATTACAAATAAATGCGTATTGGTAAAGATAATTATTAATCTATAATGGTTTATTAAGACTTACTGACATACTTAACAATCATATGGCTGTTTCGTAGTTACACGGAGTTCTAGTTAGCGTGATAGTAACTGACGTTCTTTTACATATCCATGGTCGACCATAGGCCTAACAATATAAACTGTAAGTGGAGGGGGGGACTTAATGTATAGTTAGCTTATATTATGTTTCTATAATAGTAATACTAAAAGTAATATATAGTAGTAAACGTAGTATATGTAACAATTGTTACACTAATATTCGTCGATGGATCACGGGCGAGAGCCAGAGATGGGTCGGCTCGTGCGACCACGTCGGCTCCGGCAAAGGCCTCCTTCCTCTGCACGGTGTACGAGGTAGTTGGGAGGTTTTGCCGAACCGGTGTTATCGTCATCCGGGTTGTGGCTGGGTAAAGAGTGATGCGGTCCGGGAGAGTGGTGTACATAAAGGTGGGTACACACCGGAGCATTTAGCTGTAATGTAACGCCGTAATGTAGCAGAGTTCGTGCTCACCTGAATGTTACAATGTTACAATGTTACACGACCAGTGTGTACGATAGAGTCGAGCGCTACCGTGTATTTGGTTGTTCGCCGGTCTATCCATCAGTTATTCACTGTTTGTTCTCGAGTTAGTTCACACCGTGTACAATGTCTTCTGTTAGAAATTTACAAGTCGCTAGCACATCATTTATTTTAATTTATTCTATTTAAAAAAAAAACGAAAAAATAAAAAAAAAAGTGAAAGAAGATGGTGGCAAACAAATTTAATGAAGTCTAGGGACATATGTAGTGGATCAGACTTATTAAATTGTCTTCAGGAACAGGAAATAAGTGGACAGTACAGAAACTTCATTAGAATGTCGTCAATTAATTTTGAATATCTAATAAATTTGATCGGTGAAAAAATCTCCAAAATAGATACAAATTTCCGAAAAGCTATTCCTGTGAAAGAAAGATCAGCTGTTACATTATGATTTTTGGCAACTGGTGATTCCTATCAAAGTTTGCAGTACCTGTTTAAAATGTCAAAACAAGTTATTGGACAGATTGTTCCAAAGTATGCTAAGCAATTGTGGAAGCTTTAAAAGAAAATATACAAGTATGCATGTTATATGAACATTTTGAATTATATACACTTTATAAAGTTTTGAACATAATTTAAAAACAAATCAAATATAAATAAATTTTTCCTGTTTAATTTTTATTAGTATTAATCATAAAAATAAAAATGATAACACAAGTCCTTTTTTTGCTTATTAATAATAATAATTATTATAATGATAGTAAAATAATAACAAATGTCAAATACTAATAAAAACAAATAATAATAATAATATTGATAATTTGTACTTTTTATCCCTGTATAAAAAAAATTGTAATTTTAATAAGATATTAAAAATAATAATAATGATGACTCAAGTCCCTTTTTTGCTTAATAATAATAATAATAATAGGTAATTGTTATTATTATAATGATGGTAAAATAATAAAATATTAAAACAAATACCTAATAATAATAATATTGACACTTCGTCCTTCTTATAAATAATAACAATTGTAATTTTAATAAGATACAAAAATAATAATATTGACGATTTAAGTCCCTTTTTCTGTTTTTTAACAATTAATTATAATATTAATTAAAAAAACATTTTGAATTATATACACTTTATAAAGTTTCAAACATAATTTAAAAACAAATCAAATATAAATAAATTTTTCCTGTTTAATTTTTATTAGTATTAATAATAAAAATAAAAATGATAATACAAGTTCTTTTTTGCTTATTAATAATAATAATTATTATAATGATAGTAAAATAATAACAAAGAAATAAAATAACAAATGTCAAATACTAATAAAAACAAATAATAATAATAATATTGATAATTTGTACTTATTATCCCTGTATAAAAAAAATTGTAATTTTAATAAGATATTAAAAAAAATAATAATATTGATGACTCAAGTCCCTTTTTTGCTTAATAATAATAATAATAATAGGTAATTGTTATTATTATAATGATGGTAAAATAATAAAATATTAAAACAAATACATAATAATAATAATATTGATAATTCGTCCTTCTTATAAATAATAAAAATTGTAATTTTAATAAGATATAAAAATAATAATATTTACGATTTAAGTCCCTTTTTCTGTTTTTTAACAATTAATTATAATATTAATAAATTTAAAAAAAATAATAATAACCAGGGCTCGAGACTTATGTTGCGTGCCGGGTTTTGAACCAGCAGTAACAATACTCAAGTGTTTAAAATGTTAACTACTCCAAGAATAAGTTAACATGAATTTGTACTGTATAACGTTTATTAACACTTGTAAATAAATCAAACAACATAAAATATAAGTTAAACTTCTAACGATGATATCAGGCAGAGCTTTTGAACTGGATGGCTGGATACGTCTGATTTATGTGCAAATCCGGAGCTGTTATATACCCTGTTCATGCAGGTCGTGCATCCATCAGTTATTGTTTTTTCTTATTGCATCTGACCCATTGCAGTCCTTGATTAAGAGGGCATTTGCATTTCCGTTTGTGGTTTGCACGTGTCACTTAATTATGTGTATTTGTTTTAACAATGCTATACATTATTCAAATTATACATTATACAAATTATATGAATTTATACAATAAAAAACTTTCAATGATTAAAGTATTACACGTAGTACATTACACTTATAGCACTAAAAAATCATGAAATATGCGCTATTACATGCACCGAAAAAATGTAAAATATGCGCTATAATATGCACTAAAAATATGAAAATATGCTTTAAAAATGATTTATTTAAAATTTTTATTTAGACATTTATGAATTTATAATTATTAAAATTTAAAGAAAAATGTTTATATAATTTTACAGTTATAATTTTCTACAAATAATGACTAAAAACTCTTTCCTGTTCTCATTAATTTGTATGTGTAAAATTTTGTCAATCTGTAAAATATAATTATTTCAAATCAATAAATCATTAAAAACTAACTTACAGTTTGTACCTTCATAATGGCACTGTATTATTATGTGTTTCCGAATATTTTCAAACTTGAAAGATCTTCTGTTATTGCTTTATAATGTTTTGTACACGGAAAATGAGCGCTCTACATCGACCGATGTGATGGGAGCGTACTTGAAGTAAGGAATATCACGACTAGAAATGTCTTCTGGAAACCCGTTTAATCCTTCAATGTCTCCAGTACTAAACTAATCGATTACGTCTTTGTAGATCGGAACAGTCTATAATTATTGGGTATATACTCGTCAGTGCCGGATCTAGGACATTTGACGCCCGGGGCTAGTAAAAATGCAGCGCCCTTAACTGTGCACTCCATATGGGGAGCTACGAGGGCCCCTCAGTGAGAGAAAGAGGGGGTATTTAATATAAACCTTTTTTTCTATAATATTAATAATTTTTATATTATAATAATAATAATTAATTTTACATATTAAAAAATATAAACGTTTTATAAACTTAAAAATGGAAACTTTTTTATTTTTATATAATGTACATTGTACATACATATATACATTATACAATATCATATTTTAAAATGTTACACGTATAAAAACATAGGAAACAAACATAATTTATATATTACTTGGTTGTTTTAATTTAACAAATAACATTTTAATAACTATAAGTTTACTTTTCTAGCCTTTTTTGCAGCGAAACCTTTTATAATTTCATCATAATTAATCTTTCTTGCAATTATATGATAAGTTATTAAGAGGGCGCAACACTGAAAGTGGAACGCATACAACGACCGATAAAAAGCGTTGTTAAAGGACTATAAAACAAAAAAAAAATTTTTTTATTAAAACGAAATCAAATAGTGCGTGAAAAATAAAAAATTTCGGTAGTTTCAAAATTTTTATCTGACCATGGGTTCCGCGTAAATGCATCAGTTTTGTTTTACGTGTGACGTCACTGGTGCGCCGCCCGTCAACCACTACACAGTTATAGTACGTATATTACTACGGGCACGCGACACTACCTACGCAATAATCAATTTGAAATAATATCTATCTAAAAAACACTTTAATAAATAATAATACGTTTATTGATACACGTGTTTACAACTAAGATACATTATTATGTTAATTATATCGAGATTTTTATGCTGTTTTATATATTTTATTCTTCATTTGTCAAATAATATACGTAATGATAAACCAAGTTGCCGATACTTAATTAATAATTAAAAATACATTTTACTTACATATTTTATTTGAAACTTAAAACTTATTTTTTACATACCTTTTTAATATGATAGAGTAGTTACTAGTTATATCAAAAACAGAAAATTAACTTATTTTTAAAAAACTAAATTATTTACGTGAAAATCTTGAATATTTTTTTTTCATTAAATCTTCATAGTTTGGTTTTGGACTTTGGTTGAGGTGTTATTGGTAGAGTCTCAAATTCTGTTATTTTTGGTGTTATTTCTTTCATTTTTTTTTATTTCTGACATAATTGTATGACGCCACTTGTCGTTACTAGGTTCATATTTGGTTTTTAAAACATATCGTCCAGCAGGTTTTGAATATACCATTTTGTCACCCAATTCTTTTTTATTTATATTATGAGTATGATCTAAAATGGCAATCATACTTCTCATGTGCATGCCTTTATACTTTAAATGGATTCTTTTTGGCATATATTTTAAACATAAGTTATGGTCTGAGTGATGAGTGGTTTCTGGGTAGATGAGTCTTTAGCTGCATTTTGGATGTCGACGGTGAGTTTTTCGATTGCAAGGTCAACATCAGTGGATGATTTAAGTTTGACATTCAGAAATGTTTTATTTGAGATGATATCTTTGAATTTGTTCCAGTTTGTAATACCTGGGGTGATAGTTGGTCTATTTGGTTTCAATGTAGGTTGAGCTCCAACGTGAAGTAAGACAGGTGTATGATCGGAAGCAGGGTCGTTAAGATTTATAATTTCGGTTAAGAAGCGATTAGGTAAATTGGTAATAAAGAAATATACCCAGAAACCACTCATCACTCAGACACCCAATTTACCTCCCAACCTAAGACTACTTCTAGCTGAAAAACGCAGAGCTAGGTCGAAATGGCAACACACTCACTACCCAGCAGACAAGATAAAGTATAATCGTCTTTCCAACAAAAGACCTTCGACCTCTCAACTGTCCTCCTGTTACAATTAATAATATTACCATTCCCCATTCAACCGAAGTGAAGTACCTGGGCCTAACATTGGACAGACGCTTAACTTGGTCATCACATCTAAAGGATAAGCGCAAAAAACTTAATGCTCGACTTCATCTATTAAGACCTCTCTTACGCTCAAACTTAACTCTTCCCCTCAAAATCATATTATACAAAACACTGCTACAACCTTTGTGGGCGTACGGCATTGTTATCTGGGGCTCCGCCAAGAACTCAAATAAAAAAACAATACAATCATTTCAGAATATCTGCCTTCGAATAATAACTGGTGCACCTTGGTTTGTCTCAAACGACTCAATAAATAATGACCTCAAACTACTCTCAATCAACAAAACTGCTTCACTGTATTACAAACGCTTCCACGCCAAACTCCTATCAAACCCCAATCAACTTATCAAGGAACTGGCATCACATACACTCCCCGGAAACCCGACCAGACGCCTGAAAAGGAACTGGTGCCGAGACCTGATAATTTAAGAAAAAACTCAAAAATAATTCGAGGTGTCACAAATGTGTGACTTCCTTCTCATATTTAATAATTGTCAACTGTTTAAATTTAAAAAAAATAACTTATTGTACATATGTATAGATTGTAATTTTTCAAATAAAGCCATTTTTATAAAAAAAAAAAAAAAAGTTATGGTATGACTCTAATCGACCAGTGTGTACGAAGTTCTTTGCATGTTCCAAATCCTTTTGTAAATCTTTTGACATAATGATTTTCTTCAAAGCATAGTAGGACTCACTATCTTGATTTAGCCATAATTTTGATCTAATTTCATTTTCTGTTAATTTTTTGTGTTAACATTGATTTTTATTACCATCTTCAACCCATTTGTGCTTATTAGAAATGTGATATAATACTGAAATAAATTTATCAACTGACAATTTTCCATTTCCTTCACACGTTTGGGCAGACCACCAAAGATGGTTGTTTATTGAAGACTTCCATAAAAATGCATCAGGATACTTTTTTTCCAATGGTTTAAATCTCTTCATGGGGTTTTTCTCAAATGCCATATATCAAATTCGTGCGTAATTTTTGGATGTTGTGTTCGGACATATTTACCAATTCCTTTGTGTCTATCTGTAAGTAACTACTCAATTTCACAATCATATACATTTTTTAACTCTGTTAGTTGTTCACAAGCTTGGATTTCTAGGTCACCTTTTATTTGGCCTTTTTGAACCAATTTAAAATCCTAAGTGTGAAACCAGTATGAAGTAATACGTCGTCCGTGTGTAATATTATATAATGCAAATGCTAATATGCGTGTGTACTGTGTACGTTAGTAATAACCATGCACTAAATAGTAAAAATAATTTTATTATAATACCTACAGTGTAGTATGTCCTACACGTATTTGCGTCGCAGCGTGGTGGGTGTGGACTGTGATGATCGGCGACGGCAGCGACGCGCGACGCGACTGCGGCGCACCAGTGACGTCACACGTAAAACAAAACTGATGTATTTACGCGGAACCCATGGTCAGATAAAAATTTTGAAACTACCCAATATTTTTATTTTTCACACACTATTTGATTTTATTAAAATAAAAAAAATGATTTTTATTCCTTTCATGGTCCTTTAAGTGTTTTCACGCGGCGCAAGCACGCGGCGTTTGCACACAAATTATCGCGCGATAGACAAAACAGTCCAAAAATAATCTACATGCGGGATCCGGGAATGCATTTTATCGTTTCGTGAACCGTCTTGGAGTGCAGATAATATAAACGTCATAATGTAATGATGATAATACCACCACAATAGTCAACTCGTATTTCCGAGCGCGCTTACGAACTAATTATAGTACTGTTTCCTATACTGTGAACACAAAATAACTAAACATAAAATTATCTATCACAAATTAATTTGAATCAGATTCATTTTTCTCAGTTTCAAATGAAGATTTTAAATTACACATTTTGCATTAAAAAATGTATGAAGATCGGAATTCTGAATCCATAACGCTTTTCGGATAAAAGTTACATGTCTAAAAATTAGCAACCAAAACTTCCTTTGTGTTTACTTTTTTGTATTTGTTCAAAAACATACATTATATCAACAATTCGATGACCAGTGAAATTCCTAAATAATAACAATACGAAAAAGTAAACAATATAAAAATATGAATAATACATTTTATAATTTTCCCGATATTATTTGTACATATAGTACGTTATTAGTAGGTTTATGTATATGAAATATACGTATATTTTATATTATATAGGCACCTATATTGAGAATATATTAGAATCATTGAATGTCAACTGTATTACAATTATTTTTAAGAATAAATTGAATGTTTAAGTATATATATATATATATACATATCAAATTACGTACTTAGAGATTACTGTATCAGTATATGACGAAGAGGATGATACGTCTGATTCTACACATAGCTTATGGAGTTCAACATCGGAAACGTTGCCAAACAATAAATTAGATCCAGTTTCTGTATCCACAAAATTGGTATTTGAAAAACTGTATTGAATATTTTTTGGTGTACTAGTTAGAATGGATTCTCTAATAATAATACATTTTAGATGGTTATTTAATTATAGTACGTAAGCAAGTACTTTTACGTCTAGACGGTGCTGTCCACTTTTTATTCGAATTACTAAAGTTATCCATTTAAAAAAAGTATACAAAAACAAACGTGTAAGTTGAAAATAACACTCTTCACTCTACAGTCTTGAAGACCAGTAGTCAAGACTTTCAAGTTTCAACGCATAATTTGTCAAAACTAGATACAAAGAATATATTTATCTTTTTCTTGATAAATCGATTTTACGAATTTCCGATTTGTATACAAATTAGTTGTTGTACAAACAATACCATTTTTGTTATTATACTCGTATAATATTATGAAGAGTGTAAAATATAAATATAAAATAAAAGAATTTAATAATAAATAAAGGCTAGTGAGTATTTGCATATTTGTTTTTAGACACCACGGAGATACCTAAACGAGTAAAATTATTGATTTGTTAGTATTTTCTTTTCCCTATTACAAAATTACTGACTGAGTTTATACATATACAGTTTTTTTTACTTCTAAAAATCACGAGCTCTGATAATCATACTATTCATACTGTACATAATTCCTAAATATTATGTAATATTATATTAATTTTCAAGCTTAAAAATTTAAAAAGAAAAAAAATTTAAACATATGTACATATTTAATACACCCATACTAAGGCTTTTTGAATTTTCATAAATTCAAGAGCGCCCTGCCGCCCTCATACCGACGGCGCCCGGGGCAATGATACCCACTTGCCCCCCCCCCCCCCTAGATCCGGCACTGATACTCGTAAGCAAGTATGGTCGAAGTCGATAACAGAAACAACATTAAAATAAAAAATACGATAAACACAATATTGACTTGCATTGGGATATTTTAGGAATATTTTTTTCAATCGACAATGAGTTTTATAACGTCCCAAAACTGTCGATCACTGATGAGTGGCCGAAATATGTATTTTTGCAGGACTGAGTTATCGATTTTTACATTAATTAGCAATAAATAGCAAAATAGTTGAAAAAATAGCAAAACCTCTAGAATATGCAAAAATATGCACTAAAAACTTTTGGTATTGAGTTCATTTTTGTCTGAAATGGATTTATTGCTTACTCTGCTATCTTTTCATAAACTACAAAAAAATATGCAAATGCTACAAGTCTCGAGCCCTGATAATAACAAATGTTAATAAATGTATTTTACACTTATTATAATAAAAAAGAAACAATTACATTTTAATCTAACTGCTTAAAATCTTGTTGAATTTTAATTAAGATCGTAGGCATTATGAGTGGGGGAAGTGTTAGTATTATAAGTAGGAGGCGAAGGGCTAGGATTGTATGTAGAAGACGAAGGACTAGGACTTTTCCCACTTTGGGAACCATAGTACCGGTTTATTTTTGTAGCCTTCAATGAGATCTATCACTTTTTCGTTATTCCAATTAATTTATTATTTATTCATTGATTTAAATAAAATACTAATTGGTAACATTTAACTGAGTCAAGTAAAAGTACTGATATGAGGATCAGCGATCAGGGCGATTCGCTGCGAGAAACTAGTTTACCGTACACACTAGCGTCGCGTCGTAATGTAACATTCCTTTGATGTTCGTCAAAATACCGACACTTTCGTGGATCGACGGCGTCGCGAGCCGAGCACGCACGAATGTTACAGTAAACACCGTACACACTTGAGCATTACAGTTACATTACGGCGTTACATTACAGCTAAATGCTCCGGTGTGTACTGTGTACCGGTACCCGGCAATGTTCCTACACTACCCCGGACCGTGACATGTAGTCTGTACTGTTGCCTCGTTAATCCATTGCCATTCGTGTTGTTCGGTTTTACTAACAGGTACGGGCTAATCGTGAAACCATCGCGAACGGACAAATGTGTTTTCGACCAACAACTCGTCTTGCCGAATCACTGCGCATAAAATATACAAGTAATATTACTATTATACATATTGTAGATGCACCACGGAATTACGCGGTACTCTGCATCGGCTTGTGCAATCTTCGATATTAATGCTGTAACGTGGTCGGGGATAACCAGTTAAATATAAGATATTCAGGGGAGAATTTAAGTTCTTTTGGTATATTTTCTTGATTAGGTGGTCTAGGAAATTGGGCATTTGTCATTTGATTATATTTAGGGTCAAAATTATTAAACGGATAAAAGTTTTCATCGTGAATTGTTTTGATAGTATTGATTTGGATTATTAAATCTAAATGGTTGGTATGGTGGATTTCTGTTATAAAACGTGACGTCATTATTATTATTTCCTTCCATTGTGATAAGCAGGGCTCATAACTTCTAGCATTTGCATATTTTTTTTTGAGAGGTCCTAGAGGTACCCATGTGAGCTATACATTTGTTTCAGATAACCAAGAAGCTACATACGAAATTTCATGTTGCATATTTTTTCATATCTCGGAGTATAAGTGCTATTTTGCTTTTTTTCGCTTTTGTAGTTTTTATTCGTTTATTATTGGATTTTTGCATGATTTTTATCATTTATTTTTTTAAAATTTTTCTTAGTAGCCTAAAACATTTTTTCTTAAAAATAACAAGTAATTATAGTCATATTAATTGTACAATGTACATATTAGTAATTAATTCGTGTTGATTAATTTTTCTTCTTATACAGCTTATATAATAATTTCAAAAGAAACTAGGTATATACGAGTTTAGGCGACACGCGACGTAGCGAGAGTGTACGCCCGAAATTTTTTTTTTTAACAGAACAATCGCAGAATAAATGAGTACCACAAGTTGTTCATGATACAATAATGTACAATAATTCCGATTATTCAATTTTTTTTTTTAATAATAGAAGCTAAAATAATAAAATAATATAATAAATAAAAATAATAAAATAATAATTTTTGTATACAAACGTTTTTGCCATTTTATGTCTTTGCTTTGGCATAAAGAATCGAAAAACGTTACGGAAAAATGTTACGGAAATGTGTTACGAAACTGTATCGAAAAAAATTGGAAAAAATTGGAAAATATCATTTTTCTCATCCGAGATTCGAATTCGATATACACGCATATCACACGATAATTCCCACTTGTTCCCCGATTTACATTCAGTGCTCGACTTGGCAAAATTAGAATAGGAGGACTCTGTTAACTTTTAGAAAAAAAGCGTCTCCGTCAGCTGTTAAACGCTACTGTGCAGTGGGGGTGTGGTGGGGTGGGGTCTCTGCCCCAACACCCCTATTACCCCTCTTAACATCATATAAAAAATATTTAAAATATAATCAATTTAAAAAAAATTATTACTGTAAATATTATATTGTATATTATAGTTATAATTTATAAAATATAATATCAAACTCAAAAGTTAATAAATAAAAAAACATCCTATTTTCACTATTTATTTAAATAATAATAAATTATCATTGGTATGTTCTTTCTCATTTTTCAATTTTATCCTTTATGGAAAACAGTTTTCTTCTGCATCTCTTTTACCATTTAATTTATAATATTTCACATAGCTACTGCCTACTTAGTCAAAAACTATTAGTGGGTGGACCTAAACATTATTAATAACAATGATAATATATTGTTACTCGACAGTCGACTGCAGCAGTCCGCTGCATCGGCTTGTGCACTCTCCGCTATTAATGCTATAACGTGGTCGTGGTTGACCTGTATATATGTATAATGAGCATAAATGGTATATAGGATCTTAATATTACTAATAAATGCGTATTGGTACAGATAATTATTAAAATATAAAGGTTTATTAAGACTTACTAATACACTTAACAATCATAGGGCTCTTTCGTAGTTACTCGGAGTTCAACTTAGCGTGATGGTAATCGGGGAGAAATGGCGTCCTCTTACATACCGATTGTCGACCATAGGTCTTACAATATAAACTGTGGATGGGAGGAACTTAATGTTTAGTCAGCTTATATTACGTTTCTATAATAGTAATAGTTAAACTAATATATAAATATAATAGTAACGATCGCTAAATTACCTCCCCCTATTTTTACAGTTTAATACAATATTTATTATGTTAGTTTTAAATTGATTGAAATCCTACTGAAATGTATGTGTTTGCTACAACTATCACATGATTATTGTGGCATTTATTTATATGTATTATGTATACAATCATTGGAAATGGTTTTTATTTTCTAGGTACACAAATTCGTCAAAATGTATGTTACCTCTTATAGTGTCACATATCTATTGTTGCCCGAATCATAAATCTTTAATGATAATTTATATATAAATTGGCTACTTAGTCTACATACTCGTAACATTAATATTTTTATACCACTAAATATTCGATTATTTTACATGGATATATTTTTCTTGTTATTTTTATATCATTGAAAATTTGTTTGTTTTACATGAATATATTAATTAATTGGTAATAAATAGGGCAGAGGACTTGTAGCATTTGCATATTTGTTTTGCACAGTCACAAAAATAGCAGAGTGCGAAACAAATACGTTTCGTGCTTCTACAAAGCTAGTTTTGAAATTTTATTGTGCATATAAATGCATATTTTGCGTTTTTCTCGTTTTTAGGGCATATTTTACACTTTTATACGCTATTTTATACTTTTTGAGACATATTTAACTTAAATCGATGTTTTCCACAGTGACATTTTTATTTCAAACAATACAGTCAAAATGTTTGAATAAAAATATATTTATTTTAAATTTTTGTCGTATAATATGTATAAGTATAATATGGTTTTTGACTCTGCTGGCCGCTGGGCACATATTTTTTCTTAGAAGCGATAACGATCTAACGTAAACTATACCCACGACATCACCACTAAAGACGTGTACGCACCATGCAGGATTTTATTCGATTAGGATTTATTTATAGACACGACAAGAATCAATATTTTAGTATTTTTAGTCTCAGTCAGTTCTGCGGAATGTACATTCGTGTTATCGTGCCGACTTATTAGCCGTATTATAAATTAATTTGAACATTTTAATTTGTAATAAAATGCCGAAAGTTAAACAGCATTTGAGTAGCCGGTTAAATTGTTTTTGTGTCTAAGTTTGGTGCCCGTACATTTTCGACCGATGGTAAAGTCCTGTACTGTAACTATAGTGACGTTAAAGTAGGGAGTGAAAAACGGTTTAATGTTACGCAACACATTAATACAGATAAACACAAAAATTCCGTCAAACCTAAAGAAAAAATGCTAAAAAAAATTGTAAGTGCATATTATGGGGTTTTTTAGTGCATAAGTGCTTGCATATTTAGAACTTTTTTAGAGCTACAAGTCCTCTGCCCTAGTAATAAAGAAATAACTGTAGTTTTTTTTTAGCTAACTAGGATTAGCAGTTAATGTTATTAAAATATAATAGTCAAAAACATCTTTTTTCTTAGTTAAACATATAATATTAAGTTAAAAACAATTTTAAAATATTATATTTAAAAGCAATTAAGAAGTATGATAAATTTTTAGGTTAATATTAATTGTTAAAATCTGCATGGCTTCTTGTCTTTTTTTCATATACATTTATTTGTTACCCCAATATTAGTATAACAATTAAAAAAAAAATTTAATTAATTTGTGTAATTTTTGATTTTTCAAAAGAATTCATGCAATGTTTTAAAATAAAACTTTTAGAAGTATTTAAAATGATCTAATTAAATTTAATGAATAGTTCATCGTGATTATTTAGATGTATAAGTAATAAAATTAATACTCATTTGAAAGAATATGGCTCTTTTAATGCTATTTGCACACCAAAAGAGCAAAACTGTGTTAAACAGTTTTTTTCAGCCTAACACAGTATTATTAAAAATGGAACATAGGAAATTACGTAGTACACATACATTCATAAAACAAAGACAAAATAAAACATTTTATACGCAAAGATGAAGTAGTTATCAACAGACTACGTATAGGTCACTCTAAGATGTCCCATGGACATCTTATGCGCAGATAAGAACCTGAAATGTGCCAAACATGCGGAGAACCTCTCACAGTCAAGCACCTCCTTGTTCACTGTCGTAACCACTCGGATACCAGAAAAGTATTAAAAATACCTGACCACCTCTTCGAAGGCCTCAGCCCAACCCATGAAAACACCAACAGGATAATCACAATCCTAAAACAAATAGACATGTACAACCTAATTTAAGATTTTTTTTTTATACTTTTTTTTATATTCTATGTAATAAATATTCATGTCGCAAGCTAATAACCTTAGCAGTTGAAGCTGTAAAAATAATAAAAAAAAAAACGTTTTATAGGGACTTATAGGAGTTAGCATGTTTTTCAATAATTATTGAAAACAGAGCTAAGTCAAATATAAATTTGTATCATACTAATAGGAGTTTAAGGCAATCATTTTTATTTTGCATATTTTATTATATTTTTTTTTAGTATTTTTAGTACATATTTAACATATTCTACCCATAAAATACAATATTTAATATCAATTTTCTAGAAATTGGAAATAAAAAAAGATTATAATGATTAAATAATCTATCTACCTAGGGTTTTAAATAGTTATGGGAATACATTATGATTATACATTTCTTATTTAATAGATGAATCCATATATTTTTTTCTCTTCTAACTTTTGTAAAGTTTACCACATACAAATCGCAATATCTTCGTCTGATGACATTTGGTAACTAAAAAAAATATTTGTTTCTCTTGACTTGACTAACTGATGTGCGCGTATATATAACAAATATTTTTTTACGAGTAGTTGACTAAATAAAAATGACTAACACAGTTTTGCTCTTTTGGTGTGCAACCGGCGTAATTAATCGGAACTGTGTTTTTATGACCAGCTGAAAAAGAAACTCTTCTAATGGCTTGTAGATGCTTAGTAGTTTCAAGAGTTTATTTGCCATGTATATAATACGTGCTAAGTTTTAGCAAAATACTAGATGTGATTATTGACAATGATTATTAAAATCATTGATTTAGTGTCAATATATAACTTGCTTCTTGATTTACAATAATATGCTTATAATTTCTTTTTGTGTTGGTTTTTTTTAGTTTTTCGTGAGCTGTTTCAAATATGGTCCCCCGAAAGAGGAAACGTCCTAACCCTTCTAATAGTGCTAATACCACCGAAAAAACGAAAATATCTAGTGGACCCAGGGCAGTAAAAAAATCCAAAATTAGTTTTGATCAGTCAGTTGAAAATGCGTACGTTTCAAATAGTTCAGATTCCTCAGAAAATCATTGTAATGATAATTTAGTTTTAAATTGTTCTGAACATTTAGAATTAATGTATTCCCACTATGCAGTTGATGCAATAATAAATTGTGATGAGGCGGAAAATTCCAATAGTAATAAATTTAAAAAAAATATTACTGTTGAAGAAAATGTAAACGATCAAGAAGAATTAAATCCATCTACTGATTATAATTATGTAGCTTGTGACTGGCCTTCAACATCAAAAGATTGTTTAGAACACTTACCATTACATGAATACGGTCAAGATGAAACAATCACATTGGATGAAGATGAGGACTGTGATGAATGTGAACAAAATGATTGCATTGAAATATCATCAGATGAAGATGAGGACAATGTTGAGTGTGAACAAAATGATTGCATTGTAATATCATCAGATGAAGATGAGGACAATGATAAATGGGAACAGAATTATACGGTTATAATATTATCGGCAGACGATTTGGGAACTACAGAGGAAGAAAATGTTGATGAATGTTCAAATATGGGTGATCATAATGAAGTTGTTACTGATAATATGCATGATCATCTAATTAAAAATAATGTTTTGAAAGCTCAGGATAATACAAATGTAATAATAAAAAATGCTGACATGGTAATAGATTTATTAGATGACAGTGATAGCGAAGAAGTCTATAATGAAATAGACTATGTGAACTTATCCCATATCAAATATTGCGATTACCGATGTGAACCTGAATACTTAAAAAATATATTCCCAGAATTTTGTTCGAAAATGCTTTCAGATCTTCTTTCAATATTCCATAAAGTAAAAAAATCAAAACCAGTTATCTCATATAGTGGCCACAGACTTGGTTTAACCTGTGACTCTATAGAAAGGATATTTCTAAAAAATTTATGGTTCAATGGCGATACAATAAACTATTACTTGGAGTTGTTGTGTCGTGGTCGAGAAAACTTATGCTTTTCTTTTGACTCATATCTCCTTCAAGATTTTATAAACAGAGGATACGAATCAACAGTAAGGCGTACAGAGGGAGTAGATATTTTTTATAACATAAAAATGACTACAATAAACTACTTAACTATACTTTTATTTTTAGTTACAAGATATTATGACGAACAAAATTTGTAACTGATGTAAATAGAATTTATAATTTTATTTAAACTTTTTTACTTGAACGGTATTTGAGTCAAGCGTAGACTCCACACGTCTTTTTTTTGTGGAGACATAAATTACCTACCACATTAAAAATTGATTAAAAATCTATAAACACATAAAATGATTTCATATTTAATTTTACTAACTGTTTATAATTCGTTTAAATTCAATTAATTGAAAATACAAATAGTTATAATGAAAATAATTTTGAAAATTTACAAAAAAAAATAGGAACACGGTTAGTCGCGTGGTCTACAATTGTAGACCAGTAGTTATATTTTTGATTTGTTCAATCACACAACGCTCTTCAACAGTCACGGTGGTACTGGTTACAAAGTAATAAAGATAAACAACAGCTATCCAAAAGTACAAGACACTTTAAGTTATTTATAAAGACTTAAATTGATAATATTTATTGCTGGTCTACAACTGTAGACCGCGCGCCTAACGAAGGGATAATATAATGTTAATTTTTTTTTATTCATCACATTATATTCATGTTTATTAAATTTGAGTTTGTTTTATTATATAAAATGTTAGTGTTCACGCAAGCTAATATTAGGAAAAATCGGTGCATAATCGCACTGATTATGTAACGGCCGACTCGCGGGTTCGGACTATTGGACCGTTGTAATCTGGACTCCGTCGACGATTGCGTTTGTCGTGTGTTCGCGTTGTCGCTGGCCAGATCCCGTCTCGTTAACGTGTTTTGATCGCGCAACGTGGCTTGTTCGCGATTTCTGTCTAATAAGACGCCATTGATCTGGCGTCTGGATCGGACGTTCTTGTACGCACCATCGCCGTTTGCTTGAGAGATTGCTGTGTCCTCAAGTGGCCTGTGTTCGTCGTCGTCGTAGCTGTTGTACGCGTGCGTCGCTGTAGCCGCGTGTTCGTCGTCGTCGTAGCTGTTGTACGTGTGCGTCGCTGTAGCCGCGTGTTCGTCGTCGTCGTTGCTGTTGTACGTGTGTCGCCGTAGCCTCCTGACACGCCGTTGTTGCTGTCCGCCTGTCTTCGTCGTCGTCGCTAGCCGCCGGACACGTCATCGTTGCTGTCCTATCCGCCTCATCGTTATCATCACCATCATCGTGGTCGCCATCGTCGGCGTTTTATGCCGGTTACATAATCAACCGAACAGCCGTCGTATCGCGACATTGATACCACACCCTTGTCATTACCACTTGGTCTCAGTGGTTATTTGTATCACGTTATCTGTTACTATTATCATTGTTGTTTGTCACTGTTTTTGTTTATTATATCATTCTATGTTGTTGATACCAAACCAAATAGATAATTGTTGAAATTGTATAAAACAAAATTGTTTTCGTTACCCACACGCGAGTACGTCACACAAACTGTCCCCGGAAAAGAGTGTGACGTGCGCCAACATTTTGGTAGCAGAGCGTGGTTGGTAGTCGGTACACAGACTATAGCGTTGTTGGGTTACAACGGATTTAATTTTTTTTCTCATATTTCTCATATAATTTTAACTCGTTAGGCATTATCTGTTTATTATTGTCTGTTCTGGTACGGGTCTCCCTTTCGTGGTGTTAGCACGCAGTTTTATCGTATATTTGGCCGCTTCTAGTTCCGTTACTCTGGTTTTTCATTTATACGTTCATATCACCTAATATGCCGACTGTCCCAATGTCCGATGACGAAGCACGGGAACTCAGACGGTTACGTCGAGCTAGGTCTGCTGCTCTTATATCCCGTAATTGTACTATTCTTCGTATAAAGTCGATACACGAACTGTCGGAACGTGTTGAAAACCATCCGGAATTACTACCTGAACTGTTGACTGCTGTGAATGATCTAGATTCGTTGTGGGAAAAGTTTTTGTTGGATAACCAGGCGGTCCTAGATGCTCTGTTGGACCTCGATTTATCTAACGAATTTTCGCCAAGTTTGGAATCTGAAACCCGATCACTCTATGTACGCGCTGTTTGTGTAGCGGACAAACATAGACCGCAAACTGATGTTAAGGGTCATGGTCGTGATAATAATAGTCAGGCAGGATCGATGCATTTCAACAACTCAGAATCCACCCACAGCTCTATGAAGTCGCGTTTGCCAGAAATACCACTACCAACATATAGTGGCGACATTTCAGCTTGGCCTGTATTTCGTGACAGATTCACCGCCCTTGTAGTCGAACGGACTAACTTATGCAACATCGAACGGTTTTATTATTTGCTAGGTTGTCTCAAGGATGAAGCTCTCCATAGTATTCGCAATATAGTTGTATCCGAAGCCACCTACACCTTAGCATGGAATACTCTGGTCGAACGATTCGACAAACCTAGGCAATTAGCTACCTTAATTGTAGACAAACTTATCACCATTCCACCTCAGTCTCAGGAGTCTCTAGAGGGTTTGAAGGAATTTCTAGCGGTGTTTTCCGACCAGGTATCGACGCTTGAGTCATTGAACATACCTGACTTGGGCGAGTTTTTGTTGTTTGCACTTTCTTCGCGGTGTCTACCACTATCGACGCGCAAAGGTTTTGAAGCTGTCAATTTCCAAGAGTTTCCTACTGCGTCTGACGTAGTAATATTTGTCAAAAATCGTGTTTCTGTTTTGGAGACCGTTAGCTTCAGCAGCAGTTCACGTCGTCCAGCCGCACAATCAGAACGACATAAGTCGTCGCTACATCGTCACGTTGAAAAAAGATCTAAGGTAGCCTTACACTCGTCGAAAACTACAATTCCTCAAGCTTCAAAATGTTTATTTTGTTCTAAAGAACATCAATCCGTCGAATGTCCCAAGTTTGCGAAATTGTCTCTAGACGCCCGATACCAATCTGCTCGTGACAACAAAGTATGCTTTCGGTGTTTAAATTCTACACATTGGTCGAATCAGTGTAAGGTAACTAAACCTTGTGACCAGTGTACGGGCCGTCACCATACTCTGTTGCACAGAGACTTACCACCTGCCGAAGACTTACAGGAGCCCAGAGCATCAATGGTCAGTGCTCAAGATCAACCTACTGTGCTACTGGGAACTGCCCTCATACATGTTCGTGATTACTGTGGTCGTGCTCAACTTGTTCGCGCATTGATCGACTCGGCCTCACAGGTCAGTGTCATGACCTTTGCGTGTGCGGACCGCCTGGGCTTAAAACGCTCCAAATGGACAGCGCCTATAACGGGTCTTTCTGGTGTTCAAGTTCCTAAATTGAATGGCGTGGTCAAATGTACCATCGCACCGCGGTATGATGATAATACGAAAATCCAGGTGACAGCTTGGGTCCTGCCCACGATAACTACTAACATGCCGTCTCGTCATCTGTCCAAGCACTGTAAACACAAATTTTCACATTTGGCCCTAGCTGATCCTAGTTTTGACCTTCCGGCACCTATTGAATTGTTGTTGGGAGCCGACGTGTTCTCCCAAATACTAAACGGAAAACGTGTTGTTATAGACAATTCGTTACCCACTGCATTCGGTTCTTTATTCGGGTGGATTCTAATCGGCCCTGTTTCTGAACATGAGCCCGATCGAACCTGTTCAAATGCTGTTTCACTTACGGTATCACTCGAGAATCTGGTTGAACGCTTCTGGCGTGTTGAAGAACCCGATCCGGCTCCAGTTATATTCACGGATGAAGGCAAGTGTGAAACCATCTACTTGACCGAACGTGTGCGTGATAATAACGGTCGATTCGTGGTTCCATTGCCCTTCATGGAATCCGGCAGGCAAGAACAGTTCTTGGGATCTCGACAAATGGCTTTGCGTCGGTTCCAAAACCTAGAGCGGAAACTTCAACTTAATCCAGCCTTGAGTCAAGCCTATTCAGCGTTTATGAGTGACTATGAATCACTAGGGCATATGTCCATCGCTCCTAGACCTGGAGAATATTTCATACCTCACCATCCTGTTTTTAAAGGTGATGGTGCAACCAGTAAGATTCGAGTGGTATTTGATGCTTCTGCCACTACTTCATCCAACCGTTCCTTGAATCAGTGTCTTTTTACTGGTCCAAAGCTTCAGCAAGATATTGTTGATATCATGCTCCGATTTCGTGTACATCAATTCACCTTCACAGCCGACGTGTGTAAAATGTATCGACAAATACTTGTACTTCCACAATATCGGAAGTATCAACATATCTTATGGCGTGCGTCACCGCTGGACGAACTTAAGGAGTACCAACTGAACACGGTTACTTACGGAGTGAACTGTGCTCCTTACCTAGCGCTGCGAGTTCTGAAGGACCTTGCCGACAATTGTTGTGAAGAATTACCAGATGTCAAACAGGCATTAACTCATCAAACTTACGTTGATGACATTTGTGTCGGTGCCGATAGCACAGACCAACTGTTGACGTTGAAATCTGATTTGCAATCTGTTCTGAGTAACGCTGGTTTTGAGCTGAAAAAATGGTCCAGTAATGACCCATTGATTTTAGCTACTGTTCCACAAGAGGATCGGGTCCAAAGGATATTACAATTCGATGACACTGAGGCAGGATTGGTCAAGGTTCTCGGTTTAAATTGGGACTCTTCCGAAGATACTTTTGGTTTTGAAGTCTCTCCTTCTTGTGATGTCATGACCAAACGCGCCGTTTTGTCGACTATTGCCAGACTATTTGATCCAATTGGCCTTATTGCTCCAGTAATCTTTTATGCCAAGCATATATTGCAGAAAATCTGGAAGGCAGGATTAGCTTGGGATACGCCACTTCCGCCCGCCTTGGCTGAGGAGTGGAAAACCTTCGTCCAAGATCTCCATACATTAACCAAAGTTAAGATTCCGCGTTTTCTGGCCACGAGCACTGGCTCCCATGTCCAGCTCTGCGGCTTTTGTGATGCGTCGGAACAAGGTTACGCAGCGATCGTCTATCTTCGTTTGATTAAGCCAGATGGATCCGTCTCCATTTCCTTGCTAGGATCAAAGACAAAAATGGCGCCCATGAAAAAGATCACTGTACCTCGACTTGAATTATCGGCTTCGGTTTTATTGGCGCGTTGGATGGCTCGCATCAAAGCGACACTTGAACATCAACTCGTCATCACTAGTGTTTTTGCTTGGTCCGATTCACAAATAGTTTTATCTTGGTTGATCAATCCACACTCGTTGTTCAAAATATTTGTGTCTAATCGGGTGCACCAGGTACATATACTGTTACCATCGTGTAAATGGGGATACGTACGAACTGATGATAATCCGGCTGATTGTGCTTCGCGCGGACTGCAGCCCTCAGCTCTTATGCAGTTCCCTCTGTATTGGTATGGGCCTCAATTTCTACGTCATTTTGAAAAGACTTGGGACCTCTCGCCTTGTACAATGTCCTTGGAAGAATTGCCTGAGACAAAGGGCGTTTCCTTAGCTGTGCAAATCGACACTGATGACGAATGGTTCTCACGTTTTTCTTCATACACCAACATGCTCAGAGTCGTCACATGGATGCGTCGTTTTACCGGGTCATGCCAAGGTAAGACGTATTCCAATGCCTTTCTATGTCAATCAGAATTGACTGATTCCCTAACAGTTCTGGTCAAAGCGTCTCAACTACAGACACTGGGGAAATTACTACACAACTTGCAGCATGATCAAGCGCCACATCGAACGTATGCAGTGTTCCGTCCATTCATTGATCCATGTGGTTTGATCCGTGTCGGTGGTCGTTTGGCACATGCTGATTTAACAGAATCTCAAAAACAGCCAATATTATTGTCCAAGACATCTTGTATCTCGTTACTTATTGTCCGGCATTGGCACCTTGTGACGTGCCATTCGGGACCTAGAGTCATAACAGCTTTAATCGCTCGTCAATTTTGGATTACGTCTGTGCGGTGTGTAATCAGGAAAGTCATTGGGTCATGTATCATATGTGTCAGAACCATTGCTCGAACTCCAACTCCCCTCATGGCTGATTTGCCCGCGGTACGCGTTCAAGCTTGCCGACCGTTCTCTCGTGTTGGAATCGACTATGCTGGTCCCTGGCAAATGCGTGAATGCCGCTTGCGGAAGGCAAGACAATATAAAGTCTATATCGCTGTATTCGTGTGCATGGCCGTGAAAGCGGTGCATTTAGAAATAGTATTGGACTTGACTACCGATGCATTCTTGGCCGCACTCGATCGTTTCGTTGCGCGACGTGGTCTCCCGCATGAAATATTCTCAGATTGCGGGACCAATTTTGTTGGAGCGTCGAAACAGTTGCGCCAATTAGTGAATGATCCGGACAATCACCACAGAATTTTTTCCCACTCTTCGTGTACGTGGATTTTCAACCCACCGAGTGCTCCGCACTTCGGTGGATTGTGGGAAGCTGCAGTACGTTCTTTCAAGTCTTTGTTAACCCGTGTCATGGGTAGTCACAACCCGTCATTTGAGGAACTGTCCACCATTTTATGCCGCATCGAAGCGATCCTGAATTCGCGGCCACTCACTCCGATGTCATCGTCGCCTCTCGATCTTGACTACTTATCTCCGGGACACTTTTTAATTGGACAACCTCTGCTCGCTGTTCCTGAACGTCATATACCGGAAGACAACCGGAAAGTTGTCAATCGCTGGAAGTTGCTTCATCAATCCCATCAGTCGTTTTGGCGTCGATGGTCCAGTGAATACCTGTGTTCATTACAGGCACGAACAAAATGGACAAACGATGTTCCCAACCTCAAAGATGGAGACATGGTCGTAATTAAAGACAACCAGAGCCCTCCTACAGCGTGGCGTTTAGGTCGGGTCTTGAGTGTCATGCCTGGAGCTGATGGCGTTGTGCGAGTAGCTAGAGTGTTGACGGCCCAGGGGGAGCTCACCAGACCAGCTGTAAAATTGGTGTTGCTGCCCACAGAATAGTTGTTTTTTTTTTTTAGTTCGGGTAATCTAGTCTCCCATATTGTTTTGCTATGTTCATGCGCAATTGCGTTATTTTATTTATTAGTGTCTGTGTGCTGCTCACCAGCCAATCTGTATCGTCAGGTGACCACATCAATTATACTCAGTGCACACCCTGACAAACCAGGTTATTGTTAAATTTTTGAATTTTATTTATGTTATTAATTTTAATGTTGTTAAAGATGTCATCACTTATATTTATAATTTCAAAATGATGAGCTATTGTTTTATAGGTATTATAATTGTATTTATCTGTTACTCAAACCATGTATTTTGTTCACCTCAACGCCGATGTCATCTCAAGTTTTCACTGATACTGATTGTTCTTTCTATGATACGCCGATTTCCCATGTGTTGTGAAGACGTGCTTCACAACGGGGGAGAATGTTCACGCAAGCTAATATTAGGAAAAATCGGTGCATAATCGCACTGATTATGTAACGGCCGACTCGCGGGTTCGGACTATTGGACCGTTGTAATCTGGACTCCGTCGACGATTGAGTTTGTCGTGTGTTCGCGTTGTCGCTGGCCAGATCCCGTCTCGTTAACGTGTTTTGATCGCGCAACGTGGCTTGTTCGCGATTTCTGTCTAATAAGACGCCATTGATCTGGCGTCTGGATCGGAAGTTCTTGTACGAACCATCGCCGTTTGCTTGAGAGATTGCTGTGTCCTCAAGTGGCCTGTGTTCGTCGTCGTCGTAGCTGTTGTACGCGTGCGTCGCTGTAGCCGCGTGTTCGTCGTCGTCGTAGCTGTTGTACGTGTGCGTCGCTGTAGCCGCGTGTTCGTCGTCGTCGTTGCTGTTGTACGTGTGTCGCCGTAGCCTCCTGACACGCCGTTGTTGCTGTCCGCCTGTCTTCGTCGTCGTCGCTAGCCGCCGGACACGTCATCGTTGCTGTCCTATCCGCCTCATCGTTATCATCACCATCATCGTGGTCGCCATCGTCGGCGTTTTATGCCGGTTACATAATCAACCGAACAGCCGTCGTATCGCGACATTGATACCACACCCTTGTCATTACCACTTGGTCTCAGTGGTTATTTGTATCACGTTATCTGTTACTATTATCATTGTTGTTTGTCACTGTTTTTGTTTATTATATCATTCTATGTTGTTGATACCAAACCAAATAGATAATTGTTGAAATTGTATAAAACAAAATTGTTTTCGTTACCCACACGCGAGTACGTCACACAAACTGTCCCCGGAAAAGAGTGTGACTTGCGCCAACAGTTAGTATACTAAATTATGTCCAATTGAAAAGAAAATTGGTTACTATTTTTTATTGTTTTTTTTTTTTAAATAAATAATAGAGTTAAAATAATTTATTGTATATTACTAAGCCACCGCTGTGTAAAAAATTGAACAGCCCCCCCCCAGAAAAAAAATTCTGGCTCACCACTGTATTGTTGCGTGCCGGGTTTGAAGCCAGCAGTAACAATATTCAAATGTTAATACGTTAACTACTCCAAGAATAAGCTAACGCGAAGTTGTACTATATACGTTTATTAACACTTGTAATTTAAATCAAACAACATAAGAACATAAGTTAAACTTCTAAACGATGATATCAGGCAGAGCTTCTGTACTGGATGGCTGGATACGTCTGACTCTAGGTGTCCATTTGGTCCTCTTTTATACACGATTGCATCCGGGTTGCCGCCCGCCCTTCGCTGTTTGTTTCGGCAAGCGTACGTATTGAGAAGTTGTCTTGTTGGCCTCGGCTTGAGGGTTCAACGTTTTCGCATTCTAATTTTTATTACAACTATGTTGTTCCTTTGTGTATTTTAAAGATCTACATAAAAACCCGGTTAACCTTTCGTTTGACAGGTATGAGTTTACACTTGGATGGTTTTATATTTTTAATCCCATGAAATGTCACGCAGTACATTTTAAACAAGTATTAATATTACTTCTAAGAATTAATGTTACTTTTAAGAATAATAGTAATATACTGGGTATATTACACCTCACCCCCGAAACAAAAATTTCAGGGTGGAACAGTGAAATTTTTCTTTAAATCTTTCGTATACATTTTTTTTTTTTTTTTAACAATTTGGTAATTTGTAATTAAATCTAATTATTAATAAATTCTCCTCCACCTTTTACAATTGTTCATAAATTTTTTTTTAATATTAACTTACATATAAATAATATATAATGAATAATCTATTTAAATTCTCCTCCACCTTTTACATTTCCTTATTATTATAAATATTTCAAAGTTTCTACCAATCTATAATTCTGAATTTTACGAATACTAGTGGTTTACCTTTTTTCGTCTTAGTCTACTTGTTTTATCCGTACAGTATATATATAATTTACTGGGTTTAATTATTTTTAAAATGTAATTAAATATACAACGCGTATATATACCTTGTTATGTTATTTATTCCTAATTTTTTTCATTATTTCTATATTGGTATTCCCATTCCAAAAAACTACGATCGGAATTTTACCGTCACGGTGCAGATATTTGCTTATCCTTGAAGCTGTCAGAGTTGGAACCTCACACCGCTGTATATGATTTTCAGCTTCATTTATATTCCTCTTTACATGTGTCAACACCTCTGGCTTCTTAACTGCAAATACCTTTTCCGCAAAACTGATAACACGATCGTGGTTTTTGAACTGGTAGTATTCTGGGTCTCTATTTTTTCTTAAGAAGATTGGCCTCCCTATTAACCTTATTGGACCCAGGGCAGTAAAAAAATCCAAAATTAGTTTTGATCAGTCAGTTGAAAATGCGTACGTTTCAAATAGTTCAGATTCCTCAGAAAATCATTGTAATGATAATTTAGTTTTAAATTGTTCTGAACATTTAGAATTAATGTATTCCCACTATGCAGTTGATGCAATAATAAATTGTGATGAGGCGGAAAATTCCAATAGTAATAAATTTAAAAAAAATATTACTGTTGAAGAAAATGTAAACGATCAAGAAGAATTAAATCCATCTACTGATTATAATTATGTAGCTTGTGACTGGCCTTCAACATCAAAAGATTGTTTAGAACACTTACCATTACATGAATACGGTCAAGATGAAACAATCACATTGGATGAAGATGAGGACTGTGATGAATGTGAACAAAATGATTGCATTGAAATATCATCAGATGAAGATGAGGACAATGTTGAGTGTGAACAAAATGATTGCATTGTAATATCATCAGATGAAGATGAGGACAATGATAAATGGGAACAGAATTATACGGTTATAATATTATCGGCAGACGATTTGGGAACTACAGAGGAAGAAAATGTTGATGAATGTACAAATATGGGTGATCATCTAATTAAAAATAATGTTTTGAGAGCTCAGGATAATACAAATGTAATAATAAAAAATGCTGACATGGTAATAGATTTATTAGATGACAGTGATAGCGAAGAAGTCTATAATGAAATAGACTATGTGAACTTATCCCATATCAAATATTGCGATTACCGATGTGAACCTCAATCCTTAAAAAATATATTCCCAGAATTTTGTTCGAAAATGCTTTCAGATCTTCTTTCAATATTCCATAAAGTAAAAAAATCAAAACCAGTTATCTCATATAGTGGCCACAGACTTGGTTTAACCTGTGACTCTATAGAAAGGATATTTCTAAAAAATTTATGGTTCAATGGCGATACAATAAACTATTACTTGGAGTTGTTGTGTCGTGGTCGAGAAAACTTATGCTTTTCTTTTGACTCATATCTCCTTCAAGATTTTATAAACAGAGGATACGAATCAACAGTAAGGCGTACAGAGGGAGTAGATATTTTTTATAACATAAAAATGACTACAATAAACTACTTAACTATACTTTTATTTTTAGTTACAAGATATTATGACGAACAAAATTTGTAACTGATGTAAATAGAATTTATAATTTTATTTAAACTTTTTTACTTGAACGGTATTTGAGTCAAGCGTAGACTCCACACGTCTTTTTTTTGTGGAGACATAAATTACCTACCACATTAAAAATTGATTAAAAATCTATAAACACATAAAATGATTTCATATTGAATTTTACTAACTGTTTATAATTCGTTTAAATTCAATTAATTGAAAATACAAATAGTTATAATGAAAATAATTTTGAAAATTTACAAAAAAAAATAGGAACACGGTTAGTCGCGTGGTCTACAATTGTAGACCAGTAGTTATATTTTTGATTTGTTCAATCACACAACGCTCTTCAACAGTCACGGTGGTACTGGTTACAAAGTAATAAAGATAAACAACAGCTATCCAAAAGTACAAGATACTTTAAGTTATTTTTAAAGACTTAAATTGATAATATTTATTGCTGGTCTACAACTGTAGACCGCGCGCCTAACGAAGGGATAATATAATGTTAATTTTTTTTTATTCATCACATTATATTCATGTTTATTAAATTTGAGTTTGTTTTATTATATAAAATGTTAGTATACTAAATTATGTCCAATTGAAAAGAAAATTGGTTACTATTTTTTATTGTTTTTTTTTTAAATAAATAATAGAGTTAAAATAATTTATTGTATATTACTAAGCCACCGCTGTGTAAAAAATTGAACAGCCCCCCCCCCCCCCCCAGAAAAAAAATTCTGGCTCACCACTGTATAAACGTTTGCTGATTGTAATATATTTCATAATATGTGTATTGTATTCCTTTTTTTAAATTATACTTCACAGTCAAATTTGACAAAATATTTTATTTGAACCAAATATTGAAATATTCATACAATATTATTGATCAAAAGGTTCTACTTTTTTAATTGATCACTTTAAAAAAAAAACAAATTTACATTATGTTTAATATAAATTATACTATTTTATAGGAAATTATCAACAGTCAAAACCTGGAGAAAGCGTTCACTCAAGCCGTCGCCCTGTTTTCTGATAAACCTGAAGAAATAAACATTCCGCATAATGAATCTGATTTGTATGAACAGGCTACTCATTCTGAACACACATTTAATAATAATTTTGATGATGAAAATTTTAATATACATAAACCTGGAGTATGTAATAGTAATAACTATTTTGATGATGAAAATTTGGATTTATATAAACCTGGAGTATCTAATAGTAATAATTATTATTCAACCGATGAAGACGTGGACACTATGGATACTATGGACACTATGAATAATAGAAAATTGCTTCCAGACACTAAGACGAATAGTTGGAGGGATCTGTAAATGCTTTATTTTATGTTATCTATCTTATATTCTAAAACTCAACTTATATATTTCTTTGTATGTATGCACATATAAATGTATTATTGTTTTATATGTTACAGCATTCCTATGCATTATTCTATTTACAATGGAAATGAGTTGCACCTTTTAATTATTGTTAGTAAGATCTCAAAACCAGATGAATTGAATCTTTTGAAAAGTATTTCTCAGTGGCTACGTGTACCTATAAGTACGATTTGGAGTTCAAGAACTACACATCTAGTTGCAGGCACTCAAAAAACGGGTGAATGTTCCATACGCTCCAAGAAAGCATTGTATGCAGTTTTATCAAATAACTTTGTCATCAATATTAATTGGATTAAGGATTGTTTGGAAAGTAAATGTTTGATAGCAGTTTCAAGAGTTTATTTGCCATGTATATAATACGTGCTAAGTTTTAGCAAAATACTAGATGTGATTATTGACAATGATTATTAAAATCATTGATTTAGTGTCAATATATAACTTGCTTCTTGATTTACAATAATATGCTTATAATTTCTTTTTGTGTTGGTTTTTTTAAGTTTTTCGTGAGCTGTTTCAAATATGGTCCCCCGAAAGAGGAAACGTCCTAACCCTTCTAATAGTGCTAATACCACCGAAAAAACGAAAATATCTAGTGGACCCAGGGCAGTAAAAAAATCCAAAATTAGTTTTGATCAGTCAGTTGAAAATGCGTACGTTTCAAATAGTTCAGATTCCTCAGAAAATCATTGTAATGATAATTTAGTTTTAAATTGTTCTGAACATTTAGAATTAATGTATTCCCACTATGCAGTTGATGCAATAATAAATTGTAATGAGGCGGAAAATTCCAATAGTAATAAATTTAAAAAAAATATTACTGTTGAAGAAAATGTAAACGATCAAGAAGAATTAAATCCATCTACTGATTATAATTATGTAGCTTGTGACTGGCCTTCAACATCAAAAGATTGTTTAGAACACTTACCATTACATGAATACGGTCAAGATGAAACAATCACATTGGATGAAGATGAGGACTGTGATGAATGTGAACAAAATGATTGCATTGAAATATCATCAGATGAAGATGAGGACAATGTTGAGTGTGAACAAAATGATTGCATTGTAATATCATCAGATGAAGATGAGGACAATGATAAATGGGAACAGAATTATACGGTTATAATATTATCGGCAGACGATTTGGGAACTACAGAGGAAGAAAATGTTGATGAATGTACAAATATGGGTGATCATAATGAAGTAGTTACTGATAATATGCATGATCATCTAATTAAAAATAATGTTTTGAAAGCTCAGGATAATACAAATGTAATAATAAAAAATGCTGACATGGTAATAGATTTATTAGATGACAGTGATAGCGAAGAAGTCTATAATGAAATAGACTATGTGAACTTATCCCATATCAAATATTGCGATTACCGATGTGAACCTCAATCCTTAAAAAATATATTCCCAGAATTTTGTTCGAAAATGCTTTCAGATCTTCTTTCAATATTCCATAAAGTAAAAAAATCAAAACCAGTTATCTCATATAGTGGCCACAGACTTGGTTTAACCTGTGACTCTATAGAAAGGATATTTCTAAAAAATTTATGGTTCAATGGCGATACAATAAACTATTACTTGGAGTTGTTGTGTCGTGGTCGAGAAAACTTATGCTTTTCTTTTGACTCATATCTCCTTCAAGATTTTATAAACAGAGGATACGAATCAACAGTAAGGCGTACAGAGGGAGTAGATATTTTTTATAACATAAAAATGACTACAATAAACTACTTAACTATACTTTTATTTTTAGTTACAAGATATTATGACGAACAAAATTTGTAACTGATGTAAATAGAATTTATAATTTTATTTAAACTTTTTTACTTGAACGGTATTTGAGTCAAGCGTAGACTCCACACGTCTTTTTTTTGTGGAGACATAAATTACCTACCACATTAAAAATTGATTAAAAATCTATAAACACATAAAATGATTTCATATTTAATTTTACTGTTTATAATTCGTTTAAATTCAATTAATTGAAAATACAAATAGTTATAATGAAAATAATTTTGAAAATTTACAAAAAAAAATAGGAACACGGTTAGTCGCGTGGTCAACGCTAAGTTTTAGCAAAATACTAGATGTGATTATTGACAATGATTATTAAAATCATTGATTTAGTGTCAATATATAACTTGCTTCTTGATTTACAATAATATGCTTATAATTTCTTTTTGTGTTGGTTTTTTTTAGTTTTTCATGAGCTGTTTCAAATATGGTCCCCCGAAAGAGGAAACGTCCTAACCCTTCTAATAGTGCTAATACCACCGAAAAAACGAAAATATCTAGTGGACCCAGGGCAGTAAAAAAATCCAAAATTAGTTTTGATCAGTCAGTTGAAAATGCGTACGTTTCAAATAGTTCAGATTCCTCAGAAAATCATTGTAATGATAATTTAGTTTTAAATTGTTCTGAACATTTAGAATTAATGTATTCCCACTATGCAGTTGATGCAATAATAAATTGTGATGAGGCGGAAAATTCCAATAGTAATAAATTTAAAAAAAATATTACTGTTGAAGAAAATGTAAACGATCAAGAAGAATTAAATCCATCTACTGATTATAATTATGTAGCTTGTGACTGGCCTTCAACATCAAAAGATTGTTTAGAACACTTACCATTACATGAATACGGTCAAGATGAAACAATCACATTGGATGAAGATGAGGACTGTGATGAATGTGAACAAAATGATTGCATTGAAATATCATCAGATGAAGATGAGGACAATGTTGAGTGTGAACAAAATGATTGCATTGTAATATCATCAGATGAAGATGAGGACAATGATAAATGGGAACAGAATTATACGGTTATAATATTATCGGCAGACGATTTGGGAACTACAGAGGAAGAAAATGTTGATGAATGTACAAATATGGGTGATCATCTAATTAAAAATAATGTTTTGAGAGCTCAGGATAATACAAATGTAATAATAAAAAATGCTGACATGGTAATAGATTTATTAGATGACAGTGATAGCGAAGAAGTCTATAATGAAATAGACTATGTGAACTTATCCCATATCAAATATTGCGATTACCGATGTGAACCTCAATCCTTAAAAAATATATTCCCAGAATTTTGTTCGAAAATGCTTTCAGATCTTCTTTCAATATTCCATAAAGTAAAAAAATCAAAACCAGTTATCTCATATAGTGGCCACAGACTTGGTTTAACCTGTGACTCTATAGAAAGGATATTTCTAAAAAATTTATGGTTCAATGGCGATACAATAAACTATTACTTGGAGTTGTTGTGTCGTGGTCGAGAAAACTTATGCTTTTCTTTTGACTCATATCTCCTTCAAGATTTTATAAACAGAGGATACGAATCAACAGTAAGGCGTACAGAGGGAGTAGATATTTTTTATAACATAAAAATGACTACAATAAACTACTTAACTATACTTTTATTTTTAGTTACAAGATATTATGACGAACAAAATTTGTAACTGATGTAAATAGAATTTATAATTTTATTTAAACTTTTTTACTTGAACGGTATTTGAGTCAAGCGTAGACTCCACACGTCTTTTTTTTGTGGAGACATAAATTACCTACCACATTAAAAATTGATTAAAAATCTATAAACACATAAAATGATTTCATATTGAATTTTACTAACTGTTTATAATTCGTTTAAATTCAATTAATTGAAAATACAAATAGTTATAATGAAAATAATTTTGAAAATTTACAAAAAAAAATAGGAACACGGTTAGTCGCGTGGTCTACAATTGTAGACCAGTAGTTATATTTTTGATTTGTTCAATCACACAACGCTCTTCAACAGTCACGGTGGTACTGGTTACAAAGTAATAAAGATAAACAACAGCTATCCAAAAGTACAAGATACTTTAAGTTATTTTTAAAGACTTAAATTGATAATATTTATTGCTGGTCTACAACTGTAGACCGCGCGCCTAACGAAGGGATAATATAATGTTAATTTTTTTTTATTCATCACATTATATTCATGTTTATTAAATTTGAGTTTGTTTTATTATATAAAATGTTAGTATACTAAATTATGTCCAATTGAAAAGAAAATTGGTTACTATTTTTTATTGTTTTTTTTTTAAATAAATAATAGAGTTAAAATAATTTATTGTTTATTACTAAGCCACCGCTGTGTAAAAAATTGAACAGCCCCCCCCCCCCCCAGAAAAAAAATTCTGGCTCACCACTGTATAAACGTTTGCTGATTGTAATATATTTCATAATATGTGTATTGTATTCCTTTTTTTAAATTATACTTCACAGTCAAATTTGACAAAATATTTTATTTGAACCAAATATTGAAATATTCATACAATATTATTGATCAAAAGGTTCTACTTTTTTAATTGATCACTTTAAAAAAAAAACAAATTTACATTATGTTTAATATAAATTATACTATTTTATAGGAAATTATCAACAGTCAAAACCTGGAGAAAGCGTTCACTCAAGCCGTCGCCCTGTTTTCTGATAAACCTGAAGAAATAAACATTCCGCATAATGAATCTGATTTGTATGAACAGGCTACTCATTCTGAACACACATTTAATAATAATTTTGATGATGAAAATTTTAATATACATAAACCTGGAGTATGTAATAGTAATAACTATTTTGATGATGAAAATTTGGATTTATATAAACCTGGAGTATCTAATAGTAATAATTATTATTCAACCGATGAAGACGTGGACACTATGGATACTATGGACACTATGAATAATAGAAAATTGCTTCCAGACACTAAGACAAATAGTTGGAGGGATCTGTAAATGCTTTATTTTATGTTATCTATCTTATATTCTAAAACTCAACTTATATATTTCTTTGTATGTATGCACATATAAATGTATTATTGTTTTATATGTTACAGCATTCCTATGCATTATTCTATTTACAATGGAAATGAGTTGCACCTTTTAATTATTGTTAGTAAGATCTCAAAACCAGATGAATTGAATCTTTTGAAAAGTATTTCTCAGTGGCTACGTGTACCTATAAGTACGATTTGGAGTTCAAGAACTACACATCTAGTTGCAGGCACTCAAAAAACGGGTGAATGTTCCATACGCTCCAAGAAAGCATTGTATGCAGTTTTATCAAATAACTTTGTCATCAATATTAATTGGATTAAGGATTGTTTGGAAAGTAAATGTTTGATAGCAGTTTCAAGAGTTTATTTGCCATGTATATAATACGTGCTAAGTTTTAGCAAAATACTAGATGTGATTATTGACAATGATTATTAAAATCATTGATTTAGTGTCAATATATAACTTGCTTCTTGATTTACAATAATATGCTTATAATTTCTTTTTGTGTTGGTTTTTTTTAGTTTTTCGTGAGCTGTTTCAAATATGGTCCCCCGAAAGAGGAAACGTCCTAACCCTTCTAATAGTGCTAATACCACCGAAAAAACGAAAATATCTAGTGGACCCAGGGCAGTAAAAAAATCCAAAATTAGTTTTGATCAGTCAGTTGAAAATGCGTACGTTTCAAATAGTTCAGATTCCTCAGAAAATCATTGTAATGATAATTTAGTTTTAAATTGTTCTGAACATTTAGAATTAATGTATTCCCACTATGCAGTTGATGCAATAATAAATTGTAATGAGGCGGAAAATTCCAATAGTAATAAATTTAAAAAAAATATTACTGTTGAAGAAAATGTAAACGATCAAGAAGAATTAAATCCATCTACTGATTATAATTATGTAGCTTGTGACTGGCCTTCAACATCAAAAGATTGTTTAGAACACTTACCATTACATGAATACGGTCAAGATGAAACAATCACATTGGATGAAGATGAGGACTGTGATAAATGTGAACAAAATGATTGCATTGAAATATCATCAGATGAAGATGAGGACAATGTTGAGTGTGAACAAAATGATTGCATTGTAATATCATCAGATGAAGATGAGGACAATGATAAATGGGAACAGAATTATACGGTTATAATATTATCGGCAGACGATTTGGGAACTACAGAGGAAGAAAATGTTGATGAATGTACAAATATGGGTGATCATAATGAAGTAGTTACTGATAATATGCATGATCATCTAATTAAAAATAATGTTTTGAAAGCTCAGGATAATACAAATGTAATAATAAAAAATGCTGACATGGTAATAGATTTATTAGATGACAGTGATAGCGAAGAAGTCTATAATGAAATAGACTATGTGAACTTATCCCATATCAAATATTGCGATTACCGATGTGAACCTGAATCCTTAAAAAATATATTCCCAGAATTTTGTTCGAAAATGCTTTCAGATCTTCTTTCAATATTCCATAAAGTAAAAAAATCAAAACCAGTTATCTCATATAGTGGCCACAGACTTGGTTTAACCTGTGACTCTATAGAAAGGATATTTCTAAAAAATTTATGGTTCAATGGCGATACAATAAACTGTCACTACCGACTCTGCTACCTCTACCGACTCCGCCACCTCTACTGCCTCCACCATCACTACCAACTCCGCTACCTCTACCGACTCCGCCACCTCTACAGCCTCCACCATCACTATCGACTCCGCCACCTCTACCGACTCCGCCGCCTCTACCGCCTCCGCAAAGGGGTCCAATAAAAACAACCAACAACTTCAGGGAGACGGACTGCAGGGTAATAACTTTTTTTTTCACACTCAAATACATTACAATATCAGCATTTTCCAATACTACAATTTTGTTTTCGTTTGTTTTGTATTGCGTTTATAGGTACGAGATCTTCGAAAAAGTCTGTCACTATTGACTCTGCTACCTCTACCGACTCCGCCACCTCTACTGCCTCCACCATCACTACCAACTCCGCTACCTCTACCGACTCCGCCACCTCTACCGCCTCCGCAAAGGGGTCCAATAAAAACAACCAACAACTTCAGGGAGACGGACTGCAGGGTAATAACTTTTTTTTTCACACTCAAATACATTACAATATCAGCATTTTCCAATACTACAATTTTGTTTTCGTTTGTTTTGTATTGCGTTTATAGGTACGAGATCTTCGAAAAAGTCTGTCACTATTGACTCTGCTACCTCTACCGACTCCGCCACCTCTACTGCCTCCACCATTACTACCAACTCCGCTACCTCTACCGACTCCGCCACCTCTACCGCCTCCGCAAAGGGGTCCAATAAAAACAACCAACAACTTCAGGGAGACGGACTGCAGGGTAATAACTTTTTTTTTCACACTCAAATACATTACAATATCAGCATTTTCCAATACTACAATTTTGTTTTCGTTTGTTTTGTGTTGCGTTTATAGGTCCGAGATCTTCGAAAAAGTCTGTCACTACCGACTCTGCTACCTCTACCGACTCCGCCACCTCTACTGCCTCCACCATCACTACCAACTCCGCTACCTCTACCGACTCCGCCACCTCTACCGCCTCCGCAAAGGGGTCCAATAAAAACAACCAACAACTTCAGGGAGACGGACTGCAGGGTAATAAATTTTTTTTCACACTCAAATACATTACAATATCAGCATTTTCCAATACTACAATTTTGTTTTCGTTTGTTTTGTGTTGCGTTTATAGGTCCGAGATCTTCGAAAAAGTCTGTCCGTGAATACTTCGATGACGGGCAGGAGATGTTCTCCATCGATGGACTCTTGGAGGGCAACATAGCACGTTTTATAAATCATTCATGTTCCCCGAACTTGTTTGTACAAAACGTCTTTGTTGACACACACGACCTTCGGTTTCCGTGGGTAGCTCTGTTCGCCAATCGATTTATTTCGAAGGGCACAGAGCTTACCTGGGATTATAACTATGCCGAAGGTAGTGTCCCTGGAAGAGTCATCGACTGCCTGTGTAAGTCGAAGTATTGTAGGGGACGACTGATTTGAAAGTACGTATTTATTTATATTTCAAATAACTAATTAGAAAAACATACTTTTCCATAATGTATACTATAATCTCTTTTGGTTACAATGCCAATATATCTTAAGACTCGACCGCTAAAGTTTATAAGTTAATAGACTTAAAAAAATACCAAATATTTTATAAAACGTTCTTGTTTGATAACATTTTAAATCATTGTTAAATGCAATACAAGACTTCTCATAAGTTCCTCTAAATTAAATATAAAAATATTGAGATAAATTGGCACAATTTGTTTTTATAAGTATTTGCATGTTCAAATTCTGACAAAACTCAACTAAAATCTCTTCTTTTTCGTAGTCAAAATAAAATAATACTAGAATAATACATATTATATACATATATATTGAAATAATTATTTGATATTTAATAATATGTATTACACTATTATGTATATATCATGTACATACTACATAAATATATATATATACTCGTATATAAATATATATGGATAGTGTACACATACCCGGGTACCGGGTTACACCTTATTCATATGAACCGTATGTGTGTTGTGGATAAAGTTATTATTTAATGTTTTTGTTTTTTTCCCGTATAATTTCATATTTTTAATTTCTGATAACATTTTGATTTCGTTAAATACAGAGAATTATCATTTTTTTCATTAATTCATTTACTGAAACTCTCATGACATTTAACTTTTTTAAAATACATTTTAATAAACTAAATAATAATAAAACTTTAATAAACCGAGTAAGTGAATACGAAAACCGATAGCACCGTATTTTGGTACCAATTTTGAATGTATACAACTAGGTCGGGGGGGACCGGCTAACTTCACATACTTCACGTTTTATCATAATATGTACTTAAATATTATACCTACAAAGTACAATTGAAATTCTATCCTATTTTATGTGACATCGCCAAGGGGTGGTAGAAATTGTGAAGGAGCGCAACATTGCACTAAAATAACGAATTTATTTAATTTTTATCCAACACTACTTATAGTGAAAAGGATGAATTTTTCAAAGTTTACCAGGAGCGCTAATGAAACTTCCTATGCCACTGGTCGCGTTCGATATTTTAATAAAATATTTATGGGTTATAGTTTATTTACCAAATACTATCCAGAGGATTTTTGAGTGTATTTTAACTTCTATAGATCTTGTGGCTTACATGATGGTAATACATTATAATTATTATAGACGTAGTACATAGATACAGTCTTTATATTAGATTCGACTATAAAATATGGTTTTTATATATAAATTATGGAATGACAGTATAAACGGGCCGCGTCACGGTACTTGACATAAATGACGTCAACGACGATTATATTACAGAGTACAGACGAAATTGGTAGGTAAGCAGTTGACTGCGGTGTTTGTAAAATATTTCGGAAAAGTATTAAAATACTTTTTGAATATATAATTGTTTCAATCAGTGGCAGCTCGTCAGGGCCCAGGGGCAACTTTAAAAATGAGTCCTCCTATATAATGTAATAGCAAGTTGTAAACATTATAATTTGTTACGAATATTTTTATTTAAATTGGAAAATGTTACATTTTTCTACATTATTTTTGACGGCCATAAATCCGAAATTTATGAATAAATATCTTGACCGAAACAGTGTGTTCAAGTAATTTGTACGACGCACAACAGTCGTCGATTTTTGGTGGTACTGCCACCCAACGTTTTCAATCATATTATTACTTGTTAACATTACACTGTAAAGTTATTGCCGGGATAGGCAGAGGGGGGTGGAGAGTAAGCATAGATTAATAAAATGTAAATACAAGTATAAGTATGCGACATATAAATCCGTCAAGAATAAAAAGCAATAAAATATGACGGGTCAATGCCACGTCACGAGATAAACACCGAATACGACCGTTATATTTGAGCAACTTATTATTATTAACTTATTGCATTCAAATATGACAGTATTAAAGAAAATATTAAATGTTAACACACAAATTTAATATTGCGTTAGGGAAACATTGTCGGAAAATGACAATGGAACTAGATACAAAGATGACTTTTATCATTTTATTTCATACAATATATTTTAAACAACGTAATAACAATATTACGAATTTTTTTCCATTTTATTATTTCGTTTTTTTTTTTTTTTACGCAAGTACGTAAAGCCATAGAAAATGCATGGACAACAAAAAACTCCAAGAAAATAAAAACAAATAAAACAATCAATCCTGGTTAGGTTAGGTAACTGCGACTTCTCGGTTTTGGCGAGCGCCGTGTGACGGACTCGTATAGCAAGGGTCGCCAACCCGTGGCCGAGGCCTTAGCCGGAGCGCATGGGATTTATATTAAAATATCATTTAAATAAATGAATTAATAATATATCCAACTAATAGGTTCTAGATATATTGTTATTAATATAAATATGATGAGGGTGGGAACATCCTCGTGAGACACAATATTTAAAAATAATATACAATAACCTCATCCGAGGGGGCCGCCGAGGCTCGTGCACCGCGACGACCATTTATCACATAATCCAAATTATAATTTAAATCAAAAACAATGAGATGAACCGTCCAAAATAAATTTACATAGAGAATTTTAAAACAGCATATTACCTCGGAGGGACACATCAGTGCTCACCCTCAATCCGTCGCCGGTGATGCCCGCTGGTGGTTATCGCCGTGGGAGTGATTTGGCTGGATCTACTCCATATTATATCGGACTTATGACATATAAAGAAAGCTTCGTTGCCCGACACAAGTTATCCGTTCAACGGTCGGGACAAAAATAAAGTCGAGTGAACGTCTATGCCTTTCCTCGATGATTTCAGAAAAAGGCAAGACAAAAAAGGGGGAGCCGTGGCCGTTACATAACGGTAAATAATAATTGATCTTTATGGGCTTGAGCAGCGGTGTAATTATCGGATATCTCGCGATAATCCCGCTACTCGAACGGTAAATGCTTTAAAATATCGTTTATAATGGACCCGTTACTTTCGACCGTCATTTTTAATAAATTATGGTACTTAAGTGTAATGAAGATATCTTATAAATAACTAGCTGAATAACCCGGCTTCGCCCGTGTACAGTTTTTTTGTGTAATCTACTATAACTTTTATTTTATCAGTTTTTATATTTATTACAGTCTCCTTTTAGATAAGTTTATCCTAGGTTTCCTATGTATTGTAACAATCAGAAGTCAGCAAAAAATTACTTTATTTTAATATTTTTAGACAAATTGTAATTATTATTACTATTATTAGTATTATTCTTATTACTATTTTTACTTCTTATTATTATTGTAACATTATTTTATACATTATGGTGTTATAAAAATCCTCAATAAATACCAATTAAGTACCTACACCTCAATAAATACCAAAAATAATTGTCCGGCTGCCACCAGCTCACATAAACCTCCATAAGTATTAAATTTTAACATATCAGTAAAGTAGTCAGCAGAACCACGATAATTATTTCCATCACTATCATGTGACATTATTGAATAATCTACAACAATGATTTATCACATAGGTTACAATCTTTTTACGTACTTCTTGGGCCTTATCTTGAGTGTCATATAACATAAAAGATATTGTCCTAAACAGGCAAGCTCCGTCACCAATAATTGGAATGATAGTGTAGGGCATCATTGTGCCATTTATGTTCAATAATTCGACAACCATATTAATTTGTAAGAATGTAAAAAATTTTATTTTAATACACTTCAATGTTTAAAAATAATGGTACATAAACTGGGGTGCGTATACGATGACGCAATATTCGAAAATGTAAAACACCTTGTGTATGCGTAAACGCTAAAGACATATCACAACTTCACAGCAATACTACAATAATAAGTAAAACACTTGACTAATAAGTGTACGTGTTTATTTACTGTATAGTATACATTTGGAAGTACACGTAAACCAAATCATAAGCCGTGAGTGTTGTCATACAAATGAAATATAAACGCTACGCGTGTGTGGTCAGTGGTGCGAGCGTACGTTACAGGGGGGTGTTTTGGGTGTTCAACAACCCCCGAAATATTTGGTTTTTTGTATGGTTATTTATTTATTCAATTTTAAATTAATTTCTATATTATACTTTAATAGACAGATATAATATTACGTTGTGTTTGTGAAAAACCGACTAAAGCAAAATAAAATTTAATACATACTAACAAATTTATAAATAAAATAAAATGATACCTACTGTGTATTGACGTGGGTATAAAAGAATTCTAAAAATCTAAAATGCATAAGGACATGGGAAATACCTAAGCTATACAGACGGGACAATTACTGCGAATTGGAGTGTTAAAATTAATGAATAATGACGTTTCTGTTATATTTTGTTATCGACATTATCGTTCATGTTTTTGTTTTCAGAATAATGAGGTGCGTATTAGTTTTTATTTTTTTGTTTATTAATATTTTAACTTGTTTTCTAATGTTGATTGTTGCGCTATTTAGGCACCAGCAGAAATATAAATTGAATGTTTAACATTGTTAAATGTACATAGAGACGTAGAAGTTAATTCTGAAGATATTCTTAACATAATGGCTAAAACTTCACGAAAATTAGATTTAGTGTTTTAATTTTTTTGTTTATATTATAAAAAAGTATTGGAAGCACTAAGTAAAGATAATTTTCTTAAAAAAATTTCGTATGTTTATTAAAAAAAAAGTTCTACTTTTCAGCAACTGATTTTCAAAAACACCCCCCGAAACTTTTTTCTGCGTACGTCCCTGGTACGACAGCATGCCTACTCCCACTACTACTCCTGTTAGAAAAGCCCGTGTGCGTCGTCGATTATGGCAAGCGTTATAACTTATAATAGAATCATAAATGACACATGTCACCGTGTTATTTTAAAATAACATTATTTATATTTAAATAACAATTTATTTAAATGATATACGGTCAGGTCTCGATATATGATTGGGGAAAGGGGTCGTTCGGATTAGCGATTTGTTCGGATTACCTATGGCTTAAAAAAAATGATCGAGACCCAACTGTAATGTGTTATAGATAAAGTGTTGAGTATCCGACACACATTTATATATTATCTGCTTTTCCGATCGGTATTAAGCTGGTCGTTGGCGCGGCGGTGCGCGGTGTCGGCGGCGGTGACACGGAAGGGGAAATTTGGGCGGCCACGTCTAGCCACCTCGCGTCGACGGCTGCCGTACCGCGAACCGCACCCACCGTTAATTAAAAAAAACATAGTAATAAGTACATTTACTGAAAATTTCATATCCATAGCTTCAGCGGTTGCGGCTAGGCGATGATGAATAACCCAGGACAAGTCTCTTAATATAGTAGAAGATAGATAGATAACAATAATCAATTGTAATTTTATTTTATGTGAGCAGTATCTCAAATGCATTATGTACTCATAAGTATTCTTTATAACACTGGAGTTGAGACAATTTAAAGAACAAGGGCCCTATTCAAAGTTTCAATTTCATTTAACAGAGAGAATTCAACAAATGTATTTTATAAAAATGTATTAAATATTTCTTTAATAAAATAAAATTGTTAATTTATTAATAATTAATACATTCAAATTAATTAAAGTTTATTAATTTATCGCCTATAATTTCAAAAGTATGTCCCACCCAGCTACGACGCGTGTGTGTGTTTTCCGGGTCTAGATCTGTACAACTTAGGCGAGTATAGGCATAGGTGCCCGGAGGGGGTAGGAGAGGCATAGGTGCACCCCATGGGGCACTTGACCCCCTTAGCTTTTTTTAAATATTTAAAAATCAATCTTACGACATAATGACAATATGGTTAGTTAAAACTCATTAACATGAACAATTTAAAGAAAAGTAAATTTGACCATTTCTTCTTTTCATACTGTGCGTATGACTGGAAAGACTATATTATTATTATAGCAGAGCTCGGACTTACGCATTTATATTTTCGTTCCAATTATTTTCGAGTATAATTTGTATTTGTATATAATATCATATTTTCAGCAGTACACACACTGGTGAATAATTTTGTCTGTTGTATTCCTCGCATTAATCGTATTATAACATTTATAACCATTAAACAGATTATTATCAGATTCTTATTATTTAGTATACTATAAGACGACGATATTATTAAATTTAATATTGATAGTTTCAATTCTAGTTTTATTTCCACACTCTCAACCAATGATTTTCATCAATCAATGCAGTTTGCACTATCTACTTGTACTTGTAACAAAGAATTCTACATTTCCACTAGTAGTCTCTGAAAATATTTTTTACCGTGGGTTTTTTCCAACCAAAATTGGTGGAAACAGAAAGCGTATTGAATTAAGTGGTGTTGCATTTCGTAGAAGAGCTGAGGAAATAAATTAAAAATATAATCAAATTATTTCTCAGATACCTAAAATCCAAAATATGTTCAAAAAGGTGAATCTAATGTAAAATAATAATACAATTATAATAAAAACAAAATTACAAAATATTGTATAAGTATTCTGGCAGTCGTAAATAATAAAGAATCAATAAATTATATAATGTTATATTTTAATATTATTTAATACACAACAATAACAAAATATGCAATAGTAAAATTGCCTGTAATTTAAGATAAAATATAAAGTCACTGTTAATATTATTTGATATTATTACATATTATTATTTTTAAACTAGTTGAAAATAACCAAATTTAAAATACTTCTAACTACAATTTTATTTATTACACATTTATTTTTTTTTATTTGTTAATTTTATATACTGGGTGGATCAGCATTATATGATATACCTACGCAATAACATTTTATTTTTGTCCTATCCTTTATTAATTTTTTTTTTTTATAAATATAATACTGCTTTATAATATTAATTATTTAAAATGTTTTTTTTTAATTTTATTATTCTTTTCAACTGTTTTTTTTTTATAGATAAATAGTTTACTGCTAAGAACCTTAGTTTTTATTTGTAATTTTCTTTATTATACTGACAACTATACTCATTAGAGTTGTAGATTGTTGTTGTGCGATAGGGCTGCACAAGAAGCCGGATGGACGAGTAGAAAACGCGTATGTGTGCGCGCACGGATGGCGACCTACACGCTACCCGCCGTGTGTGATTACTCCTACGCTAAAACCTTATACTACGATAAAAGAGTGGACTGTATAACGGGTGGTTCAACATTAACCAATTACCTTACATCTAGATGAGTTTTAGGTGACCCTGACAACAAAAATGTTTTATAGAACATTGTACAGAAATATTTATTTCAAACGTTCTGCAGATGGAGATTGCTTAAAAGACTAGTTTTAGTATAAAAGACAATAAGCACGATCACATGCGATCGGCTGAGTGGTTGAAATACATATAGTAATACCATTGATTATATAATAGACAGATAAGCCACGCTGTAGGAAAAATTGGCAGCCGATCACGGACTGTCCGCCGTTATTGAGCACTGTAGTCGACACGACTGTCGGGGGTTACAATTAACTTAACTAGGGAGCGCTAGTATAGCTCGGATGCAATATTGGTGGTGGTGGTAGCTTATCGCCTCTTGGCGGACGGTCGCTGCCGTTCTATAAATAGAATTTGTTCCAATAATATAATATTAATTATATATCATAGACCGGTTTGGCGAGCCGAGCAACACCAATCCCACGGCGCGTGTATTGTTTCGCGTAATACCGAGCGTCGCGCCGACTACGTGCAGTGGGATCCCGGGTAAAGAAACAATTGTATCACATATTAAAATACTTGGTACACCATAATATTATAGAATCTTAAAGAAACAATTGTATCACATATTAAAATACTTGGTACCCCAAAATATTATGGAATTTTTCAAAGAAACAATTGTATGACACATGTATAGTACACAAAAGGTGTCATAAACTGTAATTTCTTAGTTATTAAAAACAATGGTAGAGACGCACAACAACAACTCGTCGGGGCATAATACGGCAAGAGAAATGTCCCCACGGGTCAGTTCACGAGTGGTGTCGATATAGTGTTGTATTTACTATTTTAAATTTTAATCATGCCTGGAAATAAGTGCCAATATTTGAATTGCCTCAAAACAACTATACAGTTTCCCAATTTAAGTATGTTTCGATTTCCCAAAGATGAAGTGAGAAGTGAAATGTGGGTACTGAACTGTGGTATGTATTCATTAATTAATTTACAATATCCTGTGTTCCATAATTTAAAATTATATGAAAATTATATTCTTCTTAGGAAACATTAATCTACTGTCACTTTCTAAGGAAAAATTACGAAATAAATATCTGTGTCAGGAACATTTTAGTCCTGATCATTTTATGAATCAAAATAAAAATAAATTGAAGCCATCAGCTGTTCCTTACGAATATCATTCTGAAAGTCAACGTAACACACCTTCAGTTGAAATTGCAGAACCATATGAATTAACATTATTGACTCCTACTAAAACATATGTAAAATCTAGAAGTGATGCAGTAGAATTAGTATTTCATAGTCCTTCTTTAATAACATCCACACCACAAAAAAATAAAATATCTAAAATAATTAATATGCCAAGTCCGTGTTCAAAAAGAAAAATAACTTATGAAATCGATAATGATTCACCCAGGAAAATTAAATTAAAACAAACAATTAAAGAAAAGTCAAAAACGATTCATAATAAAAACAGTCATATTTCAAAATTAAAAATGTCAGTTTCTAAAATTAAAACCCGTAATAACTTAAAAAATTTAATATTCAAACACAGATTCCCATCTTGCAATTCTAGAGCTTTGGTCACTATGCAGTTTAAAAATAAACGTCAATCATGGACGAAAGAAGAAAAAAATCTAGCTTTAAATCTTTTTTATAAATCACCGACTGCTTATAAATTTTTAAGATTACAAAAAGTTAATTTACCAGCTCCTTCAACAATTCGACGATGGATTGGACAGTCTAAATATTTACCGGGTTTTGATGATTTATTTTTTAGTCATATTAAAAAAAAATTTGAACACAAATGTTATAAAGAAAAAGCGTGTACCGTTAGTTTCGACGAAATGTATATAAAAGAATTTCTAGAATATTCCAAAGACTGTGATTTTATCGAGGGATTTCAAGATTTGGGTTCTTATGGTAGGTCGAATAAAAGTGCCAATTGCGTTTTAGTGTTTATGGCTCGTGGAATTTACTCCCAGTGGAAATTTCCTGTTGCGTATTTCCTTACACACTCGACCATGAATAAAATAATTTTAAAAAATTTGGTCATCGATGTTTTAAATAATTTAATTAATGTTGGTTTGTGTCCAAAACTTATAGTTTGTGACCAAGGCACAACCAATCAAAGCGCTTTGAAATTATTAAATATTTCCGAAGATAATCCGTTTTTTTTCGTTAACGGTCAAAAAATATTTTCACTATTTGACGTTCCTCACTTACTTAAAAGCGTACGTAACAATTTTATTGAGGCTTCCTTTCAAAAAAATGATAAAAGTTTTTCATATAAAGACATAAAAGATACATATCAGTTGGACAAATTAAATACAAAAAGTAAAAGTCTTTTGAAAATTACAGATGCACATATCCACCCTTCTACTTTTCAAAAAATGCGCGTAAAATTAGCTTCTCAATTACTGAGTAATTCTATAGCAGCAACCATCCGCACTTGCGTAGCAACTGGTCAACTCCGCAGTAAAACTGCAATGGATACTGCAGATTTCATTCAGTTTATGAACAATTTATTTGATTCTTTGAATAGTAGGTCGCTGTATAGTTGTAATCCTTATAAATATGCATTAACCCATTCAGGAATAGTCAAAACCTTTTTATCAGAATCTGTAAATTATTTTTCAAATTTGAAAAAAATTAAAAACGGAAAAATTTCACAACCACCATGTTTTAGAGGATTCACGCAAACAATCAATGGTATTCTGCAGTTTTTCGAAGCTGAAAAATCGAATGAAATTGTATTCATAATGACTAATCGACTAAACCAAGATGCCCTGGAAAATATATTTAGTATTTTTAGACAAAAAGGGGGGTATAATAAAAATCCGACATCTCGTACTATAAGAACTTCCATTAGAAGTAGCTGTATTTTTTCTTTATGCGCACCAAAAGGGGCTAACTGTGAGGAAACCCAAGAATCCAATGACAATATAATATTTGACTCAGTACCTACATCAACTTTCGGTAATGAAATAAATGAAATAGATTCTGAATATAGTGATACTGAGTCGATTATTTCATGTAGTTCATCAACGTTGCCTTCTGATCACAACGAAATTTCGAAAGTCACATTAGAAGACTGTTCAGTAACATACTTCACCGGATACCTTGCCTATAAATGTTTACAAAAATTCAACTGTCACCTGTGTCAAAATAATTTTTTAACTAATAAAGATTTAAATGAAAAAAATCAATTACTTATAATAAACAAAAACTATAACTCTTTTAAAAATGATAATATCGGACTTATGGCACCCTCTATTTACTTTAACAAAATAATTAATAAAATTTTAACTATTTTTGAAAAACATTTTGAAAAACTTTGCCATAAAAAAAACTTCGTTTTAAATTAACACGCAACATAAAATTGGACGTTCTGATTAATGAGTGGTTAAATGATAATGATTGTATAGAACATAAATTATTCATCATAGAAAAATTATTAATTTGTAAAATATTTAAAAAAACTCAAACAATTTCTACTTCATCACAACTAGCTAAAGTTACAAAATTAAAAATTTTAAATCATATATAATTTCATTATTCATTACCTTTTTATATTTGTTATTATCTCATTTTTCTATTGTTATGATTATATTTATTTATTGAAATTAATATTATTATTAAGTTTCTGTTTATGATTATATTTATTTATTTGAATTAACATTATTATTATTAAGTTTCTATTTATCATTATATTTATTTAATTGAATAAAAATTATTATTATTATTCCCAAATTCACGACGTATTCAAATTAGTTTTCAAAATCTTTATCACATTAATAGATCCATCGGTAAGTTGAAAATTTAAAATGTCTAAATCCATAAGTATCGCGTGTGACAGATAGAGAAAGAAAATCATGGTTTTTAATTATACGTCTTTACCTGTTTTGTTCAAAATTAATTTTTAATATTTATTATTAATGTTATAGATCAATAATATATATTTGGTTATTGAATGGTATATTAATAATTTTAACGGGACGAGCTTGTTTTGAGCTTGTTTTATTCGGAATTTAATTTCGGTATAAACACCGATAACGGCGGTCGGTTGTTTGATACAATTCTTAATAATACACCGACCACCGCCAAGGAAACTCGGATTAAGATAAGAACAAAAGTTGTATTATATAAATTTTATTAAATATTAATTGATGAATGATACAACGCTACCTGTTGGCAGTCAATAGAAACATAATTTTAGTCGCCAAAAACTCCTATACCGTGGGCTATCTGTCTACTATATAATCAATGGTAATACAATAAATGAACATAAATAAAAACAAATGATAACGCGTGTACGACCTTGATAGATGACGATAACACGACAATGGTGCTGCGACACTCGCTCCACCGTCGAAGTTGGTCATGCGACTCAAAATGGCGGTTACACGGCGGACTGTTGCACTGCGTTGCACTGCGTAAAGCGGGCGATTGGAACACGTGGTCGCGTGAATGCACGAGGCACAAATCGGACGAAAACAGGGGTCGGCCGGGCGACAAACACGGCGAGACCACGTGGACGTTGTAAAGGCCCACGGGTCGAAGGTTTCTCGGCACAGGCGGCCGACACTCGAATCGCGGACACGAGGTTGTGCGCGACGAGTCGTGAGCACGAGGGCTCGAATCGCGATATTAACAAACGGACTCAATAAAATTACGGCGGCGGCACACCGATTCGCACCAAGACGCACAACATGACAATTCGCCAAGACGGCTGGGCAACGACGACCAAAGATGGTGGCGCGTAACGGTCGCTGGAACACACGACGGCCCGGCGAGACCGTCCCCTCTCCCGGGGGTACAAAGTTCGATTTGCGTCAGGCTGGGAAACGTCGCGACTTGGGACGCCACGGCCACATCGCGCGAAATTTAAAAAGTTTGTGTATCTTGTATCCAACAGTTGTATTATTTATTTTTTAGAATGAATACAAAGATGGGTTTTGAGGGGCGGGATTTTAAAATCTGGTCCTAGGCGGGATATTTCTTAACCCGGCACTGCTTCCAGTGTGAAGTATTAGCCATAGACAACTTTTAATACCTTTTTTAGGTCATCATTAAATATTTCACAAACCTTGCCCTCCCTCCCTAAAAAAAAATATCCGTGGGTGCCTTTGTGTATAGGTATAATATATCTAATATACCGGGTGTATATGGTAAATAGGTAAACACCTTACGTTAATTATCAGTTCAAATGCAGTCTTGTACAGTACTTGAGTAAAAGTATTTGAATAAAAGCAATCAAATAATTTTTAAGTACTGAAATACGTATTTTAAATACTCCTAGAAAAAATACTTAGACTTAGTATTTTAAATACTTCACCATAGTATCTGACATCTGTATTTAAAATCAAATACTATTTTCAAACACTTATTTTAACCTTATCACATTAAAATAATAAATTAATTGGTTAGTTAAAACTAATAGAATTTATCAACCATCTATCAAATTTGTTTGAATTTTCGGACGCAGATAGTTAGCAAACTCTACATAGTATACAACTATACTATACAACTATACTATATATCGTATGTGTATAGTTAATAGGTACATCTCGATAGTTCTTTGTCACATCCTCCTCTATATAGTTGATGTAATACAAGGATATATTTTTAAAATGCGTTTAAGTTGTTTTTATGATTTTAATTTATTCATAACTCTAATGTTAAAATTATTAATAAACTATATTCGCGATATTAGTATTTATCAGTTATGTTTTATACAATACTACTCGTATGTCGTGAGTGTTCGTCAGTACAGATTAACAGGGGAAATATCGCCCTGGGTAAATCCCGGTGGCACACCCATTTACACATACAACACGTTACAGTTGTATGAACCTACCTACATTAAACATGGCTTTACGTGCTTACTAAATGAATATATATTACACAGTCTTTAGTTTTCAATTATAACGTATATACGAGTATTTGCATATTTGCATATTATATGCATTTTATTAAAAAAAAGTTTTATCATAAAATTAAAAAAACTTACAATTTTACATGCAAATAGAAACTATCCGGTTTCATAGTCTTATATTTTTAAAGGATTTTCATTCCCACCAGTTGTAAATTTCTCCAACGTAAGAACTAGTCTAACACATGTTAAATTTGAACCTACATTTACTTTTTCCAAAACTGAATTTCTGATGTTTTTTATTGGTTTAATCACCATTGTCGACTCCAACAATTATAACTCAAAAATTAAAATTATTAAAACATTTCTTATTTAAATGTTTAATATGAAGAAATAAGTACTTACTTATCTTTTTTGAATGCACGTATGATATTTCCTGGTTTTTGGTTAATATATTTTTTAGAAATTTTCTTATTCTTTAGATTGAATAATATTTTTTTTTTGTACTTCTTTTTTCATTTTATTAACAAAACCATGAAAAAAATATTTGTGTAGTATTAAATATTCATGTTTTGACAGGCTTGACATAACTTTATATAAGTTAAATTATCATACACCATAGTGTTAAAAACTTCATTCATATTTTTGCGTATTTTACATAGCACATATAAATTATTACGAATACTAATGTTAAGTAGGTATTTAAAATTTTCCAATAAATCATATCTATAATATAGTAATTTATTGTAATTATACCTACTAGACAATAATGGATTATGGAATTAAAACTTATTTATAAAAAATATAAAAGTACCAATTTATTGGTGATCATGAGTACAAATTTATTAAAACCGTAATTTATTACTGCTAATAGTACTTTATTAGTGAACATATATTTGATCCAATGATTTATTTTTACCAAACCTCTAATAGAATCGCTTCATAAACAATTTAATACTAACACGAAACCCGATAACTTTTAATTGATATAGGGCATGATTTTCATTTATTACTTAAATACATACAAATAGTGAAAACAGTTATATTCAAATATTCAAAAATATTTAATTACCTATTTTAAGATATTAAAAATAAAATCTATATACATTTATTATGGAAGTAATCATGAGAAATACACTCATATTCACCAACTTTTTGTATTGTAAACTATTATAACTACCCATTATGTGTATAAATAATAAAAATACCTATACAATTAATCAAACAGAAATCCGTAATTAGTTATAAAACATAATATGCAATTTACTAGTTTGTTTATTTATTATTAATTATCAACATCTTAGCACAATATATAGTTATACACAGTAACAATACACAGTTATATTCAAATATTCAAAAATATTTAATTACTTATTTTAAGATATTAAAAATAAAATCTATATATATTTATTATGGAAGTCATCATGAGAAATACACTCATATTCACCAACTTTTTGTATTGTAAACTATTATAATTACCCATTATGTGTATAAATAATAAAAATACCTATACAATTCAGTGGCGCAACCAGGATTATTTTAAAGGGGGGGGGGGTCCAAAAGTATAATTATTTTAAATTAACATGCAAATTTAATTATTATTTTATTGTTTGTTTAACGTAAATATTGTAATTATAGTGTAAAATTGAATGATAGTTAAATATAAAAAATATAGGTAGGTATGTACAATGTTGTAGAGTTTATAAAATGAAATCTAAGTGACCTCAATGTCCTCGATAATAAATTTCCTATTGTAAATATTGATCTAGTTCACCCACCTCTTCAAATAAATGGCCCATCTATACATAAAAAGAAAACCCTTAAATACAAAAATTATGTTTTTAATTTCTCTCATGGAAATTATTATGCAATGAACGCTTTTTTATGTTCACTAAATTGGAATTGTATTCTTTTAAATAAACCTAATCTATCCTTAGCCGTTGATACTTTTTATGAATTATTATACGATGCTATAAATAAATTTGTACCTAAATCGAATACAAACACATGCACATTTCCTAAATGGTATAGTAATAAACTAAAAAAATTAATACGTGAAAAAAAACTAAACCATAAATTATATAAACAAACTAATATTATTAGGTATTATCATGAATTCACTAGACTTCGTGCTTTATGTAAACGTGAGGCAAAATCTAATTATACATTTTATATGAACAAATTACAATCCAACTTTACTCATAACCCAAAATCGTTCTGGAACTATATAAAAAGTCAAAAAAAAGAAAATAGTATTCCGGCAGAGATGGAATATAATAATATCCGAAAAAATAAAGGTCCCGATATAGACAAACCTATTTAGTGAATTTTTTAGTTCAGTATACTCCACCGCTCAAATTGATATAAATAATTATAGTCTATCTACATCTGAAATGGTTGATATCCCTAATTTACAACTATCTGTATCAGATATATATTTAGGACTAGAAAACTTAAGTTCTAAACCAAGCCCAGGTCCTGATGGTATTCCTGATATATTGTTAAAATCTTGTAAATGCGCCCTATCTATCCCAATAACTTTAATTTTTAATTGGTCACTTAGAAGTAGTCAGTTTCCATCCCTCTGGAAACATAGTTATATTATTCCAATCTTTAAAGCTGGACCAAAAGAATCCGTAATAAATCACAGACCTATTTCTAAACTCTCGTCCCTACCGAAATTATTTGAACAATTACTTGAGCCAACAATATCACGTTCATTTAAAAATGTATTATCAGTAAATCAACATGGATTTAGATCAGGTTTATAAACCGAAACAAACCTCCTCTGTTTCTATTCCGACATTATAGAATCTATTGAAGCCGGTCTTCAAGTGGATGTATTATACACCGACATTCAAAAGGCATTTGATTCAGTGAATCACGAACTCCTAATTCATAAATTCATAAAGTGTTTCAGGTAATCTTATCCATTGGTTTCATTCATATTTGATAAATCGCTCCCAGCAAGTAATATTAAATGGTCATCTTTCTTCTCATATTTGTGTAACATCAGGTGTACCTCAAGGAGGGCACTTGTCCCCTTGGTTATTTTTAATATTTTTATTTGATATAGACAGTTGTTTTAAATTTTGTAAATTTAAACTCTTTGCAGATGATCTTAAACTGTATTATACTATTTCTCGTTTTGAGGACTGTCTTCTAATGCAAGATGACTTAAATAGACTATCCACTTGGTGTACCAAAAATTGCAAACAAATGCTCTAAAGTATCATTCCATAGAAATAAATCAAAAATTGCATTTAATTATTTTATCGATAACAATACTCTGCCAGAATATGATAATATAAAGGATCTCGGTGTCACGTTTCAAACAAACCTCCAATTTTCTACCCATTTTGATCAGATCAGTCTTAAGGCTAATAAAACTAGGATTTTTATTTAGGTCTACCAAATCGTTTGATGACATAAACTGTCTTAAAGTTATTTTTGTGCCCTAGTACGTCCTATTTTGGAATATGGGTCCATTATATGGAATCCTACTACGATCTCTCATGTACAAAAACTTGAACGATTACAAAGAAAATTTATTCGTTTTATAGGTTATAAAAAAAGGTAAATGAATAATATTGATGATATTTCAGCTCAAAACCTACAATTTAATTTAAAACTTGATACACTTTCAGCCCGTCGTAATATGTCAGATATATCCTTCTTATATAAATTACTTAATGGTATAATCTCTTGCCCTCCTCTTTTGGAATGTATTTCGTTTCACGTACCGCAATAAAATACCCGCTCATGTCCAACATTCCATATCAAAACACACCGCACTAACTATGGACAAAATAATCCACTTAATAGACTCCTAACATTAGGAAATACATCAAATTTCGATTTCTTTTTTAATAATCTGTCAAATCTAAAACGTCATTATTTAAATCATTAATTCAGTCCAAAATGTTAATAATTATATTCACTTATTTATGTTTTTCTTTTTCTTTTTGATCCTACGTACCACATTATATGTACTTATCACACAAATCATTTTTGTAATTCAAAATTCTGTAAACTTTATTATTAATCTGTACTTGAGCCTACAAGGCGTTTATTCAAATAAATAAATAAAAAAAAAAGATATATACGTATATAGTTTGTGGTATAATACAAATACAACTACTGTACAAATTAATAAATTTAAATTAGAGTCGAATATCTAAAAATGAACAGTAAATAAAAGAAATTGTATATTATCAAAATTTAAGACCAAACTGACGAGAGTATCAACTAGGAAATAGGGGCACTAGCACAACATATTATTATTTATTAGTTAATAGTTATTACGGATTACGATTTACGGTTGTTAGTTGTTACTTGTTTCATTGACTCGTTTCCTATACGACTTTTACTATTCGTTGCGCTTTTTAAATAATAATAATGTCTGTTAATATAACTAAAAATCAGTTGTTAGTTTTTTTCACAAAGATCGATGCATATAATTACAAATGCAAAACGTGTAATAAAATTTATAAAACTCCTAATGGAGGTGTTGGAAATCTTAAGACACATTATGTAACAAATTTAAAAGATCCTATGGACAAAGTGATTTTGGGAAAAAGAAAATTGCAAACCATTTTATTGCCAGCACTACCAAATATAGATGTATTTGAAACTGATCCTGATGAGCCTCAAACTGCAGACATTGTTGCAGTTAGTATTTTTAGTTTTTACTACCTATACAATATATACTATATAATATGCATCTAATGCTTTGTGTAAATAGTAAATAATAAAATAATAATAAATAATAAATACTAGGAACCTAGTAACACTTTTTCCAGTAATTTAAAATTACAACAAGCTTTACCCAATATGGTACTGAATATCAAATCTACAGAAAGTAAGTGCACAACATTTTTGTGTAAACATTGAATTAATTGAGAGGATAACAATTAACAAAGTATTCACTATTCATTGAAATTAATATATCTTTAGTTTAATTTAATACAATGTTTTTAAATTATATTTTATAGGTGGCTCAAAAGCGGAAAAGTATAGTACCACAAGACAAAATATGTCATAATTTTGTATATAATACTATTCGCGGATGCGTCCAAAATATGTTAGAAAATATAGAAAAAAATACTGAATATTATTTCGTCGTCCAGTGTAATAGCGAAATAATGTTGTCGGTGAAAAAGACGAAAAATAAATAAATAAATAATGTGTGAAAGCGATTAACGGCAGTCGGCCGTAGACCCACGTAATATTATCGTGGAACGCAAAAAACGTAATGTCGATAAAAATCATTTGAAATCAATTCATGTTGATAATTTCTACGATCGATGGTATTTTTTAAATATTATCTGACTGTTCCGCAGAAAGATAAAACGATGAAACCAATCGAATTGTCGTTGCCGATCTATGCGTTATATTAAATATAAAGTTAAAACGTATTCATTATATTCACCGTCCAACATTCAGGGTAGTATTGAGGACTGTTTAGTCCCTCGTTTTCACCCTTTCGTGCGCTTTTCCAAAACCAAAATATGTAACCTAAACTAGCTGACGGAAATAGAACGGGAATATTTAAACGACGGTCCCGGACATCACGTAGCACGCCAAAAAAATAATATTGTTATTCAACAACATTCGGCTCAAAGCGTTGCCCGCATTATGGACGAATAGGCAATTTTGTACACGCGAAATGTCATATTATTGTATTTCAACAACATTCGGCTCAAAGCGTTGCCCCGCATTATGACCGAATAGGCAATTTCTTATACAGGAAAAGTTATATTGTACAACTTAATGTAACTTTCAAGTCAAATATCAACTTGTGTACTGGTAAGAATAAAAACTACACAAACACACATCAAATAATTAATTCATAACCATTGAGTTATTAGGTCCAAAGTAATTAAAAATAACATTTATAAAACGCTTTTCAAGTAACAGGCATTCAATGCCACATAATTTATGTAATATTAAATAATTCAGGGTAAAAATGCATAAGTTTTTTGACGTTTAGTGCTCAACAAGTTGGTAAAATTAAATTTAAAGGTCAGAGAAATATAGAACACTTATAATTTGTTCTAATGAGAGTACCTGCCAACAACGTAAGACTCGAATCATCATAGGCTGTACAAGGGTTTTGTGATATTTTCTTTGTCCAGTAAATGCACCAAAAAATTCTTAAACTTCGTCCAAAGTATGAATAAATTTGTGGTTTCATATCATAAAGCTGAAATATTAAGAAATAAAATGAAAATATAAACCACTAAGAATACAAATCTGCCGTTTGTTATATCTTGCAGTACACATAACGTCTAATTATACCTACATTAGGGTATAATATAATGAGGTAAAAACAATTTATGAAGTGTATTATTTAATTATATCAGCCTAAAGGTAACAATATTATTGAACTAAATAGCTACATAATAAAATTATCCATGGCAGTATATCTTAGCTTGAAGTACGAGCACCAATAGAAGTACACAAAGAAAATCCTGTTCTCCATACATGTACAGTGTACACATTACAATTTAATATTTTACATGGTATATTTTGTAAGAAATAAGCAGTTTTTGTAATTTAATAACAATTATAAGAACATTTGACTAGATTAAAGGACTATAATATTTCAAATATTGATTTGTGTACTCAGATCTTGTGATGATATATTTCTATCTACAGTTGAAAAATTAAAAGAAAATCAATTAACCGGTTTCAGATCAGAGTCAGATTATACAGTAAGATATTTTTTCCATAAAAGTACAACAAATATTTCACAGAAAAAAAAATCTTATATATTATAACAAACACAAAATTATTGTCTCTCAGGTCGTCGTACACCTACATACTTCAACCTAAGACACTGACACTCTCCTAGGTTGCACCATTCCGATGATATTAAATATAATAAGAAAACCTCAGTTCATTTTCTCCATTGGTTTTCTATGAAAATTAATCTCATAAAAGCAGTTTTTGTGTTGGCATATACAACAGTTGACAGGCAATTGACTTCTATGACATCCAGTTCAACATGAACAGAACATGTAAGCTTCTTAGTAAGAAGTCAGTTTTTTAACGGAAACTTGACACAATTAATGCTGTAAAGTATTAAGACACAATTATGATTTCATTATAAATATAACTATCATTGAAAAATACTTACACACATTCTGTTTTCTGATATTTGTGCGTAAACCAGCGATAAGATATTTTGATGATTTATGGTTCTAGTTGAAACACCCAAATCCAATATATTGAAAATCTTCAACATAAAACAGAAAAACAAGATATGGCCTAATTTTACTTCATTAAATAAATAACACAAAAAAATACTTTATGTTTCTGTGGAGTATGGATAAATGTTTCCAGTCTTTGCAATTTGAGCTTCTGAAATAATGTTGTTCAATATTTCTTGCCGCAGATCAAATCATCTGAAACAATAAGCAAGAAACATGTTCATTTTATTTGATAATATTCTATACAGTAAAATGATAAAAAGCATATGACAATAAATTATTTTTGAAAAAAAATAATTGTTATATTTTTCTGACATTGAAGTTTTCTTAAAGATTTTATTTCTATCTTAGTTTATTATTTTCATTAATAAGAAAAAGCAGAAGAATATCTTAATTTATCCAGTATTTCTATGTTGAAGTTTTGACAGCCACAACAATATAAATAATAAATACCTAAGATTAGCGTGCGAACACAATGTTCATGTTAAATGAGCAGTATTAAAATGTCGTTAATAATTTAAGAGAAAATACAAAATGTTTTGGACATTATATTATACAATAAGTTTCTCTGCTGAAAATATCACAAGCCGTATATACTCGTAATATAAACAGAAATACAAATATCACTACACAACAAATAACATAAGTAATAAAACACAACGGCGCTAAAATGACGTTCGGATCACCAAAACCACGCTCTGCTACCAACGTTTGCGCTGCCAGGCTCTTTACAGATAGTTAGCCTCAGCAGACTCGCACCGTTGTACAATTGTTTTTCCTTACACTAATATTTATTGTAGTGGGACAAATGACGCAATAATTAAGTAGCCCGTAAGGTAGATATGAACAATTCGAAGAAATCAAGTAATAATGAATTACGCAATATATTAATTAATAAACAGGAACAAATAATATTGGGCGCCCAGAATGGTACAGATATTAATAAAATATGCAATACACAATAATAATAATAACAAAAACAATAAGCATAATAATCACCAGAGGCTTATCGGCAAGTCAGCTCGTTACCAATACCCTGGGGTGTTCACCGCGTTGCGACTGGTCTTCGTGCACACGCACAGAATGTCGATTAAGCCACGGCCGAACTCCAAAGGGCTATACGTTCAACGTGAAAGCGGACCGGCGTCGCTTGCAGAGACTACAGCCGGACCGAAACGCCTCACAACGGGGAAGCAAACTACTCCGCCCATCGTCGAACAAGCACGGCGAGACGAAACCACAACGAAGTCAGCTTACATCCGTGAATTCGCACACGCGACGGACCTCGTGTTGGCGACACGAAGGCTGCCGGAAGACTCACTCCGCCGATAAAACGGGAACCGAAAACGACCCAGCGCCCGCCGACTAATTAGTCATTACCCGATATCAGTTGTGCGATATCGACCGATATCGGTGACCGTAGGCGAGAGGAGTCGAGCGTCGAACTTTCTAGAACGTTCTATACGGTGCTCGAACAACGTATTGTGTATACACATGGTATTCTAGACATGCTCACCCCCTTTTCTAGCCGAAAAAATTAACTGAATACTATTTTGCGTAAAAAAAAATGGTGTTCCCATTTGAAAAGCAAAATTTTGTATCGCCACAGGACATACGTAAGGACTAATGTAGCATGAAAAATATGGCGGAAACAAAGTTTTTATAGTAACCTGAACATTGAAAAAAAATCCAATCAAAGCAATTTTACGGTAAAAATATATGATGTGCATGTCTAAAAATTTACCGTACATATTACGGTTTACGGTGGTAGCGATATACAACGTTTTATGGCACCTTTTAGCCATAGGTGAAATAGTATAAATGTACAGTGCACATTTCTTATAACTCGTGTGCACCGCTTCTGTTGCAGCGTTCGCGACAACTCGCATCAAACTGCCCGTTCAGCGGTAGCCTAACAACCGTTCGAAGCACAGCCGTGATGGCGTCGAGGTGTGTCCGTCGTCCCAAGGAGGAATAAGTTGACTGCGTGGTGTACCGGAGGCGGAGGGAACTGCAAGTGGTCCGAGCGGAAAGTGAAGCGTGCAGGCGCACGGCGGAGACGCTGTGCCGCGAGATGGCGAGAACGCGCGCCGAGCTGGACGCGGCCGTCGGCATCTACGAGCGCAGGAAGGCCGAGCTGATGGCGCGGGAGACGGCTGCGCACGACACGCTTGCGCGCGTGCTGCGCGGCAGGTCGGCGGCCGAGTTCTCGCTGGAGAAGGTTCGCGATTACGCGGACAACGAGCTGAGAGCGCGACGCACGGCCACCACGTTGCGCGCGTACCGATTGGACGCAAGATGGCGCCAGCTGCACGACTGGTACCGCGGCTTCGTGGTGGACGTGCTGGACACCAGCGGCGGCGGTGACGGCGGCGGCCCGTCAACCGGTGGACGCCCGCGGCGACCGCAACTCCGGCAGACGTCTGACGTGCAGCGGCAGCACGCGAGGTTCGGACGCCGTTTCTTCGGGGTCGCCGATGGGGTCAGCACGCAGTACCGCCGCGAGTCGTTGCGGACCACGCGGTCGCTGGCACGCGCTCATGCACGGCTACCTCAAGGATTGGATAAAATGAACGAAGTACCAAAATAAACATGTGATAAACGGCGTGTAAAAATAAGAATATAGAGTGTACCATGGTCTGCGTACATAAGTACACACTTATTGTTATTATACGACCGAGTAAGATACATTCTGTACATTATCAAAATAAACTAACACTATTTCCAGAGACCATCAAACAAAGTAACAACGGAAATAATTAGATAATGTGATTTTATTGGAAAAATGACAGCCGTGTTATCGACATCACCGTCGTTAAAAACGCGACATACTTGCGTGAAATGTAAATACAATAATTTGTAATATTAAGGTAATCCTAATATGAGCTGTTTTATTTTTTTGTATGTACAATGTACATTATACCTACATTTCTTTCCATTTGTCAACATAAAGTTCTTAATAAGACTAAAGTAATTATATGTAATATGTGGTATCATGATTTTGAAGCATTTGAGTAAAATTTGATATTATTTGATAGCTATAAATTTTAAAATAATATGCATGTTAAAAAAATAAATAAGGCCTTGAGCCGCCACTGTCCGATTATCAGAATCATGAGTGGTTTTCGATAGTTTATTGATTTTATAATAGACTAATATAAAATTTTAAAACCAATGGTTATGGATAATATAGTTTTCAAAATATTTGGACTTGAGTGGGATATTTATAGGTAGTTGAAAATGTCATATTTTCTTAGCTTTTTTTCGTAAATGTCGATTAAATCATTTTGGTTCAGCAAAAAGTCTTGAAAATGCAATACAAATTTCCTTATACACCTATCTCACTGGTAAATGAAAATAAATTGTGTATAGATAATAAGATAATAAGATGCTAAACAAACAGATTGTTTCATATTTGGCAACGGCATTACATAAATAATAATACGATATTGTGTGTAGGTACATTTACATTATACCTATATACTTCGATTGTACACGCGAAGCTACATTTTTATTTTAATATATTTTACCAAACAATTGTATTAAAAAAAAAATTACAATATAAATCTGAATTTTGTAACACCTATTTTACCTATGTCTTCAAAATATATATTTTTAATCATGCATAATATTATACAACATTTTTATTATTATTATTTTTCTTTTTTTGAGGAACATATACGTGTAATATTATTGTGTTCCACTTTATAAGAAATTAGTCCTACACGGTCCAAACTATGATATTGAATCGGTCATTACAAAAACAACATATATAATATAAACCTAATTTGCAAATAATGTTATAATTAATTGTTTGTTAAGAAAATAAAGATAAATAAGTTGTAGATATGAGATTTGAATGGAATTCAGTCAACGATAGCTTTTTTAAAACCATGCATATCACAGGCCCTGAAAATAAATTTGTAAATGTACGAAAAAAAAATAATTTCAGAAGTTATAAGGTTATCCTGATTTGTGTGAATTTTAAATCGTATGACTTATATTATATTTTAAATGACCGATTAAATTGTTATAATCACGAACATATAATGAAACAATTATTGTTGTAATGGAAAAACAATTTTTTAAAAATAACACAAATGGTACACCGACGACGCTTTGCATGCGATACGTGGAATTGGTTAGTTAACAGTATATAGAAGGAAATTTTAATAAATATGTTTGATCGCCACATGAAGTTTCTCCGGATGGTTCGGTGTATTTGATCTCAATCTAATACTATTAAATCCAGAGTCAATAATAACACTTAAACAAATGATGTATTTCAAGTAAGTATTCTCATCAATATTATACCGTTGAAATGAAAGCTACAATATAGTTTCAAATTCTTGAAACATCAGCACTGTGTAAATTAATCATATTAATTATAATACGATTCCTATGTTATATAATATTACGGTAGGGATAGAATTTTAATGACCTAAGAAACATAAAAAAATGTACTAAAATTAATTTAAAAATAACCTAAATACTTTAACATGAACAAAAAATATACTTAAAAACGTTAACGGCTTCCTACGGTTGACTTAATATTGGTCTCTTCTAAACTGTTTTAAGTACCTATACCTAATTGTAATATCGTATGCTCGGTGTTAACAGAGATATTTTAAACGTGTAAATTTACAACTATCGCATACGTGTCGTATTCACAACTAAAACTACTTTTTTACTATGTGGTTTTGAGATCGTTATATTACTTTTTCAATATGAGTGGACTGAGCAAATAATTTAATTCATCATCAGGTATAAATCTGTGTTCCGGGGTAAGATAAAATTATTACTTATTATTACTTACATATGGTACGAAAAAACAAAGCTTAAATAAACAAAAAAAATGTGTTTAAATTCACAAATTTGACGTTATATTTGTAAATATTGACCTAAACGAAAAAAAATGAACCTTACATGAAATATGCAAAAAATGCAATATTAATAATACATATTCCAAATCGTTATGAAGCAAAAAAGATTTGTAGCTTGGTTCGCACTTGTAGAAAAAAAAATACAAAATGCATCAAAATCCTATAAATTAAATTTTATAAGTCAGGCAGGTATATGGCAGACGCAGTGTAGATTGGACTAAGCGTGTCCTGAATGATAATAAGCCGATAAAACGAAAAACTAAAATTGAAACAGTTAAAACGGATCGCACGTGAATTAGTGAACTATAAATTATAATGGATTAACACAATTTGTTCGTAAAATCCAATAAAAAATGGTTTCCGGATAGGGTAAATCATTTCATAACTTTTTCACGTAGATAATTACCTATCTAGATATTAGAGCTGGAGTCGACAGCCTTTATACCAGATATATATACGTGGGCCATGTTTTTTTCATTCGTATTTCCATCGACAGTCCTATTAAATATTAAAATAAACGTAATTGAAAATACAATTTTAATATCTAATACCTATTATACTTATATATATTTTTTAATGACTTCAAAAACCATATTATGAATTATCAATATTATGCAGGGAAAACTTTTAAAATTTTAAAAATAATGAGTTGAGCGATAAAAGCTCGTGAAAAAAAGCGTAAAAAAAATAATTAACTGGCCAATAATCACAAACACGAAATTAATACTTTTATATATTCATTACGATGTACGGGGTGTATATCATTATAAATTTCAAATGGGTAGGTGCCGTGAAACATTCGAAGAGCCGCAGAAAAAAGTTACGAGGGCCATGGGTTTTAAAGTCTGTGTATCAGAGTGTTTTTCGCAACTTTGGTGGAAAAAAATATCAAGTTAAGAAAACTATACGATCAAACAATTGTTGTCTTGTGCAAAAACAGGTGATCTACTGTGCACGTCGGTCGTATCCACTGTACAAATCATTCTCAGCAAAATTCAACTGAACAGAACTAAACTACCTGCATATAGCGGCGTATCCAGCTCATCTTCCAGGAGAGGGGGGGCATTTGAACTCGAATCATACTTATAAAAATATATGTCTATAAATGAAAATCTTCATCGAAGCCATTATTTCTTGTGATTAACTCAGTTAAGTAGTGAAATCGTAAGCTGCTGCTATACCGTACAGTCCGTAATACCCCACAGGATACTACTGAATACTACTGTACTACCGTACAACCTAATTAATTTTTGTTTTATGATATTTTGAATTTGTATAATATCAACATTATGCTTTGTGGTATCAACTATCATTTCCGATACAACCTTAACCAAACATGGGCAAGATTTAAATAATGTAAGGTAGAAATCCATTAAAACCAATCTCCCGGCTAAGACTGATCCTTGCGAAGCCGGATAATTCAGCTTGTCTCTTATATAATCTCTTATATATCCATTATAGTAGCAACTGTATCCCTATTAACTAATATTGTTTTATGATTGGTTAAAAATTGGTTAATATTGGTAACAACAGTCTGTTTCTTTTTTAATTTTTTTTTTATATCGATGTTTTATCGATTGATAGCAGGTTTTTGATAACCATTTCATTATTATTAAAAATAATTAAATAAGTAAGAAATAAACAGTCTTGTTAAAGATACTTTTTAAATGTATTCAAATACAGATACACATACTTGATTTCAATAGTATTTAAAAGTTAAAATACATATTTGAATACTTGTTAAAAAATTATTCGAGTACGATTACAGATATTTCAAAAAAGTATTCATAGATACGTCTTTTAAATACTGAAATTGTATTATGTTGTTTACCTTAAAATCATGAAAAAAATTTAAACCCATTATTTAATTATATTTATGTATTACATAAATTATATACGAGTAGAGGAGGGTGTGACAAAGAACCATCGAGATAACTATTATTTATACTTAGGGCCGGATATAGGAATGTGGGAGCCCTGGGCCCAACTTAAAAGTATATATTATATTTCGATAGCATATATGTATTTAATATATTATTATAAGTGAATTTAATTTAAGTATATATTAACATTTACCGCAAAACAATATTTTACTAGAAATTTTGGTTTAAGAATATTTATATTAAAATACCAAAATAATAATAATAAAAAATTGTGGTACAATAAAAGTAGGTAGTAAATTATGTTTATTAGATATATACTGTCATTATATCGTATAAATACGTAGTCTATACTCTATAATAATAATAATATTAATATAATACTATACTTAATAATAATTTTTATTATATTACAACTTTGCGAGATTTCGTCACCGTGAATTTTTCAACTACATACTTGAGAAAAATCCAATGTTCTAAGTATGTCACTTTCTATACTAAACAGTGCTAGTCCTGATAGTCGACTTTGTGTCATCGAAGTTCGTAGTCTGTTTTTTATCAACTTCATTTTGGAAAACGATCGTTCCCACTAAAAAAATTTCGACAATTTTACTATAATTTTCATTTTTTGAAACATTTGCTGACTGTCTCGAGGAAGAAAAATAGTTGGTCAGTTTTGGAATTTGGGAAATAACTTCTTATATTTTTTTATTCCGTTCTACCTTTAACTTTATTTTTTGTGCACCAGAAGTGCAGTATATATGCGAGGTGTTTTATGACGATCGTCCATAGTTTCGGTAATTAAAGAATTTACGACTATAATAGAGGAAACAATATTTATATTATTTTATTAGTAATTTACAAGGCTGGGCAAGTTAACGATATTTTTTAACTCGTTAAGTTAAGTTAACTAAAAATAATATAAGTTAAGTTAAGTTAAAAGTTAAATTTTAAAAAAAAGTAACTCAATTTGGTTAAAAGTTAAAATTTCCTAATTTGGAATAAAATAGATGTAAAACTGCCGAAATAAAACTCCGAAATTCAAACAAAATAAGAAAATACAAAAATTTCCTGCAAGATAAAAAAAACTAAACCAAAACTAAGTAGGATTAATGTAACTTACGAATTGAGATGGTATATTGTATATTTAACATCGAAATCTAACAAAATACATTGAACTAACCTAGATAATTATCGTGTGATAATCACTCGTGTGGATGTGTGGTGGAAGACGAAAGAAGAGAGTACTCAGTGTACACGTCTAACGGATCAATGTTAAATACTTAAATGTACAAATGAAATCTTTATCTATGAAATTGGCTTATTGCCTGTTTTTATTTAAAACTTATTCGGCACCGGCACGGCGCGGCGGCACATATTTATCTACAACAGCGGTCAGGCGGCTTGCTATCCAAGTTTTATGTGTTTATCTATAACTGTTTTTCACAAAATTTAAAACCATACCTTATCGCTTATCGATTATCCTACTCTTCAAGTCATAATAATCGATTTTATATTATGTAAGTACTTTAATTTTACTATATAAATAATTGAACAATTTTATTCAATTTGTGATTTAAATTTATTTTCCAAATATTATATCGTGTTTTATACTTGGATGCAAAAAAATCCCATTAAGTGGAGGCTCTCATTTTGTGGAGGCCCGGGGCCCAGGGCCCCCTGCCCCTCCCCTAAATCCGGCCCTGTGTATACTATACTCGTATATAGTTTGCTAACTATGTGCGTCTGATAATAAAACAAATTTCAATTTTCTTATGAAATTGTTATTTAATATGGGTTACAATATACCTAGTTACTAGTTACCTAGACCTAGTATACTATATTATATTATATTATTATAGACAATAGTCATAATAATATTGTAGACTATAAATAGGGTTCTCGGGTTCTAATATTTGGAATGGAATTATCTAGAATCGGTCTGTAGTCTGAAGGATACGGCAATTTTTAATAATTTGTCACTAATACTCGTAAATATAGATTTTATTTACACAGCACGGATAAGTATTTTTTCCAGAAGTATTCAAAGTACGTATTTGAGTACTTAAAAAGTATTTGAATACTTTTATTCAAATACTTTTACTCAAGTACTTTACAAGACTGGTAATAAGTATACATGAAACAAATGTCCAGGAAGGGGGGGGGGTGCATACACGTTGTAAATTTTATACGTGTTCAAGTTATGCCAAATATAAAAAAAATGCTAGAATAAGTTTACTCAGTAAATGTTTTGAGTCGCTGTACGATTAATATTTGCAGTGCCTGACGAAATATAATACAAGACGGTGCAGGGTTCGATTTTCTATCTCGGTCGAAGGTTTTGCAACTTTTCCCCTGTTTTTTTTAATTATTCGAAAAACTATTGAGAAATTCAAAAAAACATTTTCATTGCATTTCGATTAGAAAACTTATTAACTATTTCAGTTAAATGGTAAAAAAACAGTGTAAAAACTTTTTAACCAGTTAATGCCCTATTGACCACATTTGTCGCTTTGCATGCAGTTAGCTATCGGCCATCACCACTTACCTTATACAGTGTCGCTGCAGGTGGGTCGATGAAAGGTATATGGTATATGGTATAAGATATATGGTAACGAGTTTAACTATAATTACAACTATAGTTAGTTACCCGACGAGTTGATTTTTATTAAATAAAAGTAACGTCTAGCGCATAGAATTTTTTCCCACGATAACCAGCTATTCACCATTGAATTAATTTTACACCCAGTCACGTGAAGAAAAATATAAGTTCTTCCAATTTAAATTTCAGAGTCTGAAACTAGAGTAGACGTACCCGTTCACTCTTGTGTTTTCCGTCGTTGCACCAACGTTAAACATCCAACACCATTTCCACGGCTTCCAGTATGGAGTAGTATACACGTCTCTCGGGCGTCACTAGCGGAGCTGGTAGAATTGACACGCGATGGACGAACGATATGTCAGGTATACTAATAATTATTATCATGTTTTTCGTTTTTTTGTTCTAATTTTTAATACTGAACAGGCGACACGTGTCGCTGTGCAATTATTATGATAATCGGTCGCCGTGGTGCATGCCCTCAGATGAGGTTTATTCAAACATTTTAAATACCGTGTGTCTTGAGGGTGGTCCCACTCTCGTATTTATTGAAATATTAATGTAGAAGTACATGCAGAATGTATGATTTTATTTCTCGGCAATCATTTTCCATCGGATACTTACCTGTTGACAGGGGAACGTATTTCCTTTGAACTACGGTAGCATTTGTTTTCAATTATTTTTTCTTGTTTTGAATATGATATTCACTCTTTCTTGCGGTTCAAACAAACAAACCCCGTGTGCTCCGTCCACGGGTGGGCAACCCTACGTGGATCCGTCACACGGAGCTCGCGAAGCAGATACGTCGCAGACGGCGACGGAATGGATTGCAAGAACGATTACAGGTCTCTGCATTTTTAGGGAGCGTAAAAAAGTTACACCCTGAAAAATTTGTATAGCAACTTAAAGCCTACTTCGACAGTGTATACTCGACCCCAACCCAACATATTATCTCAGCCAAACGCACCGGGAGAGGCACTACTTGGTATGACTCACCAGGGGCGGATCCAGGGGGGTGGCGCAGGGGGCGCGCGCCACCCCCTCGGCTTTTATTTAGTTGAAAAATTACATTTAAAAATACAATAGTTTAAATTTAAATACAATTTAAAAATTGTAAAATGTTTTTATGAAATTATTGTGTGTAAGCATAATGACGTACTTTTTAATAAATAATAATGAGACGTATTTTTATATCCCAAATCGCCGGATGGCGGTTTGAGGTTATTTCTAGTTTCTACATGTGTAGTGTTTATATATTATTATTAATATTATCTTGATAAGTATTTGAATTATATCTAAAAATAAATATTCCATTCAGATTATTTTCGGGCCCCGACGTATGGCACAGTCCCCGTTATCGTAATAATTGAAATAGATATCTATACATATAATATTTCACTATTCATCAGATTACAATTTAAATTATACAACAACAACAATATCTGATTTTCTTCGTATTGTGTACAAGTGTACAAAAAATAGTTTCAGTATTGAACTAGCTGTTCTATGTCGTGGTTACCTATATTTATGTTAAATTATTTCTTAGTGGTTATATTAACGGTATAATAATATATTATATAATATTAACGGTATATTTCTAAACCTATAATGGACAAATTTGTTATAAAAAAAAAAATTAAGTTGCATGAAACCCATGAAAGTGTCACATCAACAGAAGAAGTGGATACTTTAACTCCAAGTTTGTCGTTCAATAGTTTATTGACTTCTGCTTCGACGAGCTCAATAGAATCGCAACGTATTATTAATGATAATAATGATACTACTACTTCATCGGAAAGTTATGATATTGGTAACTATATAGACCACATATATTCTATTAATGATTTTACTAAATTTATGATTCTTAAAAATCACTGGGTCCCTCCAAAACATTATATATTTCCTTTTTCTGTACATAACAAACGCAATAGAGAAGAAAAGCGACGTCCTAATCATCAGCATTTATCTAATTATTCTTGGTTAGTTTATTCCGATGTGAAAAAAGGACTTTTTTGCAAAAATTGCGCCATTTTTACTAATGATATTCTAGTAGGTGGTCAAAAAACAATATCTGTTAAAAAATTGGTGACAGAACCCCTTATAAAATTTGCTAATTTATTAGGAAAACATGGAGACTTAGACTGCCATTCTCAAATTTCAGTATCATAAGTTGGCAATAGTTAAAAGTGAATCATTTATTCAAGTATATAAAAATCCATCTTATGATATTCGGAATCAGGTTGAAACTTCACGTAAACAACAGGCTATTGAAAATAGAGAAAGACTTGTTCCAATAATAAAAACTTTAATTTTACATGGACAACAGAATATACCTATAAGAGGCCATCGTGATGATGGTTCATTACTTAATACAAATAATAGTCCTGTTGCAACTGAAGGAAATTTTCGTTCATTACTAAGATTCCGAATAGATAGTGGGGATAAAGTTTTGGAAAATCATTTAATGACAGCTAAAAATAATGCTACTTATATTAGTAAAACATCAACAAATGAGTTAATAAATCATTGTGGTAATGAAGTTCTTTCTATTTTATTAAATAGAATACATAAGGCAAAATATTACTGTGTTTTATTTGATGAAACAACTGATGTATCTCACATATCCCAACTTAGTATATCAATTAGATATATTTATGAAAATACAGTCAGAGAAGATTTTATTGGTTTTGTTGATCTTCATAAGGACAATTATAGTGCAGATGCTCTTGATTTTGATACAGATAATGAAAGTAACACATTAGATTTACAACAGTCAGAACCAACTATTACAGGAGAAATACTTGGTTCAACAGTTGAAAAAAGTTGAAAAGTGTGGGACTAGATTTAAAATTATGTGTAGGAATTGGTTGTGATGGTTGCAGTGTTAATATGTCGACAATATGTGGAGCAGCAATTACTATACAAAAATCTGCCAAGAATGCTTTAATATGTCCGTGTTTAAATCATTCATTGAATAATAATTTATCTAGATCAAATAAGATTCAAAGTGTAAGAAACGCTATTGGAACTATACAAGAAATAATAAAGTTTTTCAATGTTTCAGCTAAAAGAAATTTTATTTTAAAAAAACATTTAGGGTATCAGCTGACTAGTCACTGCATAACTCGCTGGATTGAGAGGCATGATTCTGTATTACAATTTATAAATGACCTTCCAATTATATTGAAAAGTTTAACTGAAATTTCTACATGGTATGATATATCTACTTCATCAAAAGCCAATTCATTGTGTAAAACTATACAAGACAGTGAATTTGTTATATGTATTTTCTCTTTAAATGACATAATGTGTCTAACACGACCTTTAAGTATATTACTCCAAACTAAAAATTTAGACCTTTTTTCTGCTACTACTAAAATAAAAGAACTTAGAGAAGTACTAAGTACAAAACGAAACGATGCAAATCAGTGCTTTAATATTATATATAATAATGTTGTTGAAATGATGTCAAAATTAGGCACTGAACTAAAACTTCCAAGGACTACTAAAAGGCAGACTTACAGAAATAATATTGAAGTCAACCCAGAAGACAGTCAAGGTTACTGGAGAATATCAATTTATATTCCTATTTTAGATGAAGTAATAAAAGATTTTGATAATAGGTTTTCTAGTGATAATATGCAATGCTTTAATCTTAATTTTTTGATGCCATTGAATCTCATGAAATGTTTCAAAAACACTGAACAGTTAAATCAATCAATTAAAGACATTTCTAATCAATATAGTGAGTTATTTGGTGAATCTATATTTTCTATTGAACAAAAACTAAAAGGAGAATTAAATCTATTTGAAAATAAATTAAAATCAGATACTGACCTCACAACTATAACATCAGCTATAACATTTCTAGACAAGCTTGATTGTGACTATTTTCCAGTATTTTCTTTATTTATTAAAATTCTAATCACTCTCCCAATATCTATTGCTACAGCAGAAAGAAGCTTTTCTTCTCTACGTTTACTAAAAACATGGTTAAGATCTAGAATGAGCGAAGAAAGGTTAACTGGTCTAGCTTTGTTATACATTCACAAAAATATTGACATTCATAATAATATTGAGAATATCATTAATAGATTTGCTAATGATAAAAATAGAAAATTGGACTTTATTTTGTAATTTTATTAACTGTACAATGATTATTTTATAATATTAAGCACCTATATATGAAGTTATAATAACAGTAACAACTATTTTGTTTTCTGTTTTGTTCTATTGATTATTTAATATAAAATAAAAAGTTTTATACCTACTTGAATTAAACTGTGATTAATTTCATTTGAACGTAAGTTAGTTCAAAATGATAAATTGGTAACACATTTATATATAATAGTAAGTATGTGGTACCTATTTAAAGTATATTAATACTTAAATTAATTATTGCTTAAGTAAAGTATTTATTTTATCATAAATAGTAATTATGATTCATTATTTTTATATACCTACTTCTTATCCCTACCTATCTTTATTACATTTTTAGATATAAATAAAATCATAAACATATTTGGGAAAATACTTTTAATTTTACATAAATATAATTTTAACTTACATAGAAAGTTTGACGAAAAATCGGAAGACCAATGTAATTGGTCCACATAAATGTCTACAAAATGTGCGCCCCCCCCACAGAAAATTCCTGGATCCGCCCCTGTGACTCACTTATTCCAGCTTCGCGATTGTACATAACGAACTGTATCGACAATCGAGTAATGCGATACAACAAACGACACTTTATTAATATATTTAGTATGTTGTATACTGTATGTCTGTATAGCAATGCTTTTTCATCTACGTATTTCAAATACTACTTTCAACCAAATCTACTCGATACCAACATTAAAAAGATATGTGTAGACAATGATAATGTTATAAGTATAACTTATTTACATTTTATTAATATAAATTTATTGTTTATCGCACGACATTTTTATGTATACTGTATGTGTTAACAACATTAATACAACATAATTTTACAGCATATTTTCTTTCCAAAAAGGTTATATGTATAATATTATAATAAAATGCCAACACTTTTATTGAAATTAATTTTGATTTAATTTATTTTGATTATTTATACACATCAACTACCTAGTTAAAAAAAAATAACATTATCAATTGTGCATGTATACACTATATGTACAATATAAATTAAAATATTCTAAAAAATTCTAGTTTGTCATAAATATTTTTTTTGGGTGTCTTCCACAGTGCAAATGCTTGAATTCACTTCAATAAATTATTTCATCAGTAAGAATTTCATGAATTATCTTAACACGTAATAGACCAATATCTTCTTGTTTAAAGTCTGGAATCTTACCCTGTATTAAATATTTAGCATTTAAACAAACAAATGCACCACAATCTATGTCATTATATTGTGTGGGGCTTATATTAAGCCCTAAATTATTCCAATTATTCCGTTTCAGGATCGTCTTCTTCTTCATCCTGTACTCCATAGTAAGATAGTCAATTAAAACGTTCATCTGTTTCTCACATTCAGCTTTATAGCCACTTAAACTATCAATATAATACAAAGTATGTTTCTGTACATCGATAAATAATAGAGCCCAATGTGATTTCGACAAGTGAACGGGAAGAAATATAAATTTTTTAGAAAAAATATCTACTCCCTCTGTACGCCTTACTGTTGATTCGTATCCTCTGTTTATAAAATCTTGAAGGAGATATGAGTCAAAAGAAAAGCATAAGTTTTCTCGACCACGACACAACAACTCCAAGTAATAGTTTATTGTATCGCCATTGAACCATAAATTTTTTAGAAATATCCTTTCTATAGAGTCACAGGTTAAACCAAGTCTGTGGCCACTATATGAGATAACTGGTTTTGATTTTTTTACTTTATGGAATATTGAAAGAAGATCTGAAAGCATTTTCGAACAAAATTCTGGGAATATATTTTTTAAGTATTCAGGTTCACATCGGTAATCGCAATATTTGATATGGGATAAGTTCACATAGTCTATTTCATTATAGACTTCTTCGCTATCACTGTCATCTAATAAATCTATTACCATGTCAGCATTTTTTATTATTACATTTGTATTATCCTGAGCTTTCAAAACATTATTTTTAATTAGATGATCACCCATATTTGAACATTCATCAACATTTTCTTCCTCTGTAGTTCCCAAATTGTCTGCCGATAATATTATAACCGTATAATTCTGTTCCCATTTATCATTGTCCTCATCTTCATCTGATGATATTACAATGCAATCATTTTGTTCACACTCAACATTGTCCTCATCTTCATCTGATGATATTTCAATGCAATCATTTTGTTCACATTCATCACAGTCCTCATCTTCATCCAATGTGGTTGTTTCATCTTGACCGTATTCATGTAATGGTAAGTGTTCTAAACAATCTTTTGATGTTGAAGGCCAGTCACAAGCTACATAATTATAATCAGTAGATGGATTTAATTCTTCTTGATCGTTTACATTTTCTTCAACAGTAATATTTTTTTTAAATTTATTACTATTGGAATTTTCCGCCTCATCACAATTTATTATTGCATCAACTGCATAGTGGGAATACATTAATTCTAAATGTTCAGAACAATTTAAAACTAAATTATCATTACAATGATTTTCTGAGGAATCTGAACTATTTGAAACGTACGCATTTTCAACTGACTGATCAAAACTAATTTTGGATTTTTTTACTGCCCTGGGTCCACTAGATATTTTCGTTTTTTCGGTGGTATTAGCACTATTAGAAGGGTTAGGACGTTTCCTCTTTCGGGGGACCATATTTGAAACAGCTCACGAAAAACTAAAAAAAACCAACACAAAAAGAAATTATAAGCATATTATTGTAAATCAAGAAGCAAGTTATATATTGACACTAAATCAATGATTTTAATAATCATTGTCAATAATCACATCTAGTATTTTGCTAAAACTTAGCACGTATTATATACATGGCAAATAAACTCTTGAAACTACTAAGCATCTACAAGCCATTAGAAGAGTTTCTTTTTCAGCTGGTCATAAAAACACAGTTCCGATTAATTACGCCGGTTGCACACCAAAAGAGCAAAACTGTGTTAGTCATTTTTATTTAGTCAACTACTCGTAAAAAACAATTTGTTATATATACGCGCACATCAGTTAGTCAAGTCAAGAGAAACAAATATTTTTTTTAGTTACCAAATGTCATCAGACGAAGATGTTGCGATTTGTATGTGGTATACTTTACAAAAGTTAGAAGAGAAAAAAATATATGGATTCATCTATTAAATAATAAATGTATAATCATAATGTATTCCCATAACTATTTATCTTGAACAACTCTGTTACTATGATCTTTGTAATCAAAGTTATTTATGAAGTAATATTTATGATTTTTTTCCCCCTAAACTGACTAATAGATCACTATCACAAGCCATTGTGTTTTCAAATTGATACAATTAAATAAAATTCAATAAATATAAAATTTTGAAAAAAATCTTGTTGAATTGTGATTAATGAAAAATGGAGACACTTCAGACAGCATCAGTCATGACTAGGGCTAGGAACTTCATGCTTTAAAAAACCTTAATATATGCATGCATTTATGCACTTAAAATGTATCTTATATGCTCTAAAAATATTCAAAAATGCTCAAATATGCTATTAAAAAAAATGTATTTTTCATTAAAAAACCAAAAATTACAAATTTATTTTTATTGTTAATTATTATAATTATTTCTTATTTTCATTTCTTCTTCTTTAAGCTTGCCTTCAAACAAAACAAAAACAAAAACAATTTAAATGAACTGTGTTTATGAATTAATAATTTTAAAACCCTAGGTAGATAGATTATTTAATCATTATAATCTTTTTTTATTTCCAATTTCTAGAAAATTGATATTAAATATTGTATTTTATGGGTAGAATATGTTAAATATGTACTAAAAATACTAAAAAAAAATATAATAAAATATGCAAAATAAAAATGATTGCCTTAAACTCCTATTAGTATGATACAAATTTATATTTGACTTAGCTCTGTTTTCAATAATTATTGAAAAACATGCTAACTCCTATAAGTCCCTATAAAACGTTTTTTTTTTTATTATTTTTACAGCTTCAACTGCTAAGGTTATTAGCTTGCGACATGAATATTTATTACATAGAATATAAAAAAAAGTATAAAAAAAAAAAATCTTAAATTAGGTTGTACATGTCTATTTGTTTTAGGATTGTGATTATCCTGTTGGTGTTTTCATGGGTTGGGCTGAGGCCTTCGAAGAGGTGGTCAGGTATTTTTAATACTTTTCTGGTATCCGAGTGGTTACGACAGTGAACAAGGAGGTGCTTGACTGTGAGAGGTTCTCCGCATGTTTGGCACATTTCAGGTTCTTATCTGCGCATAAGATGTCCATGGGACATCTTAGAGTGACCTATACGTAGTCTGTTGATAACTACTTCATCTTTGCGTATAAAATGTTTTATTTTGTCTTTGTTTTATGAATGTATGTGTACTACGTAATTTCCTATGTTCCATTTTTAATAATACTGTGTTAGGCTGAAAAAAACTGTTTAACACAGTTTTGCTCTTTTGGTGTGCAAATAGCATTAAAAGAGCCATATTCTTTCAAATGAGTATTAATTTTATTACTTATACATCTAAATAATCACGATGAACTATTCATTAAATTTAATTAGATCATTTTAAATACTTCTAAAAGTTTTATTTTAAAACATTGCATGAATTCTTTTGAAAAATCAAAAATTACACAAATTAATTAAATTTTTTTTTTAATTGTTATACTAATATTGGGGTAACAAATAAATGTATATGAAAAAAAGACAAGAAGCCATGCAGATTTTAACAATTAATATTAACCTAAAAATTTATCATACTTCTTAATTGCTTTTAAATATAATATTTTAAAATTGTTTTTAACTTAATATTATATGTTTAACTAAGAAAAAAGATGTTTTTGACTATTATATTTTAATAACATTAACTGCTAATCCTAGTTAGCTAAAAAAAAACTACAGTTATTTCTTTATTACTAGGGCAGAGGACTTGTAGCTCTAAAAAAGTTCTAAATATGCAAGCACTTATGCACTAAAAAACCCCATAATATGCACTTACAATTTTTTTTAGCATTTTTTCTTTAGGTTTGACGGAATTTTTGTGTTTATCTGTATTAATGTGTTGCGTAACATTAAACCGTTTTTCACTCCCTACTTTAACGTCACAATAGTTACAGTACAGGACTTTACCATCGGTCGAAAATGTACGGGCACCAAACTTAGACACAAAAACAATTTAACCGGCTACTCAAATGCTGTTTAACTTTCGGCATTTTATTACAAATTAAAATGTTCAAATTAATTTATAATACGGCTAATAAGTCGGCACGATAACACGAATGTACATTCCGCAGAACTGACTGAGACTAAAAATACTAAAATATTGATTCTTGTCGTGTCTATAAATAAATCCTAATCGAATAAAATCCTGCATGGTGCGTACACGTCTTTAGTGGTGATGTCGTGGGTATAGTTTACGTTAGATCGTTATCGCTTCTAAGAAAAAATATGTTTTTGACTATTATATTTTAATAACATTAACTGCTAATCCTAGTTAGCTAAAAAAAAACTACAGTTATTTCTTTAATACCAATCAATTAATATATTCATGTAAAACAAACAAATTTTCAATGATATAAAAATAACAAGAAAAATATATCCGGAAATATATATTCATGTAAAATAATCGAATATGTAGTGGTATAAAAATATTAATGTTAGTGTTAAACTGATTGAAAAAAAAAAAAACGAAAAAGCTACGGAAACAATTTTGACATATGTGAGGATGACATACTCAGATTAAACACAGTGTTGAAACAAATACGAGTATGTAGACTAAGTAGCCAATTTTTATATAAATTATCATTAAAGATTTATGATTCGGGCAACAATAGATATGTGACACTATAAGAGGTAACACGATGTAACAATGATTGTATACATAATACATATAAATAAATGCCACAATAATCATGTGATAGTTGTAGCAAACACATACATTTCAGTAGGATTTCAATCAATTTAAAACTAACATAATAAATATTGTATTAAACTGTAAAAAAAAGGGGAGGTAATTTAGCGATCGTTACTATTATATTTATATATTAGTTTAACTATTACTATTATAGAAACGTAATATAAGCTGACTAAACATTAAGTTCCACCCATCCACAGTTTATATTGTAAGACCTATGGTCGACAATCGGTATGTAAGAGGACGCCATTTCTCCCCGATTACCATCACGCTAAGTTGAACTCCGAGTAACTACGAAAGAGCCCTATGATTGTTAAGTGTATTAGTAAGTCTTAATAAACCTTTATATTTTAATAATTATCTGTACCAATACGCATTTATTAGTAATATTAAGATCCTATATACCATTTATGCTCATTATACATATATACAGGTCAACCACGACCACGTTATAGCATTAATAGCGGAGAGTGCACAAGCCGATGCAGCGGACTGCTGCAGTCGACTGTCGAGTAACAATATATTATCATTGTTATTAATAATGTTTAGGTCCACCCACTAATAGTTTTTGACTAAGTAGGCAGTAGCTAAAGGATAAAATTGAAAAATGAGAAAGAACATACCAATGATAATTTATTATTATTTAAATAAATAGTGAAAATAGGATGTTTTTTTATTTATTAACTTTTGAGTTTGATATTATATTTTATAAATTATAACTATAATATACAATATAATATTTACAGTAATAATTTTTTTTAAATTGATTGTATTTTAAATATTTTTTATATGATGTTAGGTTTTCGGAAATAGCTTTTCGGAAATTTGTATCTATTTTGGAGATTTTTTCACCGATCAAATTTATTAGATATTCAAAATCAATTGACGACATTCTAATGAAGTTTCTGTACTGTCCAATTATTTCCTGTTCCTGAAGACAATTTAATAAATCTGATCCACTACATATATATAAAATCGATTACGTTATAATCGTAAAATTTCTCGTGAGCGACAATAATACGGTGAAATGGATTCTATTTTTATAGCACTATCGTAAATGACCATGTTAAAATATTTAATTATGAATTATAATTTCGTTCATTTTGTTCTATTCTGGCTTCTGCCGTTGGAGAATTTTATGTCAACAACCATTCTTTGAACTCCATAAACCAGTATTTAGTTAAGATTAATTTGAATTTATAACATAAAAATTAAAACATTAAACGTTTAAAATATTAAAATGAATTATAAATACACAAGGCTGATCGAGTTAATGATTTTTTTTTTAACTCAGTTAAGTTAATATGCATACACATATAGTATATATTGTATTTTTAAGTACATAAGTTACCTAATAAGTAATAACTAATAAGTAATAAATAATAATAAATAAGTATTATATATTTTAGTTGTCTTTCAAACAAATATTATTTTTATTATAATCACATCATTATCATTATAATTCGATTTCGATATATTTTAGGTTTTGAAGTTAAAATAAATAAATGCCTGAAAAAAAACAATCGAAAATACAATCATTTTTTTCAAAACCACCTTCAATAATGAATTCATTGTCAAATTCATTGAATGCAACTCAAACAAGTTCCTCTAGTTCCTCATTACCATCAACTGTATCTGTATCTGATACACCTATCACTCAGTTCACACCTTCGACTACAGATATTAATCGTACATCTTCCAGTTATAATATTTTTGACATTGCACATTACACAAATAAATTGTTAAAGCAAAGTGAAACAGAAGAAATTTAGAGCATAATTTGGGTCCCTGATATTAATTACAATTTTCCTATCAAAATATGATAGGAATAATTGATACATAATTGATTGTTAGGAAAATAGGTAGTTTTAAAGGGAAGGTTTTAGTGTTGGTTATTTTTTTTAAACCCCCCCCAGATCAAATTTGAATGTACGCCACTGTATATATATATATATATATATATATATATTACTTTTAGTATTACTATTATAGAAACATAATATAAGCTGACTATACATTAAGTCCCCCCCTCCACTCACAGTTTATATTGTAAGGCCGATGGTCGACTATCGATATGTAAAAGAACGTCAGTTCTCCGCGATTGCCATCACGCTAACTAGAACTTCGTGTAACTACGAAACAGCCATATGATTGTTAAGTATGTCAGTAAGTCTTAATAAACCATTATAGATAAATAATTATCTTTACCAATAAACATTTATTGTAATATTAAGATCCTATATACCATTTATGCTCCCGAGCTACGGTTAATTATATTCAAAAGAACCTAACTTCTTCCCTGAATATCTTATATTTAACGGGTCATCCCCTACCACGTTACATATTGGTGGAGGCGCCGAAGCTCTTAAATAGTTGGAATTACATATAATTGCAATTGGTTTAGATTTTTACTTGTCTTTAGTCATTAAATTATATTATAAGAAGCGTATAGAAATAATAAAGTAAAGTGTAGTCGAAGTGAAAATTTTGAGATTTTTATTTATATATATTGAAGATTTTTGAGATTTAATTGAGAATAATATTATATTGATTATTAATCTGAATTAAAGAGATTTATATATTGACTATACTCGTATACGTTTTTATGTAAATTTAAGTATAATTAAAAATAGTAAGTGTAAGAGAATAATAGAGTAACGTGAATAGATATTTTAAGAGTTATATGATTAAGTGGATAATGAAGTAGATAAATAAAAGAAAATAGCATATTTTAGAAAGAATACTCGTATATTAGAATAAAATTTTTTTAAAGTATTTATTTTTATTTAAGTATAAATGTTTCGATAAATAATGGTGCTTAATGGATAACAAATTTTATATCAAACGGAATACGAATAATCAAATTACAAAAGTGAATGAAACCAATATATTAAATCTAGATGAACATTTTGGGACCGAAATAAACGAAATAAAGTTAGTAAATTTGTTACGACGAACCGAAGAAGTCGATGTAGATAATTTTTTTTGTCTAATTCCAAGTTTGGAAAGTTACCATTTTCTGCTAATTTAGTACAAAAATTTGCACTGTGTTCCCTATACGTAGTAGAAAATTTAGAAAAAGAAAAATTTAATCAGTTACCGTTAAAAGATAAATTTGAATTTATAATCTATAATTTCACAGAAAAATGTAGCTTGGACAAATTTATTAGATAAACCGGATATAGTGGGCTTTTTAAACTTTTGTAATATACATAGGGAAGATTCACTACAATTACAGATTTTTGAGAAATCTTGCAAAATCGGCAATAATTGTTTAGGATTTTAGGAAACACACAAGACGTTAACGAGAACACAAATGAAACAAATTTAACATTTACAGAGCCTTACTTTTAATTAAATTCACACAATAAACAATACAATTTTTTTTTCATTAGTGATGGGAATAATCGAACGATTACGATAATCGAGAAATTAGTAATCGAGATGTTATCATGATTGGGTTATTCACTCGATTAAAATAATCAAGATATTTTATAGAATGCAATTTATAATGTATTACATAATCATCATAACTGATATATTCACTCGATTAAAATAATCGAGATATTATGAACTAATAAATAATAATCAATTAATAATCAAGTTTTAATAAAAATTCGTAGTAATATTTTTAATTGAAAAAACACATTGCACTTATTAATAGTTATTATTATAAATTATAATATAAAAACAGAATACTTTTTAAAATAAAACATTTGACGATTCATTGTGTTAGGCATATAACAAACAATTTTTGTGATATGCCGCGTCCATATTATTATAAAATAGTATAATATAATAATAAATATTAATAAATATTGAAGTGAATGTATAAAAAAATTACTATAAGCCCAGTATACAGGTATACTCGTATACTTATAAATAAATAATATAACACAATGACAATGGCCAAGATTTCCAGAACAGATAAGAGTATTTACTATTATGGAACAATTTCAGTTTTATACTTTTACTGTTATTTATAATTTATATATGATTTTAGATAATATAGTCCGTATGTGGATTATTATTTTCGTGTTCTTATGAATTCAACTACACTTGCTTGTTACATTCCATATACATTCATTTTTATCGATTACAATTATAAAAAAATCAGTCACGAATTAATCCTAAATTAAAAAGTAACATAGAATTTTCAAGTTTAGGCTCTAAAATAATTGCGGAAATGCAAATATTTCGTGAACATAATTCAAAATTACCGTGGAAGTTATCAGAAAAAAATTTTGCTATTAATTTATACTATAAAATATCTCCAATCACTTATAAATTTCTCAGAAAAAAACAACAAATTATTTTATCATGCGAGTCAACAATTCGTAGATGGATAGGCATTTCTTAATTTTGTCTGGGTCTTAATAGTCTTTGGTTTAAACAAATAAAAAATAAATTAGAGACAATGTCAAATAATGAGAAATATTGTGTAATAATTTTTAACGAAATGAAAATAAAATCATTATTAGAGTATTCAAAATATCTCGATATGGTAGAAGGCTTTGATGATTTAGGGCACAAAGGTAGGACTAAAAAATTAGCTTCCCAGGGTATGGTTTTTATAGTTCGAGGGTTATATAGTAAATGGAAGTTATCTCTAGCTTATTTTTTAACGGGATCTTCAATGAATAGTTCGATCTTAAAATATTTAATAAAAGACGTCATAGAAACATGTATAGATTTAGATTTTATTCCGCTGACACTAGTTTGTGACCAAGGTACTAATAATTATTCAGCTTTAAAACAATTAGGATTTACCAAAGACAGCCCTGTCATTAATATCTTCTTACAAATTGTTTAAATCAAGATTTAATAGAAAATACCTTTTCAATTTTTCGTCAACGTGGTGCGTTTAATAGAAATCCGACTGCTCGTACTTTCAGAACATCATTTTAATTTCAAGCTACACATAACATCATGAAAGCAACTGATTTATCAAATTGTGAAACTGATTATGACTTTAATTTATTGGATCTAAGTTGAAAAAAATAGTGCACATCCTACCACTTCTAATAATTTAATCAATTCAGATTCAGAGTGTTCGGACTCATTTATATCATCTTCCGAAGATTCTAATGTCCAATATTTGTTTGATGATAATGAACTTTATTTTTGAAAAAATAACTTTAGAATATTGTTCAAATACATATTTTGCAGGATATTTGTTTTAAAAGTGTTTTGATCAGTTTAAATGTCCCAAATGTGAATTGATTATACTTAAAAATAATGATTTTTTTTTAGAGGATAGAGAATATTCAATTTCTTATAAACAATTTGAAAGTATCGACCCTGAAAAATCTAGTTTACAAAAGCCCTCAGATATTTTTACAAAAGCTCAAATATATTTAAAAGATTACATAGAACATAACTCTCATTACAAAAAATTATACTCCACAATTCAATTAAAAATTAAAAATAAATTATTTTCTTCTTTAAACTTTGATAAAAACTGTGAACAAAATTTTGATTTTATTGTTCAAAAACTAATTTATTGCAAATTATTAAGACAATTTAATTGGACTTCTAAACATTTTAAAGGCCATTCCAATACATCTACCCAAAATAAATTAGAAATTTAAAAAAATGTATTGGATTTTATATTTTAAACTATCCAGTAAAGTAATAATAATAACTAAATGTATTTATATTTAAGAGTTTATAGTAAAAATACTTCTTATTTAATTTAATTACTTTTTATTTTTAATTTTCAACAATGGCTTGGAGTTAATGGTCTTATAATATTTTTATTACATTGAAATATATATAATTTACATTATAATTTAATTGTATATTTATATACATGTATAGGTTTTAAACATTTTTAAACTATGCGGAAGTAATAGTTACATATTAATATTTTATAAGTAAAAGTTATAATAAAAACACTTTTAGTTTAATTTAATTTAATTCTTTTTTATTTTATATTTTCAACAATAAATTTGATACGTTACATTATGTTTTTAAATGTTTCTTTATTTACACCTTGTCTTTACTGGTGATTAGTTTAGTTTTTATTAGTTATTCCTAGCTTGGTTAGCTCCTTACTCTTACCTGAATTTTATAAGCAACATATCATAGTACAACAATAAATTCATTATATTTTATACAAAATAATTATAGTTATTTGATTTTGATTTTATATTAGGTACCAGAGGTACCTACTACCAAAAAAATGTTTGGAATATTGTTAAAAGATGATTCATATAATTATTGATAAATTACAATTTTCAAATTACTAAATTGAGATTAATTTATTTTACAATTTTAAAAGTGAAAAACAGAAATTCCTCCTAAAAATATTAACGTAAGTGTATAATTCGTAATTTCAAAATAACAAAATAAGTCTTGAGAAGACAAAACTATGACTTTATAATCGTATAATATGCATAAAATCTTTTATCAGTAAAATTTAGGAATATACAAAAAAAAGGTGTAGAAAATGTGCATTGTTACACTGAAGATATTTTGTGTTTTCCATCAACCAGGAAATTTTATTGGGCATTAATACTAATCAGTAATCACTAATCATTATATTAATTATTAACCAATAACAATAATTTGGGAATCTTAAATCGTGCCTTTAATAAACGTTAAATATTAAACGGCGATTACATAAAATCATAATTAATAAATAAATAAATGCGATACGAGTTGCAATCATGGACAAGTATATAGTACGAAATGTACGATATTACAACTAGTCCAAGTATAAAATTTCCAAATATGAAAAAATGTATTATATGTACTAAACAATATGTATAATATAATATACGATATGCACGTAATATATTGTATATGCACACACAGCCGCGTGTGACGGTCGTAGGAATCGGTTCCATCTATCAACAAGTAAACTATAATAGTGCATTATATGGTGCAACGTGGGTGATATTTGAATAGCGCCGCGCCGCGGTGCGTCTACAGACGCGTCCTCCATAGGAATCACACCTTTACGCAGTATACGGCTATAGTAGATAAAAGGTGAACTCGCGTGCGGTTCGCGAGTTGAAACTGCGCCTCGGTACCAGAACACGCGTATAAACCGTCGATTGTGGCGGCATACTAGAACTTAACGAAAATGGTAAAGGGGTATTGTTTGTATACAATACAACTTAACACTCGTTCATTTTTTTTTTTTTTGCGAGCACAGTTCTTTTGGTTAGTGTAAACTGTCGAGTGACCGCGTTTTGATCTGAGTATGTATATTTATCGCGCTATATACACACATTAATTACAATTTAAATAGGCACATTTAAACATGTGTGATAAGAGATAAGAAACTGCTGTTTGTGAATGCGCGAAAAAAGTTTTCCCATTCTCGCGTATTTTTTCTCTCAAAAATACTCTCAATAATTCGAGTATCATAGGTTTTCGTTGGTACGATGAGAGACATGAAAAAAAAATACAGGACCACCACGTGAACAAAACAGTATATTAATATAAAGATCCGACTAGCAGTTAAATATTTCTACATATCCGTTGTTGCCTGCATGAAATTAATGTGAAAGACGATGATGGGAGGAGAACCAACCGTTTACCTGGTATTTTGACCGAGAGCAGGCAATAACAATGAAAACGAATGGTTTTTGGAAATCTCAATACGTAGTGTTATAACCGCACACATGACCTGGCTCAATAACAACATGATAGGGACTCGACAGGCAACTATTGAAAAGAAACGAAATGCGCACTTCAAAATATGTTTTCGACTACTTTATACGTTCAAAAGAAACACAATTTAAAAATAAGGCGAAAAACCTTGGGTGGACGATTCTCCACAGTAGGGCGAGTTCCAGATTAACTATACTGCTGTATTCGTCTTATAAATTTGAAATCATTATACCAATTCGTTTTATCTAATATTAAAATACTTATAAATAGCATAAATATTGTTAAAATATTTTCAAATTTGTACCATTTCTAGAAAATGTTAATATAACTCTTCTGTAAAAATATAGTTTTGAATATACCTATACCTATATACTCTGTAAAATTATTATACGCATGTATAGAAAAAAATTTTTTAATTCGTTGGAAAAAAAATTTCTATACTACATTATACATCATATTCAAGTAGGAAGTATTGACATTAAAATGTATATCATTTATTAGATTAACTAACCTCGGAAAGTATGCAGCCTTCGTGATTTATTTTTATTTTTACTAAAATGTCAAATTTAAACGCATATTTATAAAAATTGTGTAAAGAAATTTTTAAAAATATTTTTCTTACCCAAGTAAATATACGAGGAATATTGTGTTAAATTTCAAAATTTGAAAATCAACTAACATTTTTTACTGACATTTTACGAAAAAATAAAACTAAGAAAATTCTCAAAATTCTAATGAAATAGTATAAAAAAATCCAAACCGAAAAAAAAATTTTTAATTTTCACTGTATATAAAAAAAATGCGATTAAATATTTTGTAGGAATGTCAAAAAAAAAATCAATTTTGTCGAAAATCGGCATACAGTTAATGCTGCCGTCTTTTGAAAGAAAAGACACACATCAAGGTAAAACTAATAAAAATACATTCCTCATTTAACTTAAAATCTAAAATACATATAGCTTATAGCGAACAAAATTTATATAAATATTTTAAAAAGCCTGTAGAGAATATTCCGATATATTGCACTTACTTTGGCGTTATTAACTTCGATGTTCAACAAGTCAAAATATGTGTTGCAGGCTTGCAGCAGACAGCGGAAGGCCCGTGTTGTGAACTGAATGGTCGGTCGTGGAATGAACGGGACAATAACGGTCAGTCCAAAAGGACTAGTGTCGATTTAGGAGAAAATGTGATATTATCGAAATTGGGGGGAGGAAGAGGATATATTTAAAAGAATGAATAGAAATGTTTGTTATATCGGGCTGAATCCGTATGGCGTCGGTGGCGTCGGCTACGGTGGTGGCGGCTATGGCGGCGACGGTGGTGGCGGCTGCGGCGGCGGCGGCGTGCACTATATAGGACGTAGGTAGTTGTAATAGGTCAACATTTTTTCACAGTGTTATTGTCATATATACGGTGGGGCATTTAACAAAATTATAAATATAATCGGGTCTCGGGTGGATTTGATCGAATTATTTTTTTTACGCGCAATACAAATTGATTTCACAAATGTTTTTTTCACGTTTTTCAAGAATACGCATGATGCGCACAATATTAAATAAAATGAGGGATAGGTCATAGTATAATTAGAATATCGCATCGTGCTGTAAAATAAAACAAAGTTGTTTCAATGTATGTATTTAGTCAATTTGTGTGTGTACCGTGTACGTCATGTACATATACAAACCGTTACTATCAGTACCAATTTGTTTACCATTTATACGAATTCGGAGAAAAACTATTCGAAATACTACAAATAACTGCAAAAAAAATAGTTATAATAGAGACGTAAGGCGTAAACGAAACCAAGCGATGTCTTAACGCAAATTGTATATAATATATATAATATACCTATTTCTTTATTGTTTCCTGTCAGCAATAACTTTAGCCCGTTGCGCCGTTCCACAGCCGCGCGTACCTATGCGTATACACGCGAAGGCTCGACGGGCGCACGTACGGCATTAACACGGTCGTCGCGTATGCGAAATACGCGTTATTCGAAAAACTGTATACGCGATAAATAATAAGGTTAAAATACAAATTTAACAGTATTGTTATAATGTAATACGTTTATCATAAGGTTCATAATTTGACGCATTCGGGCTTATCCGGCGACTCTTGTTGACACATTGAGTTGTATTAATTATAATAATAAATAATAATATAAATTATTAAAATCGCTTTCTAATAGAAAATTAAAATAAAAATTAATATTATATATTCAGTTAAAGAAGTGTACCCACGAGTCGCGGTACCCATATGACGCGACCAGAACTGCGTCAGAGATTAGACAAGAAGTTTTATGTATACTGTTTATTATACTATTTGTAAGACATATTTGACTATTTGGATTATTTGTATGGACCAGTGGTGGCTCGTGGCTTGGACGACGGGACGATCGCACCCCCTACTTAAATCAACTAAAAGAAGAAAATTAATTGTATATTCTTAGTTTTACATTTTTAAAAAATATTTCTTATTAAAAATGCAAATAGTAAAAATTATGTAATACATTGTTGTGTGCAAACATTCAAGTTATTTCCCTCAGATACCAGGAGCTTATGCGGGTATGCATGCACACACGAGCAGTGTTTGGACGACCGGCAGCGTCGTCCGAGAAATAATTCTAAATACATAGGTACGTATATTGTAAGCGAAGGCGGGAAAATCGTGTGCGTGCGGGCACATGCGATCTTATTTACGGTACTGTACGAACGGCAGCGTCGCGGTCGTCCGAGCAATAATTCCAAATACCTACATTGTAAGCGAAGGCGCGAAATCGTGTGCGTGCGGGTACGTTATGTGCGGTATTGGACGACCGGCAGCGTCGTCAATACGTTAAAATATTAGTAGATAACAATTTTGGGTATTTTATTTTTAAGATTAACTTTGCGTACGCTTGTCGACCGTCATAACGCCGTGTCCAAAGTAAATCCGAATTGCGTCCGGCGCGTCCGTTAACGCATCGCATTCGACGCACATTATATGCGGCAAACGCATACATGTCCAACGTCAATTTGCGTCCGATGCGTCCGATTCTCGATGTACTAGAATGTTGTTAAACGCGTTGTTGAACAGAGTGCACTTGTGTTTTGTTCATAATGTCTAAACATAATATGCAAAAAAATATTATACTTGCAGAGAGTATAGGTGTAAAATATTATTTGTACAAAAAATACATAAAAAAAAAAAATAAATTCTATTTTGAAAAATCGCAAAATGTTTGGTGAATTTCATCATTTTTATAGTGAATTACGTGACAATGAAAATTTGTTTTACGCATACACGAGAATGTCTACAATTTGTCGTTTTTGGACTTCCAAAATCAATAACTCCATTTTAAGTTTTTTAATTTTAATTTTTTTATTATGATTATATTATATTATAAATTCATTCATCATATTAAATAGATGAATACGTTCGTCTGATTTTGCGTCCGATGCGTCAAAAAACAAATTGATTTGTTTTTCAAATCGTGCGGCGAGTACGACCGATGCGATGTCGGACGGATCGGACGCAAACCCCATTCAGATTGGACAGGTCGTATCATGTTTGTAGGTTTGTTTTTAATTTCGGTCGCATCGGACGCACCGTATCGGACGCGCCGGACGCAACGGATTTACTTTGGACACGGCGTTATCGGTTGCTATAATCGCTATTATTATTATTTTCATATCTATTTTCTACTGCGACCTGCAGGAAGTAAATTGTCGTCATAGTCATAGTGTCATACCACTTATTCGTCTTGTAAAGGCCCCATACACGATCAAACAATTTTTGCGCAACCACTATTTTGTCAAAAACTTAATTATGCAAGCACACATACATACACGTTCAAACGGCTTGTGCGAACCTCAGTTGTCAGTACGTTTTTGTATATACGTAAATAATGTCCAGAATCCTCTGACTTCGTCATTTTTAGTCGCCATACTAATTATTGTATTGTTAAAATAATAATAATAATAATGATAAATATTAATATTTTAGTAAGCACTTAAAAAATAAGAGTAATAAAAAAAATAAATGAAATTCGTCACTTTAAATTTACTATAAAATTTTAGATAAACACAATACAATTATATAACTGCCACTGACGCTTGTCAAACATCGATATAGACGTTCAGACCAATTATCAGTTACCAAGCGTTGCACGAAATATTTCAGTCTCGACCGAAAACCGCAAGTTTGGTTTCAGTGAGTACTTGAATGAATGTGCACGCAACTACTCAATACTCCATAAGTTAGTTATTTTTGAAATCATACATACATACACGACATGCTATAGTACACCGTGATCATTTTAAGAATAAAATATTAAGCTTAATAATAATAACATGTGTAAGGTTTTTCATTTTATTATATTTAATTTGACTATTTTTTATATCTGTGACTAGCGGTATTATATTTGAAGTCGCACCCCCACCACCAGCACCCACGGGCCAACAATGGCTCAGGAGAGGTTATCAAGCATGGCCATACTTTCAATAGAAACAGAAATTGCTAGTAATTTGGATTACGAAGAAGTTATTGACAAATTTGCCGACACAAAAGCAAGGAAAATATCGTTATAAATATTTTATTTTTATTATTATTAATTATTATTTTGAAATAGCTTATAAATTTGTAAAGTTCGAATTGATTTGTTTCCTATAATATAAGGTTGAGAATTATAAACTTGTGGCTAAAAATATTATTTCTCGTTTAGCTTAAAACCTAATTAAAAATTTACTGATTTTCCTAATCTTATTATTTTATTGAAAAATATTAAAAACTGCGGGTGTATCAGCCCCCTCCCTCCAGGGGGACTCATTGCTAAAGTTCTGCCTCAGGATAAAAAATGGCTTGGTACGGCTCTGGTGTGTTATGTAATATGCAAATATATCTGTCGCGTTATCGGTCCTCCGCCGCCGATTGTAGGCGAGGAAAATATTTATCATGGCCATATTTTTGTCTGTCTTCATCCTGATACAGACCCATCCGTTGTACACATTTTAATATATTTTATTATTTTTAATGAATTGTTTCTTTTTTACGTATTACCGTTATTATTATTATTTTATTGTATTCATTAATAGTTATTATATACAATTCGGTACTAATTACCGTCAAGAAGTGTAGGCTCCAATAGCCGTAATTTAATATTTTTTAGTTCTGTGCACAAATTGCATCAAAGGACAATAACGTGTTACATTATAGATCATGTGTGTGAATTTTATTTATTTATTTGAGTTTTCTTTTGTATTATTTTTTATTTGATACGCGCGCTAATCGCCGTTATTATTTATTTATTTATGGTATTCCCTTATTACGAGAGCGCGAATCGCCACGACAATGTGAATAATTATATCAACTATTATTATTATTATTATTATTTTTGTATGTGTAATTAGACTTAGGTACAGGTGTGCAGCTGGCCAGTTTCACACCAACAATATTGTAAGTTTTTAATTATTTTATTATTATTATACATATTTACTGTTGGGTCAAAAGGGCCACATATTTATATTTTTATTACTAGTTAAGCCAGAAGGGCTATATATTACTATTAGTAATTATTATGCTGTTGAGCCAAAAGGGCTATTGATGTTTATATTGTGTGTTGCTGTGAATTATTAATTGAATCTATTTATTTGAATTTATTGTGCCAACCAGGCAATTTATTTATTATTATTATACAATATACAGCAACACAGTTACCATATTTTTTAGAGTTACCATTTTTACATCATATTTATTTAGCTACCTCTGTTTGTCCATAGTTTTTAAGTATACACACACACACACGACACACATTTACACACCACCACACCACATAGTCGGACAGTACTTGCGTGGCGATCCCAACCACTGCTGTCCGATCTATTTCACACGTATACATAAATAAATACAGTGTGCCGGTCGCGTACCGTACGTAATCAAGCAGCGCGGCGACTCGGATTTAAGCGACCGGGCGCGCGTAATATTAATTTATGCTCCCGGTGCCCACACATATTATATGATATTTAGGTGCCAATAAAAATATATATTATATTTATCTGATATTAGATCGTGTAACTAAATCGTGCACTAACAGAAGGAACCATTTGACTCTGTTACTACTTAGTACTACTAATAAGTACTAACACGAAATAAAGGATATTATTGATTTTATAATCATAATGATATTGATAACTTTAATACGACGATAAGACTATAATATTATGAAAAATAAACTCATAGGTAACCTAGTATGAGTTATGACAGTGGTGCAATATAATATAACTGTTATTATTTTATTAATATAAAACCTAAATCTGAAAAAGAAGATTATGATGAGGTACTCTTGAATACATTTTATTAGGTCATTCGAAAAAGAATAAATTATTTTTAAGTTACTTAATGCCTAACGGTTACCCAAAAACGGATGAATATTTCCGTGTATACCTACTATATAAGGCCGCCGCCATGGCGAACGAATCCGTGACGTCACGTGGAATGTTAAATGTTGGTGACTATAAACATGGTGTAAGTGGTTACTAGCCTGTCGGTACTTGAAATAAACTCGAGGAAACCAATAATCTGGTAATTAGCAACGGACAACAGTCCCCCGTCACCTCATCGACAACGTATCCGTGCGAAATCGAGTACTGAAAAGAGTTCGAGGTGACCGTTTTTGGACGCGCGGTGAGTCGTCCAAACCGCAAACGTGACCTCTCATCTTGACACACTCCAAATGTCCGTAACAGCAGTTTCGATGGTTGATAGCCACCTGTCTGGCCTCAGTTTGTTGTCCTCACAATGTTTTCCTTCCAACACTGCTTCAACCTCGTATTAACCCAGACCGGCACACGTCCGTTGTATCACTGTCTCTCGTATTTAAATCGCATGCGTCATACGAGAGAGTGATCAGTGACAGAACCATTTTGTCGCGGTTTGATAGTCGGAGGGTTGGTGTCTCGACAGAGTGGGCTGAAAACAAACAAAAATCGTGATTATAAATCGGTGCTATAAATCGTCAAGACGTAAAAGTAATTGCACTAATTTAAGTGAAAACAAATCAATGAAAAAGTGGCATCACCCGCAAACGTGTTGATAACCATTTTAAAACTGACTATGAGAAGTTATGATATTAATTTAAAAAATTGTAATTTTAATTGAAAAATACAGCCGGATAAGTCGATAAAACACGAAAGTACATTCAACATAGGAGACAAAAAATTTAAATATTTATTATTTTATAATCATAGACTACTCTCGGAAAAAACCACGGTATCAATTGTGGCTACAACAAAATGATTTCGTAAAAAAAACCTAACAGCGAGAAAGAATTATAGCGCGTATGTTATGTAACAGAATGGCGTAATAATATAAAATCTCGCGGAAAAAATACACGAATTCGACCACGCGCGCGCTTCGTGACACAGCGCGCCGTCTAAAAAACTGGTTTTTCTATGTTTTCCCACGTGTATTCAGTTTATTGTATTTTCTATTACTAATTGTAAGACGTTTATTTTAACGATCGAGGCGTCTTACGAGATACAACTGCAGTCAACAGTCACATACTAAACGGACAACATTTTTAGAACACGTGAGTTTGACATGATATAAAGTGTGTTATATTTATAAGTGGGAGGGTCGGCCAGCAAATAATATAGAATTTTTTTTTTCGTAGTCGATATTTAAATGGATTAAATAGCATATATTCGAATTTTTGCTATTTTCTAGGAATAATATCCGTGATGTTAGGTAGGTTATGTCGATTACATTGTATTCGTCACTGATATAATATATATCAAATGCCTACTACATCGAATCGGCTGTCGGAACAAAGAAGATACGTTTACGACGTTTCGGAGTGGCGCCGAGCGCCGTCAACGCGCAAAGAGAGCCGAGAGACATATGTTTTTTTCTCCCCACTATCCCGGCCAAGTTGTCATGCAACACGGATAACTAATTTAATAATAATACTAAGAAAAAAAATCGAGATCAATATCAATGTTTAGTTGAAATAAACCTAATTTTTGTTTTTATAATTATGATGCTAATGGTAATAGAGAAAAATCAATTAACAATGTTGTAAACGAAGGTTAATAATAAACAATATGTTCACGAAGTATGATGTGTAAAAATCAAAAAAAATCAAAAAGAAAAAAAAGAAAAAAACTAGTGATGTTTAATTATTGTATGTATATTCGTTTTATGTAATTTTTTGTTTGAACGTCACTCCCTATGATATTAATCCAACTATATATACACAGATAACACAAGTTTTACCACACCGTCTCGAATATAATATACGTTATAAGTTATATTATATTATATATATACATATATATTTATATATATATATATATCAATGTATAATTTTGTCAATGAAATTTGGCCTTTGTCACACACAATGGTATATGAGTTTAACGTACACTTGGATTATTATTTTTGAGCCCCGATCAAATTTCCGACTGTTTCAGACTTTCAGTGCAGATTCAATGGCAGGCAGAATGACTAACTGGCTAAAGGTTATTTGAATATTGAAATTACTTAGTTGACAACTACATTTCTGAGGACAGGGTTTCAATCATTAACTATAGGCGTGTAAGCATACAGCGACCTGTGAGCAGACACAATTGTTGGAGAACAATGAGTTTCGCCTTCTCTCAAAGTTGTTAAGGTTACGCTAAATGAAACTAGAATATTATAATATTTCATCATGTATATCTGCTGCCAACTTTATTTTATACTGATAAAAAATGTGTCAGGTGAAACGTGTATTTGGGCGAAACGGGTCGAAACTTTAAACATGGGCCTTCGTAATATTACAGCACGTGTTATACTAATATCACAATAATGCAAAAAAAAAAAATAGTTGAATGTTATTATGGAACAAAAACAAAATTCAAATTAACAATAATTTAATAAATATTTAAATAAAATATTGTCTTTTGAAATATTAAGCTATAAGTAATAGATACCGTTTGAGAAAACTAAAATACTTCAGATTTTACGTATACAAATAATACTTAAAATATACGTAGTAAATCTGCTCATGTTGTAAAAACTACAGATATCCGAACAAAAATACTTTGAGTCTCGTGAAAAAAATTGTTAAAAATTGTTTAAAAAAAAACTTAATATACATTAATTCTATCTCAATAATTTATTTACTTGGCGAGAATTTATATTAACAATAAATATTTATAAATTAATAATTATGTCCTAGTATGATTATTAGAAAGGACAAGTAATTCATTTATTGAAATAGAATTAATGTATTTTAAATTTCATTTATTGAGCATTTATTCTTGGTGTCACATATTTATAGTGCTTAAAGCATTATAAATGACAACGTTATTTTTGACTTTGAAATTGTTTACACGTCGTTCGACGAAGTGTTTTTGTTGGGATTGTATTATCTTTTACCACCAACGGGACAAGGTTATAAGTTATAACTATTATACACACATGTTGTACATAGTATATACACAATATTATAATATTATTATATATATAATTTGACCCAAGACTGTTTAATGCACAATGCACATGTTGACATTTCAAAGGCACCATGTGTACTGTCGGTCAGTTAATTATTTTACAGATTATACAGCGATCATTGAAAAATATAATTTTAAATGTCGGACCACATGTTCCTGCCGGATCCGCAGCGGCATAATTTATTTGAAATTTCATTATTAAAATAATTCTAGCAGAAAGTTTTTTTCGGAACCAATAAGTGGACTACCGCAACATGTTGCGGGGCACTGTTGTCAAAAAGTAATGAATATTTGAAATATTATTATACAACAGTTGGGTCCCAGCTATATTCTCCGCAAAGTACTACTACTACACTACACTTATATTTTCTTTCCCTTTTTAACAGACTCAGATTTGGACCACAGCTAATATGAATAGAAATGTTTTTTTTTCCTAAGACGAAAAAAATGTTTAATTATCAGAATTCTAGAATTTATAAGATTTGATGTCGTAATATAATACAGACGAAAAAATATTATAAATGTTAGAAATTAAAATATTATATTTTAACCCAGGGTCGGCAATAGGCGGCCCGCGGGCAAAGTCCGGCCCGTGGAGCGGAAATAACTGGACCGCCAAAAATATTTTTCAATTTTATCATTCTCCAAAATGACGTTTTTAAATATCGTTTAAGATTAACTGCTCTCCGCCTTGAAAACACTCAGCACATTAGTTCTTCACCAAGAGTAGCAAATTTTAAAAAACTGGCTCAAGACAAAATATGTCATTTTTCTCATTAAACTTTTAACAATAAAATTGTGAAATTATTATTATTATATTAAATTTTTTATGGCCCCCGAACATTTTTTTTTCAAATTATCTGGACCGCCATAGAAATTAATTGCCGACCCTTATTTAAACGGATGCCGCATGAACGTTTTACATTGAACCGTGTGTATATGGTATTTACGAAGTGCGTGAGTACGTAATAATCGGAAAATATTATTTTAATCAGTTGTAATTAGTAACCATTGTTGAATTTATATATATATACGTGTGTGTACAGTCGTTAGATTTGCAGTCTATTGCGTTATCGACTATCGTTAGAGCAATATTGACGATTTGATAATTTTAAATTAATCCATTATATGCGTGTGTGTGTGTCCGAGATTATAATATTACCATATACTTAACTGAGAACGATTAATTTGAAAAAGAAAATTTTTAGTCTTTGGTAGCCAATTCGATAGTCGACGGGGAATTTGTAACGTTTCAAAATAACTGCGTTCAGGTATTATACTATACGCATATTATATTTTATCATGAGCACACGCGCCTTAATCTTATTATAGCTGAAGATTGTAAAAAACGTTTGTGAAATATGCGTATATTACTTGTTCCATGTTTATAAATCTGTAACGACAAATTAACAAGGTACGCGTGTGCACGACGAAATATCGAGTTAGACTAAATTAAACTGAAAATAAATGCCAGCCGCAGCATTCAGTCGTATTGTAGGAAACCCATACACACGCAATGACCAGTCGCAGCTTGGAAACCGTACCTTAAAGGTACAATGTACGTCCCACGGTTACTAAGTAATTCCCCTGGTGAACTCGTCAAATGCCATAATGCCGTTTTACACACCGCTTTGCCTTTCGGCGATACATTTTATTGTACCACCACACGAGACTTCGACTGATTGTCAAATTTTCCCGAGCTCTCATTAGCTTTATTGTCGTCAGTGATCCATCGTCAAACCACCATGGACGAATGTATATACAGAAAAAAAAACAATAAATAGTAGCCTGTGATCTTTCCCATGAGTCACAAACGGACGACTCAACGAATGAACCAGCCACTAAGTACGTTTATCTAAGTATGTTTTATTTGTTAATTATTTTTCTTTCATTTCGGCGCCGCTACTGTTTACTCTATTAAACTATATGTTTTACATATTGATATTATTGGTAATTGCTAATTTAAGTCCGCGGCTGATGTTTTGAGCCCGCAGTCCCTCAAATGAGGTTATTAGATATTATTATTATTTATTATATATGATTATTTTAATGCAATTATCGTGTGTTTAAAAATTGTGATATTGTTATACGATTATTAGATTTGATAGTTATGAATGGTATTAATTATACAATTATCGACGCATGTTTAAACTAATAAGATTGATTGATTATTGGTGATATGGTATAGTATATTTGTAAAATTAATTTCTTGTAATATCCATTGAGAATAATTGAATATTAAGCTTATTATATTATTGTAAATAATATAAAAATAAACCTATATTTTATAAATGTATACGAATCTTTTTTGAATTTATTAATCTACCGTGCACGTGGTTCCGGTTTTTTTTTTTCGCGGAAACATCCACGACCGCTTCCGCCACATGCTTACATACGGAGCGGATTGCTAATGACGAAATTTGAATGGCTTATCCGCGGCGGTCGGCGGTCCGCCCGCTTCGTGTATATATACGTCTATTGTCTATTTGTAATATACGCGGATGACCGCTCGAAAATTAAACAAGCCGGGTTGAAAGTGGTTGTCGGCGACTATTTTTATTATAAGGGTCACGAAATCGAATCCCTAAACTCAAAATAAAATGCATCTTTTATCAAAAAAAGCATAATAGCTACGTATAATGAAATAAATGTAGTCCTAATTCCTATGATGAATGATTTATGTACCCGCAGCGATAATCCCTAGATTTAATCATTGTTAGGAATGTCTTGGACCCGTTTACGTTATATACATGTTATATACATAAAAACTAGTGTGATGCGGTCTTCTACTCTTTTCGTCGTACATCCAGTTCTCAGTACAGACAGTACAGTTTATACCAGTGGTGGGCAAACTTTTTTAATGGGGTGCCACAAAGTTTAAGAAATTCAATAGGAGGGCCAGAATTACAGAGAAAATGCATTTTGTGTTAAAGCTTTGAATCATAATATTATAAAAACATTAAAGCATTACACACAAATATTACAAATTTAATTAAACTTTTTTCGCGCATTCACAAACAGCAGTTTCTTATCTCTTATCACACATGTTTAAATGTGCCTATTTAAATTGTAATTAATGTGTGTATATAGCGCGATAAATATACATACTCAAATCAAAACGCGGTCACTCGACAGTTTACACTAACCAAAAGAACTGTGCTCCCAAAAAAAAAAAAATGAACGAGTGTTAAGTTGTATTGTGTACAAACAATACCCCTTTACCATTTTCGTTAAGTTCTAGTATGCCGCCACAATCGACGGTTTATACGCGTGTTCTGGTACCGAGGCGCAGTTTCAACTCGCGAACCGCACGCGAGTTCACCTTTTATCTACTATAGCCGTATACTGCGTAAAGGTGTGATTCCTATGGAGGACGCGTCTGTAGACGCACCGCGGCGCGGCGCTATTCAAATATTACCCACGTTGCACTATATAATGCACTATTATAGTTTACTTGTTGATAGATGGAACCGATTCCTACGACCGTCACACGCGGCTGTGTGTGCATATACAATATATTACGTGCATATCGTATATTATATTATACATATTGTTTAGTACATATAATACATTTTTTCATATTTGGAAATTTTATACTTGGACTAGTTGTAATATCGTACATTTCGTACTATATACTTGTCCATGATTGCAACTCGTATCGCATTTATTTATTTATTAATTATGATTTTATGTAATCGCCGTTTAATATTTAACGTTTATTAAAGGCACGATTTAAGAATCCCAAATTATTGTTATTGGTTAATAATTAATATAATGATTAGTGATTACTGATTAGTATTAATGCCCAATAAAATTTCCTGGTTGATGGAAAACACAAAATATCTTCAGTGTAATAATGCACATTTTCTACACCTTTTTTTTGTATATTCCTAAATTTTACTGATAAAAGATTTTATGCATATTATACGATTATAAAGTCATAGTTTTGTCTTCTCAAGACTTATTTTGTTATTTTGAAATTACGAATTATACACTTACGTTAATATTTTTAGGAGGAATTTCTGTTGTTCACTCTTAAAATTGTAAAATAAATTAATCTCAATTTAGTAATTTGAAAATTGTAATTTATCAATAATTATATGAATCATCTTTTTAACAATATTCCAAACATTTTTTTGGTAGTAGGTACCTAATATAAAATCAAAATCAAATAACTATAATTATTTTGTATAAAATATAATGAATTTATTGTTGTACTATGATATGTTGCTTATAAAATTCAGGTAAGAGTAAGGAGCTAACCAAGCTAGGAATAACTAATAAAAACTAAACTAATCAACAGTAAAGACAAGGTGTAAATAAAGAAACATTTAAAAACATAATGTAAAGTATCAAATTTATTGTTGAAAATATAAAATAAAAAAGAATTAAATTAAATTAAACTAAAAGTGTTTTTATTATAACTTTTACTTATAAAATATTTATATGTAACTATTACTTCCGCATAGTTTAAAAATGTTTAAAACCTATACATAAATATACAATTAAATTATAATGTAAATTATATATATTTCAATGTAATAAAAATATTATAAGACCATTAACTCCAATCCATTGTTGAAAATTAAAAATAAAAAGTAATTAAATTAAATAAGAAGTATTTTTACTATAAACTCTTAAATATAAATACATTTAGTTATTATTATTACTTTACTGGATAGTTTAAAATATAAAATCCAATACATTTTTTTAAATTTCTAATTTATTTTGGGTAGATGTATTGGAATGGCCTTTCGGTCCCAAAATGTTCATCTAGATTTAATATATTGGTTTCATTCACTTTTGTAATTTGATTATTCGTATTCCGTTTGATATAAAATTTGTTATCCATTAAGCACCATTATTTATCGAAACATTTATACTTAAATAAAAATAAATACTTTAAAAGAATTTTATTCTAATATACGAGTATTCTTTCTAAAATATGCTATTTTCTTTTATTTATCTACTTCATTATCCACTTAATCATATAACTCTTAAAATATCTATTCACGTTACTCTATTATTCTCTTACACTTACTATTTTTAATTATACTTAAATTTACATAAAAACGTATACGAGTATAGTCAATATATAAATCTCTTTAATTCAGATTAATAATCAATATAATATTATTCTCAATTAAATCTCAAAAATCTTCAATATATATAAATAAAAATCTCAAAATTTTCACTTCGACTACACTTTACTTTATTATTTCTACACGCTTCTTATAATATAATTTAATGACTAAAGACAAGTAAAAATCTAAACCAATTGCAATTATATGTAATTCCAACTATTTAAGAGCTTCGGCGCCTCCACCAATATGTAACGTGGTAGGGGATGACCCGTTAAATATAAGATATTCAGGGAAGAAGTTAGGTTCTTTTGAATATAATTAACCGTAGCTCGGGAGCATAAATGGTATATAGGATCTTAATATTACAATAAATGCGTATTGGTAAAGATAATTATTTATCTATAATGGTTTATTAAGACTTACTGACATACTTAACAATCATATGGCTGTTTCGTAGTTACACGGAGTTCTAGTTAGCGTGATGGTAATCGCGGAGAACTGACGTTCTTTTACATATCGATAGTCGACCATAGGCCTTACAATATAAACTGTGAGTGGAGGGGGGGACTTAATGTATAGTCAGCTTATATTATGTTTCTATAATAGTAATACTAAAAGTAATATATATATATATATATATACAGTGGCGTACATTCAAATTTGATCTGTGGGGGGGGGTTTAAAAAAAATAACCAACACTAAAACCTTCCCTTTAAAACTACCTATTTTCCTAACAATCAATTATGTATCAATTATTCCTATCATATTTTGATAGGAAAATTGTAATTAATATCAGGGACCCAAATTATGCTCTAAATTTCTTCTGTTTCACTTTGCTTTAACAATTTATATGTGTAATGTGCAATGTCAAAAATATTATAACTGGAAGATGTACGATTAATATCTGTAGTCGAAGGTGTGAACTGAGTGATAGGTGTATCAGATACAGATACAGTTGATGGTAATGAGGAACTAGAGGAACTTGTTTGAGTTGCATTCAATGAATTTGACAATGAATTCATTATTGAAGGTGGTTTTGAAAAAAATGATTGTATTTTCGATTGTTTTTTTTCAGGCATTTATTTATTTTAACTTCAAAACCTAAAATATATCGAAATCGAATTATAATGATAATGATGTGATTATAATAAAAATAATATTTGTTTGAAAGACAACTAAAATATATAATACTTATTTATTATTATTTATTACTTATTAGTTATTACTTATTAGGTAACTTATGTACTTAAAAATACAATATATACTATATGTGTATGCATATTAACTTAACTGAGTTAAAAAAAAAATCATTAACTCGATCAGCCTTGTGTATTTATAATTCATTTTAATATTTTAAACGTTTAATGTTTTAATTTTTATGTTATAAATTCAAATTAATCTTAACTAAATACTGGTTTATGGAGTTCAAAGAATGGTTGTTGACATAAAATTCTCCAACGGCAGAAGCCAGAATAGAACAAAATGAACGAAATTATAATTCATAATTAAATATTTTAACATGGTCATTTACGATAGTGCTATAAAAATAGAATCCATTTCACCGTATTATTGTCGCTCACGAGAAATTCAACGATTATAACGTAATCGATTTTACCTCCGTTGTCTGATCGAGTCGGTCTAGATAATGAAAATATTAATATGCAATTAACTGACTATGTACGATCAAGTGCCTATTTTGATTGATATACGGCAACCATAATTTCGTTATGAAATCTTTTTTCGTTGTTGGTAAAGTATAGTGTTTACTCAATAGTCATATTGTTTGTCCGGGTTCGTGTATACACGGATGATAATTTATAAGAAATTCATCAATAATATCACATTTTTTTTTTGGTCCTGGGGGGGGTTTGAACCCAACCCCCCCGTATGTACGCCACTGGTCCTGACAGCAGCACGTATTGCATTTATAGGTGGCATGCATGCGCGCATAAATGGTGAAAAGTGCAGTGTGAAACTATATATATATTATACGCGTCTGGCAATGTTCGCTCGAAGTGGTCTTCTGCGAATCCTTCCAGCGTATGTTGCACTATTGCAGTACATTAACGTATACACGTAGTACACATAAATTTGTACGTAATAATAATGTACTAGCCAGATGAATTCGTTGTCCGGCAGACATTTTTGGCGTTTTAGATTAGAGCTATTTCTATACTCGACTTAAAACGATTTCTGGTTGAAAAACGCGCGTACCGTCGCACGACGCCCAACGATAATTGTTTCCACTCGACCGCACTATATTGATTTACGTTTTTACCTTGTACCTCGTTGAAACGGTTTCGGGGTAACCGAAAGGTGGAAAAATGTACACGTCCAGCCCGGAGCCCAAAGCTGCGCGCGTTAAAAACGCAGTTTTCGAAAAATCCTTTATTGACGGATGCGCCTTTGTCATAATTGAGTATGCACTTGAGTATGCATCCGTTCATTGTGGTCCGTACACGGCAACGGACTCTTCACTTATAGAGCAGGTCCAGAGGCGTTTCTTATCATCTGCCGCCAATATTTTAGGAATACAGCATATTAAGCATGATTACCTTCCTGTCTCTAATAAGCTTGGACTGATTTCCTTGGTTGATGTCCGTATGACAGCGAATCTAGTGTTTTTGAGTAAGCTAATTAATGGTCATATTGATGCTCCCTCCTTACTCTCCCAAGTTAACTTTAGAGTTCCACCGCGTTTCTCTAGATCATGTACTCCTTTGGTAATTCCTTTCCATCGTACCAACTATGGTAAGAACAACCCAATGTGTACAAAATACGCTTATCGCCACACACGGCACTACGGCAGTGACAATAAGGTATAGGCGATAGTGAACTATTTTCGTTCTTCTAGAACATTCTATCGTCTATACCTCCACTCCCCGCACCAGCTTCATTTTATCGCGTTGGACACCGGCCGGTGGTGCGATATCGGTATTGAGTTAGCGCTAGCGGTTCAGTGTTCTCGCGTGAAACTTGTTTTTCTTTGAACATTTTATAAAACCAAATTTTCGTCGAGCTGTGTTGCAACAACTCGTGGCGTTTCGGTGAACAAGATTTTCCCCCCACCATACATATATGATCAAATCGTTATCGGCCCGGTGCCCGACGTCTGGGCTTACGTCGTCGATTCTAAGAATAACCAGAATCATAATAATAATATTAATAACAGAATTATTGATGTAGACAAATTCTATAAATGATTATTGTATTGTTTGACAGAAATCGGATAATCAATTAAACTGTTGTTCAGTCTGTTATTAGGAATGACATTCCTATTCCGCCGATATGGTCGGCAGATTTTGACTGTCACAGATCAAAACTTTTTCCAGTCATACACTGTCATTCCAGATCTGCCGAATTGTCCCGCCCCTTAGAAATGTAACGACCAGATATGTAGGTTTATGTTCAAAACTGCCAACTTTCCTGCGGTTATGATCCGTCCCTTCATTTTTTGACATGTTAGAAATATTTTTTGCCATTCCTATAGCATTTAAGTACTGTATAAGTTGTTTAATTGTATGTCATATGATAATTTTTAATTTTTTCGTCGTTTGTACTTTTTTGGTTTCCTTCCTAAACGCGTTTCTTAAGTTTTCTATCTTGCTTTTCACACATACAGTATTAGCTAATGGGAAATGCGATAGAACAATTTTGAATTTTTTTTTTTATTTTTAAGATAAATACACAATCTGTAGATTATATTTTTACAATAAGCGTATGCCGTATGGGCGATATAATACTCAATCAATTTTGAATGGAGACGATTTGTCAGTCTAGACTCTAGGATATTTTATTCATTTATTTTATATCTAAAATCATTTGATAGTAAATCGTTATTTTACACATGAATTTTTAAATTTAGACGCTGGTAAAAGTCGACTGTTCATTCATTGACATGGAATTTCAGAACGAAATTCGTAAAGGATTCAATTCAACATTTCAATTTAAGTGCAAAATGTGTGGTATAAAATACGAATACGTATGGTGCTAAAGGTGGGAACAGACTATTGTCACGTCACGTGAGCTCACGTGCTGTCACGTGTTATCACGTCACGGGAAAAAAGTGTGGGATATAGATTTATACAGTATTTTAATGTATCAGTGCCACACTTATGTCACCTCACGCGTGTCACGTCACATTTCCTAGCTCACGCGTGATATCACGTTTTTATTTTCTAACATCACACACATTTTCGACTCACGTGTCATCACGCATTTGGTCTATTTGGAAAAATATATATAAAATATTAAAATTAAAATTTCATTTACCTACTTTAAATTAATTAATGTTAAAATGGATGAACTTTTAATCGAAAAAGTTCGTGAACATAAGGCTTTATATGACCATGGTTCCACCGATTATAGGGATCAACAAATAAGACAGAATTTCGTTTCGTAGTTCTTGAACTAGATGATGGAATTTTTGACCTTTTTTTATTAATATCGTGTACCCAGCACGGGTGGATTTTTTATTTTCTTCGTCTAAAACTGCAAAAACAGCTGCAGTTTCTAATTCCTCTTCCCACTCTGAACTACTTGAAGTTAATATTTCCATAAAATTTTTTCTTAAGAAAAAAAAACTTGCGTAAGTTCACACCAACACAGTGACTACTGACTTAGTACTAAATTGTGACATGATAATGTGACGATAGTTTATTTCTAAGCATGATATCACGGATTAAATGTGCCAACGTGACAGCACGTGAGCTCACATAACGTGACAATAGTCTGTTCCCACCTTAAGACTCGACTGCCGACCCGTTCGCATTGCGGACGGTGTCAAGCTGTTCTTTGTTTTAAAAATGTTTACACTGCATTAATCCCCACATGAGACTAATGCTTAATATACTAATACTAATAATAATAATTATAATAATAATATGGTGTCCATAACACATGTTTAAAAAATACCCAAAAACTGTCATTTAAAAAGTATACCTATGTGGTAGCAGTAAAACGTAAAATAACATATTCAATTAAATATTACCTAATTTACTTACTAAAAAGGTTACTGTTATAAATTAGATATTATTTACTGTATAAGTGTATTGTATATATTTTTTATTGAGCAAGTATCTAAAAATGCAATGTTTTGCGGAGAAATGTGTTTTTGAGAAAAATGATTAAAAATATTGTATCGGTGAGAATGACTAACTGCATGTGTTCCGTTTGAATGTGCTATGTTGTATAAGTATCAAGTCATCATTATTTAATTTTTATTCATTCGGAATATTTTATTTATAACTCAAAAAGTAATAATGTGTTAAAAATGATTTAAAATATATTTTAATAATGATTTTATAATCTATAGGTTGGTGAATACAAATAGGTAAACAGTAGCTATACATTTTAGCTAGGTAGGCGCAGGCCGCGGATATTAAAAATATTGCAACAGAGTACTATGTGTACTATGCACGTATGCACGTGTATGCATTTCATATCTACGCGCTGCGTATACACCACACGGTGTACGAGTATACGACGAGAGGGTTCATGAAATAATAATTATTAATTTGAGCTCCCGAACTAGCGCGCTCGACGGACCGGTCCGCGGTCGCCGACTACGAATAATAGGCGTGTCATCAAACTCGCACGCGTGCTTGCGCATCGCGAAAACACCTAATAGCGCGTTCTATCGGTCGTGGTATAAGTTCCACTTTCGGTGTGGCGTCCTCTTAACAATTAAAATGTAAAAAATGATTGTATTAATTATTATAATTACTACAATTGTGAAATTATGATATATTATACGGTGTCTACATTTTCATGTCGGCAATAAAAATGATACTTAAAATTTACGACGCACATTTTTTTACCTTTCAAAATACCTGATGTCCTACCCAAAAAAATTATATATATACGGCACAATGTGGTTAGTTAAAATAATTATAGCACTAGTTTATTTTCTTCGTGGATACAAGATTTTCTCATAAGATTCTCCTTTTTCGGTTGTTATTCTATAAATACTAACCGTAGCGACTCGAAACATATATTATAGATGTATCGATATCATAGTAATCTCATAATTTTCGAAAAATATTTTTTTGCAAAAGAACATTAAAAGTTCAACCAAACTTACCAAGAAATTTGTTTCTACTACTATATTGACCATCTTAGAAGTACAAACTGATCCAACCTCTACTACTCAGAATTGATTTTCCGAGAGCGTAATGTACCAACATTGGTTTCAAGTTATCAAAGATCCTTATATTTTACCTGAACGTGGAGTGTTGTCGGCTTTAATTTTTTACGTCGTTAAATAATATAAAAATCCGGGAAACTATAATTACAGTAAGGTCCGAAAAACAATTTTTTCGAGAAAATTGGGGTCAGTAAAAGATAAAATTCTAGATTTATATAGAGCGCACGAAGTTTCTGATGTGTTCTTGGCGTAATAATTTCATAATTAATCAATAAACTACTATTATTTTTAAATACACTTCAGTAAAGAATAACTTCCGTGAAATCAGTTGTATGATCGGAGCACTTGACATTACTAGACATTAGAGTGAAGAAGTTCAAGATTAGAATTAAAGATTTCAAATATAAATAAAACATCAATAGTTATACGTAAACTTATAAACATGAAATAATTAAGCAAAAAAATTAATTTTTATATGTATAAAAAATAATTTTTCTCAGCAACGTCGGCTGTAAAAAAACAAATTTCGACTTTTTAAGATTAATTTTATTTTTTGTCAAGTAATGTTATAATCTGGAGAGTTATAAATTATTATGTAATATTCTAACAAAAACACTCCGACAATATCCGTGTAAAAAAATACTAAGGATAAAAAAGCTCTAAAAGTTATGATATAATTGAACACCTAAAAGTCATTGAATTATTGATATAAACGTTCTGGTAATAATTAAAATTAGATTGGAAACTTACGTTTAAATCTAAAAATATAGCATTACCGTTTTGTAATTAGTACTACCATGGAAATAGTTTAATTAGTAATAATATAATGCTATAAAGTCACCAAGCTAAGTTAAATTATTTGCAAGATATTTTTATCAATTATTCAAAGTCTATTATAGTGTAATTCCTTTTAAAGGTAACACTAAATAATTCTGTCCAGTGACATCGGATTAATATGCGGTTTTCGGGAGGGGATAGGGAATACATAAATACACATTTCTTGATGATTTTTACATTTTTAGATCTTTCCGTGTGCGCATGCGCAATACAACTTGCATTTTTTTAAATGGCAACAGGTATTTTGAATACCAAATTCGGATAGACCGAATTTTTTTAAGTCGATTTGGTGCTTTTTACCATAGCTCTAAAATCAAAATTGACCAAATGGCATTCTAAATTCAATGGTATAGATTATGGAGTATATTTTGTTAACTGCGTATACCCGAACATCAACTATTACTATAAATAAGTATGATTTTATATACCTAAATATCTTGCTAAACAGTTTTAGTAAGGTATCACATAAAATATAAATAAATAAATTGTTATACGTACGATTATGCATTTTATAGTGAATAAAATACAAAACAATTATAATTATGTAAAAGTATAAAATTATTAGATATAATATCACTCTAATTTTTGCCCCCCCCCCTCCTAACACTCCCTTAAGTATACCACTGGCCATAACTTCTGAGATAAAAAAAGTATTCAAATTCTGTTTTTTTTATATAAGACTCACAGGAACAAGGACTACAAATATTTCATATTTTAATTGAATTTAATGTTTTGTTAAAAGTTAAAAATAATTTCGAAAAATTGCTAAATTTCTGGAAATTATTAAAAATCATGAAATTAAGTAAAATATTATATTTACTTTAATTAATCAAAATATTCAGAAAAAAAAACTATAAAATGGCTATCTTCAAACTTTTTTAAACTTTTTTATCAAAACATCAAATTCAATAAATATATGAAATATTTGTAGTCCTTGTTCCCCTATTGGAAATTACTATTTTAGAACTCTATATATATATATGTAATTTTTATTTAAGAATAGTGTACAATTATGAACTTAAAATGAAAATGATAATTTTTTTTTTACTATTTTAGAACTCTATATAATTGTAATTTTTATTTAAGAATAGTGTACAATTATGAATTTAAAATGAAAATGATAATAATCAGCAACCTATCGATAGGTAGAGTGCTAAGCGAGTCACATTAAACGTATGAAGAATTAAATACTATACTCACCCGGGTAGAAGCGTGCCTTAATTCCCGCCCTTTAACCGAAATGTCATCCGATCCTTCCGACCTAACATATATTACTCCTGCCCATTTCTTAATTGGAGAATGTCTGATGGCCATACCGGAAAGGGATGAAAGTACAATACCGGCGAATCGATTAGACCGGTGGCGTCGTGTTCGACAATACACACAAATTTTGTGGAAACGATGGAGCCACGAATATTTAAATCAATTGCAAGTAAGAAAATTATTTGACGTAAGGCAAACGGGTATTTCGCCAACTATTGCATACTTCAAAAAACAAACAATGGGCAACTTTCTTATAAAAAAAATAAACATAAACAATAGCAATGCGCAAGTGATTTACGGTCTTTCGGAGAATACCAAAGATCAATTAAATACGATGTCATATTTTTTTTTATCATTTAAAATATAATACTGTATATATAAGACTTTAACCCACCAATAACAGTTCGGACGTATATAAATACATAAAAAAGTCTGATAATAAAATTAACCTTTTCGGTTATACGACTCAAATTTTGCTCAAAGACCCTTCCAGTTTTGCCAAAAAAAACATGATGACATTTTTGATTAAATCTTAAGAAAAAGATTTTTGTTATGGAATAATTTGAATATAACATAATGCATAATTACATGTACGATCAGTATATTGGAAAAATTGTCTAAAGAAATAAAATATAATTTTTTAATAAATAATAGAACGACAATAATAAGTTCATATAATTTATAATTTTAAATATCAAAATAAAACTATAAATTAATTTAAAAAGTTCTTACGATTATTTCCTCACTTCAACTATGAGGTTTATTCGGTTATAAGACTCATTTTGGGCTGGTCTTATAAAATTAATGTTACAAGTGACGTCCACTGTCTGTAGATATAAATATCTGATATACATGTATTGAAAATATTTCAAAATATTTCGCGGAAGCATTGATTAAATATTCATAGATTATTGATAATAATCAGTTTTAAAATGTATATAAATTTATATTAACGCCGCTGCATGCTGTTTGCAAATATTATTTTGGTTCGAATAATCCTTAATTACCTCCTCGTAACACACGATAAAATGAAAACCTAAAATAATAATAATAACTAAAACCTCACCTGAGTGGCCCTTCGATACCAGTGAAAATCGATAGAAAATATTTATTTATTATCACGAGTAACGTGGAGTAAATAATCTACTTTAATCAGAGAGTTTAATCAGTATTTATTAAACCCAACAGATTCAGTTCGGCATTTCATTGAGGTAGATTATAACTGTAGAGTATTGAAATCAAAAATTAAACGTGTAGTTTTTGAATTATTCTAATTTAAGTATTATTTTATTACTACCTATAATATTGTATTATAAATGTGCGATGATTTTCAGAACCCAATGGCTTGTTGAGGACCACACGGAAAGCCGAAGATCGCGTCCGATCAGTTGCGTCAATACCGTCGACGACGCGTATCCGCCGCGTATCCTTTACTTGGAAAAAAGGACACAGTTGCAGCACGTGAACATTAATATGTCAAAGGAGTTTTTGGCGGCTGCAACTGAACCGACGGATGTCGCGGCAGAAGCAAGTGCGCTTGTCGACGGATTACGCGCTCGAAACAGCTCTTTCTCGGGCCAGCACGGGTAGATCCGGGAGCGGGCTTTACAGAACGACGGTTGGCGAAGTATGTTCCCACGGGAATATACGAGTGCAACGATAGGTGCCAGTGCAAGTTGCACCGAAATTGCTCCAATCGCGTCGCGCAAGGCCTGTGCGGGCGCAACTTGCAACTGTTCCGGACTGAGCACAAGGGATGGGGCGTGCGTTGCATGAGCGATGTGCGAAAAGGATCGTTCATTTGCTGCTAAGTAGGCAAAATAATACCTGATACTGAAGCTGAAGGTACTGGTTTGCAAAACGGCGACCAGTACCTTGCTTACTTGGACTTCATCGAATGCGTCAGGCAGCAAAGGACGATTACGAGGAAGACGTTGCCTTCGAGGACGACGACCACGTCCGCGAAAGCAACAATCTCGCCGCCTCCGTCGCTTATGCCGCTTCCGCCACCTCTACCGACTCTGCCGCCTCTACCGCCTCCGCCGTCACTACCGACTCCGCTACCTCTACCGACTCCGCTACCTCTACCGACTCCGCCACCTCTACTGCCTCCACCATCACTACCGACTCCGCCACCTCTACCGACTCCGCCACCTCTACCGCCTCCGCAAAGGGCTCCAATAAAAACAACCAACAACTTCAGGGAGACGGACTGCAGGGTAATAACTTTTTTTTTCACACTCAAATACATTACAATATCAGCATTTTCCAATACTACAATTTTGTTTTCGTTTGTTTTGTGTTGCGTTTTTAGGTCCGAGATCTTCGAAAAAGTCTGTCACTACCGACTCCGCTACCTCTACCGACTCCGCCACCTCTACTGCCTCCACCATCACTACCGACTCCACCACCTCTACCGACTCCGCCACCTCTACCGCCTCCGCCAAGGGGTACAATAAAAACAACCAACAACTTCAGGGAGACGGACTGCAGGGTAATAAATTTTTTTTCACACTCAAATACATTACAATATCAGCATTTTCCAATACTACAATTTTGTTTTCGTTTGTTTTGTGTTGCGTTTATAGGTCCGAGATCTTCGAAAAAGGCTGTCCGTGAATACTTCGATGACGGGCAGGAGATGTTCTCCATCGATGGACTCTTGGAGGGCAACATAGCACGTTTTATAAATCATTCATGTTCCCCGAACTTGTTTGTACAAAACGTCTTTGTTGACACACACGACCTTCGGTTTCCGTGGGTAGCTCTGTTCGCCAATCGATTTATTTCGAAGGGCACAGAGCTTACCTGGGATTATAACTGAAGGTAGTGCCGAAGGTAGTGTCCCTGGAAGAGTCATCGACTGCCTGTGTAAGTCGAAGTATTGTAGGGGACGACTGATTTGAAAGTACGTATTTATTTATATTTCAAATAACTAATTAGAAAAACAAACTTTTCCATAATGTATACTATAATCTCTTTTGGTTACAATGCCAATATATCTTAAGACTCGACCGCTAAAGTTTATAAGTTAATAGACTTAAAAAAATACCAAATATTTTATAAAACGTTCTTGTTTGATAACATTTTAAATCATTGTTAAATGCAATACAAGACTTCTCATAAGTTCCTCTAAATTAAATGTAAAAATATTGAGAAATTTATAAGTATTTGCATGTTCAAATTCTGACAAAACTCAACTAAAATCTCTTCTTTTTCGTAGTCAAAATAAAATAATACTAGAATAATACATATTATATACATATATATTGAAACAATTATTTGATATTTAATAATATGTATTACACTATTATGTATATATCATGTACATACTACATAAATATATATATATATATTATATATATATATATATATACTCGTATATATATATATATATGGATAGTGTACACATACCCGGGTACCTGGTTACACCTTATTCATATGAACCGTATGTGTGTTGTGGATAAAGTTATTATTTAATGTTTTTGTTTTTTTCCCGTATAATTTCATATTTTTAATTTTAACATTTTGATTTCGTTAAATACAGCCAATTATCATTTTTTTCATTAATTCATTTACTGAAACTCTCATGACATTTAACTTTTTTAAAATACATTTTAATAAACTAAATAATAATAAAACTTTAATAAACCGAGTAAGTGAATACGAAAACCGATAGCACCGTATTTTGGTACCAATTTTGAATGTATACAACTAGGTCGGGGGGGGGACCGGCTAACTTCACATACTTCACGTTTTATCATAATATGTACTTAAATATTATACCTACAAAGTACAATTGAAATTCTATCCTATTTTATGTGACAACGCCAAGGGGTGGTAGAAATTGTGAAGGAGCGCAACATTGCACTAAAATAACGCATTTATTTAATTTTTATCCAACATTACTTATAGTGAAAAGGATGAATTTTTCAAAGTTTACCAGGAGCGCTAATGAAACTTCCTATGCCACTGGTCGCGTTCGATATTTTAATAAAATCTTTATGGGTTATAGTTTATTTACCAAATACTATCCAGAGGATTTTTGAGTGTATTTTAACTTCTATAGATCTTGTGGCTTACATGATGGTAATAAATTATAATTATTATAGACGTAGTACATAGATACAGTATTTATATTAGATTCGACTATAAAATATGGTTTTTATATATAAATTATGGAATGACAGTATAAACGGGCCGCGTCACGGTACTTGACATAAATGACGTCAACGACGATTATATTACAGAGTACAGACGAAATTGGTAGGTAAGCAGTTGACTGCGGTGTTTGTAAAATATTTCGGAAAAGTATTAAAATACTTTTTGAATATATAATTGTTTCAATCAGTGGCAGCTCGTCAGGGCCCAGGGGCAACTTTAAAAATGAGTCCTCCTATATAATGTAATAGCAACTTGTAAAGTTGTAAACATTATAATTTGTTACGCCGTGTGACGGACCCGTAAAGCAAGGGTCGCCAACCCGTGGCCGAGGCCTTATCCGGAGCGCATGGGATTTATATTAAAATATCATTTAAATAAATGAATTAATAATATATCCAACTAATAGGTTCTAGATATATTGTTATTAATATAAATATGATGAGGGTGGGAACATCCTCGTGAGACACAATATTTAAAAATAATATACAATAACCTCATCCGAGGGGGCCGCCGAGGCTCGTGCACCGCGACGACCATTTATCACATAATCCAAATTATAATTTAAATCAAAAACAATGAGATGAACCGTCCAAAATAAATTTACATAGAGAATTTTAAAACAGCATATTACCTCGGAGGGACACATCAGTGCTCACCCTCAATCCGTCGCCGGTGATGCCCGCTGGTGGTTATCGCCGTGGGAGTGATTTGGCTGGATCTACTCCATATTATATCGGACTTATGACATATAAAGAAAGCTTCGTTGCCCGACACAAGTTATCCGTTCAACGGTCGGGACAAAAATAAAGTCGAGTGAACGTCTATGCCTTTCCTCAATGATTTCAGAAAAAGGCAAGACAAAAAAGGGGGAGCCGTGGCCGTTACATAACGGTAAATAATAATTGATCTTTATGGGCTTGAGCAGCGGTGTAATTATCGGATATCTCGCGATAATCCCGCTACTCGAACGGTAAATGCTTTAAAATATCGTTTATAATGGACCCGTTACTTTCGACCGTCATTTTTAATAAATTATGGTACTTAAGTGTAATGAAGATATCTTATAAATAACTAGCTGAATAACCCGGCTTCGCCCGTGTACAGTTTTTTTGTGTAATCTACTATAACTATTATTTTATCAGTTTTTATATTTATTACAGTCTCCTTTTAGATAAGTTAATCCTAGGTTGCCTATGTATTGTAACAATCAGAAGTCAGCAAAAAATTACTTTATTTTAATATTTTTAGACAAATTGTAATTATTATTACTATTATTAGTATTATTCTTATTACTATTTTTACTTCTTATTATTATTGTAACATTATTTTATACATTATGGTGTTATAAAAATCCTCAATAAATACCAATTAAGTACCTACACCTCAATAAATACCAAAAATAATTGTCCGGCTGCCACCAGCTCACATAAACCTCCATAAGTATTAAATTTTAACATATCAGTAAAGTAGTCAGCAGAACCACGATAATTATTTCCATCACTATCATGTGACATTATTGAATAATCTTCCCAATGATTTATCACATAGGTTACAATCTTTTTACGTACTTCTTGGGCCTTATCTTGAGTGTCATATAACATAAAAGATATTGTCCTAAACAGGCAAGCTCCGTCACCAATAATTGGAATGATAGTGTAGGGCATCATTGTGCCATTTATGTTCAATAATTCGACAACCATATTAATTTGTAAGAATGTAAAAATTTTTATTTTAATACACTTCAATGTTTAAAAATAATGGTACATAAACTGGGGTGCGTATACGATGACGCAATATTCGAAAATGTAAAACACCTTGTGTATGCGTAAACGCTAAAGACATATCACAACTTCACAGCAATACTACAATAATAAGTAAAACACTTGACTAATAAGTGTACGTGTTTATTTACTGTATTTGGAAGTACACGTAAACCAGATCATAAGCCGTGAGTGTTGTCATACAAATGAAATATAAACGCTACGCGTGTGTGGTCAGTGGTGCGAGCGTACGTTACAGGGGGGTGTTTTGGGTGTTCAAACACCCCCCGAAATATTTGGTTTTTTGTATGGTAATTTATTTATTCAATTTTAAATTAATTTCTATATTATACTTTAATAGACAGATATAATATTACGTTGTGTTTGTGAAAAACCGACTAAAGCAAAATAAAATTTAATACATACTAACAAATTTATAAATAAAAAAAAATGATACCTACAGTGTATTGACGTGGGTATAAAAGAATTCTAAAAATCTAAAATGCATAAGGACATGGGAAATACCTAAGCTATACAGACGGGACAATTACTGCGAATTGGAGTGTTAAAATTAATGAATAATGACGTTTCTGTTATATTTTGTTATCGACATTATCGTTCATGTTTTTGTTTTGAGAATAATGAGGTGCATATTAGTTTTTATTTTTTTGTTTATTAATATTTTAACTTGTTTTCTAATGTTGATTGTTGCGCTATTTAGGCACCAGCAGAAATATAAATTGAATGTTTAACATTGTTAAATGTACATAGAGACATAGAAGTTAAATGTGAAGATATTCTTAACATAATGGCTAAAACTTCACGAAAATTAGATTTAATATTTTAATTTTTTTGTTTATATTATAAAAAAGTATTGGAAGTACTAAGTAAAGATAATTTTCTTAAAAAAATTTCGTATGTTTATTAAAAAAAAAGTTCTACTTTTCAGCAACTGATTTTCAAAAACACCCCCCGAAACTTTTTTCTGCGTACGTCCCTGGTACGACAGCATGCCTACTCCCACTACTACTCCTGTTAGAAAAGCCCGTGTGCGTCGTCGATTATGGCAAGCGTTATAACTTATAATTGAATCATAAATGACACATGTCACCGTGTTATTTTAAAATAACATTATTTATATTTAAATAACAATTTATTTAAATGATATACGGTCAGGTCTCGATATATGATTGGGGAAAGGGGTCGTTCGGATTAGCGATTTGTTCGGATTACCTATGGCTTAAAAAAAATGATCGAGACCCAACTGTAATGTGTTATAGATAAAGTGTTGAGTATCCGACACACATCTATATATTATCTGCTTTTCCGATCGGTATTAAGCTGGTCGTTGGCGCGGCGGTGCGCGGTGTCGGCGGCGGTGACACGGAAGGGGAAATTTGGGCGGCCACGTCTAGCCACCTCGCGTCGACGGCTGCCGTACCGCGAACCGCACCCACCGTTTATTAAAAAAAACATAGTAATAAGTACATTTACTGAAAATTTCATATCCATAGCTTCAGCGGTTGCGGCTAGGCGATGATGAATCACCCAGGACAAGTCTCTTAATATAGTAGAAGATAGATAGATAACAATAATCAATTGTAATTTTATTTTATGTGAGCAGTATCTCAAATGCATTATGTACTCATAAGTATTCTTTATAACACTGGAGTTGAGACAATTTAAAGAACAAGGGCCCTATTCAAAGTTTCAATTTCATTTAACAGAGAGAATTCAACAAATGTATTTTATAAAAATGTATTAAATATTTCTTTAATAAAATAAAATTGTTAATTTATTAATAATTAATACATTCAAATTAATTAAAGTTTATTAATTTATCGCCTATAATTTCAAAAGTATGTCCCACCCAGCTACGACGCGTGTGTGTGTTTTCCGGGTCTAGATCTGTACAACTTAGGTGAGTATAGGCATAGGTGCCCGGAGGGGGTAGGAGAGGCATAGGTGCACCCCATGGGGCACTTGACCCCCTTAGCTTTTTTTAAATATTTAAAAATCAATCATACGACATAATGACAATATGGTTAGTTAAAACTCATTAACATGAACAATTTAAAGAAAAGTAAATTTGACCATTTCTTCTTTTCATACTGTGCGTATGACTGGAAAGACTATATTATTATTATAGCAGAGCTCGGACTTACGCATTTATATTTTCGTTCCAATTATTTTCGAGTATAATTTGTATTTGTATATAATATCATATTTTCAGCAGTACACACACTGGTGAATAATTTTGTCTGTTGTATTCCTCGCATTAATCGTATTATAACATTTATAACCATTAAACAGATTATTATCAGATTCTTATTATTTAGTATACTATAAGACGACGATATTATTAAATTTAATATTGATAGTTTCAATTCTAGTTTTATTTCCACACTCTCAACCAATGATTTTCATCAATCAATGCAGTTTGCACTATCTACTTGTACTTGTAACAAAGAATTCTACATTTCCACTAGTAGTCTCTGAAAATATTTTTTACCGTGGGTTTTTTCCAACCAAAATTGGTGGAAACAGAAAGCGTATTGAATTAAGTGGTGTTGCATTTCGTAGAAGAGCTGAGGAAATAAATTAAAAATATAATCAAATTATTTCTCAGATACCTAAAATCCAAAATATGTTCAAAAAGGTGAATCTAATGTAAAATAATAATACAATTATAATAAAAACAAAATTACAAAATATTGTATAAGTATTCTGGCAGTCGTAAATAATAAAGAATCAATAAATTATATAATGTTATATTTTAATATTATTTAATACACAACAATAACAAAATATGCAATAGTAAAATTGCCTGTAATTTAAGATAAAATATAAAGTCACTGTTAATATTATTTGATATTATTACATATTATTATTTTTAAACTAGTTGAAAATAACCAAATTTAAAATACTTCTAACTACAATTTTATTTATTACACATTTATTTTTTTTTATTTGTTAATTTTATATACTGGGTGGATCAGCATTATATGATATGACGCAATAACATTTTATTTTTGTCCTATCCTTTATTAATTTTTTTTTTTTATAAATATAATACTGCTTTATAATATTAATTATTTAAAATGTTTTTTTTTAATTTTATTATTCTTTTCAACTGTTTTTTTTTTATAGATAAATAGTTTACTGCTAAGAACCTTAGTTTTTATTTGTAATTTTCTTTATTATACTGACAACTATACTCATTAGAGTTGTAGATTGTTGTTGTGCGATAGGGCTGCACAAGAAGCCGGATGGACGAGTAGAAAACGCGTATGTGTGCGCGCACGGATGGCGACCTACACGCTACCCGCCGTGTGTGATTACTCCTACGCTAAAACCTTATACTACGATAAAAGAGTGGACTGTATAACGGGTGGTTCAACATTAACCAATAACCTTACATCTAGATGAGTTTTAGGTGACCCTTGACAACAAAAATGTTTTATAGAACATTGTACAGAAATATTTATTTCAAACGTTCTGCAGATGGAGATTGCTTAAAAGACTAGTTTTAGTATAAAAGACAATAAGCACGATCACATGCGATCGGCTGAGTGGTTGAAATACATATAGTAATACAATAAATGAACATAAATAAAAACAAATGATAACGCGTGTACGACCTTGATAGATGATGATAACACGACGATGGTGTTGCGACACTCGCTCTACCGTCGAAGTTGGTCATGCGACTCAAAATGGCGGTTACACGGCGGTTCGCACTGCGTAAAGCGGGCGATTGGAACACGTGGTCGCGTGAATGCACGAGGCACAAATCGGACGAAAACAGGGGTCGGCCGGGCGACAAACACGGCGAGACCACGTGGACGTTGTAAAAGCCCACGGGTCGAAGGTTTCTCGGCACAGGCGGCCGACACTCGAATCGCGGACACGAGGTTGTGCGCGACGAGTCGTGAGCACGAGGGCTCGAATCGCGATATTAACAAACGGACTCAATAAAATTACGGCGGCGGCACACCGATTCGCACCAAGACGCACAACATGACAATTCGCCAAGACGGCTGGGCAACGACGACCAAAGATGGTGGCGCGTAAGGCCGGGCGCCCACCAAAGTAACATGACGAGTGACATGACACGTGATATGATAAGTGATTTGTTAGTAACAAGTCACTCATGATATTTTATTTATAATTATACGGGAAATCACGTTATCGCGCCCACCAAACAAACCTGTCAGATCATGTGTTGTTTTGATGTTGTTTGTCATCCAAAATAGTAGCGCGTGCACTACTTTTTGTCATTCGTCATATGAAATTCATATGAGAGTGATCAATATTATATTATTTATTATTCAATAAATATTAACATAAACGGTATGTACCTAATTAATTAATTAATTTGTTAGTAAAATTATAAACATTTATTTTTAATTTGTTAATTTAATATAGAAAATAATCAATATTTACGACTTTATAAGTACTGATCAATTTCTATATGCCTTTATTTAATTATAATTTAATTTTAATTTGTAGCTACGTAATCCGCGTCTATGATGAAAGACGATCCTGATTTTAATATCCGATTTGTGTCAATCATTGAACAAAATCAATGTATTTATGATTATAATATAAAAGAATATGCATGCAGAACGACACAAGACAAAGCTTGGGAAAATATAGGGAAAGAAGTTCAAGCTACAGGTTGGTAATTTTATTTAAATTGATTTAAATATAGGTAATACGAGAATAATATTGTACATTTTACATTAGGTATAAAAAACTTTTATACTTTTTTATTAAATTTTATGATTAATTACTTATAATAATAGTTATATTAGAACTTTTAATTCATAAACAAATCAATTTTACTTTTTAAACGATTTCACACAATTTTAAACCATATATTTGTTTTGCCAAGGCAGTGATGCATATGGTTTTAAAAAATATTTGCATAGTCTATCTCTTAATTCTATCGCTGCATTTGATGGTCTTGTTCTACTTATATTTTCTTGTAAGCTAAGTTGAATTTCATGAGTGTATTCTGTAGAATCTTGTAGTTCATGTGAAGAAGAATAAATCCCGTCATGTGTACGTATAAAATTGTGTAAAACGCATAATGCTTTGACCATAGTATCAACTTTTTCAATTTTACGACTTATTGGGCTTTCCAATATTCTAAACTTTGATGTCATCATTCCGAAAGCGCACTCTACTGATTTACGTCCACGAGAGAGTCTAAAAAATATACCAATTTATAAAAATAAATATAGAAATTAAAAAAAATTCTATTCCGCACGCTGGAGGCCAAAATGTCAAGCTCCAGTACCAAAACTAAAAGTTGCACTACAGCAAAATACATTTTTCTATCTTACATATGTCACAAACCTGATGTAGTTTTCCTCTATTATGTTTTACTCACTCATACACGTTTCTTCAAAAAATATTGAAAAAATTGACATTTTGACCGCGCGAGATTTATAGAAATTATAAAATTATATTTCCTAAAATTATACTATAATTACTTATTACAATTATAGCTTTTAAAAATTAAAACTACCTGTAGTTAAAGATACGTTTTTCATTTGTTAATTGCCTCCTTAGGTAAGGTCTCAATAAATTGTCCCCAAGAGGAAATGCCTCATCAGCAACAAAATAGAATGGATATGGAGGTTCATTTTCTTCTCCTGGTAAAGGTAATGGTTCAGGTAAATTAAGTTTCTTTTGCATTAATTGATTACCAAAAGCACATTCTTTGAAAACACGTCCATCACTATTGTTATAAATTTTCCATCAGCATCTGCCGTTGCCATTAACACAATTGAAAAGAATCCCTTATAATTATAGAACGCGGATCCTGAATTAGCCGGTGCTTTAATCCTAATGTGTTTGCCGTCGATACTACCGACACAGTGAGGTAGATTCCACAGTTTTTGATACCGTTCGGCCACATTTATCCACATTTCTGTAGTAGGCACTGGCATATACAACGGCTGTAATATACTCCACAAAAATGCACTCGTATTTTCCACTATATTTCTCACAGTAGTTTCACCTCTTAAAAAATAGTATGAAATAGCCTTCATTGATGATTCACCGGAAAAGTATCTAAATAATAAATAAATTTTCCGTTACGATTATGAAAAAATTATTTGCTTATTAGGTGCTTGATGAATGATGGTACATTGTCGAAACTAAGTGTTACAATGTTTTATAAATTATACTAGGGATGGTAAATTTTTTGCCCATGCGTGCCAAAAGTTACCTGATTTTTTTTAACATTTCCTGGGTGATAAAATATATTTCGTGTTTAAAATGTATTATTTAAAGAATATTATTAATATAGTAAATACGCTGGCCTAAAACTTTTTTTATAGAAATTGTCATTTTTCTCCTTTCTCAATAGCTTTTCAAAGCTAAAGGAAAAATTTTTGAAAAATTGAGTAAAAACGGTTAAATTTTCCGAAAACGATAATTTAATTTAATTTATTTTAGTTATTTAATCATAACACAATACAATGTCACAATATAATAATATCACACTTGTGTAAATTTAAGAAAATGTCAAAAGTAGTTTACCACTTTTGGTTTAAAAATTTAAATTTGAGAAAATCACGTTTTTATCTAATAAAATTAAATTTAAAAACGCCTGCCTTGAATTTGCCATTCTTGTTTTATACTGATATTTTCTTAAAACATATTTTATTTTATTTTTAAAAGAATATTGAACCCATTCTAAATTAAATTTTTTTTATTAAATATTTAAATTTTAAAATTAATTTATATTAGATGATATGTATCTTTAAAAAATGTAAATATTTTTTAGCCCCTCAATGTAAAGAAAGGTGGAAGAACCTTCGGGCATGTTATACTAGGTATTTAAAGCAGAAATTACCCTCTGGATCTGGCGCAAAAGTTAAAAGAGCCTACTACTTAGCACAGAACATGAATTTTTTAGAGCCGTTTACTAAATCTCGTAAACAAACAGGTTAGTGTAAAAAAAATATATTTAAAATTTCGTGTATTTAAATTTTACAACAACTATTTTATTGTGTACTTATAGGCAATATATCTGTTATTTCCCATACTGTTGATATAAATTCATCTGAAATGATGGAAAATTTAAGTGAAAACGATTTTGAAAACAGTGATGAGCAAGTCACAGATGAATATGAGTTTCTTGACGAAAGTACTCAATCAACTTCAAAAAAAGATTTTAATCCTCCGTCTACGTCCAATGATAAAAAATATAATTTAAAAAAAAAACACGCACCAGCTCTTTTAGAAGATGTAAACAAAGCTGCTTTAGATTTTTTTTCCAAAAAAAAAAAATATGAGCCCGATGAAGACACGGATTTAAGTTTTTTTAAAAGTTTGTTGCCAGATATGAAAATGATGACCCCAGACCAAAAAAGACGTTACAAGGTTCAAATTATTAACATAGCTGGAAATATATTAAACGAACCTACAATTTTTAATCAACATCAAACTTATCCATTTTTACAGAGAGAATATACAAATTATACTGGATCTTCAGATAAGCGACCTCAATCAAATTCTTCAGCCAAAACTTCCAGCTCAACATCTCTATAAACATTGAATCAGTTGAAAATGAAATTCAGAACGAACGCAGTACAATACCAAATCAAGAACAACGTAATCGTGTACTTAATGCAAAAGGATATTACAGTACAGAAATGAGGCCAAACTCTACTGCTTCAAATATATCTTCAAGTTCAAGAACTTCTTTGAACATACCTATGCTTCAAAGCCAACATGATAATACAAATTTAGGTTCGGTAGTTATGTCAAATATATCACCATCAGTTCAAACTCAACCATCTGTTCCCCGATCCATTGAAGATGTGACATTCACGTATCCATATTATAATTAAATACAGTACATATGTACATAACATTTTATTTTTATTACGAGGATATTTAAAAAAATGTATTCTTATACAGGGCTATTGATTTATTTTTATTTTATTTTATTTTATCTTTTATATTGTTATTATATATTTATATTATTACGAGGATATTTAAAAAAATGTATTCTTATACAGGGCTATTGATTTATTTTTAGTTTATTTTATCTTTTATATTGTTATTATATATTTCGTAATGTTTATTAAATTTGCTTAAAGAAAGAAAATACTAAAAATATTATTAATCACACATAATAAATGCTTACCGGATGACTTGTTACTAGAATATAAATTTCAAAAAAATAATGCTATATTGATAATTGATGGCAAAAAAATATTTTTATATTTTATTAAAATAGGTACTTCAAGAATAGTGAAACTTTCAAGTTTAAAATATTTTAAATTAATAATTTCAAGTTTTATATTTTACAATTGTCGAGTCGTAGTCGCATATAGTAAAAAATTTTGTTTCACTTACCTCAGTGTGATGAGTAATCGTTCTTGAGGGCACACTGCTCTTCTAAAATTAGTGTCTTTTTTCTGAATATGTGGTCCAACTAACCTAACCAATTCCACAAATGTAGATCTTTGCATTCTATAAAAACTTTTGAAACGTTCAGGATCATTTAACTCTTTAAACACGGAGTATACACCACGAGAAGAGCAATTTGTACTCCAAAATGGATGTACCCAGTATTTACGCACAATAGAACCTTGATTATTGTTTAAAAAATTAAGTAAATTCACTGCAGCAAGGACATCTTCTTCTTCGGACGACATTATGGCAAATGAAAAATAACGAAGAAAATCACGTTATTTAGGTGCGCGTCATTTGAATGACTATCATATCACTTGTCATATCACGTGTCATGTCACTCGTCATGTGTTACTTTGGTGGGCGCCCGGCCTAACATATCAAAAAATAAGTAGGTATATGGTTTACCGTATAAAGAATAAGTATACGAGTATTTCAAATACAAATATATCGATACAATCGATATACTCGTATCAGATTAATTATATTGATATTTGATATACAATTTCGATATTATCGATAATATTTGGACATCCCTATATGCTTTATCTTAAATTAGATAGTACATTCATCGTCATGATTACTAATTTTAAATTAATCTTTACATTTTTTTTTCACTTAAAATATTCTTTATTTATTATTTTATATTTGTTTTGTTTTAAAGTGGATACAATATAATAACTATTTTTTATAATTAATTTTAACTGTTATTTTGAGTTCATATTCATTACTAATTTTTAGTTTTTTCTATAAAATCTATTTTTCTTTTGTTTTGAGATACATTTTTTATTTTACTTGTGCTGTAAATATTTTTGGATTGTTAATTGTTTGCAGTTCTAAAGTTTTTAATTGATTTTATTTATTTATTTGCAGCCAAAACCAAATATCTTTCAACGCAAACGACCTTGTAATATATCTGATATTGGTTTTTATAACAACAATAAAGCAGTTTTTTCTTATTGGCATGGATTGGTAAGTAATTAATGTGGCAATTGTTTTATTTTAGAGTCGAAAGTATTCATCTGTGGTTTTTGTAAACATAGGTTATAGTACAATAACATGAATTACATTTCTTTATTTTAGGTTGAACTTTTTGATCCACTGTACAGACAAAGAAAACCAGTAAAAAGTGGCATAGCACTAAACACAGGTTTTGCTTGCTTAAGAACAATGCCGGACTCCAGTGATTAGTGAGTTTTAGGTTATTTAAGATAAAATGATTCATCTTGCAGTCAATTACAATTTACATAGATACAGAATAAAAATAGTTTATGACAATCCTGGCATAATGATTTTATATTGCATATTTTACTTATTTTTATTGCTTATTAATTATTATGTTATCATTATAATTCCTATATGAATGTTTTGATTAATATTTTTTATTTTAGAAAAAATGTTAACTTTGAGCACCTGTCAGTATCGATTTAGGATTTAGAGCTGGAAATAAAATAAAAAATAACTTTGAAATTTTAATAATGTATTGCTAATGAAGTATGTAATAATTATAATTAAAATACTTTTTATTTTAATTTTTACTGCATCAGGATTTCGTGATAACATTTTTACACATGATATTACAATGATCATGTATATTATCGCGATTAAATTTTTTTTATGATTTTGGTTATAATGAATGTTGCTACTATAAATAATGTTGGCTACTATAAACGATTTTTACTTGTCCCTTGAATATCATTATAAATGGTTTTTACTGTGTTTGTAATGCAACAAAAATAAATTTGTCTTCCTAAAAATTAAATGTTAATACTCGTTTAAAAATTTAAATGTAAATAAGATAACATAATAAAAATGTACTTTCAAAAAATTGAATCATTAAGAAATTGAAAGATCAAAAGTTTTTTGATTAAAGTAGTTTAAAAATACGTATATTTTTTATATTAGTCAACTTATAGGATGATCAAATTGTTTGAAACCGATTTGAACACTGAAATACACCAAAAAGAAATAATGAAAGGATAAAAAATTATTAATATAGTTTTTTTTTGTGTTTATTTCCCATAGTTCAAATATTCAATATTCAATCACTTTGGTTTATTTTTAAACATTTTTATTTATTATTGCAGTGAAGTAACTGAAGTAACAAACAAAGGCCTTATACTTCTCTTCGATTTCCGAGGAAAAACAACATTACCTGTGAAAACATTCAGAGGTAGCACAGGGTTAATAAAATCAGTATCCTGTATGAACTATTTGAGTCAAATGCATGTTATGAGTATATGCCAAGACTCTCATGTAAGACTACACAGTTTTATGACTGGCGACCTCACTATGCAGATAAGCACAAATTAAACTTTTTATATTGTAATATCATGAAACTATATGTAAAAAGTATACTTGTCATTCTGATTTACACAGTCAATTAGGTTCATTTTATTCAAAATGAATTAAATTCGTTTTTATTAACTAATTTGTTTTTCCATAAAATCCAACTACTTACTACTAGACAATTTTGGAGTGATATAATCGTTTCCAAAACTTTATTAACACATATGATTAAGTGGTATTAGTTATGAAATAATTTTATGTTACATATTTTCATTTTTGAATTTTGAAAATTTTATCAGAAATTATGATAGTTTTTCTGTGAATTTATTAATAACTATCGTTTTGATAGCCCCATAATATATGAGTTTAATTTAATAAATTATATTGTTAATCTCTAACTTGTTACTTGTTACTTACTTGGAATACTACATGTATTTTATGCTCAATATGTTTCTAAATATTGTTATTTGTTGTAGGATTATGTTGTTGCCGAGCCGTCATCTTTAATAATGAAGCCGGAAGAAAATGTCTAACAATAGTAAAAACAAATGCATAATAATAATTACATATGAAAATATATTTGTTGAACAAATTCTTCATTTGTTTTTGTAAATACTTATTGTGAAATCCTCTAAGATTAAGAATTACAGTTATTGATTCATAAATTATTGATGATACCAATAGTATGATTATTATAAATTGTTTTACTCTATATATGCTTTGTCACAAACATATTTGACAACAATAATATATTTAGATTCTTAATACAACCTCTATTAGTCATACACATTTAATAGAAAGATGTTTTATCTTAAAGTAAGATCCCTAGTTAATATATTGTTACAGATTTTGATTGTAAATAATTAATGAATTATTATAACAAAGTACATTTGATAACACAGTATCTGTAGGTCTTCGAAAAATTCCCAACAAATATTGCATTTAAACCTACCTAATTGTAAGGTAATTGTTAATAAAATTTGTATATATACACATTTGCTGACTTCAATTTCTGGACGACCCTGAAACAATTGTATCGCCTTAATATTTGGACAGTCCAAATATGCAAATACATAATATGTCTATAATTTAGTTTATAATAAGTAATTAAAATAAATTGTTGCTGTTTGTAAAATGAATCTTATCGTTTTTGTCCCTGTTCGAATAACGTTGGTTTTTATCGCCATATTTGATGTATTGACATTAAAATAAATTTAAATTTTAAAATATTTAGATTAAAATGTTTAAGTAAAATTGTAATTTTTGGTGAAGCTTACCATCTGCCGATAAACTAAATCAACCGAGTAAACAAATGTATAATATATTGTGCTAAGATGTTGATAATTAATAATAAATAAACAAACTAGTAAATTGCATATTATGTATTATAACTAATCAACCGAGTAAACAAATGTATAATATATTGTGCTAAGATGTTGATAATTAATAATAAATAAACGAACTAGTAAATTGCATATTATGTATTATAACTAATTACGGATTTCTGTTTGATTAATTGTATAGGTATTTTTATTATTTATACACATAATGGGTAATTATAATAGTTTACAATACAAAAAGTTGGTGAATATGAGTGTATTTCTCATGATGACTTCCATAATAAATATATATAGATTTTATTTTTAATATCTTAAAATAGGTAATTAAATATTTTTGAATATTTGAATATAACTGTGTATTGTTACTGTGTATAACTATATATTGTGCTAAGATGTTGATAATTAATAATAAATAAACAAACTAGTAAATTGCATATTATGTTTTATAACTAATTATGGATTTCTGTTTGATTAATTGTATAGGTATTTTTATTATTTATACACATAATGGGTAATTATAATAGTTTACAATACAAAAAGTTGGTGAATATGAGTGTATTTCTCATGATGACTTCCATAATAAATATATATAGATTTTATTTTTAATATCTTAAAATAAGTAATTAAATATTTTTGAATATTTGAATATAACTGTGTATTGTTACTGTGTATAACTATATATTGTGCTAAGATGTTGATAATTAATAATAAATAAACAAACTAGTAAATTGCATATTATGTTTTATAACTAATTATGGATTTCTGTTTGATTAATTGTATAGGTATTTTTATTATTTATACACATAATGGGTAATTATAATAGTTTACAATACAAAAAGTTGGTGAATATGAGTGTATTTCTCATGATGACTTCCATAATAAATATAAATAGATTTTATTTTTAATATCTTAAAATAAGTAATTAAATATTTTTGAATATTTGAATATAACTGTGTATTGTTACTGTGTATAACTATATATTGTGCTAAGATGTTGATAATTAATAATAAATAAACAAACTAGTAAATTGCATATTATGTTTTATAACTAATTACGGATTTCTGTTTGATTAATTGTATAGGTATTTTTATTATTTATACACATAATGGGTAGTTATAATAGTTTACAATACAAAAAGTTGGTGAATATGAGTGTATTTCTCATGATTACTTCCATAATAAATGTATATAGATTTTATTTTTAATATCTTAAAATAGGTAATTAAATATTTTTGAATATTTGAATATAACTGTTTTCACTATTTGTATGTATTTAAGTAATAAATGAAAATCATGCCCTATATCAATTAAAAGTTATCGGGTTTCGTGTTAGTATTAAATTGTTTACGAAGCGATTCTATTAGAGGTTTGGTAAAAATAAATCATTGGATCAAATATATGTTCACTAATAAAGTACTATTAGCAGTAATAAATTACGGTTTTAATAAATTTGTACTCATGATCACCAATAAATTGGTACTTTTATATTTTTTATAAATAAGTTTTAATTCCATAATCCATTATTGTCTAGTAGGTATAATTACAATAAATTACTATATTATAGATATGATTTATTGGAAAATTTTAAATACCTACTTAACAATAGTATTCGTAATAATTTATATGTGCTATGTAAAATACGCAAAAATATGAATGAAGTTTTTAACACTATGGTGTATGATAATTTAACTTATATAAAGTTATGTCAAGCCTGTCAAAACATGAATATTTAATACTACACAAATATTTTTTTCATGGTTTTGTTAATAAAATGAAAAAAGAAGTACAAAAAAAAAATATTATTCAATCTAAAGAATAAGAAAATGTCTAAAAAATATATTAACCAAAAACCAGGAAATATCATACGTGCATTCAAAAAAGATAAGTAAGTACTTATTTCTTCATATTAAACATTTAAATAAGAAATGTTTTAATAATTTTAATTTTTGAGTTATAATTGTTGGAGTTGACAATGGTGATTAAACCAATAAAAAACATCAGAAATTCAGTTTTGGAAAAAGTAAATGTAGGTTCAAATTTAACATGTGTTAGACTAGTTCTTACGTTGGAGAAATTTACAACTGGTGGGAATGAAAATCCTTTAAAAATATAAGACTATGAAACCGGATAGTTTCTATTTGCATTTAAAATTGTAAGTTTTTTTAATTTTATAATAAAACTTTTTTTTAATAAAATGCATATAATATGCAAATATGCAAATACTCGTATATACGTTATAATTGAAAACTAAAGACTGTGTAATATATATTCATTTAGTAAGCACGTAAAGCCATGTTTAATGTAGGTAGGTTCATACAACTGTAACGTGTTGTATGTGTAAATGGGTGTGCCACCGGGATTTACCCAGGGCGATATTTCCCCTGTTAATCTGTACTGACGAACACTCACGACATACGAGTAGTATTGTATAAAACATAACTGATAAATACTAATATCGCGAATATAGTTTATTAATAATTTTAACATTAGAGTTATGAATAAATTAAAATCATAAAAACAACTTAAACGCATTTTAAAAATATATCCTTGTATTACATCAACTATATAGAGGAGGATGTGACAAAGAACTATCGAGATGTACCTATTAACTATACACATATGATATATAGTATAGTTGTATAGTATAGTTGTATACTATGTAGAGTTTGCTAACTATCTGCGTCCGAAAATTCAAACAAATTTGATAGATGGTTGATAAATTCTATTAGTTTTAACTAACCAATTAATTTATTATTTTAATGTGATAAGGTTAAAATAAGTGTTTGAAAATAGTATTTGATTTTAAATACAGATGTCAGATACTATGGTGAAGTATTTAAAATACTAAGTCTAAGTATTTTTTCTAGGAGTATTTAAAATACGTATTTCAGTACTTAAAAATTATTTGATTGCTTTTATTCAAATACTTTTACTCAAGTACTGTACAAGACTGCCATTGAACTGATAATTAACGTAAGGTGTTTACTGTTTACCTATTTACCATATACACCCGGTATATTAGATATATTATACCTATACACAAAGGCACCCACGGATATTTTTTTTTAGGGAGGGAGGGCAAGGTTTGTGAAATATTTAATGATGACCTAAAAAAGGTATTAAAAGTTGTCTATGGCTAATACTTCACACTGGAAGCAGTGCCGGGTTAAGAAATATCCCGCCTAGGACCAGATTTTAAAATCCCGCCCCTCAAAACCCATCTTTGTATTCATTCTAAAAAATAAATAATACAACTGTTGGATACAAGATACACAAACTTTTTAAATTTCGCGCGATGTGGCCGTGGCGTCCCAAGTCGCGACGTTTCCCAGCCTGACGCAAATCGAACTTTGTACCCCCGGGAGAGGGGACGGTCTCGCCGGGCCGTCGTGTGTTCTAGCGACCGTTAGGCCTGACGCTCACCAAAGTAACCTGACACGTGATATGACAAGTGATTTGTTAGTAACAGGTCACTCATGATATTTTATTTATAAATATACGGGAAATTACGTTATCGCGCCCATTAATCTGAGTTTCTGATCAAATTTAAACGGGTCGAAACTTTGAACGTGGGCCTTCGTAATATTACAGCACGTGTTATACTAATATCACAATAATGCAAAAAAAAAAAAAGTTGAATGTTATTATGAAACAAAAACAAAATTATAACTAACAATAATGTAATAAATATTTAAATTAAAAATTGTCTTTTGAAATATTAAGCTATAAGTAATACGAGTAGATACCGTTTGAGAAAACTAAAATACTTCAGATTTTACGTATACAAATAATACTTAAAATATACGTAGTAAATCTGCTCGTGTTGTAAAAACTACAGATATCCGAACAAAAATACTTCGAGTCTTGTGAAAAAATTGTTCAAAATTGTTTAAAAAAAATTTAATATACATTAATTCTATCTCAATAATTTATTTACTTGGCGAGAATTTATATTAACAATAAATATTTATAAAGTAATAATTATTTCCTAGTATGATTATTAGAAAGGACAAGTAATTCATTTATTGAAATAGAATAAATGTATTTTAAATTTCATTTATTGAGCATTTATTCTTGGTGTCACATATTTATAGTGCTTAAAGCATTATAAATGACAACGTTATTTTTGACTTTGAAATTGTTTACACGTCGTTCGACGAAGTGTTTTTGTTGGGATTGTATTATCTTTTACCACCAACGGGACAAGGTTATAAGTTATAACTATTATACACACATGTTGTACATAGTATATACACAATATTATAATATTATTATATATATAATTTGACCCAAGACTGTTTAATGCACAATGCACATGTTGACATTTCAAAGGCACCATGTGTACTGTCGGTCAGTTAATTATTTTACAGATTATACAGCGATCATTGAAAAATATAATTTTAAATGTCGGACCACATGTTCCTGCCGGATCCGCAGCGGCATAATTTATTTGAAATTTCATTATTAAAATAATTCTAGCAGAAAGTTTTTTTCGGAACCAATAAGTGGACTACCGCAACATGTTGCGGGGCACTGTTGTCAAAAAGTAATGAATATTTGAAATATTATTATACAACAGTTGGGTCCCAGCTATATTCTCCGCAAAGTACTACTACTACACTACACTTATATTTTCTTTCCCTTTTTAACAGACTCAGATTTGGACCACAGCTAATATGAATAGAAATGTTTTTTTTTCCTAAGACGAAAAAAATGTTTAATTATCAGAATTCTAGAATTTATAAGATTTGATGTCGTAATATAATACAGACGAAAAAATATTATAAATGTTAGAAATTAAAATATTATATTTTAACCGTATACCGCATGAACGTTTTACATTGAACCGTGTGTACATGGTATTTACGAAGTGCGTGAGTACGTAATAATCGGAGAACATTATTTTAATCAGTTGTATTTAGTAGCCATTGTTGAATTTATATATATACGTGTGTGTACAGTCGTTAGATTTGCAGTCTATTGCGTTATCGACTATCGTTAGAGCAATATTGACGATTTGATAATTTTAAATTAATCCATTATATGCGTGTGTGTGTGTCAAATTTTCCCGAGCTCTCATTAGCTTTAAGCCCGATTCACACTGGTACGACACGACACGACACGACACGACACGGCACGACACGGCACGACGCGACAAAATATTATATCCATATAATTGAATACGGTAATTCACACCGATCCGGCGAGGTCCATAACGACACGACACGACACGACACGACACGACAAGACATTCTAGCAAAGAATGTTTTGTCGGTCTGTCGGTCCCTGTCGGAATCAATTTAGTTGAAATATACATAATATTTTTATGTACTCATAATTATTATATGATTATTATTTTATAACCCAAAAACGGATGAATATTTCCGTGTATACCTACTATATAAGGCCGCCGCCATGGCGAACGAATCCGTGACGTCACGTGGAATGTTAAAAATCGCTGGGTGACTATAAACATGGTGTAAGCGGTTACTAGCCAGTCGGTACTTGAAATAAACTCGAGGAAACCAATAATCTGGTAATTAGCAACGGCCAACAGTCCTCCGTCACCTCATCGACAACGTATCTGTGCGAAATCGAGTACTGAAAAGAGTTCGAGGAGACCGTTTTTGGACGCGCGGTGAGTCGTCCAAACCGCAAACGTGACCTCTCATCTTGACACACTCCAAATGTCCGTAACAGCAGTTTCGATGGTTGATAGCCACCTGTCTTTTTTTTTTTTATTGATCTATTACAACTTCGGCTGCTATGGCCATTAGTTACATTTTTTTTTTAATTTTTGGTAATTTTAACAATTTTACATTTTTTTTTAATAAATTTATTTTAAATTAATTTGTCCAGTCCGGAGTCTTTGAGGGAATGGATGAAATTGTCCGTGATGTATGGTCCAATTGTTTCGTATAAATTTGATGGAATATTATGTTTGGCTTTTTCAGAGGAGAATGAGTGGCAGTCTGTTATGATGTGTTTTACTGTAAGTGTTTCGTTGCATGAAATGGAAATTGGAGGATCTTTGTTGTCCATCAAATGACTGTGAGTTAGACGAGTGTGGCCGATTATTAGGCGGTTTATTATTGTGTTTACTTTTCTTGAAGATTGCATTTGAGCCACCTGTCTGGCCTCAGTTTGTTGTCCTCACAATGTTGTCCTTCCAACACTGCTTCAACCTCGTATTAACCCAGACCGGCATACGTCCGTTGTATCGCTGTCTCTCGTATTTATATCGCATGCGTCATACGAGAGAGTGATCAGTGACAGAACCATTTTGTCGCGATTGGATAGTCGGAGGGTTGGTGTTTCGACAGAGTGGGCTGAAAACAAACAAAAATCGTGATTATAAATCGGTGCTATAAATCGTCAAGACGTAAAAGTAATTGCACTCATTTAAGTGAAAACAAATCAATGAAAAAGTGGCATCACTATCACCTTTATCAACCGCAAACGTGTTGACAACCATTTTAAAACTGACTATGAGAAGTTATGATATTAATTTAAAAAATTGTAATTTTGATTGAAAAATACAGCCGGATAAGTCGATAAAACACGAAATTACATTCAACATAGGAGTCAAAAAATTAAAATATCTATTATTTTATAATCATAGACTACTCGCGGAAAAACCACGGTATCAATTATGGCTACAACAAAATGATTTCGTAAAAAAACCTAACAGCGAGAAAGAATTATAGCGCGTATGTTATGTAACAGAATGGCGTAAAAATATAAATTCTCGCGGAAAAAATACACGAATTCGACCACCATGGACGAATGTATATACAGAAAAAAAACAATAAATAGTAGCCTGTGACCTTTCCCATGAGTCACAAACGGACGACTCAACGAATGAACCAGCCACTAAGTACTGCGATAATATGTTTTATTTGTTAATTATTTTTCTTTCATTTCGGCGCCGCTATTGTTTACTCTATTAAATTATATGTTTTACAGATTGATATTATTGGTAATTACTAATTTAAGTCCGCGGCTGATGTTTTGAGCCCGCAGTCCCTCAAATGAGGTTATTAGATATTATTATTATTTAGATATTGTTATTATTACGATTATTAGATTTCATAGTTATGAATGGTATTAATTATACAATTATCGATGCATGTTTAAACTAATAAGATTGATTGATTATTGGTGATATAGTATAGTATATTTGTTAAATTAATTTCTTGTAACATCCATTGAGAATAATTGAATATTAAGCTTATTATATTATTGTAAATAATATAAAAATAAACCTATATTTTATAAATGTACTAGCTGAATTACCCGGCTTTGCCCGGAAAAACTCCTTTTAGGTGTAAAACGCTGTGGAAGCGTTGTCAAAAAGACAACATTCTGTAAATATTACCACACGGTATCATGCTGTGCAGTTCAAACCGTTGCCAGTTGTTACAAACGTATTGTACATTTGTACGACACTTGCCCGTAAATGAGGCGCATGTGAGACGGTGCTATACATATGATATGAAAGTGAATAAAAAAAACATGAACCGTTTTCCTCCACATGCAGAGCACGGTGAGGTACCCAGGCCCGACGAGAGGGGGGGGGCAGCCAGGGCTTGGGCCCTGGGGCCCAGCCAAAGCAATTAGGTCTTATATTTTACCGAAATATTATATTAATATAAACATTTTTTTAGTTTTAATTCATAATTTTACTTAAAATTTTAAAAGTATTTAAAAGTAAAAAATCAAAAAATGTATTATTAAATTTATAATAATAGTTTTTGGAAATATTTAGTTTTCTGTGTAGTTGCACATCGACATGCGTTGCCATACGTTTTTGATGATGACCGCTATTCCATGAATTAAAAAAGACCAACACTATTTCTGATTTCGTTATTTCGTTATTTCACAATAATCTATATCACGATATTAATTATCGTCGTTCGTCTACTTGTCTGCGATTAAGTGAACTAAGTGATATCACGCAGACACTGAAATGTGACACTTTCAACTGAAATCACTACCTGTTATATAATTCAATTATATATATTATATATCTATATAAATAAATTATAAAACTGTAAGCTGATTGATTGATCTATCAACGCACAGCTCAAATCATTGGACGGATTGGACTGAAATTTGGCATACGATAGCTATTATGGCGTAGGCATCCGCTAAGAGAGGATTTTTCGAAATTTTGATTTTAAAGGGGTGAAAAAGAGGTTCAAAGTTTCATATGTTAATCAAGGCGTAGCTAAATCACTGGGTGAAAATTTAAAAAGCTAACCGTGGCAAGGCAACGGAGAGATAACTAATAAATAGAATTTGTATGTGTACTGGTTTATGTTATCGGTGTGCATTTTATCGTTCGATTATATAATAGGAGTATTTGACATTGGTGTACGCGCGATGCACGAGGTTATTTTTATCGATAAACAATTTATTCTTCAAGATTATATTTCGCTATCAACACGAGTCAAAATAATCGTCGTACTTTAGGAGTAATTCTTTCCCACACGACTCATCAAGCGGCACGATTGACGATTATTCGACGAATACACGAGTCGTGTGGGACCGACTTTATCTACACGACGACGACAGACAAAAATGATAGGTCGCTGGTAGCTGGAAACCCGCGGGCCGCCGTGCCACACAATACGTATTGGCGATGAATAATTATAATTGTTAATTACTCCACTAAAACGCAACATTTTTGAAAATCCTTTCTTATTGCACGATGAGAATATGAGAAGAAGCTCTATTCCAAATTTCAAGTCGGTACGTTGCGTAGTTTTTGAGATACAACGATCAGTGAATGAGTGGTATTTGGATTTTATAAGTATAGATATAAACCTTTTTTGAATTTATTAATCTACCGTGCACGTGGTTCCGGTTTTTTTTTTCGCGGAAACATCCACGACCGCTTCCGCCACATGCTTACACACGGAGCGGATTGCTAATGACGAAATTTGAATGGTTTATCCGCGGCGGTCGGCGGTCCGCCCGCTTCGTGTATATATACGTATATTGTCTATTTGTAATATACGCGGATGACCGCTCGAAAATTAAACATGCCGGGTTGAAAGTGGTTGTCGGCGACTATTTTATTATAAGGGTCACGAAATCGAATCCCTAAACTCAAAATAAAATGCATCTTTTATCAAAAAAAGCATAATAGCTACGTATAATGAAATAAATGTAGTCCTATGATGAATGATTTATGTACCCGCAGCGATAATCCCTAGATTTAATCATTGTTAGGAATGTCTTGGACCCGTTTACGTTATATACATGTTATATACACAAACACTAGTGTGATGCGGTCTTCTACTCTTTTCGTCGTACATCCAGTTCTCAGTACAGTTTATACCAGTGGTGGGCAAACTTTTTTAATGGGGGGCCACAAAGTTTAAGAAATTCTAGAGGAGGGCCAGAATTACAGAAAAAATGCATTTTGTGTTAAAGCTTTGAATCATAATATTATAAAAACATTAAAGCATTACACATAAATGTTACAAATTACCTTTTACCTTAAATAATAATTAATTTAAAAACTATAGTTAAACTTATACACATAAGCACGTCATACATACATATTATTATACGAAAACTACGATAAGTATGCAACAAACCGAGGTCCGGGAGATATATTAATATGAACAAAAATATATGTTATATACTTATTAACATAGTATCTACTATCTACCTAAACCACGCTGTGAGGGTACGACCGCGCACAATCCCCGCCAATCCATTTATATATTTAAAACTATTTTCTTCGATCATTTTCAGAATATTACGATTTACGGGAATTTTTTTATACTTTACAGGCCATATACTACCCATGTCAATGGACCCTCGGCGGGCTGGATTAAATACTTTCGCGGGCCGGAGTTGGCCCGCGGGCCGTACTTTGCCTATCACTGGTTTATACCTTCACGTTTCGATGTTCAACATGGTCTCGTTGTCGCGTAGATTTATCTAAATTCATCGTTAATACATCTCGTTGAACACTCACTCACAGATGCCACTGTCATTGTCTTTGCTGTGAATCTCAAATGTCAAATGTATATCATGGAACAGGGGCAAACGCAGGGGGGGGTTGAAACCCCCCCCCCCGAAATATCAGGAACAAAAAATAAATTATCTGACTTACAAAATGTATTACTAATAACATTTCAAAAAAATTAAAATAAAATAAATTATTAGTTATTAAAAAGTTTCTCGTCCACCATGGTTTGTAAATTGATGTATACAGTTCAGTAAAATTACCATAAAAATGTATGATAATGCAGTTTTAAAGTGTGGATGTTATAACTTTCGTCGCCAATTCGATGATGTACGTAATTAAGACAGACGACGAGTGTAATTACCCACATAATATTACAGCCTGCCGGAAATCGCAACGACCCGTATTATCTAGAATCAAGATAATTCTAGAAATGTTATAATTGTTCAATATAAACCACACCGCCAACGAACACTACATAATATCTCGCATTCTTGGCGTAGTGCTGTACAGTGTACACTAAAGTTTTTATTGTCGTATAATAGCGTATTGCTAATTGCTATAATTATGACGTAATATGAAAAGCAAATATAAAAATATTAAAAATTAAAAATGAGTACAATTTTAAAGTTTTTTAAACCAGAAAATAAAAATACTACCCCAGATTCGAATGTTCCGATTGATGTAGATTCAGATAAATCGTAGGCAGTCGACCAATAAGAAGACGAAAACACGAGATGTCACATTTAGTCACAATCTGACGCAAATCGTAATGTGAATTTAGGCCCTCCTCACACGGAGATACTAAAAAAAAACTGCAATCGCCTAGGTACTAGGAGACTGGGCGACTAGGCAACTATAATTGCCGGTTATCTTCACACACAGCAAACTAAATTTTTAAATTAGTGTCGCCCTACGATTTCGACTGTACAGTTCAGTTTTTCGTATTATTTGTGTACATTGATATTTATACAGTTAAAATAAAATAAAATAAATACATTTTTTATAATGTCTAGTAGTGATTTGAGTAGCGATGAAGAAATTATTCTTTATCATTACTATAAACACCAGTTAAAAAAGCGCAGAAGAAAATGTTGGATCAATCCTTATATTGAAAAAAATGTTAACTGCAGACTATTTGTTGCTGCTAAGGAATTACAGGATAGTGACTCCCGATTTCTTGCATTCTACAGAATGAGAAAAGAAACTTACCTTCAATTAAAAGAAATTATTTGTCCTGTTGTTCATTACACAGACACTAATATGAGGGAATGTGTGTGCCCGGAAGAAAGACTATTGATATTATTATTGATATTTATATTAAAATGTTGATCCATGTTATACTATTTTACTGTTTTACTATTTCACGAAATAAAAATTACCTAGCAACTAGATCAACCAAAGTGGCGTGGAGACCGGCATGTCTAGTCGCCAGTTGATTAGTCGCGTCAGTTTATCAGTCGCGGCGACTTTAGTAGCGCCGTCTGAACGTCGCCATTCAAATACACATGCGCAGTTGCCTAGTCGCCCAGTCTCCTAGTACCTAGGCGATTGCAGTTTTTTTTTAGTATCTCCGTGTGAGGAGGGCCTAATGTTAACTATCTATATAATAAACTATAAACTATCTATAATATGTTTTATGTTATAAAATAAAACAAGCTGGGTTGCAACTTTGCAAGTTATGTTTGATACAGACTCGTTTTTAACATGATATAAAATTGTCATTAACATTAAGACATTAATCGATTAAATGGATTGATGCTATTAAACTTATACAGAGACGTGGACATGACTTGCAAAGAGGTCATTGATATAATAGCAAAAGTTCCAAGACGTATAGATTTTATTTTATAATGTAAATTGACAAATTGTAATAATTAATTAATCTATAATATGTAATAATTGTAATATGTATATTATGTATATACTATAACTTATAAGTGCCTAAAATAAATAGTAAAAGACAAAAGTGTAATACATAATACAGTAGAATTTTTATGAAACTTTACATTTTTTCAAACCCCCCCCTATAATATCTAATATATAGATATTAATTTGTTTAACATGTTATTCATTTTTAGTATATCTTAGTATTTTCTTTATGATTAAAATTTTTAAATTTTAACTGTGGCCTTGGTCATGACCAGGGCTTGCTCTGCAGAGATCATGCTCTAAAAAATGACTAAATAAGTATGCACTTATGCACTAAAAAATGGGAAAATACGCAAAAAGCAATTTATTGGACAGTGGCAAAAAAATGCTGAATTTGTTTTATTTAAGACTTATCGTTCCGAACGTACGCCGTGCATATTATATCATTATATCATTAAATGAAAACTCGTGTCGTACAAATAAAAACTTAACCATCGACTTATCTTACTGCAGATAAAGGTGTAGAATGTAACGGTTGTAGACAGTGGCGTGGCGAAGGTATTATTTTGGAGCAATTGGTCCTTCAATATTTTTGTTGGGTGGGTGGTCCCCTTGCCACAAAATACCTAGCCACCTTGGTGACTAGGTTTATGAAAGAAAATATTAATACGTATACGAATATGTATCTTACTTATGTAAGACATACGTGCTAGTGTGCTAAATATTACGGATATTTTGTAAAAATTTTATTTTTTGCAATGGTGGAATTTTTGTTAGCGGGGGGGGGGGTACCTTGCATACATTTTTGCTCCTCATCAAAAATGAGTTCAACATGCCACTGCTATACATACATACGCACGGCCGTCGCTAAGGGTCACGTTCACACCATATACATACACACGGCGACCCGTGTTACACGTCTTAGAACCCATGCTTGTTGTCATATTAGTATATCATCGCACTGTATACGCACTATCGTAAAATACACGTATTCTATTTCCCTAAAAGGTTTTAGTGTTTTACCATACAGACTAGTGGTCTTCAACCTGCAGTGCGTTTTTACTATCATCCCGATTCTTCATGGAGCCGTTAGTTTGTTTATTAATTTAATACTCGTTTCAGAATACGATTTTGACGAGGCAGACTTAAAATCAATCGGATTAATTTCACTAATTGATTTTTGACGGTTTGAGAATACGCCCGAGTTCTCACGACGGCACTCGCATTACCTTCATACCTACACACCGTATACACGAGTACATACTCGTATTACTCATACATTGTACATATACATATTACTCGTACATACGATAAATTAAAAAACATATTATATTACATTATATTACCTATATTTATTATTAGTATTGGGCGAATACTCAATTTTTGAAAAAATTTCGAGTCGCGTAATATACAGTCAACACGTTATAAAAGTACAAATTTGCGCACTTCCACAATTTTCGCCCCTGGCTTAAGCACGGTTTTCCGCATAATCTTGCTACGCATACACTTGATTAAAACCCACGTCAATATTTATTTATTAATTTTTTTGTATACGGGCTGAGCCCTTTTGACAGTTAAAAAAAAAAACAATAAGAATATTCTAGAACTCGTGCGATTACATGCGAACACTCCGCTGTTTACGATTGGACTCGACTCGAAAAAAGAATAATACTCGCCCAACACAATTATTACATTGTATATGTTAAAACCAGATGAGCTAATGAAAAAAATAATTCCTCGATACCAAATCGTGTATACAATGCGTGATCTCGCCTTCGGCCTCTCCCCATCGCCAAGGTTTTTTATTGTGACGAGGCGAAGAGGTCAAAATAATTTTCAGCAAGATTCACGTGTTTAAATATATGTATAATAAAACGTCGTTCTTTTGTACCGCCACGGGCGCGCAGCCGGAACAAATGAATGTTCACCACGATGCCACAGAGTCGGGAGAAAGTGTTCACGAACGCACGGCCGCCGCCAAGGGTGGCGCGTACATTCTATACATACATACGCACGGCCGCCGCTAAGGGTCGCGTTCACACCATATGAGTACACACGGGGACCCGTGTTATACGTCTTGGACTCCATGCTTGTTGTCATATTAGTATATCATCGCACTGTATACGCACTGTCGTAAAATACACGTATTCTATTTCCCTAAAAGGTCTCAAGTTTTTACCATACAGACTAGTGGTGTTCGACCTGCAATGCGTTACCGTCGAGGGAACCGCGTACGCAGAAGAAACCAAAATTAAAATCGCAATGTATCGATGTAATTATTCTTTCACGTACATGTAAAGTGTATGTGATGGACATGTATTTTTTTCTGTGATAATAATAGAAATAATTATTTTGGAAAAGTTTTCCAACTGCGTGGTAGAAAACTTGATTCCGGACGGAAGGGTCGTCAAATATTGTTTATTTTATTTTTTTTACTATCATCCCGATTTTTCGTGGAGCCGTTAGTTTGTTTTAAAAATCAGAAGAGCCGGGGATCCGAATATGTTTGATAACCACTGATTTAGACACATAGTAGGTATATATACACGTTTCGACCGAGGAAAAAAACGGTAACGGCCAATAGATCAAAACTAATCCGTATATTATACACGGCCAATAGATAAAAACTAATCCGTATATTATACACGGCCACCGCACATGTGGCCTCTCTATTCTTTCCGTTGGCTATATGACCTTAAAACGCATTTTCCGTTATATTTATCTTTTTAAAATTTTATGTCCTTAAGGTTTAGGTTTGGTATATCGTATATATATGGTTGTGTATTGGGTCTCTGGGACACTGTAAGGTATATGTCGACTGTTTACTGGACAAAGGGGAACACGCACATGATAATAGCATATTTGTATATACATGCTACATTGTATATGTCGTATACTCCGATCATTTCTACGTGCACAGCATAAAAACACAAATAAATAGTATACGCTTGTCATTAGAGTACAATTGATTTTTTCGATCGAGTCACCGGAGAAGACCCATTATTATGGTATCTTTTTCCTTTTTGTGCATTATTTTCCTATATAGTGAATATTAACAATTTTTTCTGCTTAAAATTACCTACTAAACGTCTAAAATAAAGTATGTATTAGTTTTTAAGCCTATAGTTTTAGATATTAAAATTGTTTTATTTCGAAATTTACCAAGCATACATTTGCTGTCGTATGTGGAAAATTACCAATTAATAATTAATAGTATATGATGCCTAGGTCTACATAATATTATATACCGTATATGGACACTATACTACGAATTACGATGTCAACCGAAATCGGATATATTAAAACGTCAAACGTGATATTTTATGATACCGTCGCGGTATATTGTTCAGCCGTCTTGCTTTTATCTGATTTTTCCAAAGAAATCCGCCTTTATACGAGTGGTCTCCCAAAATAATAATCCGTGTCCATTAGTGGAAGTCACTATACAACAGGGGTCGGCCAAATAATTTCTATTGGAGTCCTAAAGATTAAAATAATAAATAAATGAGGTCCAGTGAAAAAAATCTTTGACAAATCTTTATACTTTTAAAATGGCAGTATATGAAAAAAAAATGTATCTAGTTATAATAATTAATTTATATTAAAAAATTATAATGTTAGGTAAATAGGTAAATAATAATTGTGTAGAGTAGTAATAATAAGAAATTACCAAGTAATTTAATGCAAAAAATTGGATTTATTTTCCTTAGCCAGTTATTTTGAAATTGGGAACTCAAGAAGGAACAGCTTATTCATATACAGGTGAGACTCTGTTAATTTTGTCCGATACTCTTTTTTCAAAACATTAATTTTTGAAAATGATGCCTCACAAATGTATGTCGAACCATAACATCGTATAACATAATCAAGTACAATGCGTGTTAAAGGGGTCCAGAGTTTTGCCTTCCGCGGTCCGCCAGTTGCCGACCGCTGCTAGACAACAAAAGATCCAACATTTACGAGTATTAACAATGTAACAGATGTGTTCGCAAAAAAACAAAATCGGCGAATTTATTTAAATTATATTCGAATATAGTTATTTTATGTAATATACTTTTTTTATGATGATCTAATTTTTAAATAAATTTTTTATAACACCATACCTTTGGTTGTCTAGTTGTCTACCCTACAATATTGTTCACGCGCCGCCACTGGGTACAATATCATGGAACAATATATTAGTTAATACTTAATAGGGCTACTATAATAATATAATAGGTATATTATACCTATAATAGGTAGTTGCTACTATATAATGGATGTAGATATAAGAGATATTAGAGATATAGCGGCTATAATAATTGTTAATATTGTCAGATGTAATTATTAAATTGGACATATTGCGCACTGCAGCCCTACTCGGTTACAGTGGTTTTCGGAGTTGATACCACAGAGCATAATTTCGATATGATACAAATTAAAAATATCATAACAGAAATTGATTAGCTTAGTATTGTAGTTCTTCGGTAGTTCAGTAGTACTCTGTGGTAGTACGGAATGCAGTGTGGTATTGCAACAGCTCACGGTTTTCACTACTTAATCACAACGTAATAATGGCTTCGATGAAGAGGAAACAGGCTTTCGTTTATACATTTATGAGTACGATTAGAGTTCAAATTTCGCCCCCCCCCCCTGGAGGCTGGATACGCCCCGGGCCGGGGCGCTCGACGAGTTGAACGTAATGGTCGTTTCCGTATTCGGACGGTCTAAAACCGTAGCCGCGTATCGGCGTTAGTTTTTGAGCGCAATCTCTATCGAGCGCGGCTAGTCCGCTAATTGTCGCTCTGTGGCCTATCACCTGCGCGTAATCCGCTAAGACGACGGTCATTGGATTCTAATAACAATTAGGCTCTCGTCCCACTGGGGCAACGCGACGCGACGCGATTTTAAATAAATATCGCGTGATAATCGTTTGTTTTATAAAACACGGATTAATATATCGGGGACTTCCCACTGACGCGACGCGATGCGACGACGACGCGACACGAAAGCAACTAATCGCGAGCGACTTGTGCTGTCAGTCGCTTGATGAAAGTTGCCGTTGAATCGCTTCGTTGATCGCGTTTTTTTTATCATTTTATTTTGTATTTTTTTTTCAATACTTTAATTTATATATAAATATTTATATATTTATTTATTAATAAATAATAATTATGGCCAAAACCAAACATGAGTGCTGAGTGCATCTCAACTATAAACTTAGTAGAAGCTGTTGAGAAATATCCATGTTTATATAACTAAAAAATACCTGAATACGCCAGAAAAGATGTAACAGAAAAAGCTTGGTCAAAAGTAGCAGAGGAAGTTACAGAAACAGGTATAAATATTGATATTATCATCATCAGAAGACGACATGTTTGCGACTGATCCTTTCTAGTTTCCGCAACATCGTTTATAGTGTGCAGAACTACAACATCAGGTCGTACGATATTTTTACCTGGCAACTATTTTTAAAAATCGTATCTACGTCGCGTCGCGTCGCGTTGCCCCAGTGGGAGGACGGCCTTAACAGTATATTATATACGCGCCGTTCGTTTGAAACACTACCGGGATACCGCCCAGAAATATCAAAATTATTTGCGATTAGATAGCGACGCGAATAACCGGCGGCGCTCGTTTGTCGCACATGTTTTTTTCCCCGACTTCTCATCGAAATGCGCGCTAACGATTTGCGCCGAGGCCGAGGCGATCCGACGCGGCGGTTCATCGGAAACGCGATAATTCGGAGACGACCGTTGGTAACGCATTGGACGTCCGTATTTCCGTAATTATAGGTTTATCACCAGGTACGTTAAGTCAGCAGCTATATATATATACATGCTCAACTGTTGAGAATTATTGATAAATTGTAAATATGTAATAAAATCTTTGATAAGCGTGCGTTTGGTAAAATCGACACAACTGGCGCATATATTGTACGTATGTAGGCTGTGTTGCCTGTACAATAATTACGTTCACATTAAAAATAATATAAATAAATTGACAACATTATACGGGTACAACGTGCGTACCGCATACAGTTTTGAAATTTAAATATAATATATAATATATATATTTAAATATAATAGCGATATTGTTATTAACGCGAAGCTATATGAGTTATATCTTCATTATGCTAATGGCCGGTTGCACAAACGATCGTTAAAAACAGTTCATTGAGCTGTGATAACGGTTCAATAAACAGTTAGATAGATAACTATATTGGTTCCCTAAAGTGCTGTACTGTTGCACAAACAATTGTTTAACATTTAAGTGGTTAGTACTTCAACCAATGTTGTAGTCGATGATGACATACCTACCATGATTACAAAAAATTATCATTCAATCATATATTTTTACTGTTATCAGTGTTAATTGTTGTAAATTATAATTTTTATTAAAATAATATAGTTTATAGTTTTATACCTAGTTACACATCGAAAATATTTTAAAATTTTAATTTATATTTTATTGTCATAACTAGTTTGTAAACATTAACGTATAGTTTAGTTTAAAATGTCTTCAATGAAAAAAAGAAGCAAGAATGTTTGTAAATGAAAACTTACTTTAGATATTCGAATTAGTAAGGCCCAGCGCACACTGACCGAGCAAAACTGCTCGGAGCTGTTAGGACATAAATAAAACACGTATCAAGTAATTGACGCGTGCGCACTAATCAGTCAAAAACAAAACACGACAAGACAAGACATGATCGGTCTTGATCGGTCTGGTTCTATTTTTCCTCCGAGCAAAATACGAAAAACAAAGTCACTGGTTTATTTTACTAAGGCCCTCCGCACACGGTAAAACTGTTTTGCAACGAGAATCTCAAATCAGTTGCGTGAGCGATTGTTGAGCAATTGGTTTGCAATCAATTTATGTATTACTCAGCACACGAGTTCGATCGAATTTCGACCAGTGTACGCAGTTGTATGCGAATTGATGTTCGGAAAGAAGGTGCGTTTTTTTAAAGTTTTTCAAAGTTTTTCAAAGTTTTTTTATAGTTAAGGGGATTGCAAGTGGGTAATTTCTAAGGGGTTCAGAATAGGCAATAATACACAGATTTTATAAGTGCGTGCGTGCGAGCCGTATGCATGTGTGCGTAGTAAACGATCATTAGTTTAGTGTTGACTTGTCGGGCGCAGAGGCCCGGCGGTAACGATTATAGATTCCGAGTAGTCAGATTAACGGCTATTAGATATTAGATACCATAATTAATAGAAGTGTTGAGACCACAGAATAATTTCAGATAACCGTCCTATAAATCGTGATACAGGTTATTCAACGATAATAGTAAAATTGTAAAAATAAAAAAATAATTGAGGAATATTTATAAGTGACATTTTGGTCTAGGTGTAATTAATTGTACTCTTAGTTATTGGTAGGAACTTAATTAATAATGATAAACACTAAAATAGTAAGAGAATCTGAGGATACAATAAAAATACAAAAAAAGTACAAATATATTCAAATAACATTACAAAATATAGATATTATAATTATTACAAATAATTTATAATATCTTCCGTATCTTATACTTGCTCATCCAAAATGCCAGACCTTATTGATAACCTAACCTAACCCCTGATCAAATCTTGAATCAATAATTTTCTAATTACTTGTTCATTTATTGATTTACGGAACGCTGATATATTGCCTTTATTTCTTTTTTTTTTTACATAAATATGGCATGCGTTTATTTCCATAACGTTAATTTTTGTCCATTTTTAGATATTTGTATGATATTACACAGGAACAATACAGTATGACAATATATACTATACAAAAGTATATATGTCAAACTTTAAAAACTAAGTCTATTGGCTATTGAAGGCTAAATGGGGAAATAATTTATTATAATTTTGTAGCCAATGGCCCATAGTTGCCGAGGCATTTGTCACAATAAAAAAAAATAAATTTATTATAAAAATAATTTACGTTCGTGTCTGTCTCGTGTATGAACTATGAAGTATGAATACAAAACTAAATTAGTTTTTCAACCAAAAAGAGAAAAAGAATTTACAATCGTCATTCCACTAAATCCGTTATCTTATCGGAAGCAATTACCGCGGATATGCCGCGCCGGGCGCCGGCGATACATATAGTAGACATCGTACGCACGCGCATGCACATAAACAAATATTACATTATTAGATCAAATATTCATAGCCAAAAGAGCTATACGCCTGACAAAAATTAAGGTACTTCCAACCATCCGATTTAAAAAAAAAAGTTAGGCTTAGATTTATAGACAAGTTTACTTTGTATCGGTCCGAGTAATTTTTCAATTTTATCAAGATATTCATACAAAAAACAATTTACAATTTTTATTAATTTGTCAATTTTCAATTGTAATTAATTAAGTAACAATATTCAATATGAAAAATGTGTTTCGACCGATACAAAGTAAGGTTTTTAAGGATTTTAAAATTTTTTAAATTTTCAAAATCATACAACGGGAAGTACCTAAATTTATGTCAGGCGTTTAGGTCGTTTTGACGAAAAATTTATGCGCTTCCAACCCCCTTAAACATTAAACTTTTGCAATATGTCTAGTAGTTCTGATGAAGATGATATAATCGACTACTATCAGTACCGTAGACAAAGAAAATTAGTACGAAGGGAATATTGGACCCATCCATATATAGAGAAAAATATGAAATGCAGGCTGTTTATAGCAGCAGAACAACTGAATCAAACGGATACCAAGTTTATAGCGTTCTACAGAATTTCAAAAGATTCATACCGGGAATTGTTAAAGTTGGTTACTCCTAATATACATAAAATGAACACAAATATGAGAGAATGTGTGTCTGCCGAAGAAAGAATATTGATAACTCTGAGGTAAGTGTTATTAGTCTTTATTGAATTATAAGGTTCTGAATTTCTTATATTTTAATCGTAATAATAACATAATATCAACAAATAACTAAATTAAGAAATTAATAATGATTATTAAAATAACTATAATGGTGTGAAACGGACTCGCACTCCTCATCGTAGTTTTCGACTGTCCCAGAAAAGTTGCTCTAATACTCAAGTGCATTTGATGGTGTACTCCCAGATGTATACGATGTGGTTGACTGCGAAATGTGTGTTGACGGAAATTAAGTAGTAGATGGCGACGAGAATGTTGACGATGATTGGGATGATATTTCATCTATAACGCTGAAAATTTTTCGTTTAAATAATTTAATCTGATCCTTACTAAAATGTTCAACTTCAGGTATCAAACTTAATAAAAACATCTTGAGAGCTTAAAAATATAATATTCAGGTATTATATAATAATTATAATAATAAAATAATAATTTTAATACATTCTAAGTAATAAATTAATCATTTATTACAATGCAATCACGCAACTGAAACCGAAATTCGACCTGCAAGCACAGTTGCACGCGACCAGTTGGAAACTGATTACAAACCGATTTGGTTTTGGTCAAGTGTGCGGTTTCCTATTACGCTAGACAAGCAAAATCGCCAAACGGTTGCTCGGGCAACTGATTTGAGATTCTCGTTGCAAAACAGTTTTACCGTGTGCGGAGGGCCTAATAGTACACCACCGAATACCGCGTGAACACAGCGAACGCGTTATTTTCTCCCAATTATATTGTTATTTTATTTTATTTTTTCATAAATATATTAATTTATGTAATTTATTTTAATTTTATTTTAATTTTCGTTAATTTTAATAATACAAAAATTGTATTATATTAATTTAAAACTACATGCGAGCCAGAAAAATTAATAAATATAGTATTTTTAAGGAAATCTATTTACGATTATACTGATAAAGAACATAGCAATAAGTTGATACAAGACAGATTTTGGAATTCAATTAGCAAAGAAATGGAAACATCAGGTTAGTAATAATTGCCACATAAGCGGTACAACGACGTCGTCTTCGTCAGAACTCATCTTGACAACTGGTGTTTAATAACAAAAATAATCCAGAATTATTGTGTCTTGTTCTGCTATGTTTTGTCAGTGTGAATGGAATTTGTTCCGAGCTACTCGGAACAAAATGTTCCGAACAGCTCGGAGAATTTTTGCTCTTTTGGTATGCGCCTGGCCTAAACTATACAATTATCAGTTTACCACCATAGATAAGAATAATATAATGTGATTATCACAAAATAATACAATCTTATCAGACCAATTATAGAACCAGTTATAGAACTCTTTTGAAAATTTATCGAACCGAAATCGGGTCTACAACATATCGAACCGATAACACAATATTTATTGGATTGATAAATCTTATTGGTCTTTTGTGCAACTTGTCAAATTTTTATCGATTCAATAACCTAGTTATTAGTCCGATAACTGGTTATTGGTCGTTTGTGCAACCGGACATAAATGAGTGACTTTTAAGTTCACAAAATAATTTTAATTACTGCCCATAAATATAAGTGCCTTTCAAAAATATAATGTCATGTTGCTGTAAAACCATTTAATGTTCCAAAAAAATAAAGGTGGTGCACGAGCCGTCACTGTATACGAGACGCCCTCGGAAGTACGCGCCTATTGTTTTCTTATTCATTTATATATAACAGAGTTTTTTTTTTTTTTTGGTTCTGACAAAACAGACAGTACGCGTAGCGTGTTTAGGGGTAGGTGTACGTCAATTACGCTAGAAATCGTAAGTGAGAAAAAAAAATATGGGATTCATTATTACAATATCGAGGTACAAAAAACTTTAAAAACAAAATAAAAAATAAAAATAAAAACTTTTAAAAAAAGTTGCGACGGACGATATTGAAGTACGAAAATCTTTTAATATGTATGTTTGCGAATGACTGATCATAATCAACCATTTGCGGAACCAGATGACACTTGTTGTAATCAAAAATTTGTTGTTGCGCCGTGATTCCTGGGAATATGCAACCCAATGTATACACTACTCCCAATCGCGGTGTCACGAGCACGAAAGCGGCATACAACACGCCGACGGCGACGACGTAATGGATAGGACACAGTGAAGACACAAGGGAATGTAGAAAATTGAGTTTAACTTTAAAGGGGGGGGATGCTCTACTGGTCGGATCGGTCTGGTGCAATGACCAGCAGAGTTCACATAAAATCGGATGTAATACTTAATACTAAACATTCAGGGTACAACTTAACTTAAACTTACGACACCGAATGAATGGTACTACTGACGATGATGACGAGCAGATGGACACGAACGACGAAGAAAGCAAATGAATCACGAACTTGTTGATGGAACTGTTCACCGCAGTTGAATTGACAATGCCATGGACTGAGCAACGTTGAAAGGTATTTGTTTATTGAAGAAAGACGTTGAAAGGTATTTGATTATTAAAAGGTATTTGCTTATTGAAGAAAAATCACAGGTGAATTTATAGTGATGATACGAATATAATAATGATCCGCACCGCAATGGCCGATGGCGTAGTAATAACAAAAATAATAAATTTGATTGATTTCCGCAGCAATGGCGAGAAAAAAGCAAAACAACGATGTGAAAAAGAAAACGTGGTGTTACAAAAACGACCGACGTTCACAGAATGAATAAGGTTAATACAGGAAAAATATACATTGATAAAACTGTTATATAACACATGCACACACTCCTACGAGGTCGTCCTCACGACGTTTTAAACGTAAACTAAATTAACTTCTCTTTCTCAACTGTACAAAAAAAAAAAAAATTAATTATTCACAAATGTGATAATCTGTAAATATTAACATTAATACTCTGTAAGTAATTATTTATATACCTAACCACTGTATGTTATCTATTGTAAAAAATGCCCTAATTGTAAATTTATATACCTAAGTTAGATGACAAAGTCAGGAAAACTTTTAAAATAATAAAGGAAAAAAAAAAAAAAATAACACATGCAAGCGAATAAAGCTAGTACATAGTTGATTTAAATATTTACAATACAATTAAAAACACAGATTATACCACACGGACAATTTGGATGGGAAAGCGGGAAACAGATAAGGAACGTCGCCGCAATCGACATGCAATTTACGCGGATTTGCGTAAACAATATACTTCATTAAAAGTTTATTTAATTTATATATATATATATATATAATTTATATTCTGTTACTGTTCTATCATATACTTATGATTGAATTTAAGTCTTAAAAGTATGCAATTCGCAACAAGTTATCTTACGATTATTTTTATTATAATTTTTCTTTGTGTGTTTACTTAAAATAGAATATTTTTCTAGTGCGATCGATATATACCTATTTAATTTGTGATAAATTCACCGGTGCAGAACTCGATTTCTGCTGTTAGTCTAGAAAATTCGGCGCAATACGTATAGACGAACGCCGTCTTGTTAACCTTTAAGATAAATGGAATTATGACATCATTATAATTAAAATGTAACGTACATATTCGAATGGTTTATGGGTACCTATACATAATAAGTACATTTTTACATTTCGCAATTTAAAAATCGACCATAACCGTGCGTGCTCGATTTGAATATTTTATAGAATATTTACTATATTATTTTCACAATTGATAAGTTTCTTATGCGTGTATAATTTCGTATTTATTATACGGGAGTAATAATAATTAGTATTATTAATATTATCAATAAGCTGCTGAGTGTACGTTCTGTAGCGATGTGCGAGTCCAATTTTAAAACGCATGAAGCATAAAAATATAAAATATTAATTATTCTTTTCAAAAAACGAAATATTTAAACTCATGTGTCTTTTCGGTTTTATTGGGCCTTCGTAATGGTTAAATGTACTTCCAAATCGAGTTATCGAACAAATAAAATATTATTTTTTATAAAGCATAAAGAGCAAAAAAAAATTATTTCTTCACTGCAATACAATAATAGGGCGTGATCCTGTTAAATGTTTAAAATGGACAGCTAGGTTGGTAGTCGATCGTCGGTATACACGTACAGCAGTTTTCTAGAATACTTAATGGCCAAAAGCATTATTTTGCAAACGCATACAGGTATATACGACGAGGTATATATTGTACATGTTTAATTATCAATTAATTTTTTTTCAAACCTATGTTCCTACGAGCAAGTACCTCTAACGTACAATAACGCGTTCTCTTATGTATATTATAATAGGTTTAATGTATATTTATTAGGAATTACAATTTACATATTATAAGAAAGTCAAAGAAAGTCAAGAATATCAAATTCGATTTTAATCGTCTGACCGGCTTGGTAAAATAAACGTAGAAGGTTTTTTTATATATAAAGGTAATATACAGGTACAGATATTTTTCCAGTTTCTAGTTCCATCTAAATTGTATACGAGTATTACAAGTAAATGCTCTTCGAGGCTGTAATATATGTAGATCGGTGCAGTACTATAAAAAAAAATCCCAAATATATCGCGTCTCGGTTCACAGCAGTGTACGCAGTACGCGTACACGTCAACGTATAAGTTCAAAACACTCCCATATAATATATGTATAGGTACCTATATTATACCTACATGTATTTATTTTTTACCTTCCGCTGTATACCGTCACATAATAAACTAGGTGGCATTAAACGGACGATATGTTATATAATTATGTGTATATATAATATATATAGGTATGTATGTACGCGGTGCGCTGCAGCAGTATACAAGGATTATTCATATATGCACGATAACGATGAATAAATTATACGTTGAAGGAAATCACAATATTTGTTAGCTGCATTTTATATAGACATAATATTATCTGTATACGTGTTTTATATAATATAAAATGTATATGCCTACCCGTACTATAGCTGGACGCGCACAACGCATGTATTATAGTGAGTATACAAGTGAAAAATGTCATCTGTAATAAAAAAAAAAATCTGTGGACATGCGTACATACCTGCGCGAAGACCCTTCGCGTAAATTGTTTTTTACCGATAGGACGGTAAAATGGACAGAGATTTACATACAGATCGATATCTCCCGTGTTAAGACAGACAATCAAATTATGTTTTCTTAATGAGCATCCTTGACCAAAAGCAATTTTGTTGACAACAGTTTGGTAAACATAAGTGTATATTATTAAAAAATTTAAAAAATAAATATTTTATTTTATAATTTTTGTGAAATCCGAAGACAGCCGTTTTATACAGAGTTACATTTTTAAGAGAGCAAAAATTCGTATGTACGTATAAAGTGAACCGTTGGAGTTTTCTCTCACTGGCTTTGCCCCATACTCACTGCAATATACTTATACTTAATTACTATATATTCATACTTAAAATAAAATAAAAATTAAGGTTAAGCTTATTTTGTGTTGAATATAATTGCATTGAGCATTATACAGAATTAAAATAAAAAATTTAACAAAGTCCGAATCATATAATAGAGGTGGCATTTTTTACGTGCAAATATAATATAATTTTTAGTGATATAAATATATTCTGGTTTAATTGATGTAATGTGTGAAATTAAAAATATCCGAGAATGTTTTTTTGCCTCGAAAAAAAGGTCATTAAATGCTTTAATTCCAATTTGAAGCCCAGAAAAGATCCAGAAAGGGTTTCGTCAAAATGTACGAAATATTATTTAAGTAGCTATTTACCCATGTTTTGAATTCCTTATTACACATATCTTCGTCGATTATTACTAAGTATTTTAGTATAAATTCAAAAACACTGGAATACAATAAAATACCTTTAATTAGTACCTTTAATATATGTAAAACTCTTGAGGTTGAGGACATGATTTTCAAAATAAAATTCAAACAATGTATAAAATTAGAATAATAATTAGTTCGTTTTAAAAATAACAAGTACAGAAAAAAAAGAATTCACATACAAAAGCTTAACTGTAGACGGTCACACCTTTTTCCCTCATGATGAACCTTAACTTGTAACAATTTCATATTATTTTTCCCGTCGGTTAGTAGTATCGAGTAGAGAAATGCAACCATTTTTCTTGGCTTACACTTATCGATTTTCTTCAAAAATTTCCTCGTCGGTTCCCAACCGTTTTATCAAAATATTTTATACAATCCTTTCTTTTATATTCAACGGCAAGCTGTTATTGTCGCTCATGGCACATCCGTGGGAATGGGCATATTTTACAATCTCCAGAGATCCATTAATAACTGCGTTGTATATGACGTTTAATGACCACCTGGCACCCAAAGCATAAGCAATTTTTAGGCAATCTAAATGCTTGTTTCTTACGGCCGTGGCGTGTTTACATGTTTTGAAATCCTCGTGCTTCTCATCAAGACTCAACATCATGGTCTCGATGTTATTTATACAACAATCCATCAATATTCTCTGCCTATCATAGAGGCACTTAACCGCATCAAACCAATCCCTTGATCGTTAGTCGCAGGCGTCATACGCCAATTTTAGCAAAAATATTGCTCATATCTCAGAGGGTGGTTTGGACGCAGGTCACTTGAAAAAACTTGTCGTTATTGACCGCCTTCAAGCCATAAAATCCCGCCGAAATCACTATGGTAATCTGTAAACAAACCAAAATCATGGTTATTGATGGGTGAACAAATCGAAAAATGTAAATCATTGCATCCGTTTAAATGAAAACGGAACAATAAAAAAATTACTTTATTGTCACATTTTTCAACTGAAAGCGTGCTTATGGTAATTTAAAAACTATAAGTAGTTACAATAATAATTAACAAAATTTTAATTTTAATTTAAAAAAAATAAAGAGTTAAAGTCTTTTCAAAAGTATATCTCTGAAAAAATGTCTATCTCAGTGTTCTGTAAAAATATGTCAAGTGCCTCCAATTATTTAATTTTGTGTTACGATTAAATAACTAACACCGTTTAATCGATATTGCAGGAAACACTTGACTTCAGAAATATATAGTTTTCTGACGCTTATAAAATATTTATAGGCTTCCCCATTAAACTTATTTTTGATTCGCTAGAATAAACAACTTTTCTAGTACATCACACTACAGTTTCAAGTCTTAAGTGTTGATATTGAAATGTTTATTATTGCGTACACCAGTAGCGTGTGTGCGTAACTATTTCACAATATAAAATTAGTCTCCGATAATGGATAATAAATATAAAAGTTATTTTCACGGTACTGAAAGTGGTTCGACTGTGTTTTCCATTTACGGGTATTTCGAATGTAAATTGACTTATCCATTTTCGCTTAAGCCGCGGTTGATCGCAGTTCGAATGAGCCGCCGTTCACATGCAATATTAATTCCGGTAGTTAAATAATTCGAATCAGTATAGAACGGTAAATGTGCGGGTGTTGAAACGTCGCACGCGCGCTGCTCAGAGTTTTTCTCCTAATATATAGAATGTAAAAAATATAGAATATTGTACACCAATGATATTTACAGAGTGAGAGAGGCTACGGTGAGAGGGGGAGAGGAGAGAGGGAGAGCTGCACTTCTGGAAATCCTAAATAATATTAGATACAATGGTATATACCCCATACACGCTGTTTCCATATATAACAAAGCTTAATAACAAAAGGTGATTTATTTTTTTAAATATGAACATTTTTTATAAAACTCATTTAACAGTTTACAGTTATTTCTTAGTCCCTTGTTTTTTTTAATGTATTTTGATATGTACCTGATTGGAGCTACGACACGGAATTCGCAACATTGCACAATGTTTCTAGCTTTTTTATAATTTTAATTGAAAATAAATATAACATACACACACTACAGGGGCGTAGCCAAGGCGGGGGGTTATCAGGTCACAACCCCCCCCCATGAGTTTTTGAAAACCCCTAAAAAAATGGCAAAAATATTTTTCGAGATTGAAAAACTTTAAACTTGATACTGAAATTTTTTTTTAGTTTTTGATCAAAAAAATCCATCATCAAAACAATTAAACTTGCCATTAAATACTTCGTTAATTAAAGTTTTGATTATATTCTAAATAATCTGTATTAGTATAACTATATACGTTAAATTGGTTTTTAGGCAATGTTTTTGTTATTCTCCCGAGTCACGATTATCAGTACGAAAGTATCTAATATAGTAATATCTATATTTTGATTGCGTTTTCGTCTATTTCTAGCGAAATTAAAATTTACCCCATGAGGTCGAGATATCACGGTCTACAACGACGATTGTGCATATTTATTATAGCTACTATACTCTATTCAAAATAAGAATTCCCACTTTAGCGCATGCAACTGAGCCGCCGACAGCCGTCGCTATCGACAGCCGCCGACGTGCATACAGTTGATCATAATAACAATTTACAAAATCGTAACAATTATTACATAAAATTATGTTATAATGTATATATTTTTTTTCTTTACCATGTTTCTTGTGCTCTTACCTTATTGGATATATATAACAGGAGTCTAGTTTGGCGTGGCTAGAGTGCGATTAATTAGTGGATGTCGTTAGTTACTCGGTGTTCTTTTTGTCTATGGTGGCACAACGTGTTAATAATTTTTGATTAATTTGTTAAATTATTGTTGCTTAAAAATTTAAAATGAAGAAACTTAATACTAATGAAAAAAAACGTAAACTTGTTTCGGATTATTTTAAAGTACAGAATAAAATTTCCACAATTGATAAAACGGAACAAACTGAAGAAAAAAGAGATAATCCTGGTCTTAAACCAGAAACTACACAAGCAGATCATATTATTATGTCGGTAAATATTAACTTAAATAATGTAAATAAATTTGATATTGGTAATTTTATTGACAAATCATATGAATTTAAGAGTAATGAGGATAAATTGGAAATTTTGAACAACATTTGGGTACCAGAAAGTAATTATATATTTCCTAAATTAGGAAACCGAAATTTAAAATTTCAATATCAGTGGTTGCAAAAATGGCATTGGTTGGCTTATTTATCTTTGTTAAATGGTGCATTGTGTAAGTTTTGTGTGCTTTTTTCTAAAAAAAAAAGGTGGTATTGGGGATCAAGCTCTTGGTGTCTTGTGTACTGTACAATTTAACTCATGGAAAAATGCAATTGAGAAATTTAGTTTACATGAAATGAAAGAATACCACAAGAACTGTATTATAACAGTTCAAACTTTGAGACACAATGTTTCAAGTAATACTTCGATAAATTTATTGTTAGATCAATCATTAAAAGACTAAATTTCATTCAATAGAAAACTTATAATACCTGTTATTGAAACGATTATATTATGTGGACGACAGGGATTAGCTATGAGAGGTCATAATGACAGTAGCCCTTTAGCATTAGACTTTCCAATAGAAAATGATGGCAATTTTAGAAGTATTTTAAGAAATGTTTTACATTATAATAAAGAATTATTTGAAATTCGGTCTAAAGCTAATAAAAATGCACATTACCTAAGTCTAACAACTCAAAATGAAATTATTAACAGCTGTCAACTTGTAATATTACACAAAATCGTATCAGATATTAATAAATCACAATGCTTTTCAATTTTAGCAGATGAGACAGCAGATGTTAGTGGTATAGAACAATTTTCTCTGTCAGCTCGATTTATTAAAGAAAATATTATAGTTGAATCATTTTTATTATTTGTACCTGTATCTAGTCCTACTGGATCAAATTTATCTTTAGTTATAATTGATAATGAAATTTAATAGTGTTCAACAGTTAATTAAAAACCATTATCCTCAAGCTTTATATGTACATTGTAGTGCCCATAGTTTTAATTTAGTAGTATCAACATCTTGTGCCATTCCCCCTATTAGAAATGCTATGGGTACAATTTAAAGTGTTTATTGCTATTTGAACACACCTAAACGATTACATATTTTAAAAAATGAAATTTTTTCTCTAATAACTGATACAAAAAAAGTAAAACTTCAACAATTATGCTATACAAGATGGATACAACGGCATGATTCAGTTTTAACATTTTTAGAATTGTTTTAAAAGGTAAAAAAAAATTAAGGAAAAAAATAGACTGAAATATTATAAAACTAATTATAAATACTTTATACTTTAATTAGTAAAAAGATATATTATAAATTATAAATCTTTATAATAGTAAATATAGTACCCATAATGTCTTAAGTTATTTGTATTTTATACATTCGTGTAAAATTGTCTGCTACATGGAGTAATGCTAACCTTTTAGGGATTTATATAAATATAGGTAAGTTTACCAACAAATTTTGGCAAACCCCCCCCCCATGAGAAAATCCTGGCCACGCCCCTGCGACACACATACAAACACTCTCATTCACACACACATACACACGCACGTATGCACGCATACACAAACACATACTCACATACACATATACAAACACAGAAGTATTTAAACACACATACACACACATACATCTTTACAAATATACACACACACTCACACGCATACACACGCATACACAAAAACTTACGTACTCAAACACATATATGCACAAACGCAGATATACACTTATATATACTTACATACCTTGTACACAGAAAATCACGCACAAGTATTATTTATTCTTTATATTATTTAGTACATTCTGCTGAGTCGCAAAAGATTTATGAAATTAATTTTTAAATAAAATACGTGTTTTTATCCATTGAATTCGGTTGCGTTTTAAAAGTTCGATATCATAGTACGTAAATAACTAATGCTCATTTTCGTGGAAATTCCTACGAATCATATATTTTCATATACATGAATATATTATATTATACATAATTTAAATTGTTGATAATATTATTGAAAAAAAGTATTATTTTTGTTTTAATTTTATTTTTTGTGAGCCGCGGAACAAACAATTTTTCCTACACACCGGAAAAATTATTGTGAAAATATCAAACCTACAAACGCCAAAAATATTATTTGTGCGTATTTCAATCTAAAAGTTGATACACGGTATATCTGGTGTAGGTACATGTACAACACGAAGTTTGTCACATACTTACACATCAGATCGTTAACATTTAATGAGTTACTCTTATAGTTACCATTCGTCCCTCATTGATGACAAATTAACTACAGCTTCCGTGCTCGATTTTGTGTACAGAGATTTCAAAAAAATTTTCAGAACAGAAAAGGTTCAGAAAAGAAACAGAAATAGAAAATAAAACGCGTCATCGCGACGTAATAGCAATTCGTAATTCACAACAATGTAGAAACATCGTGCACATGCGGACGCGCGCGGATCATACCAACCGGCCCGGCGGAACACGGACGCGCCGGCGCCTTGTTCGACTTAACTCAAAAGCAAATTACACTATTATATTCTGCGATTTGGTTCTTAAACATAAGGATGTTTTCGTTGGCAAATGCCGTGTGTGGACACGAAGTCGCACACACTGCCGCGTTGGTGGTGTACTGCTCATAGCACGAATGTAATTAGTATAATTTCAAATGATTAAAAATAGTCATTTTTGTTTATTTCATGGACCGACATTGATTTTGAGCAAAAATTAAGAACATCAATCGTCCCGAAAAAGTCGAGCGTACAGTGGTTTATTTTATGAACGCACCACAGCGATATTTTGGGCCCCATATACGCAGGTGCAAAAACAATATTTCGAATGTAAAAGCGCGCTGTGTGCTAACGATCAACATTCGTTCGGACGTTGGTAATATTTATTGTTCAGCCTATAAGTGCATACATTATACCTGTTTGTATAATCACGTGTGTCATATATATTGTAGTTGATCTTAATGGGTAGATTTAAAGGCTTAAAATGATTTTAACATTCAATTAGATTTTTAGAAAATTCTTTTTTAGTTAATGTTGTTGAAATTGGATGTCCAGTATTAAAATATTAATAACTATTTTAATGGATACAGCAGTTGTATTATCAATTATCATATATATGTATACGCGATAGTATCTCCATGAATTCAACTTCTAAATATTATTTTCACTTTATGATGCTCAAAAGTATTTACTTATTTTTCAACGCAATATTTTAAGTATATTTACATAGAAAATTATAGCATTTTTGTCTTGTAACAACGCATACATTGTATACGTGTAACATTTTTATTTTATTTATAAACAGTAAACGGTTTCATTATTATTATAATAGGCTTTATAAACTAAGAATTAAAAAATACGTCAATATTTTTAAATAGCTACTTATTATATTATATTTTTTTAAAAAGCTTGCTACTAAAACTTTTTTACATCTTAGGGTAAGACGAGAGCCGTATGCGGCTCGCGAGCCTGAATTTGGCTACCACTCTTCTATAGTATTTATTATGGCTAAGTCAGTTTAGAGCGAAATGACACGAATTGTTTCAAGCCGTTTTGCTTTTCTAGTGTGCGTTGGGCTTAACTGTCCAAAGTAATCGCCTCGCGTTTCAATAATATATAATAATAACAAAAAAAAAAATTATTATTATTATAATAGCGATACCTGTAAAGAGCCGATATGTATAATCCGAATACCGCGTGCACCGAAATGTACGAGCTTGAAACAGGAACGCTGGAGGTCTAGTAGTCTCTTCGGAGAGAGCAACGTCTTGCGCTGTTGGTCGCGAACGGTGATATGTGGGAGCGGAGCACAAACAGCGTGTACCCAGGGCACCGGTGGGAATGAAAAACGTTGGAGGGGTACGACGGTGGTTGGTAATAGCACACGCGGTTTACACTGGTGACGCAATTGACTTGAATCGTCTTGCCAGGCCCGTCGCTAGGGTACAAGCAAGTCATGCGTTGCTTTAGGGCGGCATAACATTTTAAAGAAATTGAGGCGGCAAATTGTAAATTTATTAATATTAAATTTCCAAAAAGACAGCAATTTAATTATTATTTTGCGTCTTCATTGTTAATTGTTACCGTTTTGCTATCTCATTATGATAGCGAATGATCACAATTCACAATGTATAATAAATTAATATAGTGTTACGGTATAAGTACTGATATACGCACGTCGAACACTATAACGTGTACAGTACAAACTACAAAGTACAAGTGTATTAGTGTATACGTATAATGTATGTAGATATATCGTATATGGTATATGTAGATTGTATAAAAATTTCTGTTAAAAGTATATCAGAAATAATTGAGTTTTTAAAAGAATATTGAAAGAATGGATTTTTTAAAGTGAAATTAACTGATGAAGAAATTGCATCAGTCATAGGAATATTGGAGAAATTCCCTCAAGACCATCAAGTGCGTAAACGATTCAAGAAAACTAATTTCAACTATGAACATAAAGATGATAGTCCTCTTCATAACCCAGAAAAAAAGTTTGAAGTAGACTTCTTCAATACTGTAATAGATACAGCTATCAATTCGTTACAAGACAGGTTTATCCAGTTAAATAATCATTGTTCTAACTTTGGTTTCTTGTATGATATAAGTATTTTAAAATCTTGGGAGCATGAAACCATACTAAAGCATTGCAAAGATTTAGGGATATTACTATCTTCAAATGATACTTCTGATATTGATGTCTTTGAATTATTTGAAGAAATTAAATTATTTTGTCAACTAGCAGAATCAAATAGTTCTCCAAGTAAAAATCTTGAATATATTTACAGTCATCAACTTCAGGAAATTTATCCTAATATTGCAATAAGCTTAAGAATTATTCTTACAATTCCAGTGACGGTAGCGTCTGGTGAAAGAAGTTTCTCTAAACTGAAACTTGTAAAAAATCATTTACGATCAACAATGAGTAACAAACGTTTAACTGGATTATCAATTTTATCCATTGAAGCAGGCACAAGAACTAAACTTGGAAAATTTAGTACAAGATTTTGCAACAAAAAAGGCAAGAAAAGTTAATTTACAATTTTGAAATATTATTATTATTATAATTATAAATATTTTTCTTAATTGTATTTTTGTTTATACTAACAGTATGTATAATATTACATTCTCGTGTATTTTGTACTTTTTAAAGTTGTATTAATATTTATGGTTTTGTGTATTTCTAATTTGTAAATCAATACATGTATAAAAAATTTTCATTGTAATATTATTATGCATGTAAATATTTAATTTAGTATCTTAGGAGCAGCATTAAAATTTTCGCTTTAGGGCGGAAAATATCTTACGACGGGGCTGCGTCTTGCATCCTATGGAGCTGGTGCACGTGGAGCCTTCCAAAAGAAACTGGACTACACGGCACGAAAGAATCGGCCGTAGAATCCGAAATCGTTGCCGGTGCACAGCGCTGCAGGTAGTTGGACCAAAACCGTAAAGTTAGGTTCGGTATAACCAATTAAACATGTTGTGTAATATTTATCGTTCGAAAATTCCTAACATACACCTACTATCAAATTTATCATCTGATTGAGTGTCACATATTTTTATGTAATTAACAATAATTCTATAATTTAGCTCTTGTGTCATATATTTATCTTTATATAATTTACATTTAATCTAACCGCTGTATTCAATTAAAAAATACCAAATGTATATTATATATATCTGTATATATAAAGGAAAGTGTACTTTACCAATAACCAACGCAGAGCCGAACCTATTTGAGTTATCGACTTGAAATTTCGAGGATAGATTTTTATAATAATTTTATCGGGATTAAGAAAGGATTTTTCAAAATTTTGGTTTCCATGATTTCCTGGACCTTTTTTTTTGTGTGTGTGTATTTTATCGGCGTGTAGATTTGAATTGTTCCGAGGCTATATTTATGACTTATGAGTTATATAGAAAACACAGACTACAAATAGGTTCGGCTCTGCGTTGATTATTGGTAAATTTGTTCATAAAATTCACTAAATTGGATTGTATTTTCTTCGTTCCACTCCATATTATAGTCACAAATATTAACAGACAACATATTTTACGATTTAAAGCTTATAGGATATAAACAATGATATTACCAACTACGAGAAGAACCTCAAAAGGGACTATAGAGGCTTCAATTTAAATTCGTTCCGTATAGTATCAAAAAGTTTCGGAAATAAAAATGTATACGTGCGTAACACTTTCAAAACATCAGAATACATATATTATATTTTAGTTCAATAAAAATAAGTGTAGTATAGTTACGTTGAAAAAATAATTATCATTTTTAATATTGGGTCATTTTTTTTTTGATTTATTGTATGTTCATTAATTTATTCCTTACTAGCACTTTCTATGTATAGCCATGATTATAAATACATTTTTCGTACTATAAGTACTCGGAAAATTAATTTTAATTGTAACGTGGCAGTGACCAACTGATTAGTTGGTTACTTATATATTTAATTTATTAAACAACTTATGCACCTACTACAGAAATAGTAAAATATCATTAATAAATGTATGTATGTTTATGTACATCATTAATATTAAAATGAAAAAAAATCGATAGTTATAAATGTCCGTTGTATAAAAAATTAGCTGAATCATTTGGCTTCGCACTGAATACAGTATTGGACGAGAGCATTAACGGATTATTACTTTACATTATTTTAAGCCTATCCATGTTTACTAAACATTTTAAACTGTTAATGTTATAAATTGTTTGTTGTTCCTCACTTGTTAGGTTAGGTTAGAGAAGCTCAAAATCGCTTTAATTAACTTCACAAGTGATGAGCGTATAGGAGACAGTACATATAAGTAAAGGCATACGTATTTGACGTTAATATAAAAAAATAATACTGTACTCGAATTTACGAGCCTATAAATAATTATTCACGAACAAAAGTTCAGAAAATTATTTTATTATTTATCGAAAAACATAAAATAATCGAAAAAAAACATTTATAAAAAAGAAAAGAGTATCATTTTTTTAAATTACTTTTTTTTCTTAGTTTTAAGTTTTTTTTATCACGCATAATTACGGTTAATTCATTGCATTCTACAATCAACGTAGGCAACCTATTATAATATTTATAGATATATATCATATAATATTTATTATATATTTGTATTATAATATATATATATGTTTTATACATTTTTAACCAACAGATTTTAATATCGTACACCTACTCGGAAAACTGTTATTATATCGTTTTTCTCAACTCAATTGTCTACATTTTTTTAGTTAATATTATAGAAAATAATTGCGACATTCAATTAATTACACTACTTGAATATAATATATTAATTACATTTAGGATCTTCGTATATTTTACATTAAGAATAGAGAATGATAAAACTCTTAAAAAATTAAACAAAATAATAATATACAGTCCAGAAATTATTTATAACATTTTTATTTATTTAATTTGCCTTACTTATAGAATTTCCCCGACAACCATCTTTATTTAGTTATATCTGATTTAACTAAGAATACATTATTCTTATTTATCTCGCAAACGTTTTGATACTTACTGTTTCGTGTACCTTAACTAGTTGTACCAATTGTTAAAAACATTTTAACTTGATCAAATATCTTTGCATCATGGTAAGTGTTTATTAATTATATACCTTATATAAAAACATTTTAAAATAGTAATTTAAGAAAACATACCTTTTGTTTTCCAAATGTGATAGTTGACATTGTAGTTAATGTTGGACATAAAAATATTGTTATTGCTAATTATTGCTAATTATTGTATTCCATTTGTCGTATTAGCGTGAATGTATATCCGTACACGTCGGTCAAGCTGGAGTGCAAATTGGCAACGCCTGTTGGGAGCTTTACTGCTTGGAACATGGCATTCAACCAGATGGGCAGATGCCTTCCGACAAGTCAGTAGGTTGCGGAGATGACAGCTTCAACACTTTCTTCAGTGAAACCGGTGCTGGTAAACACGTGCCTAGGGCCGTGTTTGTAGATCTTGAACCGACTGTCGTGGGTAAGTATTTTACTTAATTATCCGTGAAATTTCGGGCATATATTTAAAACACGAAAGATTTTTTTTTTTATATATATATAATATTAGAATAACATTTTTTGGAAACAACATTATTTGTGTCGTTCAAACGTGGTGATATTATATTTTAGCTTATAAGTTCTAACTTTAAATTTGAAAATCCTAAAACCAATATTTCTGTGAAAATTAATCAGTTGATCATTGTCTATATTATAATATATTATATAGCATACAATATACAACATGTATTTGCATATTACATAATATATTATTATAGCATTATTATATTATTACAGGTTGATGTAAGTATATCATATGCGGGATTAAAAAAAAACTATCAATATAATAATACTGGTATATATGTATCAGTAAGATCTATACACCAGGATTCGAAGTACTGGGCCCAACCCATTAAAACCCACCGGGTTTTAATGGGTTGGGCCCAGTAAAAAAAACCCAGTAAAAAACCCAGAAAAAAAACCAGAAAAAAAAACCAACAAACGAAAAAATAACAAACTTCAAACTGCATATTTATTTTTTATTACTTTTTAGTACCAATAAAAATTAAAAAATAAAAATATTTAAATATGTAAGCAAAAACATTAAATATTGTAATTTTACATTTCTTAATTAATTATAAACTCATAACAATTTACAATAAACAATTCAAATTAAGTAATAACAATAAAATAAATAAGCAATAACTTTTTAATGTTTACTGGTGAATGATTATAAAGTTAACAAACAAATTAACAAATAATAAATTAACTGTATAATATTATATAGGTAGGTATACCAAAACTTTTTATATTTCGTTATAAGTTTCTTAAATATAATAGTGTATAGTAATATCTAAGCAAAAACATTTAATATTATAATTTTACATTTCTTAATTAATTATAAGCTCATAACAATTTACAATAAACAATGCAAATTAAGCAATAAAAATAAAATAAATAAGTAATAACTAATGTCAAACACTTGTCAAAACCACGATTAAAGATATACGATTATGTATATCTTGTTCAAAACTATTTAAAATGGTACATTTATGTTTTATAGATTAGGTTTGTAGTGGAACTTCTCTAATAAAAAAGTGTCAGGAAACAGCATTCATTTGAACATTTATAAAACCCATTAAGATCCATTAAAACCGGGTTTTTTTAAACCCTGCTATACACAAGTTCAAAATATCACTATTCAAAGAGATAAAACCCAATTTTGATGTATAATGTTACATTAATATATATAAATATATATTATTTTAGAAAAATGAAATCTATGTACAAAAATATTTTTAACCCTCGTACTAGTAGTAATTATTGACATTGTATGAGACTTCCTCTTGTCGCTTTCAACCCATTCTCAAATTTTTCATAGGCATTATAAGAAAAGGCGACATTTTCTTTAAAATTTGTTTAACTCCGAGATTATTATAAAAATGAAAAGTGACTTTTTAAAGCAGATACTAGGCATAAAAAAGCGATCAATATTGTCAGATAATATAATTGATAAAATAATAGTTATTTAATAATTATGATAACATGTGGGTCACGATGATTTCGATTTTTTTAAAAAATGGTGTTCCTACCTCTGAAAATTGGGGAACCTCTAGTTTTTGCAAAATAATAAACTTATAGAAATTGTGTTGTTTATAATCGATGTTTTAATGTGCTTACGTTGCGTGTTACGTACTAACGAAATGGGAAAACTCAATTCTGAAAAGAAAACATAATTCTTAGTTATATTATATTTTTGTAGTATTTTCAGCCGGTGGAATATTTTAAGGACCACTTTGAATTTATACTATTAATTGGTGTGATAAGAATGTTGAGATAAGCAAGAGAACGATGTAGCAGTGATAACTACATGTTACATATTACACTTGTTACAGACGAAGTGCGGACCGGCACGTACCGTCAACTGTTTCACCCGGAGCAGCTGATCACGGGCAAAGAGGACGCGGCAAACAACTACGCCCGTGGCCATTACACCGTCGGCAAAGAGATCGTTGATCTGGTCCTGGACAGGATCAGAAAGCTCGCGGACCAGTGCACCGGGCTCCAGGGGTTCTTGATATTCCACTCGTTCGGCGGTGGCACCGGGTCCGGATTCGCTTCGCTGCTCATGGATCGGCTGAGCGCGGATTATGGCAAGAAGAGCAAACTGCAATTCGCCGTTTACCCGGCACCCCAAGTGAGTGCGATGGGGCATGCGTTTGCTCTCCCGCGGTTTTAACCCGTGAGCACGTTCACTCGTCCTAGTCCAGGCCCGACGAGTGCAAGTGACCGCACTGGTTACGCAGTGACCACCCCTTACCTACCCGCTCACGACTAAAACACATTGTAAACGCATTGTGTGTGCTTGAACTAAAAGTGATAATTATTATTGAACGCGATAACATCATAGATTCGCACGAAATATTTTATTAAATACCTATACACAAATATGATCTTATTGCTGCCCTTGCCACGTTATACACTCATAAAATAATTATATTTTAGTTTAATTTTTGTAATTATAATATTTTATTACTTATTATTTTCCGTACATTTGTCTTACAAAGTAACAATTTCTTTTTTCCGAAGAATCTCGCGTATGGGATTCGGTGTAATCATTACTGGCTATCATCACTATATTTTAAGCTGACGTTTACTTTTCACGCGTATTATACTATATAATACCTAAAATAATCGTTGAAAACTTTAAACTTAGTGGCGTCCGCGTCCCATTGCTCAGTAAAATGATCCGTGACTTGACTATCGTATGAAAATGATAAAAAAAAAAATCCAACTGTTCCCTTCTCCTGCGTGCAGGTATCCACGGCGGTGGTGGAGCCGTACAACTCGGTGCTGACCACGCACACCACTCTGGAGAACTCGGACTGCGCGTTCATGGTGGACAACGAGGCGATCTACGACATATGCCGCCGGAACCTGGACATCGAGCGTCCCACGTACACGAACCTGAACCGGCTTATGGCGCAGATCGTGTCGTCCATCACGGCGTCGCTGCGGTTCGACGGCGCGCTGAACGTCGACCTGACCGAGTTCCAGACGAACCTGGTGCCGTTCCCGCGGATCCACTTCCCGCTGGCCACGTACGCGCCGGTCATATCCGCGGAGAAGGCGTACCACGAGCAGCTGTCCGTGGCCGAGATCACGAACGCGTGCTTCGAGCCCGCCAACCAGATGGTCAAGTGCGACCCGCGCCACGGAAAGTACATGGCGTGCTGCATGCTGTACCGCGGCGACGTGGTGCCCAAGGACGTGAACGCCGCGATAGCCACCATCAAGACGAAGCGCACCATCGTGTTCGTCGACTGGTGCCCGACCGGCTTCAAGGTGGGCATCAACTACCAGCCGCCCACCGTGGTGCCCGGCGGCGACCTGGCCAAGGTGCAGCGGGCCGTGTGCATGCTGTCCAACACGACGGCCATATCCGAGGCGTGGAGCCGGCTCGACCACAAGTTCGACCTGATGTACGCGAAACGCGCGTTCGTCCACTGGTACGTGGGCGAGGGCATGGAGGAGGGCGAGTTCACGGAGGCGCGCGAGGACCTGGCCGCCCTGGAGAAGGACTACGAGGAGGTGGGCCTGGACACGAACTTCGGCGAGGGCGAGGGCGAGGGCGAAGCGTGAACATGCGCCCAAACGGTTTTTCGGTCACCCGTGCGCGCTCGCACCAAATTTACATGTATATAATGTCTCTTATAATTATGTACGCAGTACCAAAAGTTCATTAAACGCACACATTGAATCATGACGTACATTAGTATTGTGCATTCGCGTTCGTTTAAATGATAGTACGTTACACTACCTGTCGTAAGTTTCACGAAATATCTTCGACACAATTCGTGCGAAGTGCGTGTTCGTGCTGCGTTTATATTTCCTATTTTTTTGTTGTGACTTACGCGGTATGTAGATCCATACTACGCACATTGTACACCTTACACTTATTCTAGGAGTGTTTTTAAAGTTAGTTCTATGTAACCGTTCAGTGTTCAACGAGCCGAGAGCTTGCACCATATTGACCATTATAGCGACAACAGGTTCGACTCGCGGTTATACGTGAAACACGTTTTTACGTTGGTAGGTATACGTGTACATTACATTTATAGCTACTTCACGAGTCCACTGCTCCAATGTTGAAAACATAATAATATACAAACTTATTTAGTTATATCATTATATTCCGAAAACGATGTAAGTTAAGTATTTATTTGTATCATGTTCAAAATCATTATAGGAAAATACTAAATAGACATTCTTGACATGATTGACATTCACTGATGTATCGTCGACACGTTTACTATTTCTATTGATTATGTAATTATACACAGACAAGCCATCCAGTCGTTTAAATCGGTAGTGCCTACTTGGACGCAGCCACTAACGTCGCGGTAATATTTTGCATTCAACATGATAAGCGTTGGTGCATACTATTCGAAAATCGTTGCAAGTTCAGTATTATAAGGTTTGTAAATAATATGGTTGCGTATCGAGTTACGATAAAGTGGTAGCAAAAAGTTCTTATTAAATATATGAAATAGTTACGTTTTATCTACAGCCGTGAGTATACGTGTAATATTATTTAAATTATGTAATATTATTGTGTTACACTTTATAAGAAATTAGTCCTACGCGGTCCAAACTAATAAAAACAAATAAGTTGTAGATATGAGATTTGAATGGAATTCAGTCAACGATAGCTTTTTTAAAACCATGCATATCACAGGCCCTGAAAATAAATTTGTAAATGTACGAAAAAAAAAAAAATTTCAGAAGTTATAAGGTTATTCTGATTTGTGTGAATTTTAAATCGTATGACTTATGTTGTATTTTAAATGACCGATTAAATTGTTATAATCACGAACATATAATGAAACAATTATTGTTGTAATGAAAAAACAAATTTTTTAAAATAACACAAATGGTACACCGACGACGCTTTGCATGAGATACGTGGAATTGGTTTTTTAACAGTATATAGTTGGTAATTTTAATACAAATGTTTGATCGCCACATGAAGTTTCTCCGGATGGTTCGGTGTATTTGATCTCAATCTAATACTATTAAATCCAGAGTCAATAATAAGACTTAAACAAATGATGTATTTCAAGTAAGTATTCTCATCAATATTATACCGTTGAAATGAAAGCTACAATATAATTTCAAATTCTTGAAACATCAACACTGTGTAAATTAATCATATTAATTATAATACGATTCCTATGTTATATAAACCTGGAGTATCTAATAGTAATAATCATTTTGATGATGAAAATTTGGATTTATATAAACCTGGAGTATCTAATAATAATAACTAATAATTATTAATCAACCGATGAAGATATGGACACTATGGACACTATGAATAATAGAAAATTGCTTCCAGACACTAAGACGAATAGTTGGAGGGATCTGTAAATGCTTTATTTTATGTTGTCTATCTTATATTCTAAATCTCAACTTATATATTTCCTTGTATGTATGCACATATAAATGTATTATTGTTTTATATGTTACAGCGTTCCTATGCATTATTCTATTTACAATGGAAATTAGTTGCACCTTTTAATTACTGTTAGTAAGATCTCAAAACCAGATGAATTGAATCTTTTGAAAAGTGTTTCTCAGTGGTTACGTGTACCTATAAGTACGATTTGGAGTTCAAGAACTACACATCTAGTTACAGGCACTGTAATCCAGTTATTACAGGCGTCCATGGCATAATGACCTCGTGGTGAGTTATAAGTTTTATTGAATAAAATTATACTAGGGTTACATTATTTATTGAAGTATAATTTTTTATTCCTAGAGCTGGATGAACAAATTGGTATGCACATTTATTAGAAGTGTAACCGAGTTTCCAAAATATTGGAGTAAAATGCATATTATATTGGTTGACTTGGAAGAAAAAATGTATAGGTCTTTAAGAGTACCAAGGCAAATAACAATAGAATGTAAGTAAATATTTTTTAAACTTTATTGTTTTAATAATTATTTTAGTATTGATGTATGAATAAATTTGTTCTTGTTAGAATGGTATGAGGAGTATAACGCTACAACTGTTTTCATGGATTGGATCGAAAAGTGCCTACTTAATTATAAATACATGAATATGGCTCCTTACTATGTTTCGTCACAATCTAATGTCATTGTCATTGATTAACATTTTTATTTAAGAATAGTGTTAAGAATAATCAATTATTTTCCATAAATGTAAACGTTTTAACTTTTAAGTATATTAACCATAAATTGTATTGTGGTAAAATTCAATAGTTGTCTATAATTAATTTTAATGAACAACTGTCAGTTTTTATGTTAAATAATGTATTTTCTAAGATAGTATCTTATATTAATTATAAATCGTAAAAAAAAATCTCGTTAATGATAGTACATAGAGTATATAGTATATAGAGTACATAGAGTAAATAATTATCGCGCGAGTAAAACCAAGACGGTTGCAGTAATTTATTGTACTATTATTGTTGCGTACTAATTATCACTGTTCTCTTGCTATAGACCAATAATCATTGTAGGGTAGCAATGCTTTCAATACTCTGTGGTTTGATGTTGCACATTAAATCCACTGTAATAGTTGACAGAATTGTATTTGATAAAAAAAATACCAGTACTTACTCGATTTTACAAACCAAGAGAGAAATATTTTACATCAGTAGTTATGTATACCTACCTACGACATACATAATATTCAATACTCCCATAACCATACACCTGTAACATAATGTTTGAAACATTTTAATAGAAGAATTGGTTTTAAATATTATGTAGGTACTATTTTATCTTTGATATTTATTTATTTATTTATTTATGTGATAACTTTAATTTTTAATTTATTTTAACGATTTTTAATCAACGATGATCTTAAATGGACATAAACATTTTAATGCTTATAGGTTTAAGGCAAATAGTGTATTAAATTTGTCGTAGTGCCAACTTTTTAATTAGTAACCATAATACATGTTAGAGTAAGTAAGACAATTACGAGACAATCTAGATTAATTTATTTGCCTAAAATTACGACATTGTTACTTTCTCTACACATTAATTATATTATTATTATTTTTATATAACATACATAGTACCTATCTAATTTAGGTCCACAAAATATCATTGTTCTAGTCAAAACAATATAGTATCACATCATATTTCATAATAATGATTTTTACCAACAAAAACACAATTACACATTGTATTAGAAAAAGATGACAAAAATAATAGTTACATAATCTAGTATTCTTGTCAACACATTTTATCTTCTGTAATATAATAAACTTTTTTTTTATGTACATAAGGGTTTATACATTATCCATTACATAATTTGTTTATTTGTGGGACAGTATTCCGATTTGTCAATTTTATATATTGAAAAAGATTTAGCTAGTAAAATTAATAAAAATGAAGTTATTTCTGTTTTTCAAGCATAATGTGATAGAACAATTTTATCATGTTAATATTATTTTAAAAATATTATAAAGAGTATTTTTTTCCCATCAGTTAAACATTTTATAAATTGTCGATGTAAATAAAAGGTATAAGGTATATTCCACATGCATTTTTCCTATATATATTAACAGCTGTGTCTTTAAAGCCAAGATATTTATCAAGATTTTCGCTGGTAGAGTAAATGTTTTTATTATTATAATCTAGAATCTAGATGAATTACCTAGCTTCACCCGTGCATAATTATGAATGTAAAATTGTAGCAATAGTGAAGGATTATATATAAAAGTTTGTGATTACTACCAATGAATTATTTGTTTGTACGATTATAATTTTTTTTGTATCTATTATTAAACCTATGTAAATTGGTATTTTTTATGGAGGCTTAAGCACCCTCAGATTTTTTATTAAAATTTATTGCGATCTTGCATTAGATACAGTTAGTCAGTTAGATCAGATTGTGTATTTACTAATTATAATAATAATATTTATAATTGATTCTAATAATTCTGTACACATATTGTTATAACAAAATGATTTTATAGTTATAATTATAATTTGTTATTTGTTATTTTAGTTTACTTTATTTATGAAAATGTACAAATGATTCAATAGTTGCTCAATTGTATTATGGTTTAAGTCAAAACTTCTTGGTTTTTAAGAATATTTTAGAATAATGTAGAAAATTGTCCTGCATGTATATCTCCTGTTAATTTGGTTCCCGTATTTACAATTTATTTTACTTATCTATTGTGTATACTTATATATAGCTAGGTCTGGTTACTAGACATTAGAGTGAAGAAGTTCAAGATTAGAATTAAAGATTTCAAATATAAATAAAACATCAATAGTAATACGTAAAATTATAAACGTAAAATAATTTCGCAAAAAAATTAACTTTTATATTTATGTATAAAAAATAATTTCTCTCGGCAACGTCGGCTTTAAAAAAACAAATTTCGACTTTTTAAGATTAATTTTATTTATTTGTCAAGTAATGTTATAATTTGGAGAGTTATAAATTATTATGTTGTATTCTAACAAAAACACTCCGACAAAAGCCGTGTAAAAAACCACTAATGATAAAAAAGCTCTAAAAGTTATGATATAATTGAACACCTAAAAGTCATTGAATTATTGATATAAACGTTCTGGTAATAATTAAAATTAGCTTGGAAATTTACGTTTAAATCTAAAAATATAGCATTACCGTTTTGTACTTAGTACTACCATGGAAATAGTTTAATAGGTAATAATATAATGCTATAAATTCACCAAGCTAAGTTAAATTATTTGCAAGATATTTTTATCAATAATTCAAAGTCTATTATGTATAAGGATAAATAATAATAAATAAATGTTCATTATTTAGCATAAAAGCGTGTGCGAAGTAGTATTTGTAGTCACGATATCAGCGATAACAAGATATACGGTAAGAACTAAGAAGTATCTACCAAGTAAGAAACTAAGAACGTCTACCCGCTTTTACCGTATCTAACGATATAACATATTATATTGTATTATTATTATTTATTATTGTTATATTATATATAATAATAAATTAATAAATAATAATCACGTATTTTCAGCTATTACCACGATTTAAGATATAATGGTTGTTCGACTATGTTGTCGGGCTATGTAAATAGTTTTATCACATGACGCTTGAAATTGAAGAACTTGAAGAACAGCTGCTCAATTGACTTAGAGCGCTCTTTGCCGTGAATAAAATGTAATACTAAATAGTAAATACCTCGGTCTTTTCAATTTGGAAATAATTATTTACCTTGCGTGAACACATTGTCTTATATAAAAAAAACTTTTCGTAGTCACCCATCTCAGTATAGCTTGGGACGGCATAGTTTTTTGAATAATCTATGCCTATCTTAGGCTGTAGCCTTAGCAGTAAAAGCGGTAATACGGCCGCGTGTAGGCAAACAAAAACGCCGGGAAAGTATTTGAATGGTAGTATCGAGCCGTACGGCACACACGCAAATCCAGATTTTGGAAATCTATTTTTTTGATTTTATTAGTGTTATACCTAATTGAAGGATGTTTCGATTTTTTTATAATATTATGTAGATTTATTATGCCAAAGTCAACGTCGTAGACCGAAATGCGATGCCAGAGCCGTAAAAACTATATAAGAACCATTATAATGTTGTTGGGTAGTTATTATTAATCGATATATGCTATATCATGACCTTGTGAGTAACTGAGACACATTTCACTGCTACAGTGTTACACAGTATAATTGTATTTCCGTTGCGCGCTAACTATTTTGAGAGAAAAATCGCCATATTTTTTAGTTGAATCAACTGTTATTTTTGTGTTTCTGCGTAATATTTTTATTAGCTTCAGGTAGGTGTCACCACCAACGTTATTACTATTACCATATTTTGGTATACGTGTAAGGATAATCCGATGGGCGAGGAAGCAGATAGGCCTTTTCAGATAAAAGTAAAGGACGAATATACATAAAGGTTGGAGAAAGTGTCACCGGAGTGTACGCCGCGAAAACCGTGCTCCAATATCAGTGGTTTTCAAAGTTTTTTTCAACCACAACGTCACATCTCGACGTCATGTGCTCGGCACGTATTTTCAGCGACGAACACATTTTTAAGACGATTTTTCTTCATTTCTTAGCACATCGTTTACTCATTTAAGAAACGTGGAGCACGTACGCGGGCTCGCAGCTTCAGAACCACTGACGTGTACCACTTGACTGTTGCGTCGACATCATCGACACCCTGCACGCTGTGCCGTCGGGGCGGATATGTAAATGTGTCCAGTGTCGGTGGCGGTTTTCACCGTGTAGACGTGTCACCGCGAACGGCGGCAAGTATGCGGAGGCCGCACAGCGGCGGCGGGTGCGCCCGTCCACGCAGTATGACCACGAAACCACGTGATGGGACTTCATCCGATTATGCGTTCGATCAACGGGCACCGTCCCGGCAGCGCTCGCGTCTTGTTGGTCGTTGATTGGTCACCGATGTCGGCGCCGACAACCCGTGGATTTGTTTCACACATTTTCGAATATCACGTGCCCAACACCGTGCGGCCCGCATCCCGTCGCGCGATTCGTGCCCGAACTTAAAAAATCCGCCTGCTGCTTGTTCCTGCGCACAAACCCCCCGGCGCCGGTCGTGCGATCGCATCCGAAGACACGGTAAGATTTGAAATGCCATATTTTTTTTTTTGTCTCGTCTTTATCGTAATAACCGATTATAATACAGCCAAGTCCTCGGGTATGGGTAACAGTATTACTGTCATATATCTATGAGTTTTAATTTCATTCGTATGACCGCGGTAACACGACATGCCCGATTTGGTAATCACAACTTAAGACGTGACCGCACTTAAATGAGATTCTAATAATACGTATTAAATAATTGAGTACAATGAATACCTACTGTTATATTCGATTTGAAGTTGGTTATAATCAGTACAAGGCAATGAACGACGATGTGTGTATACATTGTGATTGTGGTGTGTATTTACATTAAATATTTCGGCTTATTTCCTGTTTACTGCCTCCGCCGTATCTCGTACTTTGTTAGCTAGAAATTTCGCTGATGTGTCTTGCTGTTTGAATTTAACAAACACAAATCAATAATGTAATATTATTACATTGTTTTCCTTATTTTTATAAACAGAATATTGGTCTACCATAACTCGTCCGGCAATTATACCGGTGTGGTGTAAACGGTATTGTTCAACTAATTACTTTACTATCGATATCAAGGTGTAACATATCCGTTTGAGGAAAAAATGTATTTTATTTTGAAGGTGGGTAAAACGAAATAAGCTATAGAAAAAACTTTATTTTTCTTGTCGTATTTAAGGGAATAGTATAACAGCAATTCGTTACAAACTATGGTATTTATCGGGGCACATAAATAAAGTGTTGGTCAACGAACGATGCGGTTGGACTCTTAATAAGTTATAACTAGGGCTAGGATAGTCTAGGATTTTGCACTTTTTTTCAGGACTTACAGAATATAGATTTTCATTGGAATTGGTCATCTACGAGTTCAAATAAATAATTTTACTTTTTTGGATTTAGGGTCATTTTTTAGCATTTTTAGGTCGTTTTTTCAATTTTACGGGCAGTTTTTGTACTTTATTGAAATCTGTGAAATATTTTTATGAATTTTCATTTACACTAGATACTGATGATAGTAGTTATAAATAAATTTGTAACAGAAATAATACCGGATTCAATATTTCGATTTCAAAGATAGTATGTTAATAGTTGCCATTTTACGAAGAAAACTATGAAAACTCTCAAATTTCAAATGGCTATAAATAGCATAAAAAACTTCAAAACTGTTTATACCATTCCTAGAAAATAGCCATATAAATATTTGACGAAAATTTCAAATCCCTACAGTCAATATTTGATGTAAAGAGTCTAATAAAGTATGAATGTGAAAATGTTACGTAAAAAAATGTTTTCTTGAAGCCAACAAATGTTGCTCATTATACAAAAATATTTTGAGATTTTCTATGGAACAAATTTTAATGTAATAATAATTAAATGTATAATGTATTAACTTATTAGCTGTATAGACACTGTATAAGCAAATACTAATTCTTATCATATCGCCATCAAAAATAATCAAACAATTAATAATCAGAATAAAAAAGGGCGAGACTCCTACGTCGAGTAAGTTATATGAAGGTGAAAGTATACCACTGTATTGGTGTTTTAAATATGAAACCAATGTACTATTGATTTTGAAAACACGACTCTGAATAATGAGATCAGGAGGATCAGTTTGTAAAATGTTTATATTTATAAAAAGGAAAAAAGATTAAGACTTTTAAAATAGGAATTCCTACAAAAAGATATAGTCTTGACTCTTGATCGCCATTTTTTCTAAATTAAAATACCTATAAAAAGCATAAAAAATGCTTAAAATCTTTTAACATTAACACTATCTCTAGAAATTGCGTATATAAGTGTCCTGTACAAATTACAAGTCCCCTGTATTTAATTAATTATTTAATACATTAAATTAATTAACTAACACCCTTTAATCTATATCACAAAAACACCATATTGCAGCATAAGTATAATTTTCTAACGCTTATAAAATATTTTTACGATTTTTCAGTACATTTCTTTGGAGCTCACTGGGTAGAGCAAGTCTCTAGTATATTAAGCTTTATTTTTAATTCCTTAGTATTCATATTGAAATGTTTATCAACTTGCAACTAAAAATAATATACAGAATTCGTGATTTTTATTGATTTTAATCAAAATTTCAAATTTAAACGCTTATTAATTAATAAATAATAAACGTAACTTCAAATTATTGAGAATTTTTCATACACGTAAGAATAATTTACGAAAAATATTGTTTTTCAAAATTTGAAAATTTGTACAAATTTTTGTATTGCCATTTTACGAATAAAAACTATGAAAACTCTCAAATATCAAATGGCTATAAATAGCATAAAAAAATTCAAAACTGTTTATACCATTCCTAGAAATTAGCCATATAAATATTTGACGAAAATGTCAAATCCCTACAGTCAATATTTGATGTAAAGAGTCTATTAAAGTATGAATGTGAAAATCAGTCAAATAAAACTAATGGTAAAATTACGATTAGATAAAATCACAAAAAGAAAACATTTACTAAAATAGTAAATTACCTTGATGAGAATGTGTGTAAAAATCTGTTATTATCTGTGTGTAAATATTAAGGATTATCTATTAATATTGTTTAGTTATATAAATATAAGATATAGTTATTCAGTGAAGTAAAATACATTATTCTCAAAAATATAATAAAATTCGAGGGTTTGAACGTTAAATATTGACAAAACAGCAAAAATTACGAAAATCCGCAACATTTTTAGTTAATAACTTATAAAATTTTCAATTTTAATACTTAAGCCTTGAAAAATTGTTATAAGATTATTCAGATGTAGAAATTGGAATATTGTCGAAATTGGGTATATCAATGAATTCGATTATACGATATTTGTTACTTGATTATTATTTATGCATATATGTTGTCCCACCAAGAATTTAACTATTACTATACCCAGTGGCGTACATTTGAATTTGGTGTAGGGATGTTAAATAAAATAATACACTCGAAAATGACTGTCTTATATCTCTTTTCTCAGAAATCACTATTTGATTAAAAATTTGAAGAATGTCGGTGTTAAACTATATTTATACAAAAAATAATATTATTTTATATGAAATGATTTTTTACATAAAAAATGCAAGTATAACTTCGTCAAGAAGTAAAGTGCCTTAAGAGGACCAAAATTCCTAATAAATTACCTTTCAACCAAGAATTACTAGAAAACCTAAAATACGATTTAGAAATAATATTTAATGACATTGATTTTCGACGTATAAACATTGTGTTGAAAACAGAAAATGTAGTAAATTTTTACTTCATGAAATTAAAACAAATATCAATAGTTTTTTTTATTTTAAATGGATCATAAAATAAAACCAATCTTACCTAAATAGTTAAACTGTTATAACAGAGTTGATTAGTTGATACGTATTTCATTTACTACATATTGCTTGAACATCACTCGAAAGGTTTTGAAACATTAACACATATTATACATTACAATATACTTGTACATGAAAATCATGTTATAGTGATATACAAAAATAATCCGATTGCTATCTGAAAAGTTAATACCTCGGTGATAGATATAGATTATGGAGTATATTTTGTTAACTGCGTATACCCGAACATCAATTATTACTATAAATAAGTATGATTTTATATACCTAAATATCTTGCTAAACAGTTTTAGTAAGGTATCACATAAAATATAAATAAATAAATTGTTATATGTACGATTATGCATTTTATAGTGAATAAAATACAAAACAATTATAATTTTGTAAAAGTGTAAAACTATTAAATATAATATCACTCTATTTTTCGACCCCCCCCCCCCCCTCCTCACACTCCCTTAAGTATACCACTGGCTATATCTACTATATCTTCTGAGATAAAAAAAGTCTTCAAATTCTGTTTTTTTTATATAAGACTCACAGGAACAAGGACTACAAATATTTCATATTTTAATTGAATTTAATGTTTTGTTAAAAGTTAAAAATAATTTCGAAAAATTGCTAAATTTCTGGAAATTATTAAAAATCATGAAATTAAGTAAAATAAAATGTTGAAATATCAAAATGTTCAGAAAAAAAAACTATAAAATGGCTATCTTCAAACTTTTTTAAACTTTTTTATCAAAACATTAAATTCAATAAATATATGAAATATTTGTAGTCCTTGTTCCCTGGATTTTATAAAAAGATATTGTTCTATCTTCATTGTATCAGGTGATGTCGCAATGTATATCTTTGGTGGGACCCTGTATTTGGGTATATTAATCGTGAAAACTTAAAACACTTACTGAGCCCTTAAATCACCATTTTATATACAATATCAACTTTCAAAGTATTCTATATTTACAAAAATAATAACATTAAAAGTTCAACATACCTTATAAAACCATCTTTAGAAATAAAAAGTGATCCGCCTGACCTGTTTCACTGAAAATTATTTTTTCGAGCGCAATTCACACATCACAGTTTCTCACCCGACCGTCACAACCTAGGAGTTTCACCATTTATTTTTATTGAGATTACCGCTTTATTATAACTAGACGTCGAATTTATATTCTCTTAATATTCTTTTAAAATACCAGATATATGATGTTTTATGTCCTTAATTATGCAAAATATTCTTTTAAATAAAAAAAAAAGATAATTCTGATAAAATGTATTATTTATTAATTTGGTTTTAATTTTAAAAGTTATAATTTATAATTTTATAAAGGATGAATTTGCACCACGATAATTTTGTTGTACAAGTTTACGTAAGTGTCCGATTAAACGGAAAAAAAAAATGTACATACTTTTAATGTATAAAGATTTAGAATAAATGTATTAACGTAGTTTTTTTCTAGCTCAGATCAAATACCAATTTTTATGAACCTAATAAAGTTTGAAGCTAGCAAAGGCCTTATTGGGTGCCCATTATAACATCTAGAGGTACACTGACCATGTTTGGCTGTCATAACTAAAAAATTATATGAAATTTAACTTTTATTGTTCATCACTTTTTATAATATATTCTAGAATCAATGATAACATTTAAAACATGTCACAAGTATTTAATGATGGTAAAGACACAATAATTTTTGCCACAAAAGAAGTTCATCATTCATCAGTCACTTAGTAAAGTTGTGCTTTCGCCTTCAGAACCGTCTCCAGGTCTTATATTTCCCGATGGCTCCATCAATTGGAGCTTCCCTAGTTTAAGTGGAAAAGTAACTGGTCCTTGTGCAGTTGAATTTAGAGAATCATTTACTTGTTTCCATTATGGTAAACAAAAACCGAAAGGTTTGGACTGTAGAAACAAATTCGTAGTTATGACGCCTTGTATGCATACATATCCAGAGTTGTATAAAAATAGTACGAATAAGAATTTTTAAGTCTATTGCAAAGAAAATATTTTGTAATATTTGTCAAATTATTCAGAATTTGTTTTTTTTTGTCTTGAATACATGTTTTAATATTACTCAAATGTAAAACTCTGGGTCCGCCTATGGGTTCCAGGACACCGGGATTTTTCCCGGTATCCCGGTGGGCCACTCCGCCCCTGCCTAGAATATTATTGTATTGTAGCAGGCACGCCAACGATGTGGACCGTTACGTCGGTATTATGTATTATTATGGTATATTGGTCACAGTACGAACATGCTGCCGCATGGACTACGACCGCCGCGCAGGACGTCTACATAGTGTGACCAACATTACAGAAACACGGTTTACTCGTTTGGTCGACGATTATCACCAAAGTCACCAGTCACCAGTCTCGCCATTATATTTGTGTTGTAGCAGTCGATGCTCACTGATTTCACGTCAACGAAAAAGGCGAATTATTTCAACTGTTGAATCTTGTGGAAAAAATTTCTCAACAAATATCAAATAGTTCAAAAGAAGCAACTCGTCTAAAACTAAACTTATTCATCATAAACTGAAAAAGAAGAAGAAATGGAATTTACAGATTTTGTAACACAGGTATGTATCTGTTATATTAATCATTAGCCAAACAGAAGTACGAAGATACCGACGGATACGCTTCATAAATTAACCATGTTCAATTTCGTATCTTTTCTTGTAAAAAACACTAATCCGGGCATATTTATCATTAAAACTTAAAAAACATTTCAACCAAGTCTCATATACGTATATAAATGTGAAAATGAAAACCTTTGAGTGATATATTCTCGGAAACTACTGAACCGATCGTTATGATTTTTTTTTTTTTAATTGAAGAGTTTATTGCGGAGATGGTTTATGGCATTTGATCGATTCACTAACTTTAAAAACAAAGGAGTTATCAATTATCATAAATAATGACCTGTTACGTAGACTTAGTGGGTGAGGTTCGCGGTACGGCAACTGACGGCGGCTAGACGTGGCCGGCCAAACTTCAAAAACTACAAAAAATATTTTTATCTTACCAAATGTCAAGTAACTGTTGATGTAAACGTTTGCTGATTGTAATATATTTCATAATATGTGTATTGTATTCCTTTTTTAAAATTATACTTCACAGTCAAATTTGACAAAATATTTTATTTGAACCAAATATTGAAATATTCATACAATATTATTGATCAAAAGGTTCTACTTTTTTAATTGATCATTGTAAAAAAAAACAAATTTACATTATGTTTAATATAAATTATACTATTTTATAGGAAATTATTAACAGTCAAAACCTGGAGAAAGCGTTCAATCAAGCCGTCGCCCTGTTTTCTGATAAACCTGAAGAAATAAACATGCCGCATAATGAATCTAATTTGTATGAACAGGCTACTCATTCTGAACACACATTTAATAATAATTTTGATGATGAAAATTTGAATATACATAAACCTGGAGTATCTAATAGTAATAACTATTTTGATGATGAAAATTTGGATTTATATAAACCTGGAGTATCTAATTGTAATAATTATTATTCAACCGATGAAGACATGGACACTATGGATACTATGGACACTATGGACACTATGGATACTATGGACACTATGGATACTATGGACACTATGAATAATAGAAAATTTCTTCCAGACACTAAGACGAATAGTGGGAGGGATCTGTAAATGCTTTATTTTATGTTGTCTATCTTATATTCTAAAACTCAACTTATATATTTCTTTGTATGTATGCACATATAAATGTATTATTGTTTTATATGTTACAGCGTTCCTATGCATTATTCTATTTACAATGGAAATGAGTTGCAGCTTTTAATTACTGTTAGTAAGATCTCAAAACCAGATGAATTGAATCTTTTGAAAAGTTTTTCTCGGTGGCTACGTGTACCTATAACTACAATTTGGAGTTCAAGAACTACACATCTAGTTATAGGCACTCAAAAAACAGGTGAATGTTCCAAACGCTCCAAGAAAGCATTGTATGCAGTTCTATCAAATAACTTTATCATCAATATTAATTGGATTAAGGATTGTTTGGAAAGTAAATGTTTGATAGCAGAGGTAGTTAATAAAATTTTAATACTTTTACTGGTGGTGTATTTGTTAATTAATTTTTATTTGTTTTAGCAATATTATTTAGCTGATGATGAGAATAATGAATCGGCATTCTTAACATCACTGCGAGTCAGGCTAGGTCAAATTAATAGTCCATTGGAGTGGATTAAAAATTGTGTTGTATATGTGTACGAAGTGAATCATAAGCGTCCATGGCATAAAGACCTTGTGGTGAGTTATAAGTTTTATTGAATAAAATTATACTAGGGTTTCATTATTTATTGAAGTATAATTTTTTATTCCTAGAGCTGGATGAACAAATTGGGATGCACATTTATTAGAAGTGTAACAGAGTTTCCAAAATATTGGAGTAAAATGCATATTATATTGGTTGACCTGGAAGAAAAAATGTATAGGTCTTTAAGAGTACCAAGGCAAATAACAATAGAAAGTAAGTAAATATTTTTTAAACTTTATTGTTTTAATAATTATTTTAGTATTTATGTATTGATGTATGAATAAATTTGTTCTTGTTAGAATGGTATGAGGAGTATAACGCTACAACTGTTTTCATGGATTGGATCGAAAAGTGCCTACTTAATTATAAATACATGGATATGGCTCCTTACTATGTTTCTTCACAATCTAATGTCATTGTCATTAATTAACATTTTTATACATGAGGGTGTCGATGATGTCTACGCAACAGTCAAGTGGTACACGTCAGTGGTTTTGAAGCTGCGAGCCCGCGTACGTGCTCCACGTTTCTCAAATGAGTAAACGATGTGCTAAGAAATGAAAAAATGAAGAAAATATAAAATAGAATAGTGTATAATTATGAACTTAAAATGAAAATGATAATATTTTTTTTACTATTTTAGAAGTTTAACAACATAAAATAAATGGCAATGATTATAACTTGCACTTAAAAAAATTATATTTTTTTATTATATAATTGGATAACTTATATTTTACTTAATGATTAACAATTAAATTGTTTTCTAATAAAGATAGGAATCACTTCATTGATAATTATTTTGTATACATTATTTCAGTTCATTATTTAACTTAAGCAAATAACTAAAATATTAATTAATAACTTCATATATTTATAACAAGGATGTTTATTATAATTATTAGATTAAAAAAAAAATTGAAAATTGTTCTCATGGCAATAATTAAGAAAAAGAATCATATTATAATATTAAAATGAGATGTTTTTAAGTTCTTGATTATCAACATATATTGTGATTTGTATTATTCCTATAAATCCATACATGATCATACACATGATTATTTATCCTAGTAATGGATACTGATATTGATTTAAGTAGTTTATGGTATCATCTACATCAGTGTTTCTTAAACTGTGTGTTCCGGGAAACCTTGGGGTTTTGTGTACAACTCGCATGGACTCTAGGAAAGCCTCGTAAAAACTGTTCAAAATTTTACAACAATTAATATTAATAATAATTCTCATGGCGGTTCCACATAAAAAAAATTATTGTTTGGTGCTCCGTAATCTCAAAAAGTTTAAGAGACACTTGTCTATGTCATTAAATCACTAATATTAAATTATACCTATAGATAAAATATTTAGTTTGATTAGTCCATGTTTTAACCTCAATTTGTAAAATGTATTCTGTACCATATTACCAATGACATTTTGTTATTTGATTAGAAATGGTTAAATATTTGGAATTAAATTGTTCATCACCAACTTGTATGCTATCAGATGCCGTTCAATTATTGTTAACCAACATATTTTTCACGTCTGTGTTTTAATCGCTAGCTGCAATTTTATACAAGCATTTAGGTAAGACGGTACACATGACATACCTTAAACATAGCATCAATTATGTTTGTGTACGAGTATAAGAACTTTGATTAAACTTTTTCTAGAACTATTTAATTTTTTTAAGAATGTAATAGTTCATGGCCACTTCCAATGAACAGTAAAGAACTAGTTTTTACAGCAACAAGGAATTTTAAGACATACTAGATCGAAGTGTAGTAGATGGTCAAAGATCTGCCGTTAGCGGACCGAACCCAGTAGTCAATACCATCAGACCGCAAACAACGACAAATAATCGTCGGCAACAGCGAAGAAAAAAAAAAAAAAACACTAAAGCAATCTGTCCGAAATCATTTGAAACACTCTCCGCAATCGTCGGCGAACGATTTGACGCGAGTGCTGTTGATGTTGACGTGTGAAAACTGCATTGCACGACGTAGACGATGGGCGGCGTATTAATAAATTAATAAATAATTTAAATACAACGCGCGGTCCGGTATCCATATCCGTCGAGACTACAATGCTACAGTCGTTATACCCATTAGCTGTACCACATCATCCACAACAGTCCGTGAAAATTCCTATTTTACGCGTCCGTATAAAAGCATTCTACGACCGTTGACTTCGTATCACGTACATTCACTATCTCGGTGTTAAAATCGGAACGTTACGAACGCGTCGTGGAAGAAGAACGTAATCGCTTCGGCGGCCGTTCCGCGCGCTGATAACGGGCGACGCGTACTATCTACGGTTCGAGACGACGGACGGTCGAACTGACGCGACGCACGTTAAATTGTGAGATAAGTTCAAAAATTCGCTAACGTGTAAATCGTCTCACGTCCGTCGCTCGTGACCTTAACGCACGTTTTCGCGGCGAGACAGTCGTTCGGACGCGTAGACTCCGTTTTCCGACTTTCCACCGAACCGCTACGTTTTTAACGCGCTGATAACGGTCCGACTGGTACAAGCGCGTTCGGCTGTCGACCACCCGTGTCGTCGTTACCAGTGGCGAGCCCGAGTCCGCGGGAATCACGCAACCGCACTCGGCGAAGCGATAAACCGTCACCGCACAGCGATGGCCGTTTGCGACGTGTGCGTCAACTTGTCCGATATCATGACGCCGCAGTCGTTTTCCAGCCTGGTCACGACGCTCATCAAGTATTTGGTGTACGAGAAGCAACTCATCCCCTATCCGTACGACCGATTGAAGCTGTACGTGAAGAAGTACAACGAGCTGAACTTAGAGGTAAGCAGTCTCCGGCGTTCCGTTCGCTCGTAACCCGCGACGAACGATACTCGTCGTTGTGTGTCGACCAGAATAGCGATAAGTGTTCTAAATGGTTCTTTTTTTTGTTCTATGATGGAATTCCAGCAAAACCAATGTGATCAAAATATTAAGTACCGACTGGCTTCGGATAAGTATTTCAAAAAAGTGTCTGACACGATCAACGCCCTCGAAACCGTTTTTCAGGTAATTTCAATTTTATTCACTTGTTTGAGATACTTATTACTCATAATTTCTTAGCAATTTGTAATGATCACACCGTTTAACTTGTTAAAACTGTGCAATTTCTATTCCTGTTTTAGTGTATTGAAAATGAATTTCACAAATGCGTGAAAAACCATATTGAGTCAGTTGTAATACTAATTGGTTCCAGTGTACTTAATCCATTGACTGTATTTAAAATAAATGTACCAGAATTGAGTTATACACATTGTGAAAAACATCATTCGTCCAGACAGCACATAGACAATGTATTTAAGTAAGCTAACACTTTAAATGTTTATAGAATATTTGTGATATAGGTGGCTAAACAATATTTTAAAACTTCATATTAAAATTAAAATGTCGTAATTATATTGAAAATCCCAAAATTAGAATGCTTTGCCAAGTACAGTAGAACTTCCATATAACTGTCACCGAAGGGACTGTAAATAATGACCGCTATTTAGAGGTGACCATTAACAGAAGTTCAAGACCTTCCAGGTGACCGCTATATAGAGGTCATATATATTTTAAAATTAAAACACCAATATTAAAATAACGCAAATGAATATGGGTATTAAAAATTGTATTTATGATTTACAAAATAATGTAGGTAGGTAGGTAAAGTTTAAAATTAAAAAAAAATCTGATAAGCTTTTATAAATATTAAAATTAAAAAAATTGAGTTATATTAGTTTGTTTGAGATTCATTTGATTATTTGAACAATTTTTTTCAAAATAAATTTCTGCGGTTTTTAACATATTATAACCATCTACATCACCCTTTTGAAGAGTGAAAGCTGATAATTGTTTTATTTGAGTTAAACCCTCAGAATAGTTTGATACAGTGTACTTGGGTTCTTCATGTGTTTCCTCCTCGTCATTATCTGTTGTTATGAATGACTTGATATCAGTACTATCGTCTTCAGTTCTTAGATTTTTGTCGACCAAAAAAAACTCTTCACCTTGCATATGAGTTGGCAGCATATTAACTAATTGTTCACCAACAATTATTTAGTTTTCAAGATCTGTGTTATCTAAATCTACAGGCAAATTTTACAAAATAAAACCTGATTTTTTAAAACATTTAGTAACACAACTACCAGTTTTTCGCTTTACAGACTGTTTAATCCACATCAAATCGTCTAATACAGTATTGCTTTTTGCAAGTTCATCAGCATCTTTTACTACGTTTATCTGTGATAATATTCGCCTAAGTATCATTTGTCGGTAAATAACTTTAAAATTTTGGATTATACCTTGATCTAGAGGCTGATAGTGTGACGTCGCCTTATCGACATCATAAATTAAGCTCGTTAAAGATAAACTGTCAAAAATAATTTCAAAATAATAATTTTCCATTTGATATACTTTTAAACGTTGACCGTTAATTAGAGTGCCCGCTATTTAGAAGTATAATGTATTTTTCCCATAACACTCGACGGGACCAAACAAATTGACCGTTACATAGAGGTGACTGTTAACGGAAGTTTTACTGTATTATATATAAAAAATTATTTAGACCTTTAACAAAATCCTATGAAAAAATACAAAAAAACAACTAATCAATTCATCGTTTTGTTCCTTACATTATTTCATTTACTCTTATATTATAAAATATAAATTCTAAATTAATTATTTTGTTGTACGTATGTTAGCAATTATATTGCAGTGTACGTTTTCCAATGTTATATCTGAATTTTGGAACTTAATATTCTTATTGATGCATTTAATTTCTAAGCATGCTTTTAACTATTTGTTTTAGGAGTATATTGAATAATGACAAGTTTAATGATATATTGACATCAAATATAATGATTGAAACAAATTTGTACGTAATGTTCAAAGTAAAAAAAGGTGAAAAAATGGTTTCTGATTGGTGTGTGCCCAAGGAGCAATTCCATAGTTTTCGTGGAAAACAAATAGTTTTAAGATTTGACCAGCCGCAAGATGAGATAAATTCAAAAAAATACGAAACTTGTTGCATCAAAAGTTGTGTAGATTTTGAAGTATTTGTAGATTTTGAAGATAATAAATCTAATGTAAAAACACTAAATAATACATTTACAAATAGAGTTGTTGATTGGTATTTAGGCAAATATCATATTACCGGTTTTAAAAATTATAAATATAATGGCATACCAATATCCGATACATGGTTAAATCCAAATATAATTGGTAGTATGTTTTCATAAATTAATAATGTTTTACCATAAGGAATATATCTAGAAAAATTTATTTTGTACATTATTCAATACTAAAACAAATCTAATTAATTTAACTGTTTATGTTTTTATTTATTGTTTTTTAATCATGTATTTATTATTTATGAATGACCTATGTATGTAATAATTGAAAATTGAACGATATATTTTTCTTTTGTCAATGTAGTGTAAAAATGTTTAGGATTGACACGAATAACACATATTAAATATCCTTAGATAAATAAATAATGTTTATACATTTATATATGTAACTTTTTTTTTAATTACTGTGTTCATTACATTTTTCTTTATACAAATTGCCGAATAAAAATTTAAATTTTTACCATTTTATTTTGTTTTGATTTATGTTTATAATTGCATGTGCAATATATTTTTAAATTATTTATTATATATTGTGTATAATGAAATTGATTGACTGAATATGTTTTAATATTTTCTTAATGTTTCCGGGCACTTAAAGCAATATACAATTTGAGATTTTTAATTATTTAATCCTTATTATAGAAATACTCTCATTTAAACAGTCTAAAAAAAAATGACCATTTTAAATGGTCAACTATATTTCACGGTTTCTAAACATGTTTCACTGTCTAATCATCAGGGCTCGGAAGTTGTAGCACTAAATATTTTACTTTTTAGCTCTTAAATATGCAGATAAAAATTCCAAAATATGCGCTATAAATAGTACAAAAAATCAAAAAATATGCATTTCACTTGAAAAAATTATAATCATAAATTTATTATTAGAAAAATTAAACGTTATCAAAAATTACATTTATAAATTACTAATTATACAATTTTATAAAATGTTTAGGCTCATTAATGGCTCAGGGACTGGTTGAATTATAAACTTTATATTATAGTATTATAAAGTTAACTAACATGAAATATTATTTGCTGAGGCCTATATATTTCCAATATTTTAAAGATTTTTAACAATATAACCAAGTAAAATCATTAATTTCAACAAATGTGATTATATCCTATATTATGTGAAAATATACCCAAAAATAGCACTTAATATCCTAAATTCAGCAAAATAACAATAAAGATAGTAAATATGCAAAAAATAGCAAAATTAAATTTTGTGTACGACATTAGAAGTATGAAACATATTTGTATCTTACTTTGGATGTTCTAGGATGAATCAAAAAAAATAAGCATTTGCTAGAACTTGCAAGCCGTGCTTATCATACATGTACACTAGTTAGTTGTTACTTGTTAACCAAGTGTTAACCCTTTTTTGAATTAACATTTAAGTAGAATGAATAGATTCACAGATTTATGTAAAAATTATCATTATTTTATACTATATGTAAATTGTACTGGTAACAAAGTTTATATTGTGAAGTTTATTATAATATTAAATGTACAGTAAAACTGTCCTAGATATAACCGCATTGGCCTAAAGAAATAATCCCTTGGACTAAATTCAATTTGATATAAACCAGACTTTCATAGTATACAGTATTTGTCTTGGACAAATTTCATTGTTTCTTGGAGTAAAATATCATGGAACATACTTATTTTAGCTGAATAGAAGATATAGAATAAAAAGATAAAATTGTGCAATAAACAGTACTATGCTGATTAATTTGAGCGACATCATATTATTGTTACTGATAACAATGATGATATGATTTTTTTATAATAGCAAAATTATATTAAAATAAATAATACTTTCATAATGTATAAATATTAAATACAGGTGATATATCGTATTAGTAAAAAAAAAAAAAAATTAGTTAACAATAAGACAACTAAATATTTGTTATGAAAACTATGAAAAATGTCACTCTAAGCTAACAATTTCAAATATTCAAGATTTACTGGTGCTATTTTGACGAACTTGACTTGAACGTTCTAGTTTTTCAAAATGTTTTCGAGCATTCTTTATGTTTAATAAAACTGCTGCAGAAGCTAAACATAAAAATAAAACTCCCCATTAACACATGGTAATATTTTTATTGATTTATTGACTTACGAATATTTGGTTCAGACATTACAACCATAATGTAAGTATTGGGTGTAAATACATCGATGAACACAGCGAAATTTGAATTTCTTACTTCCATGGCCGTAAATTGAGAAGCTAATTTACTGTAAATGTAGTAAAATTTAATTTTAATATGGTGTAAATCGGTAAGTAGTGGAATTGCTTTTATGTTATACTGTATGAATATTTTTTTTGTTTTGATTAAGTTAGAAACTGGCATATTTATAATATACTTGAAGACCACCATTTTATGTGTTGTATAGCATATGTTGTAATACTAACCTGCAACTTAATTTGAATCCTTTGATAATGTTTGATACTTTTTCAAATCTGTGTACATCACGATGAGAAGCACGTTCACAAAAAGATATGATGAGGAATGTGGCACGTTCAAACAATAATACTTCATCACATTCCATTAAATCAGCAAACAATTTTAAGCTCTGTTCAAGTTCTTGAACATTTGGTATTAATTTGTAAACAATTGATGACCACGCCTAAATTGAAACATCATAATAACAATATAGTCATATATTAATTTACACATTATTCATTACCCCTTACCCCGTATAAGGTTTCATCCCATATAGATGTCTTGAAACATGTACACTTTACTGGTTTGGACATGTTAATTATTTCATTTTCACGTTCAGAAAAAATCTAAACATTTTTCTTTTATTACGGGTACTGTAATAAATAGTGAAAATAAACTGATATAAGACAAATACCTTGTCTCTTTGGTCTTCTTGAAGTAAATCCATTTTATGTATTAAACAGAATACTTTTGCAGAAGGAGAATTTTCATAAATTGCACTCAGACATGTCTGGTAATATCTCAAATCCTTTTTCAATTCCTCGTCTCTACTTTCAATATCAAATACATAAATAAGAACTTCAACATTGCGAAAGATGTTCTCTCGTTGACTAACAAAATAGTTTTCCATGAATGCTTCTTGCCTGTTGAACATTAATTTAAAAAATTGTATGCTATTTAAATTTTAGAGTAAGTAAATATTAATTAATTCTTTTTAATGTAAGATAAAAATGATTGTTTAACTTTTAAGTATTATTAAAAAAAATTAATATTTGGTCATAAGGAGCAGTATAAACAGTTAAATTTTAATTTATTTTTCAAAACATAAAATTGTTAACTTTAACTTTGGATTTATGTAAATGTTAATTAACCAAAGAATGTTAAGTAAGACTTTGCTTAATTCTCTAGAGACATTATATTACAAGTTTAAAGTTTTCGACAAAAACTGTATGTGTCTATTATAATTGAATAGTAACAAATAAAGCAACAGTACAATATAAATATAAATTGCTGTACATTTTAAGTATAAGATAAAACACTTACCCTCCACAGTCCCAAAGATTGAGAACTAAATTTCCAAGGAACCTTACATGAGAGTGTTCAACGTCAACTGGAAAATTAAATAATAATTACAGCTTACGTTCTTTGACTTATAAAAATAACAACAGTCATACTTGTTGCCCCTAACCGCCTAGTGTCTTTAGCTATGTAGTTGGCAAAAATGATTGATCTCATACTGGTTTTGCCAGAACCGCTCTTACCCATCAGTAACACCTGTAAAATATTTGAAAACATACTTCATTATGAAACTGCATGTAGTGAACGACGGCCTATGCGTACATCTAAAATGTAAATAATATATAGGATAACGACCGAAACTGGAACCATTATGGTCTAGTTACAACGATGGGTCATATTATTAAGTACTAGGTAAGTACTTGTAAACGTAAAAGTAGTAGACAGTACAAACTAGAAACGTCTATGTAGTAGTAGAAATAAGTTGTAAAACCACAAAGTTGTAAAAAATAAAATGTACTAGTAAATGCATGGTAGTTGTTAGACATAAAAAGCAGGGTGCCTGGGACGTTATGGGATGACAGGAGACCGTTGGGTGTTTAGTGCGCGGTGACGAAACGATCGGCAAGCGACCGTTCAACGCGTACACGTAGGCACGTGAGGACGAAACCGTGTCGTCGCTCGGGTGCGGAAGTCGTCGCCGAACACCGCAGCAGTGTGTACCTTTTTCTTCATTTCCGAGCCGTTTCTCGCAAGCGTCCTGTCGACAGAGCCTGCACGCAGTCACGGGTTCGCGGGGCCTTGCAGCCACTTCGCCGCGCAGATCCTGTAGCGTCTGGAGCCGCGGAGAGCAGGACAGTGGGCGGTAGATAGGGCGAACGATACGAACGTCGTCCCGTCAGCCTGCGGACGCACAGCGACGAGGGATTGCGTCGAACAGACGAACAGTAAACGCGGACACGCCGTGCACGGCGATGATAACGGAATGTATCGTCGGTTCAAGATAATGGGCACCGTAGATAATAGCACTCCGCTGTTGGGACGGCGATAGTGATAATGACGCCGACGCATGGTCCGGTTGCATACGGCTTGTACGCGTAGTGCGTAATAATATTATTTCATTATTATTATTATCTTTACGGTGTATTATTTGTACAATATTGTACTGTTATTATTATTATTATTATTATTATAATTCCTCTTGAGTGATCCTTGGATCTACGACAATGCAACTGCGCGAGTCCTCGCGACACTAGTTTCCAGTAGGTGGTTGAATATTTCGATTGCAGTTCCCGGACCGCGAGCGAACGGACGCTGTATACGTTTCTTGATAGTTTTCGGCAGTTGATTATGAATAGAAGTCGGATTTTTATGATCTTACATATTTAGTGTGTGCGAGTAAAATATATTTAGGATTCATGAAACATAGAATTCATAGAAAAAATTGTATTTTGCATAAAACGGCATATTTAATACGTTAGATAATATAAGTGAAGAAAAGTCGTCGGCTAGTATTGAAAAATGCAAAAACATGTTACGACTGCGGTCTGTAAAAATGATTTAATTCCTATTAAAACTCACTTTTATCAAATTGTTATTACTATCAAAAGTTTGGAAAAATCAATTACGCCCCGAGTTGATATGATAAATCTTATTCAAAATTATTTTACACAACTTGAGCAGATACCAGGAGAAAAAGAAAAGTTAGCTAAGACTAAAGTACTACAAGTTCAACAAAAAAATATAGGATACGAATTTTTGAAAAATATTGTACAAGTTCTCATTGGAAAACACAGTACTTCCAGAAAATTATTCACCGACTATGGTAGCCGACTTGCAATATTCTCCTATGACATTGGTTAATGTCAAACGTTCCTTCAGCATATACTAAAAGATTCTGAAAAATCAGCGCACTAATATGACGCCGGAACATATGCAGAAATATTTAGTTATTAATTGTAAACAAAATAAAATAAAATCAATTTGAAGTATAATTATAAACAAAATTTAAGAAAACATTTATTTAAATTGTTTTTGTAAAAAAATTTAAAAAAATTATTTTAGATGTTCTTAATTAATTAAATTAATTTAAACTGAATAATTTTAACAATTTTTTTTTACAGAATATTAAAAGAATATTTATCATTTTTAAGGACATAAAACATCATGTATCTGGTATTTTCAAAGAATATTAAGAGAATATATTTCCTATTTTAAGTGACATAAAAACATTATATTTTAAGGATTTGAATAGAATATAAATCTGACCTTAAGTTATTAATTATAAATTTATGACTGTGTATTAATGCGATAAATTTGTTTATTCTGTCCTGACTAAATGTTAAAGGTAATATTATATGACCAAAGTCTAAACTATTAACCAACCATTTCGATCGAACCAAATGTGAAATAAATATCCACATCGTTCTTTAGTTACACAGAGACCACATATGATTTCGAAACTATCAATAGTTATTGTTTGGCGTTTGCAAGCAGTAAGTAAATAGTCAAAATTAATTGTTAACGTCATATCTGGGTAAGAACAAATAAGGTAGACATATATTGCAAACAAAGACGAACGTTTTGATCCGGTTCACAAGTCCAAACAATTTTGCTCTGTAAGCATCTTTTAACTTATAATATATTATACTCGTATATATAAATATTAAAAAATGAAAAATTACTCCAATTTCAGGGAGATGACCAGAATTTGTATTTTTTTTATGAAAAATCTATCACACTCGCACAGTAGTGTGATTAGTTATCAGTTATCACTTATCACTGATCACCAACTATTTATAAAGCCGTTCGCAATATACTGGACCAATAAATTGATTACCACAGATACTTTAAACGATTTTAACTTGAAAATAAAAAATCTTAAAATTTTAAGCCCTAATAGTACGCCCACGAAATGTATGCATCCGAGGACAAATCTCCGACTCCCCCCCCCCTAGATCCAGCCCTGTGTACGTATTGCATGATGGCATAATGTGTGTTTTGACTGGTAAGGCTGCCGACTGCAGGTAATAGATTTATCGGTTCAGTATAAATCATAAGGTATAAAACCGAACCTGATTTACCTATTGGATCTACCTACTTGCAGGCTGCAGAAAACGGTGCACGCGTTACTGATGGTATTGAAATATTGAATCCAAGAGTTGCACAAAACGTTGCTGAAGTCATCATAGCTTATAGGTGTGCAAACTGCAATGGGTCGTTGTACTTAAAATTGAAAGCAACGATAATTCATCGCATTTGGGACACGATTCCGGGTTAAGTTTTAATTATAGCCAAAGCGGCTTCAAACTTTTGTTACAAGTAAGAATAAGTAGTTACAGCCAGGTATAGACACTTACTCGTAAAAAATTGTTAGACAAAAGAGTTGATCTGTAATAGTCAACATTGTACTAAAAAGTCGAGTAAATAATTGTAACTACATATTCTATACTAAAATAAAATGTATAAATAACTTAAACGTTGTGTATAAAAACAATTTAGCTCAGTTGAAATTGTTAACGTTTATAATAAATGTTTGTCGTGCTTTTTGAATTATGATTTCAGTTAAAATTTGGAATACAGTCAAATAAACTTTTTATAAAATATAGGGTTTAACCCTAAATGTATGCAGTTTATCGCGAAACAAATCATCATACTGCTTATGCCTCATACTTAATAAACACAATCAATTAGGTTAAAATTCAAACTTTTGACATTATAAAAAATGTGTTACACAATTATAATATATATATAGTTACATAACGTGCGTGTTTAAGCAGTTAACTGAATGAAATAAAAACCTAAAAACCACTTATAATAGTACTTTAATTTTTCAATATACAATATTATTTTTTAAAAACTTATAATTATACTTCGGTACTTAGACACTTATGACGCTCATATGATTACTCTATTGATATAATAAGCTGTTATACATATTACTGTATAACATACAATTTGTTTAGAACGGATGTTTTGTTAATTTTACAATAGCAATGTGAAAGAATATGTTGTTAAACTGACAACATGATATTCTTAAAGAACTTCTATCCAAAAGTTAGAAAAACAAGAACGAAAATGCATTTTTTCGATGTACACATACCATCTTCATTATATACTTATCAAGTGTAAGCGGTTTAGCGGTACCTATATATCATTATTTTTAATAGAAAATCAGTAATTTTTACGATAAGAATACCTTTTTACCTACCAAATAAACGCTCACATAGTAAGTATATTTTGCGAAGATAAAACTGGTACCTATTTGGTTAAATTATTTTTACGTAAATGTAGTATTAATAGTATAAATTTAAGATTACCAGGATGACCTACATATGCAATACTGCTTTAATAAAGTAATAAAGATAAAAAAATTACATACTAACACATAATAATTATTATCTTCTTTATAAACTACGTATATACATTAGAAAAACACATGACTATGATCAATGCCAAGTTTGTACAATAACTCCCAACAATAAATCGCCTTTTAACATTTACAATAAATTGTTGATTCTGTTGTTTTTCTTGTTTAATTCACGTTTTTATAAAAGTCCAACCGAGTTATAATTGAAACGTTATTAAACAATTTACTCTTTATCTCAAGATATTATAGTTTGAAAATAATAATGTATCATAAGCTGTAAAAAAATAAATATGCCTGATTAGAAAAATTTAAAAACATTCTATTAAGTAGACGCAATATTACGTGCGCGGCGGCGGTCCCCATGGGAGGTCACATAGGTTGACTCACAGTTTTTTTCCTTAGTGGTATTTTACTTTTTTTTATTTCAACCAATGAACATTTCGGAGAAAAACAATAGTCCTACGTGTACCAAATAATAAATATTAAAATATAGGTCGGACAAATACTTATATATAGGTAATAATTAGGTATATATAACGAAGCCAATTATTACAAAAATATATTTTGACATTTATGTTTAGTTTTAAATGTTCAACAAAATTAAATATATTTTACCCACACATACATCAGATATTGCGATAGCGAATAAAGTGCACGGTGCGGAATATAGATTAACTTTAAGGCTGTGAACATTTATGTTAAATTTAAATTAATAAATTTAATGTAAACGTATATTAATTATACGTACGTTACTTTTTGATTAACGGACCAAGTTGATAAAAATGTATTTAAAGGTTTTTATAATAAACAATTTAGGAATTCGATCGTTAGATTTGTTATAAACTTTCTTGCCGATACATTAGATTATTGTTATATATAAATAATAAAGATACTATTCATTTAAGCTATATATCGTACAACCTCTTTTGATAATTTTAATAAAAACAATTAAAATATTGCTGATCACTTTATTTTTAGTTCTGTGATTATATAACTATTATTTTTCTTTAAATTAAAAAACATACACCAATAACCATAGTGTATATTAACATCAAAGCATAATAGAAATAATTACGTATACGCGAGGTTAAAAAAAAAACTTGACCTTACAAGTTTAGATTTCACACAGAACAGTTTGTACGTACTTGCGTAGACTCACAGGTTTAAACTAGTGGATCGTATCAAAAAAAAGGTCGAGAATCACCGTGCAGTATTATACGAGTAGAGTTGAGATTATTCAAATATTGGACCAGTTGGATCTCAGATTAAAAGTGTTCTGTAAAGGGCACCACTCAGTATTTTTCTGGTTTAACGTAAAAATGTATTCAATGTACATAACGTAAGACTGTGGACTCATGATTGACATTTTGAAAAAATATCAGCTTAATATTTTTATATGTATAAACTTTATATTTACACTAAGTTCTAGTTGAAATTTAAATGAATATTTTTATAAATTTATAATTTTTTTTTTTTTTTGTTTATATGATATAGTATGATAACATCATGCATATATATATATATATATATATATATAAAGCAATACAGGTTAGACACAAATTTAGTGTACAAACCGCTACGGAGCGGTTCGGGATAGGAAAAAATATTCTGGAAAAGAAATTATGACTATTCCGTTCCGCTCCGACGTGACGGTTCTGATCCGATCCGAACAAATGTGTGGAGATTAATTAAAATGTATGCCATTTATTTTTTTTTCAACTACTCCGATCCGATCCGATGCGACGTAGTGTGCGGCAACTTCAGTCCATATCACAGCATTGTACAACAAATACGATATTTTTGAGACGTGTGCGTTTAGTATAATTCGTTTCTGCTTACTAATACTAATATCAGTAGTATCATGGTATAATAATAATTAATAAAATATATTATGTACATGGACGCCCACGGGAAGCAGCAGCCGTAAACTCCTTACTAGGCTCTGACTTCAGAGTAACAGTCATTTTACATTTATCTATATCAGTGGTTTTCAAACTAAGTGCCGCGGCACACTGTTGTGTGGTGAGCATTGTCTGGGTGTGCCGCGAAATTTGAAGACAAAGATTTTACCTATACGCGTAGTATAATAAAGTATAATTTTACGATATTTTATTTAAATTCTGTGTGAAAATTGAAAAATGAATGAAATGACTTAAAAAATTGTGTATGGCGGAGTCATGAAGTGCCGTGAAAATGTTGTGAAGAGCACAGTGCACCGTGTTTAAAAAAGTTTGAAAACCACTGATCTATATCATATCAGATACACACACGTATATATGTATTTCTATAGAGTTGTATCAATTTGAAAACATTTTTTTTGTTTTCCTCCTCCTCCCTCCACCCTGCTATTTCACACCGAAACTATCTTGATTGTATATATATATAGATATGTTTATGTATTGCAGTATAATACTTAATGAGGACAATATATAATTCTAACCTGTTATCCAGCCAGTAGAAACGAGAAAAAATGTTTGTGTTGTTAAAAATAACGTAGGATATATTCACACGGGAATCGGCGTATTATTATTATTATTATTTTTATCATGTATTATTACTATGTTCCAGACAAGAACACGACAACATTGTGAATAACGCCCTTTTGTCAGCATGGCATACGTAAATACGTAATATAATTTTACATACTTCGATTAGTACGCAGTACTCACGGTTTGGTATACAAACACAGCTATTGTCACTTTCGACGAAATCGGTTAAACATCATCTATAACAATAATTATTTTAAATATATTTCTATATTAATATTGTTAAAATTAAAATTTCTCTGTGGTACTTGTTTCGGTAAACGTATAGATTCACCGTAACTCGACGATTGGGCTATAAGTCTGTGTATACCTGTAACGCGTATAGTGTAGTGGTGTAAATAGTGTAATATTGTGTTGTCGTTAATCTTTAGGAAATCGCGAAATAAAATGAATGAAAATTATAGATTGCTGTGGTTCACATGACGGCCAACGGACCTTTTCCGGAGGAATTTAGACGCAACTATACAAATACGTTTTTGACGCGCTTTCGAAAATCCGAAAAGGCGAATGCATAAAAGGGTTGTGACTTGTGGTGAGGAACGGTGTCCTCGGTGTATAGGTCGATGACTGCAATATAACGCAATTGATGTCCTACGACTCGGCCAAAGGGTACATTGATGGAACACCGTATGATCGATAATGTATTATCCGTATAAATTATTAAAAATGTGGATTGCACATTCATGGAAGTACACTCATGATTTACCAAATATATTGTGTAAAGTACAAGATTGTTAATTTTTTTTTTTTTTGTACGTTTAGCCTATGTTGTACACAGTTTAATTAAATTCGCTTAACCTTTGCAGTCAGCTACACCATTTCAAGAGTAAATACACTATTTAAGAGTAAGTGTTTTGAATGGTTTCAGAACACATAGAAAATGGCTTAAAGCTTCATACAGTAGTGAGTATGATTTCCGGAATTATATATACTCCATTTGTTCGAATCCAAATGACGTAATTAAAACCCGGTAAATAATATTTTGTTTATGAGTCTATGGCACTTCAAGCGGTTTTAATGGTCACATTTTATGGTATAGAACTCAACAACAGAAATTCGTACATGGAAAAGCAGAATATACAGGTTTGATTGATGTGGCGTCAACTCTGTTAAAAACTGAAGGGGTGATGGCTTTATGGAAAGAATGGCATTTTTATTATTTACCAGCCGCTCCAGGCACTGCCTTGTTTATTTTCTTCGAACAGCTGAACAATAGTTACAGAAAATATACTATGAATGAACCGATCAAAGAAAATATTCGAAATTTAATTCATTTTCACACAATAGTTTCTAATTGGAAGTTATTGTATGTGACTGAAATGTTTTTATTATTTTTTTTCTGTATTTTTTATTCAGTATGTATAATATTCTTATTATAATATGAAAAATATACACATATTATAATTCAAACGTCGTTATTACTGACTTTAGGTAAATTACAATTTAAAGAAAACTATATATTTGAGTTTTAAAGAATACCTAAAAAATATGGTTTCAAAATCTAAAGTACTTTCTTTTATTGTAAAAATATAATAAATAAAAGTTTATTGTACATTTATTATGTATAACATATTGTTATATTCGTGAATCGTAACACCACTACATCACAAATATGAAATATCTGATAAAAATATACATAACAAACATATTTAAAGTTAACATTTGAAGTGAAAATTATCATTTAAAAAAACGGACGAAATTCCTTGTTCGGTTGAGACTCCACGTTCGGATGAGATATGGGATTGGTCTTTTAAACTTGACACCAACGCTCCATTGCTCTCGAAAAAATGATTCTCAGTGAAAGAGGTCGGTTGGAGCAGTTAGAGTAGAACTATTTTGGCATCTGTTTTTTTTTCAGTTATTCCGAAAACTTCACTTAGAATCTAAAAATTGTCGAAAATATTAATTGCGATTATCTGACATGTATGTGAATTGAATACGATTTATACATATTTATTAATGTTATATTTTAATATGTTCCATACTTATATTTATAATGTGTATATAATATATATGCACAACGCTTAAACACGTAATTAAATAAAAAATATTAAAACATCACAAATGTATTATTATTATAACACTAATAACTTGTTTTCGACTTAAATTCCTTCACCTATAACTATTTACAATGACATAATATTTTTGTATGATATGTGTGATATGAAGAGTGGGTACCGGGCTGCCAGATATGATGTCATTATTCATCATTCGTTATAGTCATTACTCATTACCCAGGCTCGGGATTTCATTCAAACTGCATATTCAAAATCTGATAATATATAAATTCGTTTCATGCTTCATACGATTGAAATACCAAACTTTATGTTGCAAATGTGTGCATGCTTTACTAAATTTACATGATTTCATATAGGTATTTAAAGATTTTCAGCATTTATTAATGAACATTATGTTTATAATTTATTATAAATAAACAACAAACAAATTTTAATAATTTAAAATTGTAAATTAAATAATTTAAAAATAAAGAACTTCCGTGTACCGTCACCTATAGTCTACATTTTGACTATATCTTTACTCGTAATATTAATGACTGTAATATTAATGACTATTAATGGTCAGGTTATACTTTATATTAACATTGTAGTCGATCGTTTAGTAAAATTACACAAAATACCCTTATACCAATAATATTGTATTGTGTTGTACGGAGGTGTGAAAAAAATACATAAACAATTTGTAATTAAATAATAATTATTTTTACATAATTATGCTTTTAAATACATATTTTATAAAAAAATGAATTGCATACTATATAGTATATGGCATGTTTGCCCTAAACATATTTCATTGTTTTTAAAGCATAATGTTCCGAGCCCGGCTCATTACTTATTATACTTCTATTATAAGTCGAGCAAGAAAGTCATTCATTCCGCAATGATATTCAATTGATTATTTAAAAATTAAATTGTGAATCTTTTAATAACATAACAATCGGTTCCCTATTTTAGTAAGACTTATTAATAATCATAATAATAGATGCGCTTACATGTTATTACATTGAATTACTAATTTTTTTTTCTTAAACCTTTTTCTTTAATAATTGTAAATCATCAAAATTATATAATTTTCTAAATTTAAGCTATACGGTCATACAACGTCAATATCAAAATAAATAGACGATCAATCAACAATGTAGTGATTCGGTTTATCTATAATTTATTTATAATTATCTATAATATTTATCTATAATTATATTATCATTATAGGATCAGCTTAAGACTATCATTTATACAATTTAGTGACAATATCGATGAAATAAATTATACTCGTACATTATGCTACAGCGGCGGATTGGCCCACCGGGGCTGTTACGGAAAGTTCCTTGCGGGTCGATATTATAACTTTGGGCCGATGTACGTAGATTAAAAATATTTGATAATAATAAACTGCGTGTCTGAGTTGTTAACACGGCTGCAGCTTGTAGAATGAACACTGTATGCTATCAAGTCATGGTTATTACTTATTAGTCATCGTATCACGATTTTTCACAAAAACCCAGTTATAAAAATAACATAGATCCATGTCCACGAACGGGGATCACCCATATAGTATTTTTTACTCTAAATTATTGTCCAAAAATAGAAAATGACTATCAAATAATAGCAAATCAATTGCCAAAATTATCAAATAATAGTTGCGATTTTTATAACAAAATTTCAACTAGGCAAAGTTCAGGTAGCCCACCCACTTTGTCCGATCGACTACAATACCAATCAATGCCAAAAATAGCATATAATTAGCAATTCCATTCCTGAAATTATCAAATAATTTTTGTGTTTATTATGACAAAAAATATTTATTCTGTAATTTAAACACGGGAAATAGGCAGGCTCGATTCAAACAATAAGCGCTGACCCACTTTTTATATTATTTGCTATTTTTTGACAATAAAAATCTAAAAATACTATGGGGGTGGGCCAAGTTTGTGGACATGTAGATACATACCTATTTTGTATTTCACTGTAAGATTGTGATAAAAGTATAAAACCCCTATGTTTAATATGAAGTACATTATTCTATGATTTATCTACAAAGAAGACTTAATTATTTAATTTATACAAATAATGTAATCTATAAAGATATTAATAATTAATTTGCACTCTTGTTCTTTTGACTGCACTAAATAATATATATGATTGTATGAGTTAATGTATATTTTATTTTAATTATTAATATTGTTATGTACACGCATGACATTTTGGTTGCACTTAATAAAACAAGTTAATAATTTTTTTTGTGATTTTAAACTAACTTTTTTCAGGTGCTTAATAAATACATTTATAAATTACAATAACTACCTACATGAAACTTCTGTTAATATTAATGAAAAAAAAATAGTTACATACTCACATGTTATACGTTTATTATATTACAATTTAAATAAGAGAATTCCTAGAAAAAAATGGAAAATGATTATTATAATATGTATATCGAATGGGCCTGCCACACAGTAATTTACCGGGCCAAATTCTTCAGCTAATTCGCCGCTGATTATGCTTGGATGACACATCACATATTATTATAACAGTAAATATGTAGTGAATTTGAGTTTTTGAAATCAATATAATTTTATAATTATTTATTTCTGATTTAATCATTGCATTACAGTAACAGGAAGAAAGGAAGATCTCAATTAAAAAAAAAAACCTGTATTGACAGACGATAGTTCAGTAGATAACATTAAGTTAATAAATAATGACACAGTATTGGTTTAATTGTCTGATATGTGATAATTATGTAGCATGACTGTGTACACGTTAGTATGATTCTTTTTAAAGTGTTAAAATAATAAATTTAAATGAATGTGATTATAATTATATGAGAACAAAAATTGAAAAAACTATAGATTACGATTTCAAATCTATAGATATTTTTAAATACTTCTTCTAAGAAAAGTCTGTCCTTGAACCGTGGTCAATTTGAAGAAGGCCAACCAACAAATATTTCCTCTTTTTTTAAATGTTTGCTTTGCTTAAGAAAGAAATATTCATTTTGCACGATATAATTAGAAATAACTGCTGGGAGACAAAATTATTTTTTTAAATATGTATGTAGTTATAATTTATTATTTATAAAATTCAGAGCAGACAGAGAGGAAACGACAATAGTTTTTTTAAGCAATAGATATGTTCTCTTTAATTCGCTTATAGATATATATGGGTCCATTATTTTCATCTTTAGTCTAAGGTTAAACCTGGGTGTATTAAAAATTAATTTCAAAAATAAATGATCTATTGCAAAATGTATAAATGAGTTTATGTATCAATTAATACATTTCTTAAGCCTTGGCATTATAAAGTATGCCGGGGCGAAATTACAAAAATTGGCACTGATTCTCTTTTACCCATTATATCATGAAGTTTCCCCTGGTGGACTGTGATAGGTAGAACCATTATAGTAAATTGTATAAGAAAAAAAAAATTTTAATTTTCTTTTTGCTTTTATTATAACTATATTATATTATTGCATCTATATTTTTGCTTAGATTTAATTAATCATGTTTGAATGCACCACCGTACGTATCAAACTTAACGTTACATAATGATCTTCACATGAAAACCATAAACGAAGAAGCTCAATCCTTTTACTTGCGTTTCCGCACTCGACTTCTATCCTATCAAAATCCTCTTATTAAAAACCTCTCCTCTCTAACCCTCCCGGGAAATCCGAGGCGAAGGTTAAAAAGGAAGTGGTGTCGTGACCTCCTGCAACTATCAATTTAAAATATACTACACATATATATAATTAAAAAAAAAAAAAAACAAAAAAAAACAAAAAAAACAAAACAAAAATAAAAAATTAATAAAATAAATATATATATACATAAATAATTCATGCTAAGTGTTGCCAGTGGGTGGCTTCTTAATCAAATTTTCATGTCCTGTTTTACTCTTAGCACATAAGCTTATTGTACATACATCATGTATAGATTGTTTATCTCTAATAAAAACTAAAAAAAAAAAAAAAAATGTTTGAATGATCTATTACATTATTTTGTATTAAACCGTTTAAACTAATCATTTATGTTTTTAATATTTTCTAACATAAATTGTATATTTTATTATACAATAGTCATGATCATAAATATTAATATTTTTTATGTTTGTAATTATCATATTTATTTATATTTATTTTGTATTCTGATTAAAAATTGAAATATTTTGACATTCAACATTCAATTTAAGATTGACCTATACTCAACAATGAAACAAATTTTAGATTTTTAAAGGTCACTTAACTATTTGAACTACCTATGATTTTGTTTATATCGATAAAACATTCCTATCATAAATATAACAATTACAAAATACTCTTAAAGTAAATTAGATTATTATAATTTCTTAACAAGATATATACTAAAACTTATTTTAAAATAATTCTTATGAGTAATATACTGTCCTGCATAATATGATGATAATCTCACATTTAGTCTTAATCAAAATAGTAAATATTAGCTTCAAATTTCAGTCATGTCCATACCCACTCTTGTTACTTATCTTTTAAACTATATAGCCTATTCTTAATTATTGTGTGTAAATTGTGTTTGCTGATATTGATTAAAGTTTTTAAATAATTAACAGTTAATAAATTAAAACTATAATTTCTACTATAATGATAGTATGAACAATATTATTATTAATATTAATCATCGTAATTATTGATATAAAAAAATTATTATTATTAGTAATTAGTATATTATTAACTCTGATTTAATTTTTGAATTTACAATATTTAAATTTATAATATGTTTGAAATCGTAGAAATATTTCATGGATATTATAGGCTAATTGTGATTACCGATTGTTATTATTACTATAAATTAATATAATTTCTATACTAAAATGTATTAAAATTAATTCTTTATATTAAATTGAAGCAATTTTCAGCGAGCAAGTTTGTTACATTCGTCTACTTCCACGAAATCGTTATTCATAAACTATTAACTAACCACAGGTTATTTACCGAGGACAGATAAGATATGTAAATTACATTGATTCTCCTAGGGTTAAGAGAAAATATATTTACACCTTAACACTGAAATATGTCTAAATGTCAAATGTTTTGTGTAAATCTCATTTATGTAGACACAATACATATTTAAAATGTATAAAGAAAAACCTCGTCATAGAGTATCTAACAAAAAACTTACCAGTCCAAGTGAATATATTATAATAACTACATATTTAAAAGGTATTGCGCTCGCAGTTACAACGAGATATTTTCTCTCATTTAAAGTTTCCGAAAGTTGAATTTTCAACCTGAAAATGTTAGTTTCTTATTAGTCGTTTAAATCAAAACTATGCTTACATAATTTACTTAATATACGAGGACAACAATGTATTTCTTGAATTCATTTCCGATTCGCAGGGCAATTTCCAATCTAAAATTTTCAAATATAAAAGATTAAAAAATCGTAATCGGTAATAGTATTTTGATAAATTTGCCTATATGTTACTTAATTATATGCTTCAATTAGTTGATACTATATTGGTGACTGAATGATGACGACTAACATTTGTTTTACATTTCGATCAAAGTTTTTGCTAGAACTTTGAATTTTGGTAAAAAAAAGCCAAAACACAAACTTCGAAGAATCCCGGAAAACAATAAATATACCTATTTGTAAAAGCCGATTCCATCGATAGACTTTTTTTTTCTACACACCGAAAAAGAAAATAATACTTGTTCATGGCCTTATATTTATTTGTTTAAAAAGAGCCTACATCTTTCAAAAACATATCGTTAAAATCAAACCGTAGGTACTATTCAAATTTCAAACACACGCGCATAGGTTCTTTTATCAGTCTGGGATAATATTTGATAAAAATCAAATTAACCGTTTCAATACCACAGCAAAGGAGCAATCGACCGTCCGGGAGCTGTACATCACGCTTAGCGATCGGAAAAGGTGTCGTATAGTGTAGACCAGTGGTCACCAAATGGCGGCCCGCGGGCCACGTCCGGCCCGCAGACAAGGAAAAAAAGTAAAAACCGATCGTAAAATACGAATAAGCTTTGATAGCAAACTTACTTACCGTTTTTCCCACTAATTTTACCCTAACTTTCTATTTATATTATAACATTGCTGTTAATTTGTATTTTATTTTATTTTATTTTTTTTTATTTGAGTTAAACTTTTGCTTCATTACATAATATGTTAAAAATATTTGTTTGGCTATTTTGATGGCCCCCGAAAATTTTCAAAATTCCTGATCCGGCCCTCCAATAATATTAATTGGTGACCCCTGGTGTAGACCATTTAATAAATTACGGCCGGGACGTGTACGTTCAGCGTTTCGCATGACGATCACGCAAACATGGAGATTTACGAGTCGGTGTCGCGCGGGGGGAAGAGAGGAGAAAACGAACGCGTGAAAAAATGATCGTCAAGGGAGAGAGAGAGAGTGACGGCCAGAGAGAAGATGATTCGTAGTAAACGGATGGCAATACCTCTGGTGGCCACACTGCGCGCGTGGCAGGACGCCGCATTTATTTTTTCGCTTTTTTTTTGTCGTCCGCCTACGCGCGGGGAAAATCTCGAACGCCCCGGCCGACGCCGCCCTAGCATCTCGAGAATTACGGCCGCCACTGGTAAATGCCGCCACTGATAAGAGCGTTGGACGATAACGCGGGAAACACGCGTGCACCCGTGGGACGGCGAACCCTAGGCGCTTTTCGACGTGACAATAACGTGGTGCGAGACGGCCGCGGGCGATAAACGAAAAAAAATATTTCCGCGGAGCCGAACGACGACGCTCCGGTGACGGGCGCCGCGCGCGATCGTGCCGTGCGTGTGCCACGGCGATAACACTGATAATGGTAATAATAGTAATAGGTTCGGCGGCGGGGTCTTCTCTCTCTCGTCGTCGTCGTCTTCTTTCGCCCCGTTCGGTGGTTACTGGTATACCGAACGCAGTACCGCGCACACGCACACACGCACACGGACGAGTCGAGCGCGTACCTACCGGCGCCGTCGCCGCCGCCCGCCGTCCCGTCCCCCACCGGCGGTGTCACTTCCGTTCCGACCGTCGGTCAATCGCACACGCAGCAGCTGCCGCCGACGGTTTGCGCGCGCCAACGTAGTCGTTGTTCCAATCGTTTACCCGGCGCACACACACCGAGCCGCCGCCGCTGGCTGTCAAACACACCGGGGAAGACGTGTCGCCGTGCTCGTGCGAAGTATGATCGCTGCCGACCGGTAGTCCGGTAGTCACGCTCGCGTAGCTCGACGTCGTTCGCGCGTGTACACTTGAATACCGCCGTTACCGCGCCGTCGTTTTTCTTTCTCGGTTTCACTCGCAGCCCCGCGGATCATGTCGAGCAACGGCGTCGAGGGCAAAACCGGCGCCGCCAACAAGGTGACCGTGGTGCTGGGCGCCCAATGGGGCGACGAGGGCAAGGGCAAGGTGGTCGACATGTTGGCCACCGACGCAGACCTCGTGTGCCGGTGTCAGGTAAGCCGTCCGCAACGGTTGTTGTTTTTTTTCTTTTTTCTACCAACTTATTTACTTATTATTGTTATTATTATTTGACAATTTTTTTTTTTGTACTTTCCGCACGACCTCGGCTCGTCCGTTTCACCGGTTTTCCCTCGCGTCCCTGTCGTTGCGTCCGCGGCGGCGCGCGCGCGCGCGCGTGGTACTTAGATCCGGCGGGGCCGAAAAGGATTTTGACGGCCGTGTCCCGTCGCCGATTGCGACAGCACCATCAACAATAATAACTTTCAAGGTTGCTGCCCGTCGCGGTCTATTAGGTTTTTTTCGCCGCTCGTCCGTTACCTTCGCCCATGAGGTCGGGCGCGGCGGCGTGCGAACCCGCGGGGACGCACGTCGCGAAAGGAAAGAAAAATTATTTAAATAAGACGGCCACAGCAGCCGCGCGAGTGCCAAAAAAATTTCGCATTTTTTTCTCGATCTTCTCTAATGCCTTTTTGGCCCGAATTATTTTCTTAATAATATTTTTCGCGCCGTTATGTGCCGCCAACCTAGGTGTTCTTTTTATACATTTCCTTCGCCTTGTCGCCTCCGATGAAAAATTACATTTTTATTTATTTTTCTTTCACCCTAACCTTTTGGCTTGAACGCATTGTACGATGGCAATGACTTTTATTACCTCCAACATGTACACACACACTAAATGTTGTGTTAAGTATTCTGTAACCGAGTTGAATGCAATAAGAAAAAAAAACTATTAATAATTACAATGTCAACCCACTGCCGTTAAAGTATTTTTTTTCCACAGGTTGCAAACATTTCCCGCTATTTTTTTTTACGTCTTTTTATTTTTAACTCTTATATTTATTGGGTCGGTTAACGCTGTGTACCATATTATAATCCACTAGTTGTATGTGGTTTTGAATTTTTGATTTTGGTAATTTTTTAACAAGTTATATCTTATTGTGACAAATAATTTGGTTACAAATTTGTATGTCAGTCATAGTTCTTGTATTTTCATAGTAGCTGTAAAATATAATTATGGATAATCATTTAAATTGTTGTAGGGCTTGTATGTCTACTAATTTAAGTATTTTTATCGTAGGGTGGAAATAACGCAGGCCATACCGTTGTCGTGGATAACAAAGAATTTGATTTTCACTTATTGCCAAGTGGAATCATCAATCCTAATTGTAAATCCGTCATTGGTAAGAAATATGTTTATTTAATTTTCACTTACAAGGTAACCTTGTATGAATTTAACCGGTTCATCTGATATAAAACTGTAGTATAAAATAGGCATTATAAACCGATTGTAATAATATAATATTATATAGTATGTTCATTATATAGATATTACGTAGTCAATGTTTTTGCATGCTTGCTTAATTATATTTTCCCGACTAATTCCATTTCAATTAGGATAGCTACATATACGTTTAAATGTTGACATGTTTAAACATTTTCATTAATGAACATACAAAAGAAAACATTTCCGTAACTTAACTTTTGATAACTAGATACACTTTAACATCTTTAGTGTTTTAAATCAGATGAGTCATTTAAATAATCTTCTATTTTAATGTTTACTAAAAGTCAAGTTTTGTTCTAATACTCAATATGAACATCTTAAACGATATAGCAAATTTTTATAGCTTAATTTCATTGCACAAGTTATAGAATATGAGTGTTGTGCATTGGATGAAAGTTATGAAACATCATTGAACTAAATTAACATTTTCTAACAAAACTCGGTTTACTTTAACAGCTTATAAATATCAAAAAACAAAAATTTCTAATTTTTAACAATGCTTTTTTTATATTTAAACGTACAATTTTACTTTTATATCCTAAATACTTATCAATTAATAATAAATAACAACTATATTGTGTATTAAAAATGTTAAAGGTAATGGAGTTGTCATTCATCTCCCTGGCTTATTTGATGAATGCCGCAAAAACGAGGAGAAAGGTCTATTGGATTGGAAGAAACGATTGTTGATTTCTGATCGTGCTCATCTTGTGTTTGATTTTCATCAGGTAAAAATTATTAGAAAAATAAAAACATTTTAATTTAGAGCAAATAAAACTCAACGAAAAAAATAGACTCCTCCTTATTATAGAAAAAGTTACAATTTCATTATTTATTCAATATTATACCTTCATATTTGACTTAACAACAATTTGAATAAGTACAGTTGTATTTAATTTTCATATTAACTTCACTTTATGTACTTCATTACTACATTTAAATGATCAAAAAGTTATATATAAGTTCTGGGCTTTTCACATTTTGTATGATAAATTAGATATACCACATACTAATATACTTGCATTAGGTATTTTAATATTTGTAACAACATTTGAATGACATATTTATCTATTTAACAATACTTAACTATCTGAAATAATGTCATTGTTGCTGTAATGTCGTAATTTTTCGCTATTAAGGAACTATAATCATAACTTACTTGTTGATAAATGTCATTTAAGTTATTTCAGAGGTATTTTTATATTTATGGCTTTTTTTATTTATGAAAAGTAGTATTTAATATTAATATTTATATAATTACTACAGTCATGACTTTTTATTTTATTATGCCATTATGATCATTTTTGTATTTGTGCGTGTCTGGTACCATCTTAAATATTGTTTCATTGCATGACTCTAAATGGCAATTGTTTATAAAGATATTCATGAGTAAGACTATTCTATTAAAAGTTTTAAAAATTATATTTATTAAGTAGTTATAATAAAATAAGTCAATGGCTAAAAAATTATCTACTTTTATAAAACTGAAAATACCAAGACATATTAAAAGGTTGAAGGGCCATTTTAAAAATATAATATTTTATTTTATGTATTTTTATATTTACGTATATTATTTTCATTATAGCAAGTAGATGGTCTTCAAGAAATGGAAAAGGGTAAAAAGTCTTTGGGAACAACAAAAAAAGGTATTGGTCCTACTTATGCTTCTAAGGCGACTAGAAATGGTCTTAGATTAGCTGATTTGCTCGGTGATTTCAATACGTTCAAAGAAAAGTAAGTTCAATTTGTTTATATATTATTTTAATTAAATAATAGAAAACATTAAGAAAGATCCTGCAATAGTTTATTATTAGTTTATTATTAGTTTATATATTGTTAAAAAGTCAAGTTCACGGATTAAAAATACAAATTTTTTTGATTTCATATCAAATAAAAATAAAAAAGTATTTTTTTATTTTTTGTAGTTCTGTCTGTAGGATTTAATTTATTGTCTTGATAATTTGTTCAAAAAGAATACTTTGAACAATATTGACACAGAAATTCTATAAATTATCGAATGTCCTATATTATTTTATTCCTTATTTAACATGTTAAAAATGTTGAATCTATTTATCTCTTAAACTTTACCTAGGTAAGGTTTTAAAGGTTTCCACTATCAATATAGATTAAGTCATTTAATCTTGGTACAACTTGATTAATTTTTTTTTAACTATAGTAACAAGTCTATTAACTATTGGAAATATTTATGACTAGTTTTAGGTAATAATAATGTTTGTGATTGGGTTCTTTCATTGCAATATTATTTTGTACACAATTAGGTCATTACACACACACACACACATACATAATTATATATACATACGAGTATATACTATGTATTTATATATTTTATTTATTTTATTTAACTGTGTGAAAAAAAAATAGGATATGCTGATGTAATGGTCCTTAAGTAATTGCTCTTTTTAATTTGATAATTTAAAAACAAGTTTATTTTAAATTGATTGTTTTGATATTTTATAAATCATATTTGTTAACATTCTATTTTATATTTGAAGGTTTTACAACTTGGTTGATATCCACAAACGAATGTTTCCATCTTTAGAAGTTAATACTGAAGAGGAATTAAAAAAATATGAGTATTACGCTAATGAATTAAGACCATTAGTTGTAGAGACAGTTGGATATTTGCATTCTGCATTGAAAGAAGGAAAACGTATTTTGGTGGAAGGGGCCAATGCCGCTATGTTAGATATTGATTTTGGTAATTATAAAACTGAGTGATATGTATTAGATGGTTTGTAAATTAGTAAAATATTTATTTTTCATCCATATTTACATAGGTACATATCCATATGTAACTTCATCAAATTGTAGTATTGGTGGTGTTTGTACTGGTCTTGGTTTACCTCCATCTGTGATTGGAGATGTTATTGGAGTTGTTAAAGCATATACTACAAGAGTTGGTGATGGACCATTTCCTACTGAGATGATAAATGTAAGTAATATCTATGAATAAACTTTAATATTAATTAAGAACCATTAGAAACATTTCTCCTCTGACCAAATATTTTAAATCATTATGGTTTTTAAAATTATTTCCAAACTTAATAATTAAAATTATTTTAGGAAATTGGCGAGAAACTCCAAAATATTGGAAATGAATTTGGTGTTACAACTAAGCGAAAACGTCGTTGTGGTTGGTTGGATATCCCACTACTTAAATATACATCTATGGTTAACGGATATACTAAGTATGATTTTCTTTGTACATTTTTGTAAAATTGTCTTAATTGAACTTAATTACATATTATTATGTACTAATTTAATTGTACTTATATTTTATTATTTGGAGACTTGCACCTATTAATTTTAACTTTAAATAATATTTTTTACAATCTTCAAAATAATTTACAAAAGTTGATCTTTGTGTATCATATTAGTGTAATATCTAAGCAACAAATTTGTTGTATAAAACACATGTAACTAATGAGACAGGAGTAGAATAGTTATAGAATAATGCATATTCAAAATTATTTAGTAAAACATGTTATATTACTGTCATTTATTATGCGTGAGCATTGCCTATATGCTGTACACGTGTGACTATGTTTATTCAATTTAAAGTTGTATACATTTTTTGTTTAATAGATAATTTAAAAATATATTTTCTTTTGACTGTAATTGGTAATAGTTTACCAATACATTTTTTTTAGTCACATGCCTTAAACAATTGAGCAATATATCATTATGTGTATTATGTATAAAACTTAACAATGTCAACCATCAATTAGGTTTATATATACCTGTGTTCAAATATTAACCATGGTAATAGCAGTATGGTTTTAAAACTTGTGGTAGTAGTTTTAAATTGCTCTATTGTTTCAAAAAATATTACTACTTTTTCTAGTAAACAAAATCTTATTCAATTGTTTTATTAGTTTACAATTTATTGTTCTGAAGCTTGTAATAAACGTAATAGTAACCATACATAAGAAAAATAAGATCTTAAGTTAAAAATATAAAAGGCAGTTTTATATTTTATATGATTCAAATATAGAGAGAATTCTTATAGTATCTCTGTATATTGAATACAAATAAAATTATGGTCTAAAGATTATTTGAAATATATTAGTGTGCAACTGAAATCAGAATAAATTTATATCAAACCTTAAACATATTGGCAATTATTATTTATTAATTATGACATAATTTTTTTTCAGAATTTGTTTGACCAAACTTGACATATTAGATAGTTTTGATGAAGTTAAAATTGGAGTAAAATATCAATTGAATGGAAAAACGCTCAAATATTATCCGTCCAGTTTGTCTGAATTGTCGTTGGCTCAGGTACATATCAATTTACTATAGCTACAGTTACAACTTTAGATAGTTTTATGAGTTAAATAGTGTATTATATCCATAATTAATACATTTGTTTATTTAGGTTAAATATTTAACTTTGCCTGGTTGGAAAACAAACATTAGTGGCATTAGGAATTTTGATGATTTGCCAGAAAATGCAAGACTATTTGTTTTTACCATTACTCAATTCCTTGATGTACCTGGTAATAACATTTTTTTTTTATGTACAAAATAATATCAATTATTTTGTGGTGGAGGAAATTAATACATCGTAATACATTATATTGTAATTTTGAACTTAAATTTAGAATTAATTCAACTAATTATAATTGCATCCTGATTTCAAGTCAATGACTTTGTAATCAATGTCTTTTTTTATGGATTTAAAATTTCAAATAAGTTTGGTGTAGATATTTAAGAATGTAAAAATACATATATTCATACGTCAAACAATTCATTGAATTTAAGTATAGTTTATGATGATGTATTTCTTTCATATTTATAATTAGATTAACTTATTTAATATATTTACCATGGTTAATTTGTTTTTTCAGTTAAATGGGTTGGAGTTGGTCAAGGAAGAGAATCTATAATAACTGTTGATTAATGATATTTTTTCTTTTTAATTATTCACTGGAAAAGTACTAATTAAATTTGTTTAAGTGATTTCAAAAGTTGGTAAATGTTCAAACTAAATATTTTACACGCTCATAAAGTACAAATATTGTAGATTGTGAGCTATTCAAAATTTAAATATACATGTATGTTTTAATTATTATTTATGTGGTTTTTAACTAATACTTTTATCGAGCCCATTTTATTATTGTATAAACATACAACTGTATTGGATTAATGATACAGATTATGAATTCATTAAGTTAACTGTGCATTTGAACAAAGTTTTAATGCATACAAAACATTTAAACAAAAAGTATAGAATGGCTTAAATACTTATAAAATTGGTATTATTTAACATGAAAACTGGGGTGTTTTTTTTTTTAAAAATTTTGAATTGATTATTTGATATTGTTATTGTTTCAAACGAATAACTTTTCCACTAATGTTCGCTCAGTGAGAGTTAAGTAAATTTACATTCTCATTTTTAACATTTTTTAATTGTAAATAGATCTTTATTTTTTCATGTTGTTACATTGTATAACATGTTGAAGATAAGTAAAAATAATTCTTGGTTATTATTTATAATACTTTAATACACAATAAAATATTTACCACGCTGTATGAATTAATAATATTGTTTTTTTTATTTACATTTTAATTTTTGTGTAACTGGATTTTAGTTTAAAATTAAGTGATTTTCTAGTTATTACTATTAAGAATATAACAAATGGAAAGTACTCATTTTTATTTAGTTATAACTATAGTTCGCGCAACTAAAAGTGGCCGGTGACTGGCGCCAGTCTAGTGGCAATTTTCAATAAATGGTTGTCATTAATGTAAGACTAATTGCCGCGTTACGATTCATCCATAATATAAAACATTCCACACACATGCTGTGCGCCTATTGTGTAAACATCACGGCGGCGCCGCGCAGCTTGAGAACCCGCGGCTAACGGTATGTTCATGGCGGGCGGGTATCGTGGGTAACCGGCCAGTTTTCGTTGCGCGGACTATAGTAACGTTTCCATATAATTATTAAATCTTTTTATACAACGTTATAAGTTGAAGTATATTAAAACATTAAAATAATATGCATGTAATGATGATATTCAAAATCATGCATTTGTAAATGGATGAATTTCCTGTATAATTATAATCTTGTAACCTCCAATATAAAAATGGTTGATTATTTTGACACTGAATGTAGTTGAAGTCCAATATTACACTTGCATCTACATTTTCACTTAAGGCTAAAAAATGGTAGAGTTTATAATTAGAAAATTGTGTTAAATGAATTCTATATTTCTTCAAACAAATTTTATATCGATAATTACAAAGCATTAAAAACTGATTTCACTTATTTAAGTATGAAAAGTTTATATTTGGAATCAGTTTACCCACTAATAAATATATTTTAAGCAATACAAAGAGCATTTTATTGAATTTTAGGGTCTACTAAGTAGGTCGATTTCATTTTGAGCTTTACAATCATACAGATAACTTAAAAATGAGAATATGCATACAAATTTACATCTTTGTGTACCTACCTATATAATATATATGCATGTAGGACGTAGGTGAACGCATATTTTGAATTTACGAGAACACATTTAAGTAAAAGCATATTTTTTGAATATTTTCAACTATATTTTGGCAAGAGAATATTACTCCATCTTTTGGTCATAATAGCATGTAGGTAGGTACTAAAGAAAGGCATTAGTACCTTCTACTACCTCAGATGAAAATAAGCTTGAGGGAGCTCTGAGGACTTGGCCTCGCCAAAATTAATCACCGGGACCCAAGTCATCCTAAATATCAATCGCTACCAGTAGGTACCGTGTACGACAAATAGGCGGTTGGACTGCATGGGTGCAACTCGGTGGAGGATCTTGGAAGTGCTAAGCCGTTCTAGAGTTCTGGACTATACATTTATAAATTATATAAATAAAATTACAAAACAGTTCAGTTTAAATATTTTTAATTTATATCGCCTACGGGTGCATTAACAACTACCTTACTACCTTGCTTCTGCAACATAATATTATGAGAGGTCATTTTTAGCCATGAGAGGGGTAAGAAAGCAATTGGCTTAGGACAAATACAGTTATAGGAAAATCATAGTTGTCTACTTGTATGGGGCCTAGTTTTACAATTTCATACTTATCTGTGTAAGTTAACAGCTGAGGCCAATTACCAGGATCACTCTAATCATAAGATGTACATACATACATATATTCACATCACAAGGGGTATCTTTTTCATTTGTTTGAACAAAACTCTCCAGTTCTTTGTTAATATTCTTCACTAAATTGACATCAGCATCGACCAATTGAATCTAAAAATGGAAATATAAATTTAAAATGATATTTTAGTAAATTTATTTTTATATAAACTAATTGAATAATAAATAATAATAATAATAAATTAATGTGAATGTTTCATAAATATTATGTTTATAGAGTAATGCACTTTTTTTAGTGATCAATTATTTCAATTTTAATGTAATAATTACTCATTAATCATTCAATAATATAATTCATAAATAATTAACTATAAAATTAAAGTATTTATTTTATTCGTTGATTTATATATTGAGTTAGTTTTCATGATACCCAATTAATAATATTAATATGTATACAACCTACCTCAGACTCGACAATAATCTGTTCAACAATTTCTGGTAGATTAACATCAGAAGCATCAACCATTTCAATCTATTTTTATTAAACAAACAAAAATTAAAAATTTAATTATAGAAAAATTGTAATTAAATCATATATCTGGACTGAATATATTGAAAGTATTGTATAGAATGTCAAATAGTTACTTCGTTATCTTTATCATCCTTAAGAAATCGCTCAAAAGATTCATGTAACAATTTTAAAAATTCATCTTTATTGTGTTTTAACTTTTTTTTTGTCGTTACCACACTTATATTTTCGAAACTTGTCACGATCTCTGCTAGTCATATTACGTAGTCACTAATACGTGATAGGTACGTAATAATTATTTGCAAATAATTCGTGAATAATTTTTCAATTGCTCATTAATAACACTGTATGAAAAAAACACATGACCAGCGACTCCAATGCTCGAAAGACAATAACACAGGCAAACGCACAGCACACTATATGTATAGTGGTCATACTTGTCTCTACTCTGTGCTGGTGGTGTTTAATTTTGTTTATTTTATGTTTGGATATTTATTTTTTCTTCGAAATTACGACGACGTTTATCGCCGACAAGAATAGTTTACCATATTATTGGTTATGGGAAAGAACACAATGAAACCCGTACCATCGGACAGACGTCCCGGCCGCCACCACCACTTACGTCTAAAAATAACATGCCGGATCCGATTCACGGTATAAAGAATTATTTTCTACAATATAAACTGTTTTGTACAACAATCATTTATTACGAATTATAATTTCAATAAATACAATTTTGGAAATTTAGCAAAATCTTTGAACAGTAGAAATCTTTTCAGAACTGCGGGGCCTTAATTATAATTTTAAAATCGCGGGGCCCGGGGTAACTGCCCTGACCGCCCCTCCCCTCGCGCCGTCGCAGCACACTACCCACCCGTGCCGAGGTGTAAGCGAACAGCGACCATAGAGTAAACTGGCAAACGTGTTAAGGACGCGTGTAAAGCTCGGCGCACTCGCACGGCACCGCGTCGAGTGGAGCCAAAACAAAATAAATACGTACGTAGTCCAATGGGTTACAGTCTAGGGTGACCATTTTTATATAAAGAAAAAACGGGACTGATCATTTTTGAATAACTTAGAACATTATTATCAATTGTTATTTATAACATCAACTACATGATATTCATATTATTATTACCACTACTTAATTGATCGAAAATAATATCTTCATCCACATTCCGATCAGTTTGTTTTTTATTATTTCAAAATGAGTCGGGTCTAACGAAACATTTTTAATTCTTCCAAAGAACTTTCCCGCTTTTCAATGTACAACAAAAATGTGTCATAAGACCGGTTAGTTTGTTCTATAAATTGTTTTTTTTATGTGTATATGTATTTTTTGTTTTTAATTCTTAGAGTAGTTTACACTAAAAGCTAAAAATATTTTTGTTTTTCTATTTTTTACATTTCCACGTAGTATTTCTGATTCTTCTGTGATTCGACATGCAGGCATGTTTTCCCATTCTATTCTTCTTACAGTGTTATAAACAATTTTTATCGACTTTGTATGAAATAAAATCATATTGAAACGGCGTCTCTAAAACATAGCTGGGCATTTATTCTGACAGTCAAATTACGATTTTAATGCTAAATAAATTTCAATATTTCCGGAAACTACTGGTTTTAGAATTATATTTATTTATTGATGTTTAATAGTATAGAAATAACGGGATAAAAACGAGACCATCTTCTAAAAACGGGATAAAAAGCGTCCCGTTCGAAGTTTGTCGGGACAATGGGACATAATGATAAGAAAAGGGACGCTATGGTCACCCTAGGTTACACCCGACTGGTATCGGTACACCGTTGCTGTCGGAAAATTGTTATCGTTTTTGTGAATTAAATACATTTTATGCGAACACGTACAGTGCTCATGTTATTACCACAGATTACCTACACGGCTATTGTATCTCTTAAGAAATACATTATTATTATTCCTTATTTCTGATGTTCTTAACAGCTGAAATAATTATTAATGATATAAAAGCAAAACATATTGTCGTAACAAACCGATGGCGTATCAACCGCAGCGTAACATTTAACTTTTTTTCGTCCCTCACGAAATTTCAGTTATTTGCTTACAAAATCATTATATTATATTTCCAATAGAGTAAAATATTGTAATATTATACACCAAATGATATCACTACATAAACATTCGATGAAACACGTGCCGAATAAAAAAATCGAAAATAATTCCCTTGTTATTCTGTAAATGGCATAATAGAACAACACAATAATATAATATACAGCCATAACCGTAAAATTATGTAAAACGTTTGTTATTTTTATATACGCACAACAATAGCAATTATATTCCCTTTGAGGCTTCTAGGTACCTTACAGGTAATTCTATATTAATTTGCTATAAATACCGAGGTTTCGATAAGCACTAGGATTTAGTACCCACTGTTTTAACTAAGATCTTAGACGTATAATTCTCCATAAACAGAGGGATCGGTACATCAAAGTCAAGGGAGCTGTAATAACGGTCTTACGGATATTGTATATTATTTAAAATTAGTTACAAATAATAAATCCAATGTTGACTGTTTAATGTTGAAGCTTTGTTACTTTTCATGATTATATGAAAAAATAAAAAACGTGCCCATTAGAATAATAAACTGCGAGTGCATTTGAGCATCTACTTATAATTAAACTGCGAAAGAGTTGCTTCCGGTGGTATTTCAACTTTTTATTAAACAGTGAATAGGTAGATACCTAGATTTGTAGAGTTAAGAGTTCGTCCAGTTTCATTTAATGACTACAGTCGCAATAATCATAATTCCGCTGAACTTACGATTCGTAGTTTAAAGTTATAACGATTCGAGTCTTAGTAATAAGTACCTAAACTAAAACAATATTATAATATTGACATTTGGCAAGCATAACCGAGACGTAAAATGCAACGATTTATTCTTAAACTAGTACATGTATATACGTCATATAGTCGAACTTTTTTTACTCGACCTTCTTTAACCCGAAATCGTCGATACTTCGAATTTTCTATTTAAACAATGTAAAAAAATTTTGTTTAACTCGAATATTTTCGTTAATAACATGAAGTTTCGATGTACTCAATCATCGGATGAATAAGAGAAACAAGAAGATATTGAACTTATTTTTAAATTAAAAATTAATATAAAATATTATAACGAATTGAGGCGATTTATGGAAAACAAACCAGAGGTCAGCAATGAACTTTTCGAAGCTTTCAATAAAATAGATTCACTGCAAACGCTGCGATCAATGCTCGAACAAAAATAAATACATTTTTTAAATAATTGACTAACCTAATTTTTGTTTATGCTTAGGTACCTTTTTAAAATGATACATACTATTTAAACAGTAAATATTTTTTATTACATATTATAATAAATACACATAGGAATTAATATATTGTACTGTTTTAAAAAAATACATTATTTGAAATTTTATTTGGATAGTTCGAACTTTTTTTCCGGTCCCTTCAACTTTGAGTTAACCAAGTCCGACTGTATATTGATGAAATGACTGTAATAATAAAGGTCTTTAACTTAACGATTGTCAAAGTAACGGACATTCGTTTGTACACGCGTATATAGAGTTCGTATTGTTTAGCTATTTTAATCAAATCTATAAAAGACACTATAAGCTTCCAAAAAAACGAAAAATCCTAATAAAAAACGCGAAGAAGAAAAAAAAAATAGAAAAACCAATTGCACAAAGATGAACAACAGACGTCAACAGTCGAACGAAAACCACGGGATTTCCTAATAAAGACGTCGCGTATTATGTAATGGAAACAATATTATAGAATTAGGTAAGCCGAATAATTGCTGACAACGGTCGGGAAGAATAAATCCTAGCAGACGGCCACGATAATCCCGAAACCGGAAAGTGGTGAAGCCCGATAATATCCTTACCGCGATCTGCATGGGTCATATAATAATATAGCTCTGGCACCCGTCTGGAATATATCGGTTGTGTCTCGCCCGACGACCGCTATAATGTTATGCGGGACATCCGTTTTTGGATCGTCGTACACAGCCCGACAGCCGCCCCGCAGGACGCGTATTCCGATCCTATCAATGTTATTGAATTACATAATTATAAAAAAATAAAATAAAAAAAGAGTCCGTTCACCGAGGCTTCGCGGACTGCTCATGTGTGAAAACTCCGAACGGTGTTAGGAATGGATTTTTTACCGCGCCCGAAACGGTGAGAAAAACGTTAACGTCGATATTGTAACAGCTATATCGATGGTGTCAGTTATTGTAGATAATAATGTTTTCTATTTATATTAGGATCTAATACGTAATTAAATAGTCAAAGATCATAATATAATAGGAATGATTAGCTATTCAAAAATAGTGTATTAGGAAACATAATATTACCGTCAATAATAAGAACACAGTTCTTAAAAAATTGCTAAAAAAGCGTGCACGTTCGGTGAATGATATATATATATATATTATATTTATTAGAGTTTAGCAGTGACAAAATTCAAGTTTTCTCCGAGAGGAGGGGGGAGGGGTTAATAAAATGATACACTAGAAAATTACTGTTTTATAACTACATACCTTTTTTATCGGTAATCTAACGCTGTTTGATTCAAAATTTGAACAATTTCGGGGTAAAACTATATATTAAAAATTATATTATTTTATAATTTTCTATGTTATAATCATATACCGACTTTTTACATACAAATTGCAAATATAACTACATCAAGAAGTAAAAAGAGCACCAAAATTGCCTTTCAACCAAGAATTAACAGAAAACCTAAAATAAAATTTAAAATTAAGAAAATAGCATTTAATGACATTGATCATTGACACATAAGTATATTTAAAACTGAAATTGTATTCAATTCTTACTCAATCAAATTAAAACTAATATCAATAATATTGCTTTATATTATTTGGACCATAACTTCAAACTAAACTTAACTAAATAGTTAAACTGTTGTAACAGAGTTGCTACATATTTTATTTTCTACGTATTGCTTGAACATAAGACACTTCGAAAGATTTTGTAATTTTAACACATATTATACAATACAATATATCATGTTATCGTGGTATAAGATAATAATAAGCATAACTGTAATTTTGTAGTATAAATTATTAAAGATAAAATATCACAATTTTTTTGGTCCTGGGGGGGGGTTGAACCCGAACTCCCCCCTCACCCGTAAGTACGCCAATGGAGCTTAGAAGTCCATTTACAACAATCATAATATCCTATTGGTGCATTATAAATACATTATGCTGATTTCAAAGCGCGTATAAAATAGGAAATCAAATTGTAGATCCAGTCAGAATAGTAAATCAGGACAGTGAATTTATCCACGTTAAGTTTGTATAAAAAATAAGTACCTTGTCTTGATTGGCGTTTTTCTAAAGTTTCATGATTGAGTAAATTTGACAGAGGGATGAGACTCACTAGGAATATTTGATTTAAACAAAAAGAAACGAAGAAACTTTTGTGGTTTTTTACAAGTATAGGCTTTTGACCAATGTTATAATCTGAGGCATACCTAAAGATGAATCATAATGTAATTTTGGACATACAGAAGAACTGTAAACGGGTTTCAGTCTTATTTATTGGTAAAAATTATTACAATTTTTTTTTCAGCTTTACAATAAAATATATAATATAATAATAAAACCTAATATTTTACTGTCTTTGTTTTTATTTTAAAAATTGACAATATAAAAATTCAAATTTAATTTCTAACTGAAATACTTAGATCCCACTACCTTTGATTGCAATATTAGAACTAGGAAAATTATTTTGCCATTTATAAGTTTAATTGAATATTGAAGAGCGATTAAGATTACTGTCTATTATATTGAAGAGTTTTAGTTAACAACTTGTTTATTAAGATCTAAACACATTTGAGATTTATTCACTAGCGGCAAGCATCAATAGAAGAAATAATAAAAATATTTAGATCAGTTTACGTGATCTAACACTAAGCCATATAGTGTGATCGAACGATGCTTGATATCTTATGATATTAGAAAAGTTATACGACGTTAAGTTATACGACCAAATGATAAAATATATTATAATAGTATTCAACATTACATTTTGTATGATTAATTCAAATCTGCGTGAAAGTTGCAGTAATGAGTTACTTTGTTGTTATTATCGACTTCTTGCATTTGAATATGTAACTTTACGGTAATTAGGTACTATATATTACTAATCATAAAAAGTTATTCTTTGTTGTATTTATGTGTTGTAACTTTTAGTTGAAAATTAAAAGAAAAATGTTCTATACGTTTGTAATTTGTGTGTGTTTTTGTTTTGGCTGTACCTTGGAGCGTTATATTCGATAAGTTATAAAAATGTACATCAATGCATGAAAATTTGCAATATAATCGCATACAATAAAACGACGCGAGAAAAATATACAAATCGAAAATTTGTTTAAGGCTAATCAGTATTATTTAATACACAACTTATCTCGAACATTAACTCGTTGCTAATCTAATAAAGCTTACCGAGTTACTAAAATTGAGTATAACGTGCATAGCTTAGACCTAATTAGACATTGCGTGCGCGTCATAATTATCGATACAATTAGAATCAAACGGTATAGTGGCGTAGTGCTAAAATAATTATATTGTAAATCTGAATATAATCATGGCAGGTTCGACAAAACAGATTTCCGCCTCGGTCGTCCTTACAAATCAAATCAAAAACACTAAACAAGGTGGTTCGACCTTTTGTGAAGACTAGTCTTCACGAAACGAATAAAAGTTGTCGTCGTCCGAATGCATCTTGAAAACTATAAAATAGTTGATTTATAATTACAGTGGTCACTAAATGAATTTTTATTTTTACAATATAACATTTAACTTATTAAAACAAGGAGAAAAATACATTTATTTATATTTAAAAGAAGAAAACAATCATTTGATAACAAAACAAAATTGTTGAAATTACGTTTTTTCCAAAAGTTATGAAAGTATGACATTGACGTGGGGGCAACATTATAATTTACCACGGGCCGTGGGTCGAACACCTCTGCACAAAAAGATTTAAGAATATACTCGTGTACATATATATTATATATAAATATATATACATATACACATATGTTGTATCCGTACGGATATAACTTGTAACTGTTTCCAACGTAACACATAGGTACTACTGCTATTATTTACTAGGAACACCGTAGTATACTTAAGGCACGAGCCAAACCAAAATCTATATTTTATTTTATCCATACCTAAATTATCAATCCAAAAAAGTTTTTAAAAATGAACCAAAATCGAGTCATTGTCTGCTGCAACAAGCACACATCGCTGAACACGAACGAGAAGGATAAAAAGGAATGCCCACCCAAGAAGGACGAGTGTGCGCCCAAGACAGCCGATCCCTGCAAGCGAGTCGAATGCAGTCCCTGCCAGCAGGTCGATTGCGATCCCTGCAAAAGATTCAAAAGCGTGCCCAAGAAAGTCGAATGCGAACAACCGAGGAAGGCGAAACTGTCCGGCTGCTGCAAGAAATCGGCTGACTGTGAGCAGCCGCTGAAACAGTGCGGGCCGCGTGTGCTTTGCAACTTGACGGCGACGTCGACGAGCAGAGGATGTGACGACGAACCGGAACCCGTTAAAACGTTCGTACCGGAGGAGAAGGTGAGACCGTGAATATAATTACAAGCGTAGGTGGTACCGCGGCAACAGGGGCTTACACGTACATCGGAGATGAACTCAAAAATTGGGTAGCAAACACTCTTACCCCCGGGAATAGGACGTACGGGCAACGAACTTTTGGGAACGTTTTAGACGAACGGAACGAGAAAAAAAATCATAGTAGGTGCTCTACGTCCCCAAAAGTTCCCCTGACCTGCCCTAGTCTAATCAAACTTGGCCTACCGTGGTCTCGTCGAAAGTTCGACCCCGAGTCAACACGTTAGGCCCGATCTACTGATCGCACGCCGTAGTGGTGGGGTTGGGGGTTCCTCGTGTCCACTGTCACCCCCTCCCCCGACACCATTTGTATGCAAAACAAATCCATGTACGGCGGATCGTATAAATATTAAAAGGATCGATACTCAGCGCCGAGCACCGCCGCGTCATGTATTATATAGTAGTCGCCGCCGCCGCCGCCGCCGTTCTGGTGCGGATTCCCATCGGCTGTATTATTCAACCGTTGCCTATACTTTATTCGCGTCTTGTCTGTACACCAGGTATGCTTACCATATGCACACGATATAACGCGTAATGCGTCGTCTGTTCGGCGGCTGACTTGGTTATACGTGTGTATTATACATGTTTGGGCACCACTCTGTACTCGGCCGGAGATATTCCCTTTCAAAAAGATTCGTACTGATAAGCTCGCCGCGGATTAGCCGAACACAGCGCAACAGTCATGACTATGTAACACCACGTCCTGAGATCTAACTGTCAATAACGCATCATAAATATAAATTTGTTTTTTTATATGTACAATATGTACGTATTTCATGCTTGCCGGCGCGGTCCTTGTGCGGGAATAAAACTGATTTACCGTGTGTGTGCCTATTCGAATTAAAATCAAATTAAACGCGGCGATCTGCGAACATTAAAAAAATATAATAATAATAACAACAACAACACGTACCGTGTTCGGCACATCGGGTAAATTATTTACGTGTAAACATTTACGTTCAACCGATTCTTCGCTATAGAACGCACCGTTTCGTGATTGTTATATGAATAAATTGCATCGATGATGAGCTTCGTGTGATATTTGTTTGCGATCGGTTTTAAACGGGAATACTGTACGAATCTACGACGGTTTAGTGTAGAAAATTGATCGCGGGACGATTGAGCCGAGAGAATGTATGCGCGAGACATTTTGGGCGCAGTAATGAAATAACATTATATTATGTGGACAAAAAACATAGGAAGAATTAACTATAATACCTTAATTATTAAGACTTAATAACTTTCAACAATCATGATAAAATTGATAATCAGTAAATATAATACTGAGCAATTTCTTTAAATATTAATAATGAAATAAAATTCATAGTAAATACATTAAACAGTTAGAGCAATTCATTTTAAATATTTTTTTGTCGTAAAATTGTTCACATACATTTTTTATTCGCATCTTTGTAATTTTTTTATTTCGGCTCATTGCCGACGATTAGCTGATGAACTTTCATAACATTTAATTTTTCTTCTTTTTTAAGACTTCAATAAATTTTCAAATTGAAGAGTGTGTTATAAAAAACCGCGCAAATATAATCTAAACCTATAAATTGACTAGCGTTAACTTATGAAGACGAGGACAAACCTGATCTGAATTGAGGGGAGTATAATATAATAGCCGAATCATCGGGTTAGTTATCTTATGTTTTTTTACATATATAATTATGTTCTTTCATGACTGTGCCCAAAAGCTCAAACGAGATTGAGTCTCGAGGATTCTCCGCCTTTTAGTACCTATAATTGTGTAGCTCGCCAATTAACCACGGCGTCTATTGGTAACGTTTTAAATTTGTCAAACCAGAAACTCTCGTGTGCTTGCGTCAAATTCAACGGACTGCAAGACTCGTGTACTCACCCGGCCTGTTGCACCCAAAGAGGCTGTTTGGACGTCCCGTTTCCGTCCTGTGTACCGGCTCAAAAATGGCAAGATGAATTCGTGTGCAACAAAAAGAAGAATAACCAAGGGTGTTGAAGTTATTGAATAAATTCTGCTTTTAGCAAAAGTTAATGTACTCGGGTAGACGTGCTTGATATTTTATAATGTATTCTATGTATTCTATACCTAATGTACGGTCTGTACGCAGTGTACAGTATAGTAATAATATTATAATGCGAAACGCGCAATTTTGTGCATATTACGCACTGCGAAAGTGTAATAGTATACCAGGGATATAACGGAAAAGTTCATGCGCAAAATTGAAAGCGTTGATAATAATATATTCTAATTGACGTTTGTAAAACGATGAGCGTAACGCGAAGACCTGTATTAAAAACGGATGAGCCTACCCTCAGTAATAATGCGTTTTGCAAACATTATGCACGGTCAGATCACCATGAACTTAATCGCATTTTTATACATAAGCGGTGTAAAAATAAAAACGTGTATTCCGATTTGAATACACGGTGGTGTACATAAGTCGGCCCACTGCCCACAGATCCATGGACCGCGGTGACGAAATCGTTTCAAATCTATTGTATGAACTACATTTAGTAGTCGTTCCTCCGAGTAGAAGACATTTATTATACGACGTACTTGTTTTTCGTTCGTCCGCGACTTAATGTAAGTCTTAAGCCGCTCTATTAATCAGTAATTTCGTGAATTTGTTTTCAGATGTGCAGGCCATTTCACTCCCACGCTCATTGGATTGTTTGAAATTAATTTTAGTTACAGCTCTCAATATTATTAAACATTTATTATCAACCAACAGGTTTATATATAGGTAGTATTTTTATTACTAGCTCATAACTTTTGTGCTTAAAATATTATAAATTATGTGCAATATTTTCACTAAAATTGTTATTATATTTGTAACTGTTGAGCTAAATAGTTATACTGGTAGCTAAATAAAAAAATAAAATAAATTAATTATATGTTTCTAGTTTCTATAAAAACTATATGATCTTTAATATAAATATTTAATTGTACATAATTTCTTCTCAAATCAATAATTAAATATTATTTATTTTTAAATGATTAAACATTTAATTTAGATTGTCTTTAATCTTTATAATGATTTAAGTACTTATATAAACTGCCACTGCAGTCTTGGATCCAACTCTCATAATCATCAACGTTATTTCTATGTATAAATTTAATCACCAATTATTTTGATTAGAAAATAAATTCTATGATTTTATGGCGTAATTAACAAACACATACGGAATGATTGTGTGAAGGTCAAAACTAAAAAAAAAAAAATGAAAGAAAAGCTTAGGATGGATAAATTACATTTTAAATTTATATTTATTTTTAATATCGAAATATGCGCTAACAATATCTATTATATCAATTTACACGTAATGTAATCGTACGAATCGTATTCATTCGAGTAGGTTTTATTTCTACTCGAAAAATTATTTCTCAAAAGTAGTGAAAATTAAATAATTATTCACACCATGGTTATACAGCAATTTTATACGTTCTTATTGATTATGCATAAGATTATTGTGAGTTACTATATAGGGTACTAAATCATAGATAGGTACTCGCTTGGTACTACTGCATGTAACCGTCGGTAGACTTTTGAGTACACACACACACCGACGGTTTTTTGCAATCTTCTGTTTTCTGTTTTCAATTCGAAATCGATGAAAAATCTTTAAACTCGCGTCAAATCACATTCCCATGTGTACTTGGCACAAAAAAATGATGTAGTACATTGTTGTGTGATATACAGTATATTATGAAGTCTATATTTGTTTACAGAAAAAAAACGGTCTGCGAGTGCCGAGTGTGTGAAGTGCATAGTTTTTCCTTTGCCGTTACAAATGACGTGCTCAGTATACGCTTTCATGTTTATTTTATTAAATTGGAAAATCCAAAAAACATTTAACCGTCAAAAATAGATCCAACGTGCGAGCGCGTGTGTGTGTCCGTGTGTGTGTGTTTGCGCGAGCGCTCTGTAGTTTAGTTTCTAATCTATATATATATATATATATGAAGGTGCCGCGTGGAATGTTTAAGCTTTTTTCCCCGCATCAGAATGTTTGGTCTGGAAAAAAATGCACGAGGAGAAATAAAATTAAAATAACGCACACGAGTGCACACAAAATCAATAACACTGCCGGGCCAGCTCGGAATCTGAAACGCGACTATTGCGTGCACACGTGACGTGCGTCGTACACAGTGCACGTGCAGGTACGCGCTCGCCGGGGGGACCAGACCTCTGGAGCCCGTTCGAACGTTAACGTGCGTGTTCCAACGGGTAGGCGGGTCAAGTGCATAATTTGTGCAACCGGTGCACCGCGGCGGCAGACGGTAGGTACGCGCGGACTGTCGCGAAAACGGCGGCGTGTGGGCACGATTCGCGAGACGAGATTAACTCGGAAACCCGGTCGTTCGCGCAATGACGGTGCCGAAAGCTCGTCGTCGTCTCAAGTCTCAAACGGGAGACTTCGAAATAATCACGGGCCGTGTACCAATAATAATTAATCACTGCGGATGATGATAGATCTGTCGCGCATTATTAAGCCGTTATTGACACGGTCCCCTAAACGCACGCGACCGCGTCCAATAATAACTGTTCGTGTTCCGACCGATCGTCAACCCTTTCGCGCTCAACTCGGCCCACTCGGGTACCCTCGCGACCGGTAACGCGTGTACATCCACTGCTCTGTTCGCCGTTCGTGCACTACGCAGTCTCGTGTGCAACGTATATTTCGCGTGTTTTTCGTCGGTTGCTTTTCTTATTTTATCGAGCCATGACCGCGTGCAGTTTATTCGAAATTCGATCGATAAATTGTTTGCAGAAAATATGTGAAACAATTTTCTGCAACTTCCTAATGAACTCACGCAAAAAGTATAATTTCTACCAAACTAGTTTTGCACCAACAATTTTCTAATGGGTGTAATTAATGCGAAATATTTTTATATATATATAAAATGTAAAAATATATGAAATAGTTATCCCATGGAAAAATGTGTCTGTTACATTTCAAAGGAGTATAATTAATATTTCTCAAAACATAGTTTTTGAATTCCTAAAGTATTAAAAAAACACATAAACATTGTTCAACGTAATAATATATTTAAATTTGAATATGAATAAGAAAAATTAAAATTATAATATACATATGTATATAATTATTAATTAATTTTTATAATTAATCAGTTCAAGATAGCCACTCACACATGGACAAATTAACAACTTTTTAATAACAGTAGATAAATTATGATTATATTATTGTCTGAATGCGATGAATAGAAATTCGACGATTTTGCAATTTAATTAAAATCATGTTTTCGTAATATTTATATTTTGATTGTTTGTACGTGTTAAGATTTACCGAATATTTTGTAGAGCCTGGGCTGCAGTTGTAAATTATAGAAATATTACCCAGGTCAATATTGGTGAAATACTGATATTTTGACGTTATCTTATGTCAAACAACTAAATTGAATAAGTTATCAGAAGAAAATATTATTCTAATATATATTTATAAAGGGTACCTCGACTTTGCTTTCATTTGGATTTTTAAAATAAGTTGCACCAGTCAATATCTGACTTTCTGAAATAATAAAAATTGAATTTGACTTAAACAAAAAGAAAGTCATTCATAAATATACAACGTCAACATATCGGAACCCAAGATATTCATCGTTTATATTTGTACTTACGATAATATTGTTATCACTACTTTACATGACATAATGTTTAAACATATTTACAGTCAATCGAACGTAATAGTTCCATTGCTTATTTAATTAGACAGCCCTGGTTTAATCTATTGAATATGTAATCAAATAAAATAGATATGTAAACAGCCGTGGCATTTAAATTTGAACTACAATTTTTTTTCTATTGGAATAGTTGGAAGTCAATAAAGAACAATATTTAAACAAAATTGTTATCAAATTGTACAATGATAGCTGCTTGTTTACAAAATACCAAAATATACATTCAAATATTGGATTTGAATAACTTGTGAGTTGTGATACAGTAAATGTTTGTTGAATGAGAATACATTTATTATATTATACTCGGTGAAAACCGTCTAAAACAGGAACACAAAGGACCGAGAAAATTCCATTTAAGGTAGTTTTCTGTTTTATTCAAATATTTTATTTATGAAAAAAAAAATAAATACATTTCACAAAGCTTAAAATAGATTAATATGTTTTAAAAAAAATACATATATTTTATAACCATTCTCTTTATACGTTATAATGTAGTTTTTAGGTTTCTGTATTACGTGCAGACTATTCTTATTTTATTCGCTCTGTGTCCGTCGTAACTTTCGTTGTTATGGTTACCATTATAACTCCATTGTTGGTTTTATGAAAATATCATTTTACGATCACTTTTGGAATAGACTCTTGTACAAACATGCCAATAATGTATTCCCGTTTTATCGTAAACGAATTAATTTAGTTTAACAGTTGACTACCATATCATAAATCTAATCTATGCACACGCCACACGGTATACGGTTGCAGGTACCTCCTATATGGCTCTATGGCAATCCGAATTACTCATCACGTGTCGTTTGGATGCATTTACTATTTCAGCAATGCCGAATGTCGATATACGGTCACATTCAACTTGATATTATGCAATCCGACATTGATTTTTATTTATATTTAATTTCGATTCAATTATCATTATTACGCATTACGCAAATGATAAATGTTTATCATGCACGTATAGTGTGATTGCCTATAATTATTTTTCATCATCCAATAAACAATGGTAAATACATATTATATAATAGTACTTAATGAATTAAAAGTTTATTAAGTATTATCATTTCCGAGATTGTTTCCTAGGTTGACTATTAATTGTTTCGTTTATCAATTAATCTAATGACCTCGAGATAAATGGGTTGTTTATTTCTAATATTTGGATCAAACGAACATTCCAGGCATGGAGGTGTTGGGCACTTATCTAGTATAGATAGTATCGACGAAAGGAAGTTTTTTCCATTCATACAATTTTATAACAATGATAAATAATCGCCAAATAAAGATACTCCCTGTGAAGCTCCGTTTATTTTTTCAAATTAGTACTCAAAACACTTCTCAGATTTTTAGTGCTCATAAAAAAAATTACGGGTTATGATTTCATAGAGTTTTAAATAAGTAGTATGTAATTAGAGTATGATAAGTTATATATATATATATATATAATCATGCAACAGCGTGCATGGACTGTTTCGAATCTTTAAAACTAAAAATGTAGGTTTTTTAAAAATGCTAGTGTATAATATTTTTGTCGACTCGTGAAAGTACATAATATACTTTTCAGCGACGCAAACTTTAAATATGTATGAAAAAAATTTGGAAATCTAATTTAAAGAACTTTTTATAACTTTGAATATTTTATCTTGTTGCGGTAGAAATCTAATAGTAATAGATATTGACAAAGTATCTATTATAATAGTTGAAACCAGCGCGTACAATAATATTATATTTATATACACTATATGTATATTTGTTTATGCTGTATACTTTTTATTTTGACGTTTTATAATGCGATATCGTAAAAAATAAATCGAAAGAGTCTAATGAGAACTTCAAAGGTAGATACAATTCACCAGTTCAACTAAAAGTGTTATTTTAATTTTCCTAACTAAAAACTGTAAGCTATAATGATTTTTCGAAATTCGTTGTGCTAACGATTAAATAGCGAATACACGATTACCCGTTACTCTCTCTCTTTTTTTATACATACATAATTATCGAACACGGAATAACAGAACGACGTATCGCTTGACAATTTACATACTATAATATATTGACCTCATTCACTACTTTTTTTTTTTTGGTTTTAAAAGAGTGATCCAAAAATGTATAGAGTTGTTATTATACGATACATTTAAAATGTTGACTGGGTATTTATTTCAGTACTATGATGTATGAATTAGTTATAATTTTCAAAACAAGTTAATTTCGACTATTTTTGGTCCATATGTTTTCACATTTTGAATAATTTCATTGATATTGAGCTTCTGTTTGTACGTACTATTTATTTAAAGCTTAGTAACCTAACTATTTAAGGCAAGCAAAATTCTAATTACAATTAAAGATATTGAACATATTTAACTTTTTTATCATGTTTAATGACAGCCGAATTGATGTATTTTACGAATACAATTATGTTTAGTTTTAAATTATAATTCACACGATTAAACATTTGCAATTTGTAAAAAAAAATATAATACGAGTACACCGGATCGAATGAACATGTTCTGTAATTTCAATAATGATTGTATGTAATAATTTTGCAAATGTTTACAATATACGTATTTATTAATTATTATTAATTTGTTCATATTATTTGCTTTAATAAAATGTGCAATTTTCGTATTATAAGGTCGAGTAGCAATTAGGTTTGATAAATTATCGTAGATGACATTAACGTTAATGAGCGTTGTTGTAATTTATTAATTAATCAATACATTATATTATTATTATGATATTATATTCTATTAAGTTTTAGAATGTTCCATTGCCATATCAAATATTTGGTTGTTCTTTCATCAAATTTACGCGATTAACTACACAAACTGAATTATCCAAGATAAATTATCTTTTGAAAATTGGTGCGAATTCAAAGACGTGTAATTTAAATTTAGACTATTAAATTATGAGTTTGAATTTTATACAACTCAATGTCGACTCGTAAACTTCGTGAAGTAGAAACATATTAACTTATTATATTATATGACGTCTTGTTTTGACTACTATTAAAAACTGTGACCATATTAATTTCTGTACCTAGTAATTATGTTCGTCGTTTTGTGTAAAAAAAAAACATATCTAATAATCACAAACTCTTATGAAAATGTCTTGTGTTTTTTATACATTTAATTCTATATTTCACAATACGGTGAATTGCATTACAGTCATTATTGCATTATTATGTTTGTCATTTAACTGTACATGTGACCAAAATAAAAAATAAAGCTTGGTACTTAACTTTGTTATATTTAATTATACTGAGATCATCATCACTTTAGAAAAATAAATGTAATAATTATTATTAACATAAAATATTATAAATTATATTAACATAAAATATTTCTGTTTGTAGAGTATAATAGTGTAAAAATATATATATTTTACTATTTTCGTACCTTTACTCGTGTCTCAAGTGATATTACTACTTACCTGAAATGGGTACATTAAATGTAATATTTTCTGGAACGAATGAAAAGGGCCTTTTGATGTTTGTATTAATTCAAACGTAAATAAAAGTGGTTGTGAAATAAAAACATTTGTCATTATTTATTTATTATACATGTTTGTACTTATATAAAAGTTATAACATAACTTGTTAGTTCAAAGAAGTTTTAAAATGTCACAACAATTGGTAACATTTGACGCTATTAATATTTTTTTTAAAATAGGAAGCTGGACGGTAAGACATTGGCATTGGTCACTTATTTTTCTTTGTTCGCCGTGATGCAAGTCAGAATATTGTACTATTATTTTAACACAAAAACAATATGATAAATCATGGAATTTGGAATTAGGAAAACGAGTGGGACGGATTTTGTTTTACTATTACATGTTCGTAGGACGGCTATGATATGTTTGAATCTGGCAAGAGTAGAATATTATTTTTTAGTAGATAAAAAAATGTTCAGTATAATTAAAATATATTATTTTGATAGTTTGCGTATAAGTCATGTAAAAAAAAAAATAAAAATATAGCCTCAATGTGGAGAGGAAACACTTAGTCTTCAAGTATTGAATCGTTAATTTTTAATTAATATTAATGTATGATTAATTAGTTTTGAATTGAACATTCAGGTATAACTGCAATAAAAAATATAATTAATATTAAAACTACTAATATAAAATAAGCTGAAAAGGATTTTTTTTTTTTATCATTTATGAATAAAATAAATACTCATGGTTGTTTGGTTGTTATTATCTTATGGCGAAACGTATACAAGTGTTTTTTTTTTTTTAAAGCATTATTCGTAATTTTTTCCTTCGAAATTTTCGTTACATTGTTCTGCTATGTTTTCGAACTATTGCAGTGAAATCTCAAAATACATAAACCTCCTTATGCGTCCCAATAGGCCTGGACACAACTTTTGGAGTACCTATACCTACTTAATTCTTCGGTCTTAAAAATGTTAATCTTTATTGCGCACTTATATTTTTCCGGGTCCGTCCTAGAATTTTGAATGAGTACAAAGCATAGGTAGACGCCGTTACGCAGAGACATCGGTCTGCCGTCATACACGTATTATATAATACCTACAAAGTGTCGGCCGATCGTGAGGTTCTTTTTACCGAACGGTGATGTTGCATTACATGCGTGCGTCATCTATTGATTTCTGATTTATCAATTACACAGGAGAACGGCGTATTCTCGTGTATGCACCACGACAGTCGATTAAACCATAATATTTAAGCGGTTTATGTTGCCTATTCCCAATAATCACGGGATATTATCAAATGTTTTCCCGTTCGTAAATTTTAAATCACGGCATTCATTATTTCCCTCCGAATTATTACGGCGGTAGATCATAATAACTATTACTAATACAGTATTATGTTCATTATAAACCTCGAAACGTAAGGAGAGTTCGTATTAGTTCAGCACTATTATGTTCTGTTATACATTTATAATATACAATATTATACATATAAAATCATAGTCCCTATTTATACGAGTACATGTCGTAAACGATTTCACGTGTTAATAAAATGGCAACACATCGCCATAGACGATAAGAAATCGTCGATTTAATAACGTATTTTCTAATATTTTTGTCATTTTTCAACACCACAAACTGTACGACTGTATACACGGTATAGATTTTTTTTTTACGCAACTTATACATCATCGTTGATGGCCATTTACCGATATCGGCCATTTCTACCTCATGCGGATTGTCGTTATGTCTTGTACACAATACGTGTAACACCAATATGCGTTCGATTCCTGAAAAGGTTAGAAGTCAATAAAAAACTGTAGTCGGTCGCCTTTTTACATTAATCTTTATTCTACATATGAATTATAACATATAAATAATTATTAAACTTACAAAGTATATTGTACAATTAAATAATTATAATAATAATAATAATAATAATAATAATAATAATATATAGGTATAAGTAGATGTTTATATATATATATATATATATAAATATAGTCTCTACAAATTAATTAAACTCAAATCTTAGTCGTAATGTAGACATATACATATAGATGTGTGTGAAGAACTTAAAATAATAGGTACATCATTAATTACTTTTTTTTTAAAGTGTTTAATGAAAACAAAAACTTAACGAAACTCAATAGCAAACGAAGTGAGGTAAAGAATACACACATACGTTGAAGTCTTGACGTATGTAGATAGACGTAAGTACAGTAAACTGTACACACGTCTAACAAACTAATAAGAAAATTGGTTTTACTATAATTGTACAATTAAAAGCAACGAAAAAAAAAAAAAATAAAACATATACATGGTTCAGTCGACCAAAGTGTCCCGTGCGCTTATGAATATATTATAATATTAGACTTAACAGACTAGTTAAAATAAAACAAGTTTAAATCTTTTCGAGATCAAAATAAGTAATTTTAAGAACATAAAAGAAAAGTGGCAACCGTAACGGTCATTATCGTAAGACGTATCCTGTGTCGCGTATCCCTGTAAATTCGACTTTGTCCTAAAATGTGTACCCGCATTTATCTCAATCTCCTTGCATAAAAAAAAAATCAACTGTCGTCTGCGTGAAAACTACCGTTTCGAGACACACCGATTTTTTGAGTAAATATAATAGTATATAATAATAATAATATTATAATAATGATAATAATGATAATAATTGTAATAATAATTTATATAGTAATACACGTAAAGTATGTTTTCGTTTCAAACCGTAAACGCACCGATGTAATGCGAATAATATACGTAAACACACAAACACACAGACACACTCAAACACGTATAAATAACTTTAAACATTCAAACTAAAAGTATGTAATATATTTTTATACATACATATATATATACTTTCGTGACTAGAATGTACTTACCAATACATGTGTTGTACATATATATATGTATATATTTGTAGTAAATTTGAATATAATAATAATAATAATAATAATAATAATAATAATAATAATGATAATAATAATAAACGAACGGGATGTAGCGCGTTAAACATTATATCGTACGAATACGATGCGCGTATTATTATTATTATTTTACGGGGTGACGCGGCGCGGCGGTGATGTCGAGAGTGGTTTGACGCCGACGCGAAGAACTATGGGATTTCAACTAGGTTTATATACGTACACGGGCTGTTACGACAACATAACGACGTATTTATAATATAATCGTAATATAATAATAACATATATGCGATGCGATGCGCTCTCGGCGCGGCGACGGGTGGGCAGGTGGCGACGGGTCGGCGGATCCGGGGTAGTAGTTTTTGTGGTCGGGGGTGGATCGGGCGGGGCGGGCGGGCGGGCGGGGGGGGGACGGGACCTGCGGTGGTCGGCGGGGCGGGGGCGAGGGATGACTGCGTGTGCGACTATGCGTTGTTGTGGCGGCGTCGTCGTCGGCGGTTCAGACCAAATGTCCCTCGGTCTCGTCGGGCTTGTGCGCGAAAGTGGTGAGAAAGTTTTGCGACGAGAACACGGTTACGTCCGGCGGCGGCGGCGGCGGCGGCGGCGAGTAATAGTTGCACTTGACCATCGGCGGCGGTACGGCCGGCGGAGGCCAGTTGTGCAGCACGGGCGGCAGCGGCACGGCACGGCTGGTCATCTGCATGCTCTGCGGCGGTTGCTGGTGGAACACGCGGCTATCTGCAACAGATCCGGGGAACGCGGAACTTAGACGGACGTGCGTTTCATAAACATTTCTTTCCCCTTTTTATCCCCTGTCTCGCGCACTTTTCACCCCGGGGCGGACCGACCGTTTTATAGCCGCGCACCGCAGCGGACGCGAAACGTATTCATTCTTCCTACACTTCTAAACCGATTCCCCGGGTCGATTACCTTCCCGATTACAAAATCGCATTCATCGGACACGTAGTTTAGCGTGTTACCCTTTCAGTCGTTCAGAGGGCAGTTTTTTATTTTAAGGCGTCTTCGAAGCACACTCACATGTCTTATGGGTTGGAATAAAACGACTAGGAAAACAAAATTATTCATTTCGGAGTATTATTTTGTTTCGAAATATTTGGAGAACGACCCTCGGCATGAATGCTCGCAATTGTACAAGTAATAACAATAACCCGCGGTACAACAACTAAAATTCATATTTTTAGAGGTACCATTTGAAAAAAGATGTACCGTCACATCAGGTTGACCCGGCTCTATGGATTTGTTGAAAACGTACTATGGTGAGTTAACTTTTATAAACTATATTAATATAGTTAGTAGTTTATCTGAGGTATTTTAATTATTTAATTATTGCATTACTTTTTTTTTATTTATTTATCGTTTAAGTATTTTTTATTTAATAAAACCCAAGGAAATAAGTTAATTTGTTTAGCTGTTCATTTTCTTTATTGCTATTTAAAAGCGTATTTCTTTAGGACATTTTTCTCGGAAATGCACAATTTATTGATTTTCCCAGCAATAGAATCGGGCACCCGGTTATAATTCGAGGATGAATGCACAAACTGAAATCGGCACACGTGTTGTTCGAATAAGAACTAATGAGCATTATTAAATGATTGAATGTAACGTGTTCGAAAATAAAACATTGAAAACTCACTGAGTTTTGTAATGAAAATTAGAAATTTCGTGTCATTTGTTCGGCTACGAGGAATTAATTAGTTTTTAAATGTACCCATATTTCTTCGGTCGTTGGTGTTCTCGTGAATGTAATGTTGTTGCGGCACTGAGTGATCGGAGCTCATACTCATGCCACCGCCGTACTGAACGTGTTGTTGCAAAGGATGATCGCACTCGTTGATAAAAGGATAATCGATCTGTTCGATTAAGTACGAGTGTTCGGCCGACTTTTGTTGTTGATCGTCCTAGACAATAAATTACAATGATTCGTTTGATTCGACTTTTCTTTTAGTTTTTAGATATATCGTTTCCGTCCCTTCCGATTTGTCAGAAACTATATGTGTACCTAATACAACTAATGATTTTCGAGCTATTCCAAGGGAATTGCCGACATAGTATAATGATAGTAACTATAGCACAATGATCATTATAAAATACTCACGTTGTAATCCGGAGAAACGTTAGAATAGGTTTCGGATTTAGCAGAAATTGAGCTTAAGTTTTCCTCGTATCCTCCGTTATAGGTATTTGGTGCATACATCTCAATCGTTGGCGTCTTGCTGCTAGAGTCGTTGTTTTCTGTTAAATAATTAAAATCCAATTTAGTGTATGTTGGCGTCGATGAAATTTGTAGATGTGATTTTTTTTTTTTTTACCCAAACGGGATGAAAATTGAAATATTTCAAAGAAAACAAAAATTATTGACTTCCGATGTACGAAGCTAAAATATACGTACCGTTTTCCATCTGTTTGGTTACATTGTGTCGTCTGTGTATACAATAGAACACCAAAAATATGCCCACGAGTATCGATATCCCGACGAAAATCCCCAAGAAAAGGAATACGAATTGCATCCCTTCGGCTATTGCAGCGGACTTTTCTGAATTTGAATCGGACTTGAGTTGCATATTTTCTTCTGAATAAACAATTTCCAATTGAAACGATTTACAAGATTTATAAACGACATTTTTTGTAATTATTACAATAGGTAACAAATTACTACAACACGAACACGTCATGATATAATCTCATGACGTTACTGCGTTTGAATATTTTTACGATAGCGTTATTTATACCAAACGGCAACCATTATTGGTAATTGGTATGGCATGATAAAATATATTGATTATTAAAAGCAACATATTCCGAAAAAAAAAACGTACGCCGTTCCACACACGCCCCTCGCATTTGGTCTCGAAATTGATTATACGTATAATTTATTACATTGAAACTAATATAGTATAATAATAGTGATAATAGTAACCTTTTATAAATAACCTAACAACATACTTGCACATCCCCAAAGGAAATTTTTATTAGATATAGGTAATCTTTGGTATAATTTGAGGTTACAGTACCTTCCTTTAGTATAGGTATGAATATTATTTGTTAAATATCGATTGCCGAGTTCTAGCGACTGGCGCAAAGAATATACAAAGGCAATGATGTGTTTTTTTTTCCAACGGAAGAAGTTTTCTAAGAGTTCTACGTATTCACTGGTCAGAAATTTAATTGGTACTTTAGAGTTACTTATTATCACTTTTATATTTTTCAAATATTACTTTTGAAAGACTATAGTCAAATTACTAATGTTATAAAGTCACTAGTAAGCGACTTTGTAATCGACTATAGTACTTTGCTCGATATAAAAATTTAAATCGATTGGACTTGACTTTGAATCTTTATTTGTTTTACAATTTGTATGGAAACTGGATGAGATTGATAATATATGATAATTATTGAAAGACTGGTTAAAGAATTTTGAATAATATTGTTTAGATTTACGTTTTTTTTTTTTGAAAGTTTAAAATTTAAATTATGATGAATTTGTAAAGTGTTTTTGATTATTATAACAACAAAATATTACCTATACCAACGAAAAGTAAGCGTTAAACACGTTTTAATTATGACGTTACAGATCGTTACAATCGATTTTCGCGGTATGGTTGTCTAATTTCAGAATTTCAGGCTTAGCGGTCGGTGTCATCGCGAACTTTCGATCGAGTTCCCGCCTAGACAAGGGTAGTTGCATTATAGTGGTGAGGAGCCCTTATAAACACGTCACGGTGACGTAATAAGAACCATTTGCGTCCGTATGTAATATTATGTAATATATGACAAAATAAATATCGTATTAAACGCATAATTTATACGCATATACGAGTAAAAGCGTTCCGTCCCACTCGTCGAGTTTCACTCGGTTATTTGCATATACACGTGATGTCATAATAATATATACGTACTTTCCGTGGTGACTTTAAGGCTCTGGGACATGTACGAGCTGTCACCGTATCTGTTACGAGCCATGATGTTCAACAGGTATACCGTGGCCGGACGGAGCCCGACGATCGTGTGCCGCGTTTCATTGCCCACGTCATCGTACCGGTACGTCGGCTTGTCGTAAGATCTGTACCGAATGCGGTACGTGACCGGATCACCTGCAAGACACGGACACGGGGTTCAAAGTTTGGTGGTCGCGATACGCAAGAACATTGCGGTATACAAGGCAGCAGTTCTTAACCTTCCGGGGAACACGCGGACCCTTGTGAGAATAATCATTGACGCCGACGGACCCCCGAGATTGTGAGCGAAAAAAAAAAGAACAAAAATAATGATATTATTTCAATAACTCGGTTGCTCGTCATATCATGTTACACTATAAAGCGTCGCGGACTCGAGTGTCGCCCCTTGCCTCCATCCTCCCTGGCCGCGGAACACAGGTTAAGAACCGCTGGTACGAGATATATTAAATAGTATTCGCATGCGTATTTGAATAATACCGGCGCGAATCGCGGCGAAGGCAAACGTCGTGAGGTACATACAGCGACGCGGGTCTCGGAAAATCGCGTAGGAGAGAGAGAGAAAAAAAAAGAAACGAGAACAATAATTCGTTTCATTGTCCGTTTTCGTCGAAAGACACTGTTCCCGGGGACTGGCTATTTCAGTGGAATTTGCAGAGCAGCGAATCCGGATCGATGTGCTCTTTTTTCCGTGTACCCCATGCGCTTGCGGGTCTTTCGAGTACGACGACGACCCAGTGCGCAGCCGGTGTAGGGTTATTGAAATCGCCGTGGAAAAAACTCGGTGGCCGGGAGTTACGCCGCACCGGACTCTGTACGCATAGATCGGTGCATCGCGAAAACGTCGACCGGTCCCCTTCGACGAAAACGGACTGCCGTCGCTCCTCTACCCCTCCTCTACAACCCTTATCGGGTGAACACGATAATGTAACCTATACTGCACGTCGTCGTGTACGCTCACGCGCCGCCGCGCGATTGTCGCGTTTTCAAATTACCTCCGTCGAAGCCGGCGGACCACGAAAGCGTGAGCCCGCCGTGCGTGGCGTTTACCGAGTGGAAGTTGAACGGCGGGTCCGGGTGCGAAAACACGGTCAACCGGTTCACCGAAGTCGTCCGCCCGAGATCGTTTGACGCGGTGCACTCGTAATCGCCGTAATTGAATTGGTCCACTTGCAGTATGGTCAGCGTGGACTCGTAGGACGTTTCGTTCAGCTGCACGGAACACACACGCACAGTGATAATAACATGTCGAGGCGGTGCATTATGCAATTATCGTGTACGCTCAAATGCAGTGGCGTGATTACCCATTCAACTTTGATCGGTGCGGTGGGCTGGTAGTTTGCCCAACGGTACAGTTTATACCGATCCCTTCCTTTCCTACTTTACACCCGCCGCCACGGTGCCGGCGGGATTTAATTTACACTTACAGCCTATATGTAGGTAATTTTCTTGTTCACGTCGATGTGAACAGTATCGGTGGTGGTGGTGAAAAAAAAAAAGAAAAAAGGGTTACGTGATGATACGATACCAGCCATGTCCCCCCCACTCCCCCCCACGGTAATCGCGCCACCGCTCACTAGTCATAATACACAGTGTGCATGTGAAAATGATGAAATCTATTCGTCCGTTTCACAACCCGCGGTCGGTATACGATATATGCGCGTATCATATTATCGTGTACATCGTACACCGTACTGAAATCCGAGGTTTCTTTCCGAGATTTATAATCTATATGATACTGCATAGGGATTGATTGCTTTTCTTCTATTCAAATATAACGGTCTGAGAAGTCTATCAGAAAAGATAAGCCCGACTTTAATACTCGTATATATGTATAATACATCATAGTATACCTAACCACATATATTCGTAGGTTCAAAACAAAAGAAACCAACGACGGTTTTCATTTATTATTCACTCTCGGGCAAAGATTTCGAATCCCAGGGAGAATAACCCCGCCGTTTGTTTGATTTCGACATTAGTGTTGTCCAGAAACGGACGCGGGGACAATGACAAATAGAAAATAATATGATGTTCAATCAAATGTTGTCAGCTCGTCGTAGCATTTCGAACACGATTATATCTTTTTGTGGACGACAAATCTGAATTTGTAAACGACCTCCGAAATTATTACGCTTTGATTATAAATGTATAGACGGACACGAATATAATAGCACATCTACATGTATACTGACCGACGATCTAATTGTATGCACGAAATAATAATAAATCTTATTGTATAAATTATTTACTTGTCTCTCTTCCACGATGTATTTTTCGGACACGCTTGTTATGTTCGACCCTTCACGCTTCCAAGAAAATCGAATCACCGGAGCGCCTGCCGCCCGACAATGTAGTTTGGCTGGCATACCTGCGTTGCCGGCAGTTTTCGATTCATTTCCCGCTTTGAGTATCTCCGGTTTATCTGCAGCACACACAATTTCAATCAATGTTTAGATATTTAAAAAAAAAAAAATCGTTTTAATCGCATACACAACGCGTGTTTAGTTTAGATTTTGAACAGTCGGGCATACGTTTTTTAAACATTACAATTTAATTTTTAGATTTTAAGCTTTATTCAAGTGCTGTACAATAATTACACAATGTTATTAATTTTGTTATAATACAGTGCACTTAACTGAATTAAAAAGCTATATGTGAAGAAAACACACGCGAAAAGTATAATTTATCTGCGTAAAGTACTCGTAATAGTTTTTTTTTCTTTTTGAAAAATAATGTATTACGTCTGATTTTACAGTATTAAAAAATAAGAAGAAAAAAACGTTACTCACGTTGCACTATTAACAGCACCGAGTGTAAAGATTCGTTCCCTATACCGTTGTTAACGACGCAAAAGAAATATCCACTGTCAAATTTCGTTGCATTTATGATATTTAAGTACGAAGTGCTGTTCTCGAGCAATATTGATGTTCGCTTGTCGAAGAAAAAATCTGGACGAGTCCAGCTTATGTGTTCCGGACCTAATGGTAACCCATCTATTTTGCACCAAAGCTGAGCGTCTTCGCCCTCAGTGACTACGACGCCAATTGACGTATTAGTGATAATTGCTTTATCTAAAAAAATAAAAAAAAATGAAATAAAAAAATTAGAGTTTGACAAAAAAGTTGTTAGTACTTTTTAATGGGTATTAATGAATTGAGCACAAGAAGAATTAATGTCCTAACGTATTCCAACTATTAATTAGCCGTTAGAATATGATTATTGTCGTGTGATGTTGATGTTAAATGAAAAATTGAATTTAACATCAGCCGATGATGTAATGGTATTAATTGAACTGATGTTGTAAGATAAATAATAATTGCAAATCAAAGACAACAACGAGATGGACAAACGTCGATTAAACTCATCAGATCGAGTAGTGAGATATTTCACGACATTTACGAAATACGTTTTCGACTGAAACGGTACAATTAATCACTATAATTGTCATGGGCGATGCTTACGTTTCACCAATATAACAAACCAAAAGGTGGAAGACCCTTCGGTATTGCTCGCCTCGCAGGTGTAATTCCCGGCATCGTCGCGGAGCGCACCGGTAATATTCACATTGGAATCTTGTACGCGCCGGTTGTGGAACGTGTACAACGGTTTGTTGTTTTTAAACCACTTATACGTGATCTGAGAAGGTCGTCCTTTTGCCTGCAGCGTGACGAATATGTTATCCCCTTCGGTGAACGTCATTAAATTGGGCGACGAATCAAACGTCGGCTTGTCTGGAAAAATTATTGTAGAAAATATATTATTTTATTACCACTACCATTACCATTATTATTATTGTTATTGCTATTGTTATTTTGATCATTATAGTTATTTTACTCCGCCAGACGGGTATAATGGGTACGTACTAAAGTCAAAATCTGAGAGCATCGATTAATAACGCCGATGAAAATAATCGATGATATTTGTTATAATTGCCATGGTATATTATATAATATAAATGAAAAGCGCTAAGAAATCCTCGTATTTAGATTTAGATTACAAAAACAATGTTTTGAAACAATACTGTATTTTGCGGTAAAAATAGGTAATAAACAGTTGTACGGTAACGCGTTTATTGCAAGATAATTTCAAAATCTAGTAAAAATTATAACGAAAATAGTATTTCATAAGTGCAATTTGTTTATTTATGCCGAATATATTAAATCCATTAAATGCCGTGACGAGTTGTCAATCTACACTCGTACACCATATTATAATACACGGACTGAAAATGACAAAAAGAGAAAATGGTGCGAACGTAAAATAATATCAAAAACGGTTAATAAATTATGAACTAGAGAACAGTGAAAAGTGAGGTTTTGAAAAGTAAATAAATATATGTAATTAATATCAACTGTTTTTCTTGACTCAAAACAAAATATGTGAAGTCCGAAAAACGTTTTAAATTAGAAGAGAAACTATTTTTCAAAACAGCAGGAAGTCTTGTGTACAAATCACGTTTCTATTGTACGAACATAAAAATAAATTGCAATTACGTACAAACTACAAACATATATATAAATATATATATGTAATTCAAAGGTTCACTGTTTTCGACTTTACCTTTTTGCGAGAGTAAATATTAATACAGTACTGTAAACGTATACGATATCCCGAAAAAAAAAGTGACCGCAATTTAAAACTATAATGAAATAGGTACATTTTAACCGCGATTGACGTCGTTGACGTACGTCATTCCCTTAAATCCTGCTGCAAATAATATAGCAAGTATAAATAAGTAAATGTGTCCCTTATGCGACGGCGTATATGTACATACGAAATCCCCATAAGTCATGTAGTAAACGGTTTTTTTTCTCAGTTACTAGGTATAAATACTATATAGAACGTAGGACATCCGAATTGGTTTCCAACCGAACACGGATAACACAAGTCATGATTGATAAAAGTGACATTCGAATACGTAATATATACAAGATACGCAGTTCTTAGTAATTTATATTAAACTATCTGTATTTATAAATCAATTTCTAAAGGAGGAATAAAGTTTAAAATATATGTAGAAACTGCTATTATATTATTCTTATTGACATTTGATTTCTCGACACCGCGACGAGCGGGAGTACAGTACGATAACTTGAATGTAATTTAATTCATAACAGTTTTATTTTAAATGTAGGTACACTTATAAGTTGAGATAGATAAAAATCCAAAAAGTTATAATAATAAAATAAAACATAATTTTATGCAAAAGAAGCTGATAAAATCGATTTATTGTTGTTATTTTCATGGTGGCAATTCAATTTCGATTTAACCAACCGAATCATATTTATATTATATTCAGAGTGCAAAACTTCGTGCTGATAATGTTTGAGGAAGATAGGGTTGGAGATATTTACATTATTTGAAGTCTGGATTTAGTGTTATTATTGAAAGTTATTGAAAAGCGATAAATTAATTTATAAGTGATGAACTTTAAATATCATCATTTTGCCCTTTCTCCCCCTATTACTATACGAACACACACAAACACACACATACACACACACACCACATTATACATACTTGTTATGTATACTTACTGTAAACGTTAAGGGAGACTTCTTTGTGCATGTTTTTGAGTAGTGGCGTATTAGTGGCTTGGCACATGTACACTTTTCCGTCCACCTCTGGCGTCACGTTGAAAGTCAGCTGTATGGTGGACAATTTTCCACCATAAAGACCCGGTTTGGTGTAGCTGTTTATGCCTTCTTTGACAGGTGCACCCTCGTGCCACCAACTCATTTTTACCGCCGGATTGCTGGAGGCCGCCTCGCACGTGATCGTGCCTTGCACACCAGGCTTCAGGTGCACCGGGTCTAGCTTGATAGTCAGGTGTTCGGGCATGACTGTTATAAGAAAAAAAAAAAATTAAAACTAAAACCTTAACGAATACAAGACCGTAGATCGTGGAACAACGATAAGTAGGTATTAGAATATCATCCTCGCACCCCAAGCGGCCCAAGTGTTTTTCATATAGTATTACGTGGAATTTTTGTTTCGATACGGATGTTGTTAATTTGAAATCGAGCTAGCAGATATTAAATACTAAAGGTTTCCAAACAAAACTAATCTAATCGTACACTTTTTTTTAGAGGCAAACTGACAATTTTAGGACCCATACTAATTAAATAAGATTTTTTTGACTTTTTTTCATCTTGTGATGATTTTGTAGGTCATCAATTAGATTATCATGAAAAACCGAAGAAAAAAAACTGTATTGGTTCGAACACGAATCTAATGACCTAAAGAAAATATTATTCATATATGCGTATGCATTAGCGACCTGGAGGCCTAGTCCCATACCTATGTTTGTTACTCATGCTTCCAGAGCCTAAGGTGGTCAAATCCCAAAACATATTTATTAAGCGCGAAAAATACATAAATACGTAAAAGTGTCAGGGTTGATGCCATTTAACACTCGGCATATTCTTTTGCTTGTCCACCCTTGTTTTTTCGGCTCGTCCCATTAAGGATGATATATTATGATGTAACCATTAGGGCGTTCAGTCGCGTCCTCGCGCCCGGTCATTTTCCAAAGGTTTTCGACGTATAAGGACACTCGAGCGATTATACCATTTTTCGTCTTTCGTATTCATAGGTACACCGCGGTGCGTGCCGTCATCCTCGCCGTTGGAAATTATCAAGTCGGTTCGGTTTCTTTTTCTTTCTTTCCATCCACCTCACACGTCGTGTTGCTGCGTTTAATTATAAATGTGGTTCAACTACCGCGGACGAATATTCCGTCGTCGATAAATCGGTCGCGTGCAGCGCGTGGGCCGTTCGGAAATTAGTAGTAAACGGAGACCCCCACGTGGCCGGCCGTGAGTGCGGCGGGGCGTGGGCGATTTCCGTTCGCGCAGACGTGCCTACGATAATATTGGTATTGCGGTCCTATTATGATAATTCCACGTCGCTTTTACGCGATTAACGTGTCACGGCGACGACGACGACGACGACGGCAAGCGCATCCGAAATCTACAGGTTATACAGTCGTCCGCTCTGCGTACGCGCGGTCATCTGCACGGTAAGCACACGCACGCTCACACACGGTCCCGTGAACAGAGTCCGTGTACGGACCGCGCATGCACAGCAGCGTGGGTACCTACTCATCATCAGTTTAATCGGTCGACTTTAAACGATTTGTTGTTTTTTTTTTTCCCCCCGTCGCCTAACCATTCGGTGTGTGGTCGGACGGAACTACTACTGAATACGGCGGCGTTCCGCTTCGGTAGTTTGAATCTAATAATCTCCACCGGGGTCGTTAGGTTCGAAATTGGTTTTTTTCTTCTTCCCCCCCGGACCGGAAGAATAATAAAAAAAAAAAAGGATTTCAACAACCCTAGGAGATTTACGCGCGCGCACACCTTTTGATAGTAGTTTTATAACCGACGACGTGTGCAGCTATTGCAGCCCGTAAACCGATGGACCCGAAAGTTAATAATGCACCCGGATCGCTGCAGGCGAGACGGACATTTTTCTGGGCGAACGATCAAGACGCGATCGATATCCGCCACAGTCCCCGGCACTTCCACGAGATAATTTTTTCATCGAATTCTACAAGTCCGGTTCGACTTTGAGCTGAATACTAAGAATTGTCTAACACAATGTCACATAAGTAATGTTTGATTTCCGTTTGGTACATAATTGCATGCGTGCACCGTGTTAAGTCACCCGTGTCGATTGCCTACACATGTAGTTATTCGCGAAACAAACGAATCATTAAACATTTATAAATTAATTTATTTACCACGAGTTTTGATGTGCTATTCTTATTGCTTAGCTGTTTTATAAAACGTACCTATTCGATTTCGAGTTTATTTCATTGTTAATAGGAATAATACACATCAAAACGCATGGAAATTATCAACTCACGGGTTCTGCATAAAAGTATGACCTATACTCGTATAATATATATTTTCGACTTGGTATCGATTAATTTATTTTAACTATATTACTCTGATTCAGTGGTTGGGCTAAGACTGTTCGCTCGGGTATATTGTATATACTGCGTTTGTTGCCGTAAAAATATGCATAGTATAAAATAAATTGGAAAATATAATATTTTTTTTCTTACATAAGACTTTGAGATTTTGAGTTGCCATCAAAGGGATCTCTAATGCTGGATGTGACACTTCACATTTATACGTGGCATCGTTGTCCGTATAATTGACCAAGAATGATATCTCAGCTGTAACTGCATTGTCGGTAGTTGTTGTTATGGAACGTATCTAAAAATTAATTTCACACTTAAATATTTGTTTAAATATATTGTATATTTATTATGGTTTGTCATTTATCATCGTATGTAGAATATTATGTTAGTAACTGTAAAAGTGTTCTGATAAGGACGTATTCATTCATTCATTAATTACTAAGCTCATTTGAAAACGTACACGTATTTTTTCATCGCCCATAGAGAATTTTATATTTGTGCACGATATTTATGTTTCAACCCACGTAAATATTTTGATGTATTTATTTAGTGGACATTGACAATCGAAAATCATTTTTTTCTCGATTCGGGTTTGAGCTATGAATCGTTTTATTTTTTATTCGAACGACATCTAACTAAAGCGGTATCGGAATGTTTACGATATACTGGTTTCTGCGAATCGCAATGTAACCGCTGTCGTGTTACCGAAACGCGTATTATTATATGAGTTGAATTGTCTTTATAAATAAATATGTCTTTTATAAATTAGTGGACAATTTATTTCGTTGGGAAATAAAAACTTGGCGTACACTATGTGTCACTGATATTGGTAAATCGTTTTGCCGTCGGAAATTTGTTTGAATAATTAATTATTATAATTGTTATTAAACAGATTAGGATTGTTTGTTGAGTCGATAAAACATTTTCCGTCCAACATAAGTCGGATAATCGACGTTTCCAGCGTTAAAACGAACGCTTATTATTTTATTTTTTTTCCCCTCACACAATCAATTATAATTATTTATTATCATTGGCTCGAGCATATATAATATATACGATTTCACAATTACTTTGATTGTTCGATTATATTATTAAAATAATATAATATACAACTTAAATGCGTTACAAATAATAACCATTCGGGAATTATTAACAGTTACGAAGCTAATTAAAATTAATTAATATCACACTGTACCTTTTTATCGTTTTTGAGCCATTGGATTTTAGCCAGAGGATGGCCGCCGGTAGACAGACAAGATATTTTGTGTACATTTCCCGACGGAATTGGATTACCGGACGAGTGGTCGATTATGATCGGCGCTCCGGGCGGGTCTAGAAATGATCGGAAAATAACAGTTTACAACTATAATTTTAAATACGTGTATAAAACCTCCGTTAAAACTATGTACTCTCGTGTTACTAAAAACATAACTGCTCCCAGAACTTTTTATTTGGCGATAACCTAATGGGTGTTTTTTTATTTTTAGTTTCGACAGTTTTTTTTTTTAACCTTCGATGCTAATTCAATGGGAATACTCGTTTCAAACTATAATATATGCGTGTTATTTAATTACTAAATTGATATCCGCGAATAATATAGGTAATAATAATAATATTAAAAATATTATTTTTCATCTGAAAATGTTGGTGTGGAATAAAATAGGATATGCGCAAATAAACGCGTCCGTGCGGTAATTTGATTTCGGTTCAACTTTTGTTTTTCAAATTAATTTTTTATTCATAACACGAAAGTGCGAGGCACACAATATATTTTTTAAACATCGTCCCACCAACTAATTATGACGGTAGGTACTTCATTCGAGTTTGATTCTTGCGCCACCGCGGGACACGCGATCTCCGCGGCGAGCACCGATTTTTGACGGTATTGTAATTAATAGGTCAACGGATATTTTATATCTCAATACACCGTGGTTCATGAGTATTGCGCTGGACGATTCGGATGTGTAATCTAATATACGTGCGACTTCACTATACATAGTCTTATTATTACATGCTGCTAAACGTTATAAAATAAAATATATTATACACGCTAACGCATGGTATATGATTATGTTGCGTTCTAAATCCGTTTGTCTTAACGCGTTGACATCTGGCCGAACGCGTATTAACGAAAGCACGTGTGTTTTCACGTTGCGTATACAGATAAAACAACACACGTGCTAAAAAAAATTAAATGTGATGCGAAAGCGGGAGTTGGTCTAAGACATCGACAGTAATTATAACAATTGTATAATGTAGCCGATACATACAGAACAGGGGTGGTCAGCGATAAGAGTCGCGAGCCGCACGATATAATGAAAATTATGTAAGAAGCCCACAGCTGATTTTGAATGTAGCTTTAATGGCTTGAAATTACTTAAACGGTCATTTGAATTTTAAGAAAACAACGCTTTTGTAGTTGACGTCACGTTGAAAAATGGATGTCCAAGTATTAAAATCTATTTTAACGGATACAACAGCTTTACACATCACCGTATAGATGCATATACGCGTGGGTATCTCAATTAATTCTACTCTTATATATTATATTTTCACTTGAGGAGGCTTAAAAGTGTTTACTTTTCTTTTTGGAGCAAAATTAAAGTATTTTTACTTGGAAAATTATAGCATTTTAGTTATGTAACAACACGTATATGGTACGGGAGCAATTTGTATTTCATAGAAGCAGGAAACAGTTTCAATATTACTAAAATAGGTTTTTTATAAATTAAAAAATACGTTACGATTTATAAGATAACCGAGTATTTAAATATTATATAAGAAACATAATGTAGAATCAAAAACGCTGTATATTTTTTAAAAGGTTTGCTGGTAAAAATGTCTTACGTCTTACGATAAGACGCGAGCCTCGATTCGGCCACCCCCGGCTTAGAACGAAGGAGCGACGCCGTACGTCGCACATTGTTGTGTAGCCGCCTACGTGAGGGGAGGGGACGGGGACGGGAGTAAACGCTATCGCATCAATACACATATGGACGAATGATTGGTGTATACTCACATAGTATGTTGATCGGATGCGACGTGATGACCTTTTCGGATGAACTGTCGCTAACGGCTTGACATGTGACCACCAGTAACTGGTGGCCGTTCGGGATGACAACAGATACGTTGGAAATAGTAATCCAGCTGGACTGCGGACCGGCCACCGCGGTGGACGTACTATTTTTTTCCGGTTGGCCGGCCACCATCCATTTTATCGTGGAAGGCGGATTACTGCGGTCGGTCTTACAGCTTAGGTTTATCACATCTCCCGGTTTGGCTTCCGTCGGACCCTTGATAAGCACTTGACTCGAACCATCTGCGTGTGCACACGTTGAAATTAAGTTCCGTTCGAACGACGTGTTTTAAGTTTCGTCCCGTCAAATCGCCGACGTCATTATCGTTATTATCGTTATTATTGCTATCGTTATTATTTTCATTAGTATTATCAAGCTGGCACTCGACGCGCACCTACGCGCGGCTAGGCGTCATTTCGAATTATTTATTGTTCCCGCGATCGTGTGCGATTTCCCTGGTAAAAAGTTTCCCCCGTATAACGCTGCGCGTGCACTGTTTTCGGTGAAATCGATAACCAGAACTTATTCTCATTCCTCGCGGCTCTCGTGGCGGGTCTTAATACACTAATACCGCTGCCAAGTGAACGTGCTCCGCGGGACGACAACTATATAACATGATGTTATAATGACAATATTCGTGCGCGCCTGCTCGCGCCTACGTTCGAAAACCCCGCGAGTATCCGATCGCTCGTCAATAGCACGTCTGAGACCTGCGAAGGACCAGCGTGTAACGCGCACTTCCGATCCCTTATCAAAGGATATGCGTTTTCTAAACTCATCTCGGTCCCTCTCCGCGTCCCTTTACCCCGAATGTTTGTCGGTAAACAGTCGGGTCATCGCGGCACGTGGAGCGTCTTATGCGTGTGCGGTCCACGGTTTTCACGGAAAATCGATAACACATGACGGTTACACGCGTCTCGTTACACAGTCGGTCGCACGAATCGCGAGTTCGTAAATAATATCATTACACACCGCGCGGCCGTTGGCGTGTTGTTTATTCGGTATTATCGGTACTGGCAGGTGCCGCGACATCAGCCGGGATTCCCGGCGTACACGCATTATAATATGGTCGGCCTCGCGCGCGCGTAACAGGCGACACACGAAATTGGTAAATCAACAGTTTCGCGCGATTTCTCGCCAGCCGGCACCTACCTACCTACGGAGCACGAATCCCACGCATCGCGCCGTGCACCGCGATAGCCTGGATCGCATCAATTAGAATAGCACGTTTTCACGTGTTATTATAATATTACGCGGGGAACAAGGTCGTAGAACGTGCGCGCTTCGATGATGAAATCGACAAGAATCAATCGAGAAACCGCTGGAGGGGAACGTCGAAACCGCGACTCGCCCGACAACGAAATGCACGTGCATTTTTAATCCGGGAGCAATAGTTTTATTTGTTTATCTATTTTTTTAATGGGTTTTCAATCACGAATAATAATATATAGTTGCACTCGTACGCTGGGAAAAAGGGACACATCGCACATAATTTACGTGTTTAAAAACACTTAATAGCTCGTGTACGAGTACAACACTGATAATCATTGTAAATCAAACGTTAATTATTCCAAGGGAATTTTAACAGATTATTGTAATTATGGAAATATAGTCGCTGTGTACAGCACTATTAAGACCATAAAACGAACCAAAATATTTGTTAAAAACGTCAAATATCAAACATCAAATCTATTTTGGTAACTAACGATCTCCCTTATAACATTCTTGTGCATTGTAAATAAAAAAAAAAATTCTCCGAGTGCTATAAAAATAGAATATGCACTCTTACTCTGTCTTTCTCTCAAAAAAGTAGATTCTGTAAACCATATGTGTAAATAATTATTTATTGCAACCTCGATGGTCCTTGGGGAGAATAAATGAGGAGGGAAATTCTCTGTGGACTTTTTTTGGGCATTTTTAGATTTTATAAGGTAGCTGTATAACATTATAATGTAACTTTATAAGGTGTTATTGATTTTAATTTTTTTTTTAGTTTCATTTAAAAATAATTTCACACCACTAATCTGCATTGAAGCGTATGTACGCAACGAGACGATGTAATGAACAATATGGCTAGGAAATCAATAACCGGGGAGCTTTCATTTGATTGGTTTCTACAAATACGATATTAGATGTTGTTTAGATGGATTTTCCGATAACAACCGAAATGATTGTTGGACTGAAATATTGTATTCTGGAATTGATTTATAAATCTAATTTAAATTGTCTACATCATACATTATATAATACGATACAATTTTTTTTTCAATGTTTAGCGATATGATGAAAATGTATGGGAAATGTAAGTACTTTTGTAAATTGTTCTACAATATGATAAAATATAGATGACCATTACATTCGTATCGTTGAATTTGGAGACGGCTCACGTTTTTTCTGATTAAAATATGCTTGTATTAAGATAATTTTATACTTATATAGCTGTCATTTTCAAGGTGATCACAACCACCGAAATTGGTTAGTGCCTTATTAATTATTGGGCAGCCACAATTCAGTTCATCTCCTCTATCGTTAATGGACTACAGAAACGCCTTAATGTGTTAGAGCAGTAACGAAAAGCCGTTATAAACGTAATTTTATTCACGGTAGTATTTCTTTCCATATACATATATACTAATTACAAGCCGTTTATTTGAGCACAAGTATTTAAATACTTTTCACAATATCGAATACTATTTTAAAAGGGTGTTTCAATTTTTGTTGAGAGTATTTAACGTATTATTTCAAATACAATTTTTTGGTATTCATTTTCTATTGAATACTTTTTCTTTGGTAAAATTATATTTTTTTTATAACACTGAACAATATTATTACTCCATACAAGCGATTATTTACAAGACATGAATAAAAAAAAAAAAAAGTATAAACACGTTATTATTCATTAAGTGGACCTAAAAATATATTTAAATATAAATTTTACTTTATTGGTTATATCCTATGCATAAGGTGACATTTTAGACGTGCTCACTCTCTTTTTTGGCCGTAAAAATGATTCAATTTGAAATTTATTTTTTTCTATATTTAAATTACCAAAATAAGTATTTCACAATGTTTTTTTTTCATGCCACTTTAAGTATGTCCTGTGGAGATAGAAAGTTTTGTTTTTAAAATTAAAACACCCCATTTTCATTACGGAATTTCATTGGGGTCTCTAATTTTTCTGTAAAAATTTACATAGCATGTACCGAAATTAAAATTCTAACGAGAAGTTTTTTAATTATTCTAATTTAAGTACTAAGGATAATAGCAATATAATACCTAATATTATGATATTATTTGTAATTTCATGTTATCACTAATTGCTACTAATTCGAGATAACGTGAATTTTACACTTTTAATTCGCAATTTTAAACTGAATATCCCCGAATGTATTGGTTCTAATTTTTACTACGTTACATCAACAATTGCAGAAAAATTAATTGAATAATATTTTGCGTAAAAATATAGTGTTTCCATTTGAAAAACAAAAGCTTGTATCACCACAAAACATTGTGAAAACATAGTTTTTATGGTTACTTGAACATTGAAAAAAAAATTTATATTCAAGAATTTTTGCGGCATAAAAAGGGAGTGAGCACGTCACCCTGTGTATATATGTATTTAAACTATTATAAAGCCATGGTGCATTTATAATTTAGTTGTTCAGCAAAACCTCTCTTTGTTGCATTTTAAATATTGTTTTTGAAGAAAAGCATTTGAATAGTATGTATTTTAAAAGCATATTTAACTTTAGCAGTCCTTATAAGATATTATGATAGTATGGTGAAAACGAAAACGTAACTAGCGTGACATCGTGATATAATGTGCAATATTTCTGGAACTTAACGGTAGAAATGAGATCAATTTTAGTCGAATCGATTTTCAAGTGCTCATGGACCCTCCTCACTACCGTGAAAGTTCATAAAGTTGCACTCCGGCTCTATACAATAAATCACACCGCGCAGGAGTACTCGGTTCTCAAACATTACGCATTACACATTGCATACTTTTCATTGTGTTTAGCCCACCAGTTATTATTTTAGTGCACCGGGTAAACTCACAACACTCGGATTATCCGATGCGTAAACGAGCGTGTTATGGATACAGTTTATACTTAGAAGTACCTGCATATATATATATATATATATATATATATATATAGCTGTGGTTCATACTTAGAAGTACCTGCCTATATAGCTGTAAGCACGCACGCCGCGTACATTATTCACAGTGCAGCGCGACCATTGTTGCGGAGATTTTTTTTCACCTCACATAAAAACCGATCAGATATCATGGGACGACTACACGTGTAGTGAGTTGTTCGGAGCGCCGTGCACGGTGTTATACGATATTATTTTTAAACGCGATTAGAATATTCGTATTTCGAACACGACGTGTTGAGTGCACGTCGATTTGTTATCTCTTCGCTCTTGCACCGTGTGCACGCGCGGTGATTTATTACCGCGTTATTCTAGGTGCGTTTCGTGAGACCAATTGACGCGACGCGGCGGTGGCACCAGGTCAATATTTGACTCGGGTTTGAAGATTATGATAATATCATATCATCCGTGCCGTATCGCTGCGACAGTGTTTTCGTTTGTTTTTTTTTTTCACGACAATCGATGGGCCACAGTAAACACAATATAATATTATTTCGAATGAATCGTAATTTTACGACAACGCGGTTAAACACGTCGCGTACCGATACCGCAGGTGCCGTACACCCGTGTGCGATAGAATCGAAATAATACCTGTGCGTGTGCCTGGGCGTCGCGCGTGCGATTCCGAAAATTATAAGACACGAAGCGTAATCCGTTCTGAAACGCGCGTCTAAACCGATGCACTCGAATAGTGAACATGTTATTAACGTGCCACTGCAGCAGCGCGTCCCGGGACGAAAATGCACTCTCGCGCACACAGCTCCGTGGCGAATGCAAATGTTAATTGCACCGAGCGAAATAAAAACAAACACTTACATGACACCGAGAGTACGACGTCAGCGTATTGAGGAAGTGGGCTAATTGAGTTTTTCGCTTCGCAGCGAAATCTCGCGTTGTTGTCCGAGACATTAGCCGTGAATCTGTACGTGCTCTCCGACACTTTGTCCGTTGTCCTGGAACAAAGTCGTGTTACACGTGATTATTATTCAAGAAAACCACACACACACACACGCGCGCGCGCAGCACATAACACAATACGAGCCCGTTAAATGGAGGGACACGTTTGCCGTAGGTATGCGCCCATTGTTTCGCGCTATTGGACATTTCGTGTCTAATTTACGAATTTATTACGTTATGACCGGACGCGTGTTTAAATAATACGCGATCTGGTCGTTCGCGAGAAACAACACCACGTAAACGACGCGATGACATATTGCAGGGAAAAATCTCGTCGGAGTATCACGATAAAATGTCTCGTCGCGTCGCGGACGGCGTGCAAACGATGTGAAAAACGCTTCGTCGGGCACGCGCTGTATTTTTTATTCGCGAATTCGGATAGTTCCATTTCAAATCGTCGAAAAAATTAAACAACTATATTGGTTTCCAGCGAATAATGCGATTAAAAAAAAAAAAAACTTCTATTTACCTGTATTCGTTCAAAATCAGTTCGTCGTTTCTGAACCATGAAAGTTGTGTCGGTGGATTTCCAACTTTTGACACACAACGCAGGGTTACTTGCTGTCCTTTTTCCAAATTATTACCTTCTGTGTATCCTTCGATATGTGGAATTCCCGGTGGATCTATACGTACATAAGACAATTCATATTACATGTCGGGCAAAATTTATCGTAACAAATAACTGAATATTTTTAGGATAAAATGATATTCAAAAAAACACCCGTTCTCTATATCAATTATTGGGCTCAGGGTAAATACTGTTATATTTTAAAGCGAATGGGAAAAAAAACGATTAAATTATAGCATAAACCATTTAAAAATAATACATTGAATACCATATTTTTCTTTAGTTGATGTTCAGTTAATGACCTAGAATTAGAAAACAAAAGTGTTATCGAAATTCATGTTTTAAAAAGTCATTATTTCTTAGTGCTGCTGTTAAATACAAATACAAATGTAGATTTATCAGATGGTCATAAGTATTTTATTGCCTCTCTTTCTTTTTATTTTTTTGTTTAAGATTCATTTAAGTTTAGCATAATATAGTTAGTACAGTTACCTAACGCTTAACTTGGTTTGTTTACAACTCTTGTTGTCAGCGTTTACATTACTTTCTATATTTGTATTTGAATAATACTTCTCCTTAGATATAAATTATAATTACGATTTTTGCATACTTAGGGGGTCAGGTAGGCTTCCGAAATGTAATTTTTTTGAACCATAAACGTCTCTTACATTGACTGTAATACTCATAATATTTTTATAACCCATCGCCAATAAAATATGTGATCACGTCACGCCTATAGAATTATTTTGTATTTGTATTACCTAAAATGTTTACATCTGCAGTGATATGGGTAAAACCTGCTACAATTCACGAGTCTCAGATGAGTATGAAAAAACATTATCTCTTTAAATGTCTGTAAGTGTCGGAGAAACGATTTTATGTTTATCTTATAACGAATATGAATTTTAACACGTGATAATATATTTAATATATGTATTCGGAATAAAAATAGGTCACATGGAAAAAAATCACACAGATTCGTCTAATGTGCAATGCATTTGTTAACAACATGTTTTAGTTATATTTTTGGCGAAAACCCAAGAAATATATTTCACCACTTCTCTATAATGGATAAAAATTGTGTGTACTGTAATATAAATTAAGTTAGTAATGATATTATTTTAGCCGAAATGTTCGGAATAATTTTTATGTAAATATTTATGATTTTATGAATAGTATTTCGTAGAGCAGAGATTTAAAAATAATGTAATACCACCACAACTTTAAAAAAAAATAGATAAAACATTATGGTGTATTGTTGTTTTCAATTTTACATGTCGAACGATAAATTTGAATTATTTTGCGAATAATTCCATAGTTATCGTAAAATGATTATTATTATTATTACAACACGTCATAATAAATACCTCAGTTTCTTAAAATTACTACAGTCAACATAAAGTATCCCATTTCAAGATAAAAATTATTTTATTGTAGTTTTTTTTTTTTTAATACGACACGCGGGAGAAGTTTTTTCTTGTATAAATAATTTCAGAATTTCATTCTGTACTTACAAATTAGATTATTACACTAAAAATGTACCTACAGTTAAATCTGGGCAAGCTAAAAATAAATTGTGCATAACTTTTGTCTTTGTTACAAATAATGATTAATATAGTTGTTCATAGTCGTGGTCACTGATTAATGCTGCGTTGAAACACCGTACAGCGTTATTGTTAGCCCCCGGATGGGTGACCATCTTGTTTTTATTGATAATGCCTCTATCTGATATATCAAGTATTTCAAAAAAGTAGCTCTTATTTTACCCGTTTACAGAAACCCATCGCAACCATTGTCAACCAATAGCCATTATGGTTATACCGATTCTTAGGTATATAAGAATAATATAGATAAAATTATTGTTCAATATTAATTTAAAAAAATCCAGAACACACATTTCTATAATGAAAATAATGGTGGAATTTGTTATCGCGTAAGCATGGGAGAAAAGAAAAACGAATCGAAATTTTCAAAATATTTGTTGTAGAGTTATTATTAACGGAGAAATAGCAATGAAACACTTTCTCACAGTAGTAGGACATTGTTTACGTAAACGCAATCATAATTATGAATTACACATGCACACACATGTATGTTGTATTCTACATAAATGGAATTAATTTAAAAGTTCGTTTTACAAATGCATTTTTCATTTCAGTTATTTATCCTAGAAATGTTTTCCTACAGTTACTTTTTCCGAGATTCACATGTCACGTCGGCGTGTTTGAGGTCAGAGTGGTGACTGGTGACAACTCTCCCTGGTTTTCTCAAACTATGTTAATTTGTTATTAACACAGCAAAAAATGTTGATAAAGTAATTTTTTTTTCGTACCGCTACTACATTCTATTCCCCAACTCTGATCGGTTATAATATTATATAGTTTACAATAACATGCGTGATAATCACCAAATATATAATAAATAAATAATTGTTACTCTCGACAATATTACACAAATGTTATATTTACGGAGGCAAATCGAGGGAAAAAATAACAACAGCTTTACTTTACTTTACTTCACAGTCAAGGGTGTCTGAGTGGTTAGGCCACAGTGAAGCAAATATATATATATATATCATAGAATAAAAAAAGAAACAGCTACGGGGTAAATTAATAACGATGATAATGTTCTGACATTGCTTCCGGAAAAAAAAACTTAGACCAACGGTTAATAAAAAAAAAAAAAAACATCATAAGTATCACACCTATACTAAAGTCGTAACACAAATTGTATTTGTTCCACTAACTCGTAATAATTTTGAAATTAACTTGTTCGGACGGACTTTGTTCGTGATTCCGTTGGCGAACAGAATGCTAATATTATTCGCGACCACGAGAAACTTTCTTTACTCGATAAAACGTATGTTTTAACCAAATGTTTATATAATCAGGACTTGATTTAAAAGCAGTGCAATCCGAAATCTATATATACGTCTCTTAATCAGGAAACGGATCGTTTCGTAAAAAAAAAAAAAGTAATCAATTTTATTGTTATAACGTATATACTTCCTAAATACTATATATGATATAGGTTACAGGTACATTTGTGTAGTGAATGCAGCAGTGCTTACATAATGTGAAAAACGTGAGCGACGATGTGATGTAGGCTCAGAACGGACATTGTAATTATTGACTGGGCATTTAATGATTTTGGAATTTTTTTAATTTTCTACCGACGACTATCTGTCTTATAACGCTTGATAATTATTTATCATTTAACTGCATAGATAAAAAATAATATAAATTCTCCGGCCACGACCGACAAGATGGAAGGAATAGAAATAAAAAATAATTGTGTATCAGAAATTGTCAAATGTTTATCTTAATCGTTACGGTTCAATTCGAGACAGTGTGAATAATAATAACACCGATGTTATTATACACGCACATCGATGTTATCATAAAGTAATACTGCTGCATCACGTTAAATTAAGAATATAATAATTCTACGTTTTCTTTTTTCCCTCCATCTCGTGCGTATTCCGTGTACCTGCCGCACTGACAATACGGTTGCACTCGCACGATGAAAATAGGTACATCGGCCGAAACACCGTAACTGCACTATTTCAATCGGTACGGTTTATGAATAAAATTAATATTGTGCAGTCAAAATAAAACTCACATAGAACCCGTATCCGAATGGTGGACGTGAGCGGATCCGATAGTGCTTCGTGATGCGCTTCGCAACGGAACATCTCACGGTCGTCCCGAGACGTGGCGGTCACTTTTATCCGGCTTCGGACGGTGTACAGTTTAAGCTGAGTCGCGGTCTCCTCGTCGACGTTATCGACCCATTGCTCTGGATCGCACAGGGACACAATAACGTATAGTTATTATTGCTGTTATTGCGCGCAATTCAGGGCCGTATTTGGACATTTTACGCCCCGGGGCAACATATTTTAGCCGCCCTCCCGTACCCCCCCCCCCAAAAAATGATCAAAATAGTTTTTCCAATAAATGTATTGAAGACTGAAGTATAAATAAAAACATTTTTTTATTTTTTTGTTAATACTTATTAGATACACCATAATATTTATTTTCAATATAAAATTGCCGCCCCCCTAATAAGCTAAAGAACTTGCCGCCCCGGGCAACAAGGGACACTTGCCCCCCCCCCCCTCAAATACGGCCCTGGTGCAATCGTACGAGCACAACGAGCGGACACACGACCCACACGAGCCCGCGGAGAACGTGATGATAATATTATACGACGGACGCGTCCTATACGCAATTACGCAGGCAGACGAGCGCGAGTTCGATCGCCGTCACCGCGACCACCGGTCCGTCCGTCATGCTCCAGTATAATATATTATATTATCATCAACGCGTTCCCCGGTAAACGCAGTGCGGTCTGTGTGCGCAGTGTACACGCTCGTAGCACAACGTCGGTACGGCGGGTAGGTACTCACCGGCATTGATTTCATTCTTGCTGCGAAACCATAATAATCTCGCCGGAGGTCTAGAGTTTCGAGCGATACACTCAATAGTGACTTCGTGGTTTTCTTGCACTTCTAATTCCGCGTCTGAAGATTCGTTGACGATTTCCACGGACGATGGCGGCGCTGTTCAAATAATTCAATTGATGTTAAACATTATTATTATTATTATTATTATTATACACTATTATTACTATTATTGCCATTGTATGTGGAATGGGAAATAACTTAATTAATTTCGTTTTATGGGTTTGATGAAAAGCGGTTTGCCGAGGACCGTGTAGACGATTTACATATTTTTACGAGTGGAGAGTTGAAAAAAAAAAAAAAATAAATACCACAGATATAAATAACACGAAAAAATAGCATCGATAAGCGATTGCGAGTTTATTATAATACTCTCTATATATATACACACACATATGCATAAATGGTTTTAATAATAAAAAAAAAAACTTATGCATACGTATTCGTATAATATATACATGTATGTAAGGTTCGTCATTAATGATTTATGGCTTATGATAATCCATATGTTAGGCTAGAACTTCTTTGTATGGTCTAACCAACAACATCTGGCTTTATACCCTCTGGGATTTAAAACTAAAAAAAAATGCATATATATATATGTGTATGACACGATTAGGCAAAATAATTATTTGAACTAAAACAATTTTATGAAACTGTTTCATTTGTTGTAAAAATTGATAACAAATGTTGGCATTGTATAATTTTACGGTGGTACGAACAATGAGTGCAAAATCTGTCATTGTGGCAACGTAGTACATAATATTCAAGTTTTGAAACGTAAGAAGTAAAATAATGTAATCGCACGTCAAATTGCGGCAAAATTATAATATATAGAACGTAGAATTTTTTTGGTTTCGATACCTGCAGAATGCAGGTATTACATTTTTACTTACTTCTAATGAACAAGGTATGTCTAAAAAAAAAAAATGTTCGTAAACATATACGATATACCGTAAATTAATACAGGACGTTTCGAAATTTTGAGTTAAACGAATATTACGAAGGGTTTCGTTATTCAACTGAGACTTTTAAGGTTTTTCTGAAGAACATATTATATTTACGTAGGTTCTCATATTAATGAACATTATTATAAAAACACAATTTTTAATAGAAATGAAGTAAAATATTTAATACATTGAAGAACAATGTTGATCCAATGTTTATAATACCTACGCAAATCAAAAATATATTTATTACCTACTAAAAATGTACAAAATAATATAATTATTAAAACGTAAAACGACTTCACCGATCATCTCGACTTTTAGGTAAGATCATCGTGCACCTGGGTTTTTCGTTCGGTTGGCAATTGATAATTAATCTCAAATTTGAGCTATTTGTTCCTGCCCGCACAAATATTTCGAATTGACTCAGATATTTGCATCGTCGTCTTAAGTTAAAAATGTGATTTATCGGGATTTCAGAAGAACGTGTTATACTTTTGCATAAAACTATTCGTATAAATATAAATAAATGTTATTTGTAAAAAATAAGTTTTGAGAAAGGTTTGAACCGCAAAGCCCCCTGGGGTGCACCGCTGTGCTGTAGGTATGTATTGATAATATCGGATTTAATAAAACTAATAACGAAATACAGCTATACATCTCGTGTACGGAGCACATATAATGTGATTCCAATAACATTTCAAGTGTGTTTACAATCTCGTGACAAAGCTATCAATGGTTTTTTTTTATTTTAAAACGCAATATACATTTGATACCATTAAATCGTATTTCGTGTATTATACGTGTTTTTAAGTTGTTTACGTATTATAACATAGCATTTGACTGGACAGAAACAAATACATTATGCAGCGCGTTTAATCGTACGGGGTTAGTTTATTCTATTCTTTTGGACAATTTCTAATAATTACTCCTCATTATAATATTATTATTATAAGATAAAACTAGTGATTTTTATAGTATACAAATGCCGGCCTTATAATATAATAAGTGTCGGCAATTCGTTCTTATCGATTAAGCACGCACTCGAGGAAATAACCGTTATTTAAAATTATGTTACCATACAATTAATTAATTATTATATATTATTATCAGGACGATTGTTATGTATAGTTGATCGTGTAATTATATTTAATAGCCGTACATATAAATAGGTTGCGTGATATTTTTTACGAAAATAGTAATAATAATAATAAAAAAGTGTTTGCACGTCTTATTTTGATAATTAACAAGAAAAATACATAACGCGTGGGAAAAAACCGAAAATTCGAGTGTGCCAATCTAACCTAATTAATAATTTTATTGGTTCAACCTTTTGGGCGCGCGAAAATAAAACGAATTGTAATTATATTATTGTACGAATTCAACACCTCTTTCGAAACGCAACCGTTGCACCTTACATCATAATATTATAATAATACAGTTTTGGACGTGTTTACGGTCGCGGTGTTTGTTTCTTTCCCCCGTTCTGCGTTTCACTTCATAAAAATCGTAAAAATAACACGGTATTGATTAACATAATACGCGCACCGCAGTAGCGGGTTGCAATATAAAATTGAGTCGGTCCGTTCTGAAAAGACGAAATATATGCGACGGACACAAGTCTTCTACTAATACGTCTAGGGGGTCGTACAAAAATATTGTTAAAAACTTAAACGCAACGCAGTCTGATATACCTACGTACACACACACACACACACACACACACCACCGAAATTCAAATATCCGGAAAATAGCTTTGTTACGCCGGCGTGAGCGTCGGGATAAAAATCAGGTTATTAGTAATGCATGGTATAAGACGACGATGTATATTATACCTATACTCATTAGATGATTTTAACCGACGAAACGACTCGTTACGCACCCACACCTACATATACTGTTTTAATAATATAATATATTGCACCGAACAATTACATATTACACGTGTTTAGTTATAAAAACAAACAAAAAAAAAAAAAATAATAAAATAGATTGCACGTACATACGGACGAATGCGTTTGTTTTAAATTTTTTTTTTCTAACTCGCAGAAGTTATTCTGCGTTCTAATTGTAGACACCTTTACCATCGATAATCATTCAAATGAAACGTAATTTGGACGTGATAGTGTACATTATTTTATTATATTATCGTGTATCCGTAGAACTATTGGTCAGCAAAAATAAATTAGTTTTTTTTTCAAAGTTACACAAAAAAGAAAAAAACTCTGCAACGATGTGAACTCTGTGCAATAATAATTATTCCCTTATGACATACTTTACGATTTTAATCGAACAGAAGAAGTATACGCAAACATGTCGTCGAATAAACAACTTTTTCAACATGAAAAAAAAAATAAAAATACGGAAAGGAAAAACGTCGTAACACATATTATAATAATATAATGTGTACGCTAACGCATTTTCTCTTTAAAATATTGTGCGCACGTTTTAATATATTATATTATCTAGTGATAATAATGAAAAAAATATTGAAAAAAAAAATTCGTCGGACGACAAAAATGTCATAGATTTATGCTAATTTCAAAGACACCGACTTTCAACTATTTTTATGTAAATGCATACTGTTTGTATTGGTTCCCGACTGGTGCGTGCGTGTGAACAAAAAATAGTATATAATGATTTTGATCGAAATCTGCGATTGTGTTTCGTGGTTTTTCTAGAAGCTGCGGACTTAATTAATTTTATTCCGTCGCTACTGTTACACCACGCATTTAAATGCTATCGATTTTCGTCGGTACACACGGATAATAAATAATAGTATGTTACAATGTATTGTACAAGTATGTGTGTGTGTGTGTGTGTGTGTGTGTGGTACGACAAACACAACATTTATATACGTACACGTTTCGTGATCAACAAAATCGATGGCGTACGATGGCGCGCATGATATCGCATTCAAATCGTACACGCGCATCAGTCGTACATGTATACACACGTAATGTTCTTATTATTTATACATTATCATAATTCGATTCTGTTGACGGTGGTGCGTCGAACGGCAATCGACATGGCTTTGAGCGGTGTCCGCGATCAATCGTTGATTCGATTAAATCGACCTTTGATCGTCGCGGTGTCGTAGTGCATGCCGTCGATTTGTCCCCGCACTAATAAATGCAACAGCGGAGGAACACGTTCCGATTTCATGATTACGTAATAATAATATGGCCACGGATATGAATTTTAAACGACGCAATGCGCGAAAAATAATGCACGGCTAGTGGGAAAAAGTGCAAGACACCCGGAAACGTTGACGTAATTTTAGCATAGCGTTATGGGTGTCGAAATAATCACCACAGACCGGCGGCCCCGGTTCTCCCCCACACCACCAAAACACCCCAGACGTTGTAGAAGAAAATATTTTAATAAAAACATATGTATATGTTCTTCCATCAATAGAAAATAACAGAAATAAATACCTACATGAGGAATTCTTCTTTTATAATACGTTATAGAAATATTGTATTGTTAGAAATGTTGTATATACTCGTATATGATATGCGAACATAATATTCAAAACTATGAATCAGAAGCATTCAAACATCGCATCATATATACTGTTATTTAACTCGAATAATATTTTACGAAAAACTACAGAATTTTAACATTTGTAACCTTGTCATTTCACTAACAAAAAAACCACAAACGTGCACGTTTCGGGGGTTGAAAATGAATACTTTTGCGACACCCCCGTAACGATGCCGCACTGCCCTGAACAGATATATTATGTATATCACATATAACGACGTCGTTATAAGTTGCCGTTCGGGAACACGGAGTACTTAAATAATATTATGATGACGAGGTACACGGTTGTGCGAAACTCAGACCGTCAGCGGTGCGACTACGATATACTCACTCAGGACGGTCAACCTGGCCGACGATCTAATTGATTTGCTCCCGGTCGCCGGCCCGGGGCTCACTTGACACTGGTACTGCGCATCATCATTTATTGTCACATTTCTGACAAGTAAATTGTACACCCCGTTTCCGGAATCGATCACCATGGAGTGCCTCGGATGTCCCGGTATTTCGGCCGCATAACCTGTAATTGAGACGTATTATTACAAGCGGTTTTATAATAGGTAGTGTATAATATATTACGCTTTATTATATTTTAAACATTTGTCACCTCCCGACCCCCCCCTCACTTCACCATCCGTTTTAGATTTTCCCCTCCGCTGTCACGGTAGGACGATCAGCGCGGTGGTTGAAAAAATAAAAGGTCAACGGTCCGCCGAACAGCAACGGCATTTGCGTAAATCGGTACTATAGTACGTATATGGACCTACCCAGAGCTAAGCCGTCCTTAGTCCATTGGACGTCCCCGGTGACGTCGTTGATTTCGCAGCTCAACGTCACATTTGTACCTTCTCGAGCGTTAACGTCTTTCGGCTTCACTCTAAAGTCTTGTTGCTTCAACGCAGTCACTGTAAAATTCGAGAGAAAAAAAAAAAATCAAATTATTATTATTTTTCTCAACACAATCAATACGTTTTATAGACCGTCGAGGGGCGTAAAACGATTGTTTATGACGTATCATAATACGTAATATTATTCCAGCAACGACACGCTAGCATTAAAACAAGCCGAAACGTGCGCACACAACGGACCGGTTTGTATTATTGTATCAGTACCGCGTACATAAGCGTACGCGTATTATATAGAGTGTTTATTGTACGGTTTTTTGTGTACGACCACGTCGAAGGGAAAAACACGGGATTAAACGGCTGATTTTATTTATTTAATATTTTTTTTTTCTTTCCGTCTAGTCGGCGTTCACTATAAATGTATATGTTGTGCACGTGGTGGTGGTCCGTGCGCCGTAAACTTGACTGCGGGAAACTCGGGCCGTGCATAATAACACCGATAAATAAAATATACGTACGCGTATGCACAAAACGAACTAATAACGCGGTTCATGTGTGTACGCTGTACACGCGAGACGGACGTGAATGCGTGATATTGTTCACCGGATTGACAATGGGATACGTCAGTGTGTACGACCCTCGCGCGGCGGCGGCGGCGGCGGCGTGTTACATACGACTTTGCGAGTGGCAACAAACGTACATATAATAATATATTACAGTGTTAAATACGTACAAATGATATACACATACGTATACAGTGTGTACGGACACATTATTCAAAGGATACGTCATCTCATGATGCGGTGGTGTATGCATTATTACGGATAAGTTTCCTTAAAAGACACGTACTATTATGCACAATGCACCCTCAACCGCGGTTTATCGAATTAAGTTTGATTTACTTCTCGCTCAACACGAACGCGTGCGTCGCACATGATATTATTATATTCTACAGTCGCAACCATTATATTTTATAACAAACGCGTGTTTCCAACGATTATTTCAATGCGTATTACGTCGTGCACGCGTGTGCGTGGCAAGTGTCGCGTGTAATCATGCCGTCGTCGACGAGACTTGTCGAATGGACTAATATTGCTGGTCGAATAAAAAAATCAAATGAAAATATCCGTTTCGTCTAAAGCGGTTTTTTCCGGTTCCGTTTAAACGTATCCATGTTACGCGTATTTATGTAGGATTTTCAACATGTTTTTAACAAATTAATGTGCGTCGCAGTAAAATCCACCTTTACCGTTTAGTAGCGCTGCGGAGTATCTCGTATGGGAAATCCATTCCTCTGTGGCATTTATTATAATGTGCAGCGACTGCAGAACATGTATGGACTTAATGGTTTGTTTAATGATGTTTAAATTGATTTACAGTACCATAAAATTAAAACTAAACGCTATTATATTATATCCACTGTATCAATATGTGTATTTAAATATGCAAGACTATAAACATTTTTATCTCATTAGTATAGGCGTACCTCACTATAATATATTATTATATGCGTGTATGGAACCTTTAAGCAAAACATGGCATGCTCTAGTAAACCTTATTTATTTGAGTTATTATTAGAGATTCGTTTACAACCAAATTCGCTTAGGAACTTCAATTTATGTGTAACACGCGCACACACATATATATATATACATAATACACAGTAGTACAATAAAATACATCACGCGGTAATACACGATTTAAAAACAAATTGTCGCGCGAAAACGAAAACTGTATTTATTTTTTCCACCCGTCGGAACTGAAAATTGAAATAATAATGTATTTAAAAATTAACGAACCATATACGGTCAATTAATTATTAAGTTCTAATCATAATTATATGCGTATTACGGTGATAAAAATAAACAAATAGTTATTATTACAATGTATATATATTATGTTATGTAACGTAATAATTATACGCGTAGTGGTTCGATTTTATTCATTTCCAAGTGTATGATTAAAAATGGGTTAGCATGGATTTTATGTATATTTAATTATTTAAAATTTATACCATGCTGTGTATCTTAATACCGCAGCCATCCGCAGCACAAACGTTAATTAACATAAAGGAAGGAAAAAAAAATCCCATTTAGTAAATTTTCACACGCCTAAAACACAGTACCTACTGCATACAAAACCTGCTTAACGACGAATACGTAATTTTAAACGTATTATATAAAACCTGATTGTACGTATCAGCGTATTCGATATAGGTTGAATGACATGATGTAGAAATTACCGCGCTGATTGACAAAGCTTATACTTGCGTCCAAGTATATACAAAATGTGTCGCTCGAAAACGTGTAGGTACACGTCCGTCTTGTACCGCAGTGTTTCCATTTTATTTCACCCATACGACATGTTTTATAATAATAAGCCAAGCACGCGTATTATTCAACGAAATATAAAACGAGTCGCTCATTATTATTATTATTATTATTATTATTATGACCACGCGCTTCGGTTTGGTATAACTATACACGGAGCTGTTATACCGACGACGTGGAATCCAACTTGACGATTAGCGCATCTGTTTTGTTTCGATTTATCATATGTACCGCGCGCGTGATCGATAAACATTGCGGATAATAATATTTTTTGCATCGAATTACGAACTATAAACCGTGTAATAACTAACATGCGGTTAAATTATAGTTGAAGAGAGAAAAAAATCCCGAGCGCATAGCCGTTCGTGTCTTATAAAACATTATAAGTGTAAAAATTAAACAATTAAAAACCCGCATAATTTATGCGCTTTCCGGTGGCGTAGCCCGGATTATTGAGACTGTAAGGTTCATTTCAAGAATGGGTGTATACGCTCGTATTATACTGTATATAATAATATCCAGTGCTGTAGAATTAAAAGTAAAACTATTATTTTCAAACAAATCGTGAGAAACTTGATAATAGTGTATTATTTGGAAGGCGAAAACAATAATTGTATCCGGTTTTAATGGAAAATGTAGATTTTAAAATTAAGAGTATTATTTTTTGAAAAATTAAAATTTTTTTCTCCTTACCCATATGAATAATGCGTGCACGGATGTAGCATACGAATTATATTTAAGTAGCTTGCGAGGTATTCTATTTAGTAATGTATAAAGATGATAACGATTTGCTGTCTTCGTAATTAATAAATTAAAATACAAGTCTCGATCAAAATTACTCAGTAAACAGGTATATATTTATAAATACATCTGATCGTTAAAAATACGTTATCCTGTTTACCTTTTTTTTTCTTCTTTTTTCATTTTCTCAACAAAAATTATGTATTCATATATTTATTAAAATATATATATGTATGTATATTAATTTATATTAAAAATAAATGTCAAATAAATTTAAAATTGAGATAATTAAATCTTAAATAATCAATTTATCAATGTGTATAAATTAATTTATTTGATATACCTACTTTATGATTGTCAGAGGAGAAAATATTGTTATTTAAACAAAGTTTTAATTATATCATGAAAATGATCTTCCGATTAATTTTAATTCTTTTAAACGTGCGTTGTGAGGCAAGATGGAAAATGTGTCGTACTATAAACCACAAAAACAAAATGCATTTCAAATACGGAGAGCCGGATGTATTTTTAAACTTTTTATTCGAATCATAATATTATACTTTTTTTTCACTACACAGTTTCTGAGTTTTGAAAAACAAAACACAACTTTTATTTGTTTCAGGAATGAATGAAAGTATTAATTAAGACAAATGAAAGATTAACACAATGCTACAACAGTAGGTATATACATTTATAAAGTTATTAATAGTATTTATAATTATTTTGTTTAACTTCAAATTTTACCAACAAAATTTGTTTAAAACAAATACATGTACCCGCGTAGCTCTTACACGTATACTGTTTAAGTGTGAGTGCACGTAGCACGTGTTTGCTATATACTTTCATAATGCTTCAACAAATATCATATTATATTATGCTACGTTTCATTGTATCAGATGTAAGATGTCTGGCGAATGTTATTGATTACAATAATCATTATTTTCTTAATTCCGCGAAACATGCTTACTGACAGTGTTCATAAATATAACACTAAAGGATAGAGTTGAAAATTTTTTGTATATAATTAAATAATTCTGTATACTCTATCACTGCTGACGACAGTGTTTCGCGAGAATAGAGAATCGATTGTCAAAATCAATATAATATATACATGTATACATTCAGATTTAATCTAGAACTCGTCAACTGTAGGACAAAACAAAAGGGACCGAGACAAACGCTTAAAAATAAGGGAACACTATTATTATTTTATCGAGATACAGTTACGGCGTAAACATAATTCGATATCTCGTCTATGAGATCTCGTATTTTTCGACGTACAGAAGGTAAAAGTGTGTAATAATTATAGTAATAATAATAATAATAATGGTTTACCGCGATAAAACATAATATTTTAATGAATAATTAATATTCTAATTCATTACGTCGACCGGGATAAGCTGACCGTATATTAGGTGTACGATGTACCTACCTATGGTCCGTACGAAACGTATGTTTTAAGATATTAAAAGAAAAAATAAATAAATAAAAAAAAAAAACGAAAAAACGAAAAAGAAAAAAAAGACCGGTCTATTAATTACTATAACAGTTCGAAAAAGAGCAAGATAAATTTACATGTGGTTAGCAGCTGGAACAACCTCTAACCGAGAGAGTACTCGTCAAGATGTACCAACACGATACGAAGCCACACGGCTCTATATAGTACAACATTATATCTACGTGGGAGAGGGGTGTTTAAAAAAAAAAATGTCCCAATAATTTTGTTGACGTTTAACGGGGTTATTATGCGAAAACCTCACGAGACTCGAATGCTATTTTTAAATGGCTAATAATAATACACGGACCAATTTGGAGTTGTTTTGTGTAGGGGTCGTGTTATTTTTCTCCCCGCTGCGTCTCGGATTGAATGTCAAAAAGCCGTCACGGAGACCCCGCGCGTGTATGAAATATGTGCTACCGAGTGTGTGAAACCACACGCGTTGACGAGTGAAAGGAAAACGCACCAATGTGTTTTCGCGATGTAAATTTGATCTAGAAACTGGTTGGGCGTGAGATGATGCTCTATGCGTTGAATTCGGTTTTTTTTTCTGTGCTACCCAATTTCCGGTCAATGAAATCCGCAAGAAACGAACGGACGGACGTAGCGATGATATTATTATTATTATTATGATAATGAAAACTTTGCCGTCGCATTCGGTCTGTTTCGTCATTATAGATTATTCGAACCCAATAGTTTTTGACCGAATCGCCCCCCGTCAGCCGAGCACCTGACGATGAGACTGGTCGTTGCATTGTTCCAGGTGCGTTCCCCCGATATTATTGATGTTCGAAACACACTCGGCAAGGTGTTTTTTGACCACCTGTTGTCTTACGAAATCTTTTATGAAAATGTGCACGGGTCGATTGCGTTTGAACGGATATATGTTAAAAGAACATGTGAGTTTTTCTTTAGGAAAACCAAATCTTAAGCACGAATAACATTTCAGTATAATATTATTATATAAAAATTATAATATGATCAATGCATAAAATATGGTAATTCAGATTCTCTGTCAGGGTACTTAAAAAAAATGACTCGGACTAGTTGAAATTATTATTATTATGCCATTAAATTAAATGGCGTACATTGCACAAAGAGAACAACTTTATCCAGTAGCTATATCATACTACTGAAAAAAAATTTCTATCGGTTCCCACCAAACACGTATACCAAGTGAAACAATCGAATTCGGCGATGAAGACCTAGCAAAATGATACGGAAAAAGAGTTTGAAAACATTATTAAACCTAGCACATTTATAACAAGCATGAAACATTATGAATACAGTATACACATATGTATATATATATCGTATTTGTCCGTTCGTTGTGTTGTGAATAGTATCATCCAAATCTGATGGTATTACATACATATTATAAACTATACGACGACGCTTGAAACCATTATTTATTTATTGTGTAGCCATAAAATTGATCATATTTCGTGACCCAGGTGCGTGGATGGTAACTCTTTGTGTGAAGTTTACTGTCAGTTGTTCTAAATACATATTTTATTACATTAGTACATATAGTGTCACCGGCAATTTCACATAACCCTTTTTCTAGAACTGAATATGAAATCATTTAAATTAAAAAAAATAAAAATAAAAATTAACGACCTTTTTATAGCGTCGCTATTTTACATAATTATATACGTCACCGAAAGACATCATCGGGTATTGTTAACATGGAAATTTTGTCGAGGACTACTTTTAACATAAACATATATAGCCATAGAGTTTTAGAGACGAAATATAAATGGTAAGATTTTTTTTTTTAAAAAAAAAGCCATACGCTTCAGGATGGAAAAAAATCATGTTTGTCTTCATACAGCGATGGTACTGCAAATACCGTGATGTATTGGCTGCTGTTTGTACTGCGGTTCCGATGTACGGATGTAGAGGTGTAACGCGAGTTTATGGTTTTTGAAAATCTGTTCGTTCGCGGTCTATTAAAATCCTACATGTATACATACATGTATTGTACTGGTGCATGCTGCAGTTATAAAAGTTCGCACATCATTTTTATACACCTGCAATGAAACCGGCTACGAAAGTGAAATAATTTCGAAAAGTCAACCAATTACGTAATATTATCCGCAGGCATTGGTCAAAGTTTTTTTTTTTTTAATAGAATCGTGCCGTTGTTGAGATTCAACAATTATTTTACGATCGTGTCTATTGTCATAAAACACATGTGTACTAGAAACTGATTACGCGTTTCTTTTATTGTTATTTCTTAAACATTAAAACTCGGCGGTGGCGGCGGCGGCGGCGGCGGCGGCTCTATTGAACTTTTGTATTTACGCTAAATATCGATTTTTACTATACACTTAGGTTTTTATGTACATACACGCGTTGTGTGTGTAGAAAAATATTGCAGCGAGGAAATAGTAAACGACTCGAACGATAAGTCGATAAATTATACCTATTTTTAACTTAACTCGAAATAAATGTATTTTTTATCTTAACAAAAATAGTGGAGGACATAAAACGAAGTACATATTATTATTGCTGTTAAACAGTATTACATATACGTAGGGGCATTCCGTCGCCAATAGTCATCGTGGCGCGTTCGCAATTTTTATACCATCGATAACTCAGCCCATGATACACTTATACATAGCTGTTAATTTGACAACGGACATGTTATTATTATTATTACTATAACGAAATTTAATGTATTACTATGTGTTTAGATAACCGCGACAGATGAACGCCCTCCTGCGTAATGTTCGTAATGTGGCGTGTGTATTGTTAACTGTCACCGCGGACCGTGCGCGTTATCATTATTTTTTTTGGAGAGAAACGCGCGAACGTGGTACCTATTTAATATAATAATCCGATTTTGCGTACAAGCTCTCCGTGTACGCGCTGCGCAGACGTATACACACAATATTATTATAATATTATAATATCATACTGTTGTTTCATTGCGTTTGCGTGTACGTTTTTTTTTTTTTTTTTTTTTTCCCACTTATGAGAATAATATAGTGTTTTGATGTGTATTTCGTTTACGTAAGTTGTTTGACCTCTATTAGGCGTGGGCACCACTTCTCGCGCACCTCTCTCTCATTCACGTATCGCGGCTTCAATGCAACGACGAGAAGCTGACGAATATTGAAAAAGTTAAGGTTTACATAGAGGCGTACGCATACATACGCACACGCAGATACATGACACACACACACACACACACACACACACACGCATACACACACACACACGAATACACACACATATTATATGAAAACGCAATCGCGCCCATGCAGACACGTGGCAAGACGCCAGGTTGCTGTGTGACGCTATTGATGAGATCTAATAGTCGTCCGAATTACGACCATCAATCGGTTAATAACAACGACGACGGTCCGAAGGTATAAAGATAGTCTTCGGCGAGATACAGAGGCGGAGGGATGGCGGAGTAGAAGGTGGCGAGGAAGGGGAAAAAGAGTGGAAAAAAAAAGAAGGAAAAAAACCGGAAGTTGGGCCGCAGGTTGCAGGTGCTGAGACGACAGGTGCCCCGCCGCCGCCGCCACAACCACCACCACCGCCGCCGCTGCACCGGACCCACTCACGGATACCGTCGACCAATTATTATTACTATACGACTACTACACGGACTACTATTGCTATACATGCTATACTTAAACTCCCGTGGACGTAAACTGTATAATGATGGCGTGCAACAGTCCAGTTTTTTTTTTCGTTTCGTTTTTTATTTTTATTTTTTTTTTCGTTCTTTCTCTCCGATCACATGGCACATCCCTCTCTCGTACGTACGGACGCCGGGCGTGTATTTTTCTTTTTTTGTACTACGCCATCCGTTTCCTAAGTCAACGGTAATAACACCGCGTGCACCGCGACGGTTCGTATACGACGTATTCGAAAACCAACCCCACGCACACGCACGCACGCACACACACACACCCACACACACACACACACACACACCCTTCTTTAATCTCAAACAAAAAGTTTAAACAAATACGCGGCAACGATTACACGTATACACCCTCGAAAACAGTCGTAACGTGCACGTTTGTGTGTACTCCGTGTCCCGACAGCCGCACCACGTAACCCTATGCGCACACACGTGTTTTACCATTCTACACGCGCGTCATTATACGTATTTATAAACTATTTTGTATTAAATTATTGTTTATTATATATTACTTATTATTATTATTATTATTATTATTATTATTATAGTACACGTACACGCGAACGACCACACTGCCGCGCGCGTTCATGTATTTCAGCGAACGTAATCCCGAAAAATAATAATAAAATATCGCCGCATCCGTTCGTTAAACCAGTCGGAAAATATTATTATTATTGATACCGATCATACGGTGTGTAATATATTCTATATTCGCCGCGACATTAGACGACGTGTCACGTGTTCCCATAAAACGTAATCAGTTTCAACGGATATATTAATAATATTGTCGAAAGAGTTATATATTTTTTAAAACGTAGTTTCGTTTTTTATTTAATTTTATTGTGAATAAGATATACGATTTACCATCACGGATAGGTAATTAAATTCATTATTTTCACACGGCGATTAAAAAAACATTACAACAAACTAGTTTTAAGCTATATATGGTTTCATAGGAAAATCTACTACTACACACCACATGCTATATTTTTATTATTTTTTTTTTTAAGTACGATTTTTATAAACTTAAAATTGATTTTTAAAAGCATAATATTACAGCAGTCTTATATTTGTTTTTTTTTCTACTTTTTTCCCCCGTATATAATTCATAACATATTTATTTTTGTTGTCTTATTTCAATTACAATTCCGGTCAATCATGTAAATGGTTTTCATGAAGTCGAAAACAGTTAACGGAAAAAAAAAAAAAAATGATTATGGGGGCAAGCCAGAAACAACACAATCGATGTTCTGGTCTGCTGGAAATGGTCGTGTTTATATTCTAATTGTAACATTGGAAAAAATGTCTTTCAAACTTTCTTCGGCTACTGTAGTATCCATTTAACATTTTACATTACAAAATTAGTAGGTGAAACGGAATTGTATTTTATACGCTTTGAAACGAACCGTGGTCATTCGTGAAATAGACTGGTGATCCCTACATATCAAATGGTTATATGTTTAGTGTATTGTGTGATTATAAAATAATAATAATACAAACGAGTTTTCAAACCACTCGAACTTATAAGTGCGCATTTGTGTCCGGCCAACCGATTATATTATTAAAGTAAATTATTTTCATCTTTCATCGTATGAAATACATGCCGTCTTGCTATAACTTGAATACATATGAATTTTTCCTTCACGAAAAGTATGAAGTTCGAAATTTAATAATTCTTTATACAACTACGGCGAAAATAGTATTACATAAACTAATATAACCAATAATTTATTATTAATCAACGGAAAATGGTATTGCATTTGTATTTATCATTGGAAACGTTTTCTTCAGTAAAACGTGGGGAAATAATTTTATAGTGAATGTCTTTTAAACTGTAAGTTTACCTTAATAGTTTTTTTTTTAAGATTTTTAATTTTGTTTATTTTTATAGCCACGTACGCTGTGATTTCAACTGACACCATTTAGGACCAATTTATTATTTTAATTCGTGTTTATGTCTTAATTGTGTTCGATTAAAATGTTTCAATAATGATATGTGCTTTTCCCAGTCCATTCGATTTCTTTTACGTACATACAAACGCATTATCAACAGACAAACCGACGTCATCTATACCTGCGCGTTAATTTATATTAATATATTTGTTCGTATAAACCTATCGTTTTTATGAATGGTTTGATAAGTCTTTTTATTAGTACAGGTTAAGAAAAAAAAAAAAATCATGTTTCCCACGGATGCTTGTTCGGAGTGACCGTAAACAAGATCATTAAGCGTTCGACTGCATTATATTTTTATATTTTATTCCCTTCTATTTTTCTTTTTTTTTTCGTATCTTCGAATTTTTAACTGCCATTGGCAGAAATCAATTAACAAAAATTCGCCAACTATATTTAATTATATTCCGTGACAAAAGTGTACAACCCGTTGTCTTGGCAGTGTGTCAACACAGTTTTTTTGTTTTGGTTATTCCATTGCCAAATAATGTTTATGGGAGAGAGGGGGGGGGGAAAATTAAAACACAATGAAGCTAACTAGAATTATACTGCTTATAATGTATCGCGAAATAAATTGACTGAAACGGCTACTTGATTTAATGCGATTAAAATATTAATAAAACATACACGGATAACTACGTCAACAGAATAATGTATACGGCACTCGAGTAGGTACTTATCCGGAGGGTCTGAAGATGTACCGAGACGGCGGCGCGAACATCGGTTCACCGTCGGGCCTGCACGGCGCGAACGGTCGAACCGCGTTTTCGAACAGTCACGGGTCCCGACGAGAAGCATTATACGTGTAATATTATAATTATTACAAGCGTGCGTGTAAGGCGCGCGCGGCACACGGCGGCACAACGATATTATTTTTTTAATCCGGACGGCCGGTGAACGTCGTACCCGCTACCACGCAACGGTGGCGGTGGTGTGATTCTGAATTACCGGTTATACGCAGTGGTACTAACAAGTATTTCAAGACAATTAAGATCGAAATATGTTCACATAGACGAGCGGTGGAATTTGATATTTTACGCTTTGTTCGGCGCAATCGCGAAAATTGTGGTGAATTTCCCCATAGCCGGGTGGTAAACGATAGTTCCACTCGATTCGTCCGTCGACCACCGGCGACCGGTACAGTGCACAGTGCACACAGACCACACCGTATAGACAACGCGATGACAACGGCGACGGCGGCGGTGACGACCTGTTTAATAGCGGTAGGCTGGCTCTGTTTAAAACGGTCATAGTAATAATAATATTATTATTATTGTGTACAGGTACTACCTAATCCCAATCAGATTTTGTTTTTAATTTTGTATTGTCATGGCTCGGGGTTTCGAGCGTACATCCTCCAGAGGTAATTGTTGGTCACGTCGATGATTAAAAACGAGAAATGACGAAAGAAAAAAAAAAATGAACGAATAAAAAGACGACGAAAAATCTGACGTGGAATGAATTCACTTCGATGACCACCCAAATTATCAGAAACCTCGGCTTAATCAACGTTTTCGCAAATTACATGTTAGATTTTAGTGAAAATCTGTGTTGACGTTTTCGGGAAAAATTAATTTTGAATCCGAGAACACGTCACTTTCTTCCATGAACAATATTAGACGTCACTTACAATATTTGACTAACAATCATTATTATAATTATTATTATCAACTTCATTATCATAATTATTATTAATACTGTCATAATATCATCATCGGAAACCGAGAACGGAGGAGTTTAATATCATCGTAACGAGGACCACGTGACAATAATATTCGTAATCTTATTGTAAGTTTTTTTTTTTTTTTACCACGATGGCTATCAAATGTTTTCGGTGTGAAGAGAATATTTTCACACACCCGTAAAATGTTTGAGAAAACCAATGTTCCGGCTGGTAATTAATAATATATATATACTGATAATTATTTACATTAACAACGTGGGTAGATACATCGTTTCTGGAATTTGCTCTTAAACGTGGTAATGGTATTGCACATTATTATAGTTAATTTGCTATTTATTGTACATGGATTCCAAGACGAATTGCTCGAATTCATTGACGGACGGACAGACAAGAAATTAGTAAATTTATACGTTTACTTTTTTATACGCGTAAATATACTAATCAGTGTAACCGATGTTTGATTAATATTGGGGTTTTTTTGTTTTTAGTTATATTTTACGGACGAAAAATAAAAATAAAACAGTATGTACCGTCCGCGGAATCATTGTTTCTGTTTAAAATAAAAAAAAAAACAATGAAATCCAACGCAGGTACTTACAGAGCTACAGAGATTATATACGTGCATTATATGACGATACATATCAGATCAAATCTTGCGGTCAAATATGCGTGTTAAAGTTTTTCGATGTGTTATAACTTCTAAACATCACATTACTAGATCATTTCAACAAACCACAATATTGGAAAGTTAACAGTTGTAGCTTATATATTTTCAGAGAACAGAAAATATGCGTATGATTGTTGTTATTTAATCTAAAATAAAACCGTTATTGAATTTCAAATTTATTAAACTGTAGTAAAATTAAAGTACTTATGAAGTTCATAATACACGCTGCAAAGACAAGATGTTTCATGATCTTAACATACAGTTTCATATGAGTCGTATTTTTGTTGAACTGATAGTTATTTAATATATTTCCTTGATTTTGTATACGTCCAAGTCCAACGTCCAAGTATCCATGTTGTTTTTTTCTTTTTAATTGTATACGAATGTGTTTTTTGTGATTTCATTCATGTCATCGTGTATACTTAATATTTTGATAATATTAATATCTATACGTTTTTTAGGTTCTTCAAGTTTTAAACGCTACCATATTTGTTTTAAAACTATTTATTAAATTATAATATTCTGATAAATTAAATTATCACAGCGATAATATAAGTTATATAACATTTCAACATCATCATAAATGTATACCATTTTTACCAGCACAATGAATGAACTAATTATTTTGGTATTACTATATATTTTATTTAAATATTTGTTTTTTCGTTGATTCAGTTGTGTCATTAAGTGTAGATTGTGTAATCTGTAACTACTTAACGGACATCCATAATACAAATTCACTGTGGTTTATGTTAATTGTGTCAGTAAACTCTCAAGCGCATTAAATTTGATTGTTTAATGGATTCAGATTTACTATACATGGATTAGAGAGTGATTGAAAAAGTCGAGTTTCAATTAAAAATATTTATGAGATTATTTATAACTCAAGAGAGTAAAAGAAAAAAAGGTCTTTGCAACACAACAAAATATATTTTTAGTGCAGGTTAAGATTGTTCAAAAACTGCATAAATTACAAATGTTTTAGTGCTATTGTTTTTTTTTCTTACTACATTTTTAATGTCTTTGGTAACGTTTGTAGATGATGGTTCCCTCGGTTTTGTAACCGTCAATGATGTATATGTACATGGTTATAATACATATATAAATATAAATGTGTGTGTGTGTGTGTGTGTGTAAAAGTATACAATAACAATATTCACTTGTGGTGGGGAAGGGGTTTAAGTCTTATTGGCCACCGAGTTTTGTTGATGTATTAGCCAACATCTACGTGTTAGGTATTATTACAGGGGCCCAGACAGGATACACAGAATGGTGCGAAACCGGAAAAGCCGCGTCTTTGTGGAATAAAGGACTATTTAAGCGTGTGGGAAACTCAATGTACCGTAACACAGAAGGCCAGGTCTCATCTACAATCTACAATTATTATTATTCTCTTTGGTTTCGTAGTCCAATTAATGCGGTATAATTATTTGGAAAACAAAAACTACAATAATAATATAATAAATTAGATGGACAGCAATGATGATTTTTTTTGTTTTTTTTTTTGCTAATTTGTTTCAATGGTATACTAAATTGAAAAAAAAATGTAATTAAAAGTTCCTTTCGTATTCTATGTGTATTTGCTGTTGAGAATAATATACCAAATTTCGAATAAAAGAATTTTTACATTTGATACTCGATCAAAGTAATAATGATTTATTCGATTTAAACGAAGAAGCATATTTGTGTTACTCTGTCATTTAAAAAAGTAAGATTCTTGAAAACGTAAAAAAAATGTCAGTTATAATTAAATAGATAATTTTGGTGATGATTATTGTATAGAGTTATATTATTGGCAACATGTTATTATATAATGGTACCGATTAATCTTATTTTGAATTGCAATATTTTATTTCACTATAGACATTAATTAATCGGGACAAAAGTGGTTTAGTTTTAAAATTATAATTAAATTAAACTAAAATGGAAATAATACTATTTTAATTTTAATGCGTTCTAAAAAATATTTAATTTAATGTATTAACCTTATTCTATATTAAACTTTACCTGCAGTAAAAATGTTTCCGATTATTAAATGGCATTTCGCCAATTTCGTACCATGTCCCAATCAATTATGTTTTTAATAATTTTCAAGTATATTACATATAGCATAAAATTATTACAAACTATACTCATATAGTAATTAGAAATATTCAAAAGTAATATCCTATAAAAATATGAAACCATTTCATTTTTTTCCATTTTTGTAGTTCATATTAAATTTTAAGTTAAAGAAGTGATACGCATAACAAGTAAAAAATAAGATAAATTTATCCTCAGCTATAGCTGATATAGTACATTTTTATTAAATAAAGTTTACTACATAATCTGCTTTTAACGGAAGTACGATAAAAGTTACTTGAAGTTAAGTTTTTATTTTATAACCAGTGCAATGCTCAAATTGTACCTACCTAAAGATATTGTCTTATACTATGTACCAAAGAATTACCAATTGCAAACACAAAAATTATTTTGGGTACATATTTTTTTTTGTAATTTTGATTACCATGAAAAACAATATATTATACTTATAGTTGCATATACCTGCAACGTCTGTGTAGGTATATTATTCATCAAACAGTATATTGTTACTTACGTTCTTGATACGTCGACACTTTTTGCATACGGTAATTTTCCATAATAAATTACAAGACAATATTGTAACAGAAAAATTATAGTTATTTTAGTTCCGTTCTTCCGTAATGAATCAGTTAATAGACAGGATGACAAGAACAGATCCCGACGTTTGAAACAGTATTTCTCAAACTATATAGTGGTCGCGACCACATTGTGGGTCACGAGTGATTTTGAAAGGGTTGCCGATAGATATAATTAAAGTGTTTTGTTTAACATTCAATTACCTGCGTTTCGATTATGGGCAATAACTGTATTATGTACAACGTCAAAATTATTAAGTACATATTATTATTAAATACTGCGCACTATATTATGATATTTTATGCCTGAAAGTTTCATTAAAAGTAAGTACAATATAAAAATGTATTCTTTCAAGTGTCGTTAATTTCTATATTTTCTAACTCATCGAAGGCTATTGCAGATGTTGTACCAACAAGTTAGCGTTTAGTAACGTATATTATGTTTAAAAGTACTGCAAATACCAGTTATATTACCAGCATATTACATCCTGAGTACAAAGAATTCATCGGAAAATTTCAATAAACAGTTTTCATCGTTTATATTATTATAAACTTTTGTTAGTAATGAAAAATAAATAGTTTTGGATTTTGATAAATGCATTCAAATCGTATTTGTTTTATTTATTCAGTAATGAACTGTAATAACTAATCAGTATTAATTTAAGATTTTTAAAAAAAACATACCAAACACTAATTTCTGATATTATGATGTTTTTATCTGGTAAATATATGGTTTGGACTTTAGTGTAAATGCTTTTTGAGTAAATTTTTATTCATTTTATACTACTATTTTAATTATTACATAGTTATAAATGTTAAAACAATCAACTGCGTCCATGGTTAACTTTATACTTCGAAACAAATAGCATTTAAGTTAAGGAATAATAATTAATTCTCTGGAAAATTACGCAAAAATTTCGTACAGATTGTGTTTCGATAAACAATAGATCAATCAATTTCAAATTTTATTTCAATTTCAAGGGGTATTCCAATACTTAACAATATAATTTAATTATTTTAGTAGAAGTTGGATGTGACTATATATTTATTTTTATAATGGTAAGAGTTTGTCTAAAAAATAATACACGTTAAACTTATTTTTATTCTTGAATACATTTCATACTTATGTGAAAATAGAAGAAAAATTATATTTTGAAGATATTATTGATTTTTCTTTCTAATTCACTATTGAGAGCTGAAATCAAGGTAAAATATCGTTTTAAGAATAATATATCTCTATAATATATCTCATGGTTTTAACATCAAAGACTTTTATTAAATTTTTTTAAATTAGTAAAAATATTATTTTAGGAGTAACTTATTCAAAGTATTCAAAGTCTTATGAAATGACCTTGTTTTTATCCAATTAAATTATTAATACAATTATAATATTGTAGAATTCGTATTGAAAAAAAAATATATAAATAAATTTATAAATCTTTTATAGTTCTGGATACAATTATATTTTGCACTAAAAGAAGTGAATTGTGTACCAATATATCAAACAATTATTTAAAATTCTGAAAATACTTAATTTAGTAGGTATTTACTGCGTGAATAAAACTATTTTTAAAAAACTCGGATAATACATTATAATTTACAGTAAAACATATTCATGATTACTTATAAGGAGAATTTCAAAATATATTTATGTATGTTTGAAACTATGTGCTTAATTGCTATAGATATTTTAAGCGAATACATTTACTACATATCGTGTATAATATATAAGTTTCGTGTCTACTAATAAACTTCGAAATATGTAAAATTATTTTATATTAATGGGTTACAAAATACATGATGTAAATAACGATGGGAATATTTCGGTGTGGCTCGTATTAAGTGTTTCATGTATAATCAAGATTAGTAATAATTTATCGAACGACTTTTGTTTGATTGTGTTCTAAACGAACACCGTTACGGTACGGTAGGTACATGAATCGAATTTTATTTAAAACTCCAAAACGCAGCAGCGTCAGCTCTTATTATAATCGTATCGCTGTTAAAATATGCAGCGTTTTGACAAGATTATCGGAGAACGCCTTTATTAAAACAAGAACGCTGGCAAGTCGAACGTATCGCGTTTGCCTGCTGGTAGACGCATCAGCATCGCGAGCGTTGACTTCAATCGCGTTATAATGATAATGCAGGACTAAATTCATTTCGTTTGCAAATATCGATGTTATTCCCATGTTTTATTTTGTAATATTGTAATTACTAATGTGTATAAATAATTCGTTTATACGTTATGTACATTTTTTCATTGCGCCGCGCGCGGTTTGGTCGTTTGCCATTGCCCCGTACAGATGATCTCGTTGGTAGCTAATTTTTTTCTCCTCGTCTTCGTGCGAACGCCGTTTGGAAAAAGACTAATCTGAATAAATTACGATGTCTGTTATAATTATTACTATCAAAACCGGTTGTGGTAGTAGTAGTACTAGTAGTAGTGTAGTAGTAGCCCGGGTGATCTGATTTTGTTGGAAACCCATTCTCCTCCTCCTCCTACTTCGTTTTTTACCGTGTACAACAAACATGATCCTACCGGTGTGCACGTCCAAACTCCGAATTCAGAATGAGTGTTGGTTACCAACACGTTATTATTAAGCTAACAAAACACCAGCGATTTCAACTTCCCGTGCCGCGCGCCGGCACCGCAATGATACGACGTAAGAAGAAGCAAATTAAATGTTCTACAGTTGGAAATGTTTATTGAAAACAAGTTTATATACGGATAGAAAACGTAATGATTTTCTTTCATTAGAATGTTTTGGAATAATATAATATGACTACGCCTGCGTTGCTTTAATTAGCTGTTTGTGGCGTTGCACGAGTTGTACGTTATAGTATTTTAACTAAAAAACCTATGCTTAAAAAAAAAGAACTTTTTCGTTCTATAATTAAATCGTATGCTTTGTTGAAAGCATCAAATCCAAAATAATCAAATAGGTATTATAATAAACAATTCAATAACGTTATATATTTGTACAGAAAATTATTTAATTAATAACAAACCGTAACAATTACGCTCTCAAGTTTAGTGAAGTCATATTAGAGTTAAAAACTTTTTCCACTTGAACTTATAAAACTTGTTAAACCTACTTTTATTTATTTTCGGGGGCAATGGAAACGGGTTTCCGTTCATAAAAATGTTTATCTTGGTATACTTCTTAAAATTATTGAATTGTGAGTTAAGAAATCGCAGAATGAATAGAAATATTAAAATAATGAAACTTAAAGTTATTATATTGTTACTAAGATTAACTTAATGTAAAACTTTTGGATACGACATCCAGACCAAAAAATAATCTTCTCGGACTCGACCCAACCTGTATTACTTAATTAATAATATAATCAGGAATAACATCATATTTTGTAATAGTTAATAATAAATCATAGACAAAAGTGAATAAAAATAATTAACATTATAGCGAACAATTGAAATTAATATAATATATTACATTGTAAGAAAGTTCGGCGTGAGAAAAAACCATTTTTATATGCTATTGAAAAATGTCATTAAAAAAGTATTATTGTGATACATTTTTCCCCCGTCCCTTTAGTTATAAATTTCAAATAATATAAAAAACAAACGTAAAACAAAACAAAAAAAACAATTATTTCTTTAAAAACTTACTTCAAACTTTTTAAACATTATTGATGTTTTGTCATTATAATCGAAATGAGTTGTTGCAGTGTTTATTCCGTCTATAACGACCGCGTATACCTGTCCAAAGTTTCCAGACGTTCTCGGAATATATATTTTAAAAACGCAATTTTAATCACAAGACCAGCTCGCGAGCATGATACATAATAACGACGATTCCGACGGCATGCGCGGAAAATCCGTTTCTGCGTGCCGCCACAACGTATTCGCAGCGTACGAAATTATTATTCGAACCGTGTCCCGTCTACAAAAGACCTATCTTTACGTAACATCTCCCACGCACCACGTGCGGGAATCACGACATCCTAACTTAGCCATCGCGGTGGTAAAACATTAAAATGATTAACAACATGTGCGCAATAATATGCGAGTACTTACCCCTCAAGCACGAGAACAGAAGCAGCAGCAACCCGATCTCCGGCAACGAGCGGACCGGACTCGGCCCACCGGCACGGCGGTACATCGCGCGATCGGTCAACGGCAGTGGCGGTGGACAGTCGTCGACATATAGCAACAGCGAACGGACGCGAAGAAAAGGAAAAGGGACGGGGCAGAGACAGCGGCTCGGGCGAAAAAACGGATTCGCGGAGGACTGCACGGCGGCGCGTATTGTACCACGGTGGCGGCGCGAGCGCGTGTGGGCAAGCAGTGTGCGGCGGCAGTGGCTGCGGCGGCGATGACGGCGGGACAAGACGTGGCGAGCGCGCGCGGAAAACCGACCGTGACCGAGCGACTGACGATACTGAATGGAGCGCGCGAAGACGAGACACCGCGTGTGCGTGAGCGTTTACCACCGCAGCCGGTCGTTCTGTCCTATAGTTGCTCCTCCCGCTGCTGCTGCTGCTGCTGCTGCTGCTGCTGGTATCGCTGCTGCGACCGGTGGCGTCGAGATATACAAGTACACGCGGCGGCCGATCGACGCGAGTACATTAATATCATGTGCATGTGTATTATAAGCGCACGAACGCGTAAAAAGGCGCACACACGCGTTTGAAAACACACCGAGCGGCGCGTGTGTGCGGACTCACTCGGCAGGGTATGACCGCGGCGAGGACCGGTAGCCCCCGGGGGCTTCGAGTTCCCGACGCATCTGCTGCCACGGCACAGGTCTCGTCGGAGAGGACGGCTGCTAATAATGGTCGTAATAATGATAAAAAAAAAAAAACATATATACGTAACGAAAACTATTATCACCATTAGGCCCGATCGGTTAGCGGTTTCTAGGACCGGGTTATTAATATTAACTATTAAGTGTACACGTATCAATATTACAACACACGCGTGCACGGTGTCGTCGTGGAAGACGGAGTAAACCACGTCTAAACAGTACCGGACACTGGTCCACAGACGAGGGTGTTCAGGTCGGGGCTCTACACCGTTTTTTACTTCGGGGTGAAATTTATCTATCGCGCCGTGAAATACATTGCGCGCCGATCTGCCAACCGCATTATTATCATTTATTTTTTTCATTACTCGCTCGCGGTCATCGTCATCGTCATGTATAATGTTATTTACATTTATTTATTGTGTAGAACTTTTTAATTATATTTAATATAGTAATAGGTCCGTTGTCGCTTTCTATATTACATATCAGAACTGGAGCACTAGGACTTGAGAAAGCCTTCTTTAGCTCAAGCCTTATATTTACTCTCACATTTAGTTTTGCGCCGTAGAAATACTATTGATTTTGAGAACGGACATTTATTAATCGATTTCATATCTCGCACTTGGCTGTTTGCGTTCCATACACGTATGCTGTATAACGAATAGGATTTCAAGAAACAACGATTTTCCTTTAGATTACGGATTTATTTGCTGCTTATAATAAACAACGGCCTTACAATAGAAATAAAAATAACAATGCTAATAACGGACATAATATTTTTGACAATGGTTTCGCGTATAATATTATGCAATATCAAACCAAAAGTTGTTCGTCAACGCGCGTACTGCTTACATAGTGTTTTGGAGGGGCTTCAGAAGATATTGTAGGTGCTCAAGCCTCCCTAGCTCCCTACATCTATAGTGACGCCCATGACGCACGCACACACTTACGCGCTTTGAGGAAGACAAGTTTTTCGTTTTCGCACCCGTGATGTTTCGAAAAAAAAATTACAATGCACGGCTGCGCGAAACAGTATAATATGTATGGGTGGACGAAAAAAATATTGTATTGTATATTATTATGGGTAATCTGTATCGTCTACAGGAACGTCCGATAGGTAATCATCGGTGTTGTTATATATTTGCCATTATTTTCACATTTTTCTTCTTTTCTCGCGCACTTTAGAGGGCGACCCCGACGAACTATATTATACGCGACTCGTATTGTGTACCGATAATAATAATATTGCAGACTGCGGCTGAGATTACGTGTCTTGTCGTGGCTGTCTGGATGTATGTATACATACATATTATATTGTTATTAACACCATATTATTATTATTCGTATTAATTATACACCTGCGGTGGGATTTAATATTTCAATACCTGATTCGCGGAGTATCTCATATGCGAGTAGAAACGCAAATTATGCCCAACATGTATAAATATACGTATACGTGTATACGCGAACACGCATTACGCGCGCGTTGAACGGAAAAATATTTTACTCTTACGTGTTTAACCAGCGGAAAATCCTTATAAAACTCTCTCTCTCTCTATCTATCTCTCTCATCATTTTTTTTATCGTTTAATCGGTTTTCAGGAAACGAGTGTAAATTAGATAATAATGTTAATAATAAATAGCGATTGATTTTTTCTCCGGAACTTGCAGTACTCTTTTCATTATACATGTACACAGAAGGATTTTAGACGTGGAATTATGTCTAATTATGTATTCATTAAAACGCCTTTTATATTATATATTTATACATAGCATAACATGTGTTTGGAATCAGTAAATGTATTGATTTTTACGTGACATGTATTTACATATGCGTGTGTCTAAGTTTAAAACCACACATACACACACTTATAAGTTCTAACAATATTATGTTATATAATATGTAATAATACGTTGTTATGGGATATTTTAAGTGCAGTAGCTTATATTTCTTTTGTCGTCTAACGTCTTCATTTATCTCAGAACTGTGCGCGCGGCTGAGGTACAGTTACTGATTTTGAAATTATGTGTTTCCAATTTTTTGTTTTGTGCTCAGGACAACAAAATAAAATATACATTAAAAAAAAAATATATCGATAATACTAATAATAGTATAATAATTCTAACGCCTGGTTGTTTTAATTAAAACCTATAGCCAACACTTTTGTTCGATGTACAGTTTTTATTTATTTATTTGGTGTATGTACATTATTATTTTATTAAAATCAAAAATGCATCTTAATATGGTAATAATTTCGGTACGCAGTATAGACCAATGTATTTAAAGTAACTATTCGATGTTTGCATTTATTTACCTTGGCAATCAACGGATTTTTTAGTGAAAATATTACGAATTTAATTATGTGAATCGCGTTGATGTAGATAAATTCTATCTAGATATTTTATATTATCAACGGTACAGCAGTTTCTTCGACAACGAGACCGACAAATAAAAGTTAAGATGTGGGTAGCTTAATAAAGGATGAGAAGGATAATATTAAACGGGATAAAGTATAGATGTATATTGGATACATAAAGTGTGCCGTAGGTATTAAATCTTTGCTAAAAAACACTATTATGTACTTTGTATACCGAAAGGTAACTTCTGATAATGATGATAATAATGTTGAAGGCTTGTGAGAAATCGGAAAATTAAATAATGTGCTTCGTTCCTTATGTACTAAATGCAGTACACGAAACTATAAAGATACACGAATTCCCGATGGCAAGGAAAGTTTCGGTTTCGCAACAAGAATGTATCACAAACAGTAATATCACAGTTCAAACACTATATAAGTTCATTAAATTCACTTACTGGCTGATTGGGATTTTAATTTTGCCTTTGTATATGACTGAATGTGTAACGAACCGATACAAGTGTTATCGGGTAAATTAAAACAAATGTTATGCAATTCGAAACGTTACGGTTCGACGACTTGTTGTAATAATTTTCAATATCGACGACCGCTAACAGTGGTATTTTTTTTAATTTTTTTCTGTCGAAAACATACCGCTGATTCCGGGGTCCACATGTATAACATTATACCACATCACGGTGCAGGTGTAGTGGCCCGCTGATATGTGATAACCGCATTATAATGGCCATTGGTCCATTATCGTCCGTCCATCGGTAGAACATTATACATAATATCATAATCTAATAGCAAAACATCATCCATCGTCGCAACGTGTGCGTTTGTGTACAGGTGTTTGTATTGAAATGAACACAACGTGAAATTTTACCATTTTCTTTTTTCTAATATTATAATACATGAAACGTCATACTGACGTGCGCCTATCGAGATAGGAGTCGCGAAAAGTCTTCGGCGAGTTCGACACGGCGCACGGCCGATTATGCATTATCCTATACCGTCCTAGATGATTCCTATCCCATATTTCTTCCAAAATCCCTCCTCGCCTCACCTCGTCCCACAATTCCCTTCCGTGTTCCTTTCTCACCGGTACACTTCCTCACGATAACTTCCCAACTATCCGGCACGTGTGCACTGGCAACCGCATGTCCCTTATTTTACTAATATTATTAACTTGTTTTTCCCCCGGCCATAGCTTCTGGTTTCAACCTTATACAATGTACCATGTAGGTCTTACCTGTCCATTGAGTTTGTCCCATATGTATTGTTATGTATTTATATAAAAATAATATCCGAAAGGCGTGAAAGAAGCCGTCGCGATCGTTTTAAAATTTATAAATATTAACTACATTAATATTATTATTCGGTTATCGGCAATCTCAAACGGTTAACAGGCAGGCATAATGTACGGTCACAAGTACTGCGTTCATTTAATGTTGTTATTGTTTTTAATTAAATGTCCGTATAACGGGTCAGCGCGACTGCGGAGGACAGCGCTTTGCGGCGGTCGGGGCCGCGCGTCAACGAGGCCGCAACAAAAAGTTTTCACCGCTGAAAGCTTAGCATCATATTATATTTATGCCCTGTGCACTCACCGAGCACTGTTCGATAGCGTACACTCGAAACGGTTCTCAAACTTTTCCGTTCACCGAGCCCTTAAGATGCCGCATAAAAAATCCGCGGAGCCCCAAAAACAGCAGGAATGCCAATTATTTGCAACCCCAACTTGTAAATAAATTATGCACCGACTATATGCTATTTAGTAATTCGTTTCTTTTTAAACGCTTAGGTCTTTATATTGTACATGTTTTATGTCTTATCAACATATTATACTGTGTACACTCGAGTTGTTACTTCTTACGGTCCAAATAATATCGTGTACCTATAATAATTTACAATCTATACATGATTGAAACGTAACAATTTAATTGAAGATCATAACGGTGATTTAACTCTGATGCGTCGGTGGTGCTGCTAGAATACTTTTACCGAGCCCTAGGGCTCCGCGAAGCACAGTTTGAAAACCGATAGTACCACGGGCTTGGTGTTCAGTACTCACGAATACACGACGCACGGGAATTATTGTAAATGTCCTGTTCGGAATAGAAATACGATCGTAAGTGAAGATACATAATATAAATAATGATATACCTAACAACGGCGGCGTCTGCGCGATGTTAAGTTCCGACGTAAATGAAATTTTTTAATTTTTTTTTTTTTCACGATTTTAATATGATTATAAAATATATTATCGTACCTATACGCTGTGTGCATGTGTGTATACCTTATAAGTGCTTGTCGATGGTCCGTTTATTTCTCAGACGTAATATTGACACGTTCCTTTGTATAAGGTTTTGATTAAAATTGAGTCTCGAAAATGATTCGATAAATCAAAACAGGATAGTATCCTGCCGCTCTACACGCCGGAATGCCCCCGGGCTGCTGCGCGAGGTATTAAAAAGCGATGACGTCCGACCAAAGACTGGATTGTTATGATAATGATTTCTATACGGTCGATAAACCGAATCCATTTAATTTCGAGATTTTGCTTTTAGTTTCGAATCGACGAACACGGACGAGCACTTGAGCTCTTTGTTGTCTGATATTTTTCCGCATGATTTCTTATAGATTCAACCATGTATACGTAAAATGCTGAAGTTCAGTCGTACTATATTCTAATAATAATTATTTAATTGCCACAACGCACGGACCACAAATGGAGTTGAACGATAAATTAATTATATAGTATTTTCATCTTAACGTTAATTTAATTAATTTAATTATTATTCGAATACATAAATATTTGCGTATAATATACTGTTTACATATACTAATTTGTTTGGATATCAAACAGGTACATTATACTCGACGAATATGTATGTGTATAAATATATATTTTGTAGCTGCGAACGGTGTATTAAAATGCACAGCTCAATGTCAAAGTTACGTTGTACGTGTTACTTTCATTTTTACGAGTAATTATTCGCGTGGACGACCAGGTGTAATTAGCCGTACAATAAACACGATTTAAATAATACCTATCTTGTTATTGTTTGTAAACTTCATAAATGTCTCAATTAATATGTGCACTCACAACACACCCACGAAAATAATACTAACATTTCGGTAAGCGTTACGATTTAAATGTTACAAATGTACATGATTTGAACAGCCGCGTTTTAGTGATGTTGAAAAAAAAAAGTATTTTCTATACGCACAATTGTGTACACGTTGGTAAATATGTGTTTGGTTTTATTTAAAATCGGCGTTACGAAATAATGATCATATTTATAGATTATATAGCTGATTACGGGCGGATTCGTGTGTAAACCAATGGCTATATAAATGGACAGCAATCATCGTAAATTATCATTTTCTCGTAGGTACACGCTATAGTGTAGGCGACCATAATGAAGTTTTAAATAAGAACCTTCAGGTGGAAATCCTGTTTAAGTGGAAACAATCAATTTCGAAGAGTACACAAAACAGTAGTTTGACCAAAATTCAAAATTAAGTATAATAAATTATAAGAGCCAACCTGTCGCACAGTGATAATGTGAAATATTGTAAAATATTCAAATGTCTCGAATCAAAGTAAAGTGTACGCGCACTATACGTCTGGAGAAGAAAAATAATAATATAACAAGTAGGTGTACCTACTATATACATGCGCGTAACGCGTATACATCATGTGTTGTACATACGTGCGCTGTGTGCAATTAAAACTGCTGCGATATTATTAATTAGCAGTGATTTACAACTTTAATTATTATTCATCAAATCGGGTATGTGTGAAAACAATCACGGCGAACAAATCGTTTGCAGTCAGATTGGATTACACGATGCGGTCAGAGCGTTATAACACGTTTCATTTTCGAAACGATTTCATGTACAATAAGAACGAACCGTTTGAGATTATAGATCGAAACGAGATCGAATAGAAGGTACCTAATACGTTTTCGGTTTCAAAATGTTACGTACTAGGCAATTCAACATTTCAATACAATTCGATTTCAGTGGCTATAATATTATGAATAAATAACGTCCATCTTATAACTTACAGATTCGCCATTCGGCTGTTTATGCGAAAACACAAATGATTGCGATGAAAAATTCCAATTAGAAAGCTGTGTCTTATTAGTTGAATAATTGTTTCTGTACCGCTGTCACAGGTAGACGAACTGCTCCTGTAATAAAAACATGTTTTGTTGGTGGTACGCTCAAAAAATTTAATTGATGTTTTTTAATTTTTTCATAACTTGTATTTACTGTGTAACAATGTTGTAGCACTTGCAATTATATTAAAAATACAAGATCGCCGCGTTGTTAAAATTAATTTTTGAAATGCATTTAGTTGTTCTCATTGTTGTACGATGAATTATTAATAACAAATATGTATGTTTTAAAACGTCTCGAAATGTTAAAGCCAATAATTAAATTGCCATGAATCAAAAAGACGTTTTCCTATATAAGGCTGCTTAGATTTTCGCAGGACAATAGATTAGATACTGGCAAAATTCATTTTGCTGTACCATTTTTGCTCATTGTTATAGTTTCACGATAAAAATGAACAAAGCCAGTATACCAATCGATTAGTCTGATTATCGGCCAACTAAAACATGTTTACTCAATACCATCTTTAATGAAAACGATTGAAGCGACGATTAGTGGCAGCGTCCATGTAGCCGCTACCAATTTTAACAATAGGACGGCGTGTGTCATAAAATCAATGATGGTATAATGTGTATGGATTGTAATTATACATTTTTACCATGCTCACTTATAATGTAACAATAGGGCTTGGAAGTTGATGACCTTAAAACAATTAAAAATTATCTTATAAAAATGCCATTTGACATAAAAATGATAAGAACTACCTTAAAAAATTTCAAATAACGGGTTTAAATTAATAAAAGTTTAATATTTTTCTTTTAAATTTATATATAAAATAATATATATTGCGGTCTAAAGCATTTTGTGCTATACATTTTAATACTTTATGGTATACGGGAAATGTGTAGTTCAACATTGCAGTTTATTCCGAGGCTACCTTTATTTCACGATAAAGAATTTTGATATCATCATATCAATATCGTCACCGAATTCCATCACAAATGTGCGAGTACTAGCTGTGGTTTTAATTATTATTGTCGGCATTTTGAAAATATTACTAAATAATAATAAAATACGTATATTCACTACAACACGACAACACCGCCTATCATTGGTGACATAAAATCGGAAGCTTACTTCCAAGTATTAAGTTATCGCCTTACGGTAGACAAGAGAGTACAATAACAAGGTATACCTGGTACAGTACATATTGTTTGACGAATGATGAAAGATATGATTTAATGGTGTATTTTTAATAAACTCGTTATTTTTCCTCAGTGGGAAATTAGTGTAAAAATGAGAGAAAATGTCGGAAAACGAATTAAAAAGTTAAAAAAGAAAAACAGAAATTGTAAAAAATGCCGAATAAAAATTATTTATTTAGATTCACGTGTTCAGTTAAGATGAGGCATCGTCGATGAAGTTCCAAAATAAAATGCAAAATGCATCAACTTCCGAGCCCTAGACTGATAACTGATAGATAACTTAAGATTATCTCACCATGCAGATTTTGTTACATAAATCGGCTGTTTCAGATAATGAAAAATGATTACCATATTATGTGCGTCAAATACTTCCATTAGATGGTAGTCACTTTGCAAGTCGAGGGACCGGACGGGAGAAGAGGACCTCGGAAACCGTTGACATTTTAATAAATTCTAGCTGAAAAACTGAACGAATTCAGTCACGATTTAATTCACGTTTAATTGGTACTAAAAGCAACGTCGACGTCAAAAGTAGTCGGGGTTCAAGTCGAATACCTAAAGCGTCCTAAACCATTCGTGGAAATCGTAATTCGTCCATAACGACCTTTGTCGTTTAGAAGATCAATCACTCACGTAGCGCACCAGAAATAAGAGATTCGACTGTTGATCAGTATAATTAGCTACTGTTGCGTCACATAATCAACGCGGTGGCGAAAACTCGGGGTACGCGTTCAGCTGCGCATGCAGCATACACGTCGACAGGGTACACCGCGTGCATTAATTGTTTTTTAAACAAATTTCCATAAAAAATTATTGTTTCGAACGGCTGAAACGCAGTCTGTTTCGATTTCATGCATCGATACAAGTGTAGTCGTGGTTTTACTGTATTCAGGGCCGGCGCGGCGTTAGGAGTATATTAATATGCTCGTCGGAAATCGTGGTACATAAAATTGACAACCGACCACTGGTCCAATGATGACAACTTGAAACAAAAAAAAACCGATCGACGTTAATTACAATTTTTGGTTTTAGTTGGGGAACATAAACTCTATCTTAACTCTGCATGTTGACATTTCTCCATCCACGTGACGTATTTAATCTATGTATATTGTATAATGAATTTAGTTCGCATATTATTACCGCACAGTGTACCTCAAACTCTGCGATGACTGATATTGCACGGGCAATAGCCAATAAGATTTTAAATAACGAATAATAAGGCTTCTTTCACATATTTTACAATTATTTCAGTACTTACGGAAACTAACAGCATTTAAAAACATATGTTGAATATTACGTATAACTGAACAAGATTAAAATGTACTCGCTGTTGATTGCTTTATTGGTCTAAAACTTTATTAGACTATAATCTATTAGTATATATATTATGCTCTTGTCGGATGATAATTTCTTCGACAAAAATGCTCGGTTGTCGAATAACGTTTTTCAAGTAGACATTATAATAATAAGAAATCACCCCCCTCTCCCCCCTCCGTTAGGTCATTCCTAATCTTACTGTTATAGTGTTAAGAAGATGAAACAGAGAAGAAAACGTACTCTATATTTTTAATGATTCGCAGGAAGTGAATACATTTTATTGTTGGCCATGTGCTCATAATTTTTCATTTACAAAATTATGTTTGGTCCAAAACTGGTTTTGATACTTGAGCACATTGACTTTAACATCGGCTATAAACATGAATGAAAAAATGGACGTAAGATTTACAAATGAGTGCCACGTTTTGACGATATCGATTTACTAAACTGTTGATTATTTTTTCACATTATTAATGCGGAGAAATTTAAAATAACTTATAAAGATTAAACGTGTCTTAAATTTGAAAAAATTGTGTTTTCAATGACTATATAGTATATGATAAAATATTTGATCAATTAGATGTATTTTATACGCGTACTCGGGTTCAAAAGTGAATTCCAGTCTTATATAATATTTTTTTTATCCTTTATGCTCATATCCATACTTCAACGTCAGCATTCGTTTCTCTGCGTTGACGATTAAACAAACGAATAACATTTACAAAATGCTTAGTTTAATACATCCGATTCTCCGTATACCGCTTCGGATTCGGGTGGGTTTACGTACCAACCGTCTTCGATAAAACGTATTAGCCAACTATACGAAATAACTAATCTTATACGTATACTGGAATTGACACGCAAAATAGTAAAATTTAATATGAATAAATAAAAAGTTACAACAGTACCAATTAAAAATTAGCAACTGTCTAAAAACAAAAACCTTGAGATAAGCCCCTAAATTATCTAGTCTCGTGATTAATGTTAGAATTTGTATAGGAATATTCGAAGGTATACTTACTCGCGAAATTATACGTCTTTATTTAGAAATCGGTTGGTTGTGTTTCAACTCTAAAACTTAAAATTACAGAATGTAGGGCTAGGTTACGTATTATATCTCTACGCCGAAACAACAATTTGATCGACAGTTAATTTGAATGAATAATTTAACAAAAACAAGTTTTATTTTTTTGATTTCGATGAATAATTATACATGATTGAAATAATGCTCTATTTTTTTATTTACATTTTTTGGTTTAACCACTTTAATAATTATTATAATTTAATTAAGTATAAATATAAATTTTAGTGAAATATACAATATTATGGATTTTACTTCGTTAATTTTAATTTCGATTAATCGAACCATTTGTCCAAGCTTTTATTATTTTGAACTTGATAATTTATATTCACAGCAATAGCGACGAAATTATTTTTTCTAAAAGACTAAAACTCTGTGTCAATTTATTAACTTTTTGTTAAGGGGTTCTCGGGCAATACAACACGCAAGCGTATAGACACTTGAAATTGGACACTTCGAGTGTCATATTATATAATTTCATTAGAGATCAACGTGGTATTGTTGTTTTCACTTTTGAGTGTTATAAAACTCTATATCGTACAGACTACCTACAGTTAAATGATTAAAACTGATTTAAAACTAGAAACCGTAGTCGAAAATCGCAGTTTATTTGGTTAATTGGTTTTTCACCACGACAGTCGATAATATTATTATTATTATGAAAATGTTCAATCGCCATCAACAACTTTACTATTCAATACAAACTAACTATTATTACTATAGTTGGCAATCATCGTAGTCTTTTCGCGATTAATAATTTTATTACAAATTAGGGTAGCGCGGGTGTTCGACGCGTAAACCTACAATACATCCCAACACTCGGCGTCTTCAATTTCGAAGTTGTTTTGTAAAATAATAGAGAAACTGCGTTAGGTTTGAATATAATTTAAAATTATTTTCACAGCGTGATTTTACTGTTTTGTTGAATTTAATTGGACCACTTTTTTAGTTTTAATTAATACCTCCCGTAATCATAGCATATTATTTTAACGAACCATTTTAATTTAAAAGTTGTCGGCGTTATCGTCATGGTTTTTCGTCTCGAATGTTTTCAGCGCGAAAAAGGCCACACAAACACACGTGTCGATCATGTTCCGTTTCGAGTAATAATAATCTTTTGTATGCGATAAATATATTTATAACTGCGCCGGTAAGATGATTACACACTATACACACATCCGCTATACAAAACGTCCGTCTTCCCAGACCTATCCGCCGTAATCAGATTATCCTTGATTCGTATACGCAACCTACAATATGTATTATACGTATGCGGAAAACATATTTTATAAGTGCAACTATGACGAACTAAATTCGTACGTATACTGCGATTTAGTGAACTCGACGGCTACCTGTACGACGCGCATCCCCGTCCGACGAGCGCATGAATAGAAATTAATTAAAAGTTGATTTTTGCTCGGCACCGAACGGTGTGAGCGAAAAATATGCGTTTTCGCTGCGCATGATAATTAATCATTTAAAACGATACCTGCGTAACGCAGTCCGTACTATGTTCTCGTGAGCCGCACAATCGGATTACTCATCGTTATTTAGTACACATTTTCTCTGGGGCCCGCGATAAGGGTGTAAAATGAGTTCGCAGAGACTAGACGTCGTCGTCGGCCGGAACAGGAAATGAACGTATTTTTACAAGCATCGTCACAATAGAGTGGTTATTATATTACACTACGTACATAAAAATACACTCGTATATTATTTATATTTGTGTATAACATTATTGTCTAAGTACACACAAAGTGACACAATTGACTTGGTTCGTAATAGTGGACACAGAGAAATCTTTTTTACTCTCATATTTTGGGTATTTTTTTTTTTTTATCGAACCTCATTATACCCGCGTTGGGTAAGTCGTTTTAGCCGCGTAACTGCTGAAAAACGACACGTCCAGTACATAAGATTCGTGCTGGTTTACGTAACGCATCACTTATATATATATACGGATTTTTTTTAACACCACCGATAAGTGTAATAATAATACCTTTTATACCAAATTATATTGGGTACCAAAGTTACGTTTTAATATAACCTATAGCGCGATAATGTTATTCATTTTGAAAAGCTTCTTAAATTTAAACGCATATATAATGTCTGAAACTGACAAGTTGTGTGTTTAAACTTCACTCGAATAATCCAAATTATAAAATTAATATTGTTTAGTAACAATAATTAGATACTAATTAATAACTGTTACATCTTATAAGTTCACGGTGCGGGATATGGATTAGTAAGTTCTGGTTTCATCAGTATAGTAGATTCTAGCGGATTAAAAAAAATTAATAAATAAATTAGTACACACGTACATCGAATAGACGGTTAAAAATGTATAGCATCTGAAGAATTATAATAAATCATGATGTCAAACTTATAACACACTTTTGCCCAACTTTTAATTGGCCCACTTGCACACACATGGTTGACCGGTAACAAGTCGTAGTACTCCTGTAAGTATACAAAAAACTTTTGCACAGCAGCGAAACGGCTGTAGTTATGAGTTTTTTTTTTTTTTTAAGTAATACTATTTAATCCAATTATCGCGTAGTGTCTGGAAGTAAAAAAATAAAAAAGTAATTCCACTTGAAATCTTCACAACGTTCAATGTAATTAATTTCATGCTTTCTCAAAGTTTAATGGTTGGAAAATTAAATAAGTCGAGCTTATATTTAATGTCTTCTTTGTAATTAAACATTATTAGTGGCATAAAGCATTGTACGCACGGAAAGAAAAGTATGATTTAAGTAAAACATCCTTTTTCTAATTTTCTAATTAATTTTTTATTTTATTTTCGAGTTCGGTACAACTGGTCAGAGAATACATTACCATTCTCCGTGGCTTTTTTCACACGGAAATTAGCTGTAAAGTTCTACTCGTGTGATCAAAATCAGGACAGGCCGTACATTATTTTACATACACATACTATATATGTATGTATTCACGCACACAGTACATGCAAACGCGAGATATATATATATATATATATAGCAGCTAGACGTTACGTAGCTGTCCTGTACGTTTTTATAACAGCTATAGACGTTATGCGTTTCATACTCGGCGTATTTCGAGAGACAAATACAATCACCACGCTATAACCGGCGGAATACACTCGGATCATTATTTCTTGGAAAATATTGACTTCGGTGGTGCGGGAGAATGTCAGTATTTTGTTTCAGAATTTGAATTAAAAATCGTATCGCATTAGTATTTACTTTTATTTATGAAATACCTCGTGACGCATTAACCAACAATGACGAATACTATACTGTAGTACACTGCTTTTCGACGCGCACAATCCCTCTGAAATATCAAACTGTCGCGGTCGCCGTAGAGGGGAACACTTATTTTCAAGACTTGTGGGTTTTCGTCAAAATGTCGATAATTTCTCGTGAAATTCGATATCACATATGGCCCGGGTAGCCTCTTAAGCCTATATTTGTTTCTCCGTATAGTATCCATCTATAATAACATAAAGATGTTGCTTTTTCCTCGAGATCTCTGGCAAATCACTATATTAAGTAATCAAAATATTCCATTAAGATATTTGATCTAATGGGGTGTTTTCCGGACAAATAAACATTATATTATCATGTACTCTTTTTTTTTTTTATATATATCGACTAATTGATTCGGACTATTATTTTCTGCAAACTTTCGGTAATTGACCATTTTAAATTCTCGGTATCTGAAAAAAATAAATATTCTGTCGATTTTATTGTGAATAACTATGATTGATGGTACCTATCTTCGAGTATTTGTTATCAGGGCGTAACAATACGCTATTACTGTTAAATTCATAAATAATTTCAAAAAGGATACAGCGCGTGTTATACATTACAAGCAATATATTATGTAATACAGATGAAATTTAAATTAGTTATTATTTCAATCACTTCCCATTCGGTGGTACCAAAGGATTAATAAATTGAAAAAAAAAATTACAATCACAATATTTTAAACGATATAAATACGGAGAATTAATTACGATATTATAAAAAAGTCTCGAGTTACGGTTCTTAATTAATGCTAAAACGGTTTGAACGTATATCGGTGCGTATTATAATGCAATATCGTAGAATTATTTTAATGAACATATTTTAATGAATAATCCTATCATATTTATACATATATATGAATATTAAATTATATTTTATTAACAATATTCGAGTGTAAAATGACTATATGGTAAATTGGAGCGGTTCAATATCGAAATAACAACCGGTGAACGAATTTAAAAAGTAGCTTACGAATACATTTGAACAGTCGTTTAAATAGCCATTAATATAACGACGGCGCGTTTTGAGTAGATAATATAAAAAGTTGACGAAATAACTTTGAAACAACGAAAAGACACACTTTAAAAACGATCAAAACTGTACCGAGGTTGAACTTTTCAAGTCATTAACAGTATATTCCACGTCACAACGGTACAACGGAAAAAAAAAGTTTTGCGAAAAAAAACGACGTGTGCTAATTTATGTATTATTTTTAAATTTACAACGAATTGAACAAGTACTGAGTCAATCGATTCGGATGACGACTTGTTGAGCACTCCAGTTTCGCGTAATGGTGATCTTTTGTCGACCTGGGCTAAGTTTCACGCCATAGCCCCCCCCTGACAATGATCCGAGTCTTGTTCAGCTAGTAAACTTGACGAATATTTTAAAACTTTACGTCCCTTCGTGGAGTGCACCTACGTTCATTTCGAACGGTTCGCCGTCTTCTGAAAAAGTGCCACCTTAAGCTTCGTCCCGTTTGTTCGGTCCGTCGTTAAACTCATCACTATCGAACTGCTCGAAAGAGTGTGTGCATTACAGGGGGGTAAAAAACACACTGTGCGTCGTTCCGTTCGGAATCTACGAATACGAATGCGTGTTTATCAACACCAATTTAGCGACAACTACGATTGATCAAAATGTTGCGTTTCGTTTAATGCGACTGCCGACCCGGCTAATACCTACGTGCACAACGGTATATTGCTGCATAAAATGTTATTCATAAGAGCGCAATTTCAGAGGGCATTAGCACCCCAGCCCAATCAGCATCACGAATATATAGCGAAAAATAATAATGTTATTACTTTAAATAATAATTTTATAATAACGTTTAACATTTTATGCAATAAATTCCGTTTTGAAAATTGATCAGAATTCTTTTTTGCAATACAACTATACTGAACTAGGTACACGGAGAAATATATAACTTATTTATATCGTGATTGGAGTTTGCAATTGAAACAATATTGTCCGTCGTTTGACTTTGGTTGTTCCATGTTAGTTGTTCTTGTAATACAGTAGACTTTCGGTAACTCAAACCTCGAGGATTCGAAAACTTCTATATATCGAACTAAATACATGTATTTCGGTCCCCTCGGCTTATCAAAAATAATATCAGTGTGCGACGGTGGTAAACACTTTACAAGCTCTCTGGTTTTTGGCCAGAACCTCTAAACTTCTATAATTCAAATACAAGAATTCAATATGGAATAGATTTAATTACAATTGCGGTCAACTTACCTACTAGTATTCGATAAGAATATAATAATATGCAGTTTTAGCATAAAAAAAATAACGAATCACATAATCGTTTGGTTTATCTTGTAGTAATTTTCTGTTGTTATAATAATTTGCCCAATTTCTGTAAATTGTAAACAACTCTAACTGTATCATTTATCATTAATCACCACCGTGAGCCTCAGCAGTAAGGGAACAATTTTCGCTATGAACCCGAGATTGCGGCCAAAAATGCATCTCCAAAGAATATGACCGATTTTTTAAATTTCAATTACGTGTACGAGTAATAATAATATGTACTTAGTGTACCTGATTCACGGATAATGATTGTAATAAAAATGTACAACTCACTCGAGTTGGAACTATTTTTCACCGCTCGACAGTCGGAACTCTCGCTAAACCGGAATACCTATATACTTGAATCGAATTTTCAGCTCGGTATCTTGAATTTCGAATTGCCGCGAGCGCGTGTTAATAGTACCACGGTTTTGCCATGATTCGCGGCTTCGGAGCTAGGCAACTCGTAGCGCGAGTGCATGTTTGTTGGCATCACCCGACGTCGGGCCGCACGATATTGCGAAATGCTTGAACCGGGCTCGCCCCGCGTAAAACGATCGTCACCGATCGGCCGAACCGAGGGATAGAGTCCCGGTGCACCGCACGATGTGTAACACGGGACTTGTGGCCGCGATCGTGCTACGACACCGCGTGTGATTGGTTTAACATGCCGGGCGCTCGCGAACGTGTGGTCACCGATTCCAGTGTTGAGCCCGCACGGCATTACGCGACCACGGTTACCACCCGGGTAACGACGAAGAACGCGTTCGCGGTGGTATATGCACTCGGACCGCGGTACCGCGCCCCGGCCCCGTCGGTGGAGCTCACGCACGACCGGTAATTCGTATCGCGTCTATCTGTTGTTCGCCCGGATCGTACGGATACGCGCGCGCGTGATGGACACGGGCTAATAATAAGTGAAATTGGTGGGCGGTAAGAATTTGACGGGTGTGTGTACAGCGCACGTATAGGTATACGCACACGGGCACGACGAGAGACGTTAATCCCGTATACGCCGTGGGTAAGAGGGATATTATGACGAACACACGCGGGCGCGCGGACGGCTGTATAATAATAATAATAATAATAATAATAGTAATACGGACGACCGTTTGGTGTGTTTTAGTTTAGCAGTCCAAAAACGTCGGAGCTAATCCCTTATTTGATATATTAATATTATCGATGCGCGCACGTCTGTTGCCGTGCGCATGATACACCGATGAAACGTTATGTCCTAACTTATCATCCGTTTGCTTTGGCCTACGCGGTAACGCGGCCGGTATTTATCAAAGGATCACGGTACCGGCCCCGGTTTTTCAGTCCTTATTTGCTTGATCCCGCGTGTACGCGCCGGCGATACGTGGGGGGTCGGGGGGAACGCGCCCGAAATGATTAGAACAGTATCGGCTGCGCGCTAAAATTTTTATTTCGAAATTATGTTTGTTCTATAGGGCAACGCGAGGTCGTGTTATCATGTTCGGCAAACATTGGATGTTATATGCATAATGGCCTCTATGTGTGCATTATGTTCTCTGAGAATTAATGTAAATATAAGTGAACCCTTTTCCATCGTTATAAATTTATAAATAACAAATTTCGCGTGTGTGCGTGCGTTTTATAGTGCAGAAATTTAGGTTTTTTTTTACTTTTTTTTACACACTTTCGTTCGCGTTCACTATTTGCACAGAGCATGCATATTCATAAGCCCATAATTAACACGATCGAGAAAAATTATTTATGTACGATAGTTCGTTCGCGAGTCTATACGTATATCACATGATATTATCGCGCACAACTCGTAATTATATTATTATGTTCGAGTTTCATACGATTATGTGTTTCAGTCGCATTTCGATTTAATCTCGCATTGCTTCGATGGTCGCAGTAAAATATATATATATCATAATATTATAAAGGCGTTTGATGTTCCACATATTATATAAAATTATACTGAATATAAAGTAACAGTAAGATACCATATAGATAGCATATAGCATATTATAATTGATATGTGAATATTTTTTCGTTTATAAATAATATGTATTCACGGATTATGGCGAAACACTAAAATGAATAAGCCAGACATTGTGTCTTTGGATCTTGAGGTGGTTGCGAGCAAGAAAACTATTAAAACATTACGTGTCGTACGGCTTGATCGATCGAAATGGTGTAAAGTTAACGGAGATGTGAAAAAATTGTTATTCAAAGTTTGACGAAATTTAATACCAATATTGCCAGGTTTGGAACGGCGCATAACAGATAATATTCGACGGATACAGTATTTTTGTACTTATTCGTATACAAGCACGTCAGATGGTTTTGATAGATTTCAAAATAATATGCAACTAAAACGAACCAGAAGTGGTGGAAAGTGGCGCATATATCTATCGACGTATCGGTTTGATCCCGGCAGATGTGTACGTTTACAGGTAGATTTAAGTAAGTTCAAGTTGGGTATAAGTTTAGTTTAAGTCTTCGCGGGATTCTTGATGAGTTTCCCGGAAAAATGTACTAATTAGAAGTATAAATTCAAACAGTATATTATAATAGAACGTGTATATATGCGTATATAATTATAGGAGACGGGTAGATTGCATATTAAGTAGGATGACGAAATACGTCCGTGGAACAAATTGTGGAATGACATTCCGCTTCGACCGGGTACAGTTAGCGGCTCGAAGAAAAAACCGAAAAACAACACAACTCTAGTTGTAAACAGTCTAGTGAGTCGTCCGTTATTACTAGATCGAACACTTGTCTCGCCTCGTTCGTTTTCGCGCTGCAGGACGTGGTATATTAGTATTATTTTTAATTTGAACGCGTGACATCGTCTTGAAAACGATTTTGAACAACGCTCGGTTCATCAAAGAACGGTCAAGATTTTGCGAAAAGTAAAAAATGAAATAAAATAAATAAACGGCGCACCTAAATCTGCTGCGGTTTTCTCGAAAATCGAAGCGGAAAAATCGACCGGTCCACGCCGATATTACACAATGCGATCGACTTGTAACCAGCGGGCATATACAGGGATTCTCGTAATACTGCAGTCCGTCGAGATCCGTTTAACGTTCGGAACTAGGGCAAACCGAGAGAAAAATTGTACCCGACAAAGGGAAAACCCAATGGCTTGTTCAGAATGTAGACAGCATAATATAATAATGTATGGTTTCGAATTTCAATACAATTTCGTCGCGAGATTGATCTGTACTGCATATCATGGGGACCCGATCTACCAGATTATACGCCGTAATCATTTATGAACATTTAGAACAAACAAACAATGATAACATGTAACGATCATCAATCAGATGATAATTTTATTGAATTCATTATCTGCGCGTTTAGCTGAACGTACAGCAGCTACAATAAATATATATTATTAATGTACTATTTAAATAAACATAATATAACAATCGAACTATAGACACTCACGAAATTATTATCTACTTTTTGGATCATAACCCAATAACAAATTATTTTAATTAACATATAATTTAGTATGAATATATAGTATGAAATAAAATAAAACGCGTGTTTATACAACAGCCCACACAGTTTCACGGACTCCACGTCATTTCTTCTTTTTGTAACCGAATTCGTTTGAAACTGAAACAGAAATAAAAGGACCAATTGAGTGTTGAGATGAAAAAATGAAAGGGGAAAAAAAAGCTCGTCGTCTTATTTCGTACACCGTACCTTCGTAGTTGCCTTCGTAATAACACAGTAAATTCCATAAATCTATGCCTTGGTCGGTTTCTATATCCATCAGACCACCATATTTAGTTGGTAAACATTTGGCATCCAAATGCGATAGCAATGACGAATGATCGTAACCGTGCAAAAACATCTGAAACAAATGTTGCAATAATTATATAACTGCGCGGGTTTTTTTTTTTTTTAATAAAAATATACAAAAAAGAACACTGCGTATATAATAGGTACTTGTATAAATAAATAAATAAATATACATTTTTACAAATATATATGTGCAACGTGTGAAGCCATAGTGAAAACAACTGTTGAAAGAGTTTTATATAAAAAAACCAGTGAATATATACAAAAAAAACCCCCGTTTAAATACAATACATGGTTGAAATCATTGGTAGAATAACGGAAAAATATTTTTTATGTTTTCAGACCTATAAGACTCGTTTATAATAATAACTAATTTCGTCAATATTAAATTTCTATAATATCAAAAGTTAAAATTAGTGGTTATTCTAAATGTTCGAAGTATTTGAATGTAGTTGTATAAAAATTCAGGTTTGTCAAGTATAACGATTTGCATAATAATAATATGCTAATTTCAATTAAAATCGTTAATCGTTTCCGACGCAATTGACGTGCTACTAGTTTTTACTACTTATCCAGCAAGATCGGTGAAATGTCAAATTTTGATTTTTGACATGTTTAATTATAGTAGGTACATATTATTATTATTATTGTTATTAAGACGAGCATGTATTTTAACTGTGCCCTTATCAAAAGCATAATTATACATTCAACAGATTCTTAATTTTTATGTAAATTAAGTGAACGCTGTACCGAACGATGATATTCATCTTCAGCCGTGTTAATGATATTTTGATTTTTCAACAAACAGTAGTTAAGACTATGGTTTAAAATCAAATAAATTTTTTGGGCTTTAGAATGTACCAACGTCCAATAGCTATAATGACCGAACGAAGTACGAACAACAACTATAACAAACGTTTCCTTGAATTGAATACAATATATTTAGAAAAAAAAGTGTAATAAAAACGTAGTAATTTTAGCGTCACTGAACAAAAACTGTGATGAAAATAATAATTAATATATTATTGTGACAAATATTTAATTATTTTAATAATTAAATACGCTATTATTATATACAAGGCGAGTATTTGTAGTTTGTACAATAAACTGTACTAATTAGACAATTACGTTTGATTTATATGATGATATAAATATATATTTGTTGTGTTTTACGTAATGTATAATATGTTATAAATTGTGTATAAATAAATATATATATATGTATATATATATATTGAGAGAGAGAGAGAGAAAGATTATGATATTATGATACTTTGAGCTTCAACACAGGAGTGTAACATCATTAACGATTGAAACGTAGAAGAGATAACAATTAATTATCGAAAAATATTATTATCGGCTTAAATGTTACACATTGTTTTTGTTTTCAAGTTTTAATTGATACGACTTTATATTTTGCCAGAGTTTATTGTACTGAAAAAAATTAAAGTTCCTAACAATTTCATATACTTATACGCATATATATATATATACATTTAACAGTATAAAATATAGAAGTTAAACTTAAAAAGTTCCAAAGTTAATAGGAAATATAATTTAAAAGGAATATGCACTTTTAAAGTGCATATTCCTTAGAGTTATGAATTATGACAACGAATGTGATTTAAATAATAATCTAATAAAGTAGTTATTTATGTTTAACCAGCTGCGAATCATAATATATTTTGAACAATCTCAATTATTTTACTAAAACTCATAACATTCATTTCAAAAAGCACCTAAAGGCATCATGTATATGACATCAGTCCATAACAGTATTTAATACCACCTAACTACGTATGTATGGTTTACTTGTCCAATGTTTGTGTAAAGTATGCCCACGAATCCGTTCATCTGGGCTCATTTTCTTTTCGAAGAAATAATAATAATAATACCGTATGCAAATATCGCATACATTATTTACAATATTACAGTAGCGATCAAACGAGTTCAGCGTGCGGATGGATATAACGCTGATGTCTTAACATTAACTATGATCCTTGAATATATTATATAATTAATTTAACATCACACGAGATTACTTAATTTATTTAAAATGTATAATACAAAGATATTGACTGTGGTAGGTAGAGTATAATAAAAAAAGATCATAATATTATAATATTAAAAAAATCCCCGACCTCTGATTGCACATACAAGATAATACTTATTTTTTCCAAACAAAACGTTCATTTAAACATTTAATATTGTCGAAAACATATCGGTTTAATTGTGTTGATAATTTTTCGTCTAATCATATTTCTATACATACTCGGTTTCTCAACTTCTCCTGCATAAATGGTTTGAACATACCAAACACCATGTTGAATATGTACGGTTGATTTACGATGTGGACTTCCTTAAGTCTAGATGGCATCGAGTACTGAAACACATTCGTTTAGAAAATATTGTTTGTATTATTAATTCAGTTAGTTTTTCTTATTATTATTCATGTTTATTTAAACAATACATTCCCTGCAGGAGATAAGCCTCCACAATCTACATCAAGGACGTGTAACAGACTGCATTTATACACGCGCAACGTCGGATTGAGTGAAAATCGGTATAATAATATTTATCGTAAACGATTATTTGTAATATTTATGAGTATTTCTTTTATGAGATCATTAGCCTCAAACATATTTTGTATCGAGCAAAATGTAGAGCAACGATAAAATGAAAAAATGTAATACCGAAGGTCATTTCTGATAACTCGATTGGTTATTATGTCAGCTTTCCGTTTGTTTATTGTAGTTCACATTTCGAGTTCATTTGGTTAAACTCTCAGATAAGCACAATAAGTAAACCGTATTCTTAAAATATTTTTTAACGTTTCTACCACTCGTCGAGTAGTTTATTTTTTAGACCTCATTTTTAAATTAATAACCATAATGGAATGGTTGAAATCATTTAAGAAATTCACAAAACAATTAGTTTATTGTTGACGTTTTATACGTATTACTTTAGTAGAAATCAATCATATACAATATAACAATTGAATACAAAAATAAACCGTTGGTTTTTTTTTTAAAGTGTATTTGTAAAAGTAAATATTTCACTGTTTAGATTAGTTTTTCGAAATGTGTTCTTTATGTTGACGACCATAATATGCTCGACGTTTCCAAGGAAATGTTTTCCCAGCATGCATACAAATCACACATAAAAACAGGCTTTAGAAAAATAATTCCACAAACACATTCACTGAACGTTCGACAAATTTGGCACTCTTGAGAGTTCGATGTTAAAATTTCGGGAACTACTTGAATTGCGTTAGTGTTTTTCGAAATCAATAGAATATCAAAATGTACACGGGAATGGATAATATTGTACAAAAAAGTTAAGTCATGCGACCGTTTTTCGCTGCACGACCTTATAACGTTCGAACAAATAATTTTAAACTCGTATCTCGTGTTTGATGTTCCACTATACATGTTTATCGTCTTATTGAATAATAATTAGCGGCAGATTGTGTTTCATGTGGTGTTCTTATATTTTGTTTTGCATATTTAATCGGTACTGCAGTTTGGATCCGAAACCGTCTTAATGTCTAAAATGTGTCGACAGACACTTTATGCGCTAATCATATGCACTAGGTACTACCACGTAAGGACGAACGTTGTCCTTACAGTCGTCAGTCAATAACAAATAACAATATTGTCGATAACGTTTCTGCTAGCAACTGCAGCGTCAGTCATAGTACAACCGCGGTAATAATTTCAGCAGGACTTTATTATAGTTCTTTTACAGTTCAACGGCGTTTGAATGGGACATGTGTTATTCCGCATATTTAATTGTTGCATAATGAGCGATGGAGATAATTATACGACCGTAACTCTTGGATGGATACGAATATAATTTTTTCGGCGTTGGGAAAATGTGCTTGAAACGCGTTTTATTCCGCGCTCATTGTTCGTACACGGACAATAACGAAATCATTAGACTTTATAGCCTAATTAGACGATTGCTTTACGACATGAAAAAAAAACCACCTAAACGAATTTCACCGTATTACAATAATTATTATTTATCGCGTCTCGTTATGTACCGAGATATCGGGATCCGCAGCTGCCTTATAATAACATGTTAAAAGTCGACGAAAAAATCGGGAAATACAAAGGTAGATGTTATGAATATTTTATGAGCAAAACGTGATTTTGGAGTGTAATTATTTTTAATTTTTTTATAATCGTAATTATTATTATTATTTATAGAACTGTTATTATTATCGTTATTATCGTTATTATTGTTATTTTATTATTGACCCTTGTTGTTCGCTTTGGGCCTTAAAATGTTTCGCGGATTATGATTTACCGATTTTCATCGCAGCTCGCTGCCACCCGACAATACCAAGATACTGGAGTAATACTCGAATTAAATCACGGTGCGGTGCGATGTGAACGTGGGTTTCCGAAAAAAAAAAAAAGTGTTAAATAAAAATGAACTATATACTACAACGAGTTTTCGCGCGAGTGCTGATAAAAAATAAACTCCCATTGATATTCCAAAGGAAAATATTATTATTCCGTATCGTTTTTCTTGTTTTTCATAATAATTTTATAAAATGCAACCGGTGCCTTGTAGTTTTTACATTTTAACACTTAAGTTAAACTTAATACTTTTGTTTCCTACAATGTAAAATAATTGAAATACAATGTTCGCGTAAAACAACGCGTAGTGTATAATATAATGTTTTAATCGCTAATTACCGATTTATGTGAAGTAAAAATGAGCTAAACGCATATAAACAGAACCGCCATGGGAAACGCGTGTACCTAACTAGAATTATAATTATTTTGGGCTAATGGATAAATATTTCCACGCGGAGCGTATGGAAAAATATTTATGTGCTTGATAATATTTTTAATATAGTGCACAAACCTGAGGCGGTTCCTAAGAGAACTCATTTTTTTCGAGTAGGAAAAAAAAAGGTGAAAAAGAAAAAACTAAGGTGTGGCATATAATTTAATTATGCACATTCGAAAATATTAATTATTATTCTTAAAACGCTATGATTTGTTTTAGACGCCAATATATTATATTATAGCTCAGAAGCGCAAACGGTACGCAAATGAACGGGAAGCAAACGGTTGTGTTACCTGTACCCAATCCAAAACCATTTTGGCGAAATTCGGCGTAAACTGCCACACTTGATTGATTGTCAGCTCGACAAAGTCCACCACCAGCACAGTGCCCGCTATTTGAGTTCTTGGCTCGAGGATTGCCGCTTCCATCACCAGCTCGATGCCTCGAAAGATTTCCGTTAGCGAGCAATTTTTCACTTTCCATCGCTCTGGAGGGCGAGACGCAAAAAATAAAATAAAAAGTACCCGGAATAATAATTTTTTTTCTCGATGGTGAGGGGGAGGGGGAGATACATATTATATTTTTCGTGACCTCTCGTGACTTTTTTGTCAAACACGTAAAAAGAAAGCGGAATAACAAAATGTTGGGTTCACTTTAAAGAATACAATGTTGTAATATACGCGAGGTACAACACAAAGGGCCTTTGCTCTACATGCTAATTCATGTTCCCAACCCAGGACCCCGGTGCTGGTAATGTAGTTCAAGTCGCTATATCAGTAATTATATGGACACGGTATTGTAATTCAAATTTATGAGAGAAAATACAAAAATCTAGTGATTTTAGTCCATTCGTATATCGACAACCGACGAGATACGTTTAACGAATCTTTCAGTTACTACGACGCTTAGAAAAAAGATTTTTCCGTCGTAGCGACCATACGAACAATTGATGAAAACTGTATGCATACGTACGTCCAAATTCTGTGAGAAGTATGCGTCTTCCGCATTGGTCACGGTTTGGCAAGACGGTCAGGATATTATGCGCGAAGACATTTCTCTCCAAGCTCGGAAGAAGGTCGTGGCAGTACTTGGGATTTTTCTGACGCAATTTGTACAAACTTTTCACCTAAAAAAATATTGTTATATGAATAAAACAGTTCAATATATTGAGCGTAAAATGAACGATATCGACTAGAACGCATTCGTGTACAGTGTACACATTATATATTTGATAAAATGTCTAATGTTTTACATTTTACGGCAAGGTAACTGTTTAATATTATAGTGATCAAGGAAAAACGTGGAGTAAAAATTGACGGGTTAGGTCTTAGGTTTTCTCCGAATCATGAAACTTTCGGCTTGTTATGTTTGAGCATACTGATCCTTGTTACACACGTCATTATTATAATACAAATTCCGAGTAAAACCCTCTGAAATAATTTTTAAAACCGTGCGATTTAATAAAAATTCCTTTATGAAAATTAATTCCGCGAAACACTCTGCCTGTTGTGCTCGCAAATTTAATAAAATAATAATTAATATCTGTGTCCACGTTGAAAGGCGCACACTGTATACACTATATGGGTGCCCGAGAGCAAATAATCATAATCGTAATAATAATAACAACGATAATAACAATTATATATACTCACTCTTTTGAACGCGCTATCCGGGAAGAATTTGCAGACTCTCAAGAAGGCCAACAAGTACAGTTCTGTGGATTCGTCAGTGGGCAGGTAGAGGTTTTTCTCTTCTAAAACCCAAAACGACGACAATACTTATGAGAAACGTATAGTTATTATTTCGAATTCACGGACGCAAGCGTTGTGTGAGATATATCATATATGTTTAAAATATCGCGACGGTGGCGGCGGACGACAAGTCGACAACCCAGCAGTGGTGCATTGCACTGTATAATATCCATAGAGTCCTATACGAATTCCACACTAAACTACAGAACCATCGAAATCCTTTCATCACTCATTTATACTCGCCCAAACTCGCCGACAACCCATCACGTCGCCTCCAAGGACGCCGGAGCCGGGATCTTTGCAATTAGTAATTCACATGTTCCGCGAAGGGTACTATCAGTTATATAGCCTCATCGATCTATAACCTATTGCTATACTATTTTTGTTTACAAACTGTTATCAGATTTACTTATTGTGTTCCGATTTAAGTACGAATTGTAAGTTTTCAATAAATAAAAAAAATGAGTAAGACACGTGCAAAAACTGTTTACAGATACTAAGTAACATCCATCGAACATGTGGGCAGTGCATACGGTATCGTATTTAACGTGGAAAACGATTCGACGTAATATTATTATGACGTATTCGTAATATGTACGAATACGTGTACGATTATTTTTTCCTCTGGTGGTACTGAGATGAATAATGTTCAAAACAAGTTTTGTTTGTTTACTTATTATATCCTTTCTATTTATTTACCCGTCTATTATGCTGTAACAAATCAGTACTCGCGTGTTGTACAAAGCGACTTCAAATCATAAGTGAAACATTTAAAACCTAACCAATACAATATAATATAATAGTATATTGTAATAAACATTATAGTAATATAATAATAATAGTAATAATAATAATAATAATAATAATAATAATAACAATAATACATTACACATTATTTCGATTATGGTATGGTCAAATGCTTTAAAAAAAATTTTACAATCTATTTATAGGTAATGTTTAATTTTCGATTTGATTCATTTTTAATAACTCAACTTGATAAATGCTGAAAACACACCAACGTCAACTGTTCAGAATGAGGTATGAAAGTTACATTTTTCAGATAGAGTTGTTAATGTGTATTTTAAATGATAATGTTAATGATGAATTTGAAAAACATAGTTTTTTATAATTACACGTCATTTTTTTAACTGTCCAACCGTTCCAGAAAACATACATAATAAACTCTCGTGGTTTTTAAAACGGATGTTTTATGGCATATTACACAGGGAAAAATAATATGGTTTTTCAACACGATATAATATTATAACGGTTAAAATATTTAACAAGAAAATGATTGAAAAGTGTACCAGCTTATAAGTTTCAAAAATACTGAAGTTATTAAGTCATGACATAGTGGTTACCTATACAATATATTGACCTAAACTACAAGCGTTCCCATTATATTACTTGTATAATAATTTTATTTTAATAGATGTTGTTTCTACATTTTACACAATGCGCATTAAAAACACTTACCCACCCAAATAAACGAATTCGTATTTTAAATATAGTTTTTTTTCTCTCGAAAAACGTTCCCTAATAACAAATAATAATTTTATTCGTCCCAGTTAACCATTTACACAAAGATACAAATATAAATAAATAAATAAATCTGTGTGTATGTATAGATACACACAAAAGAAAATATACTGAAATATTATATTCATTTTTGTCAGTGGCATTTTGAGCGGTTCTTGATTTTGCAGAAACCAACAAAACAATTTAACAAATAAAAATATATAATTTCATATACAATTATTAACTCGCAACCAAAAAGTATACACACCCTTTTAGTTTCAATAGTACAAAACATTTTTCTCCGGAATGTAAACATTCGTCTGGTAATTTATAAATATTTATTTTAACATATACTGTAAAAGTATAAATGCTGACTAAGTAGTATTTATATACGCACACGCTTTTGTATAACGTCTATCTCGTCGAAAGGATTTATAATTTCAATTGGCAACAATAATTGATTTAAACAAAATAAAAAACTTTACTACAGAAAGAGTGAGAGAGAGAGAGCGAGGGAGGGTGGGAGAGAGAGTGATGGTGGGTGGGAGAGGGAGAGAGGCAGAGAGACAGAACAATATCATACATCATTCCGGTGGAAATACACCGCATCGACTGAAACTCTTTTTCTACGTTATCGGTAAACATATTATAATGATTTGTTATTGGGTTCGGGCTTTTTCTTATTTCTTAAATCACTCGCATTCTAACGTGATAGATCGCTCGGTTTATAAACATCTGAAAAGTAGACTAAGACGAGTTACGTTCTTCGGAATAACCCTCACGGAGCCGTTTAATAGGCCATAAAGGAAATACATATCGTGGACGGACGGTGCAGTGTATATGCTCGCCGCACTGGTAATAAAATCAACAGTGCAATTTTAGTGCAATATTATGTCAGAACTCACGAATGTTCATTAAAAGTTAACGACACGTTGTTAAATGGCCAACCCATCAAAAATAGTTTTGGCACCATTGAAAAGTGTTCCACGCGCGCGATATGTGCGCGTGTAAAAAATAAAAATCTGGTGATAAATCCGATTTACGAGTTAATAATGAGCGCGTTACCGTCTAGAGACGAGATACTCATAACGGGGACGGATACACGTACTAAATATACATAATGTATAATATGTGTATGTGTGCGTGAAAAAGAAGATAATATCCCGTGTAATACACAAAGAACGGTACCTAAAATACATATTTTACAATAACAGTATTCGATTCCTAATACTTCATAACGGTGAGCGTTGATCGCGATAGTACTCGCAAATGATAATATTAAAAAAACATTTAAGTGCTACAGTTATGCGATTTGCATCATACCGTAGCAGGGACGCACCCATAGGGTGTAAGCCTTAAGCCTCCTTCCCAAAAGGTTGGCACCTAAAATTTTAATAATTTTTATAGTCATTTACTGTATACTAAGATATAAAAAATTATAAAAGAAAATCAACTGTAAAAATATAAGTGTAATATTATTTAATATAATGTAATATTAGTCAGTAAAAGATCATGCGCGGATTTCTGTAAATATTTTAAGATAATTTAAATTAGCCCGCTTCCAAAAAAAAAAAAAAATCCTGGGTCCGCCTCTTTACCGTAGGAAATGTGAATTGATTTTTTTCGAGGAAAACACAGTCACAACGGTTGACGATGTAGTGTCGTATGGCAATTATTCAATCATTTTTATTATTTAGAGAAACGCTCCGATATAACCGCAGAGATTTGTAATTTTCACAGATAATAATAATCGTCGTGAAAAATAATTGGGTATCGTATACTAACTCTCACATCATAGGCTGCTCGAATCGAACTTCGAGCTTTTTTGACAGCTCTATAAATTATATTAAATTAAATAAAAATACGCGCGAATAATCTGAGTACATAAATAAATGTAATCAAAACCGTTGACAGGTAAGATAATAATGTAGATTTTCTCGTCGCCCAATATCTCGCGTCGCACGTATATTATTATTACGAACCACCGCCGAAGCGGTAAACTGTTTCTGTAATCGAATAGCGGATATAAATGGTCTTGTTTCTCGGCACACATCTTCTCAACCATATTACGATGTGCACGATACTTGTGCGAATGTGTACAACGTTATAATGTTCATTTTTTTTTTTACATGATATAGATCTTTGCGGCACACGAGTGCCCCGTGGCCTGGCGTTGAGCGCCGCCGTCAAAAATACCAGAAGTCGTTTAATCTCTCTCGTCACCCCGGACCGTGGGCGGGAGAGGGCGACGGGGAAAAAACCACGAATGTTAAAATCCCGTGCGTTATAATTACGTATATTATTACTGTTACTGCGCGCAGCGGGTGTGCGTTTGACAACGCGTGTGTGCCGGCGCTCGCTGTTGTTTTCGTTTTATAATAATAATAATAATAATAATAATAATAATGTATTCGGAACAAAAGCCAAGGAAGAAAAACGCAATTATGCTCGCGTACTGTGCGCGTACAATATTATTATATTATAATCATCATTATTGCCGTTACTATTATGCTAAACCGAGAATCGCGCATACGCCGCCGCACGGTGTCGGGGGTGGTGCTGTGGGCGCGTGGGAGCGTGTCAACGCCAAGAGTTCGATATTTTGACGTTTACGTTGATTTTCGACTACCCGATTCCAATAATATTAATAATTACTCGGGCGAACACCGGCGCGCCGTGTATCGGAAGTGCTGTTTGTTATGTTGCCGGCGTGCTGTGCTGCGCGGGGATAAAAGTTCCGGATAACTGTAGCGCGTCGCGAACCGCGTTTTTCCCGTACGAAACAACGTCTTAAGTTCGTATTAATAATAATAATATCATATTGTATACACTCTATCGTCGTCGAGTGCACATGCAGTACCTACGTCTCGGTTCGAGGGGAAATAATATTAACGATCTCCGCCGTTTTCCCGACGAATATTATATAGCAGCGCGTGGTACAGTGTTGTGTGCCCCCGCGAACGTACCGCGGTAATAAAAACAATAATAACAGTATAAACGCGACAATTTCGCACTGCGCTGTGCACCGTGTATATTCATTGTACCGCGGGTTTCACCGGTGTTGAGAGGGGGATGGGTGGCGGCGAAAAAAAACAATTTATAGAAAACTACTTCGTAGGTATGTTTTGTAACTTCGCCTGGCACAAGTGGGTCGACCCGCAGATCGCTTCGGCACAACTTACTGTACCGTGAGACGACGACACCGTAACCCAATTAGCTTTGGCCGCGGAGAAAAATACACTTTTGTTGATGTACAGTAGTAATAATAATAATAATATTATATATATTGTGAACGTCATCGGTACGCTGCAGTTAACCGGTCAATAAAAACCTCGCGCGGTCGTAATTACCCGGTGTTTGTTTGATCTTCGAATTTCGGTTGATTGGCAAACTTGTTCGTCTTATTGTAATTGGTAGCGTATAGTTTAATTGGAGAAAAAAGATATATGTATACGCACGTCGTTTGATTTTTACGAATCTTCGAAGCGCACCGTACGCGGCGCACGGAATCGCGATCGATGGTTTTTACATCGCCGCGGCGATATCAAAAAAACATTAATTGCGACCAACAGATTCCGTACGTCAATAGAATATAATATATCTATTTCGGTACTTTTTTTCCATTTCTGCGTCCACGGGCCGTTTCATGTAATCGTGGATAATATGTCCATAACTAACTCCAAACCATTTCTATGGCTCAGCCGAACAGTAGCGCATAGTATCATTATATTATTCAATAATATGTACCTAATGAGTACAAGAAAATCACTCGTATGTGTACAGATGTGTTTTGAAAGTCAATACATACTATACAATATATTTGTCTGTTTGTAGTGACTTCGAGACAGTGTTGATAGAAGTATTATTTTGCGACTCAAAACTACAACGTTAAAGTGCATTAAGAAGAATCAAACTCAACAATACAATTTTATACAACAACATAACATTGGCGTGATTCTATGAGGGAGACACTTAGTCTCTTTCTTTTCAAACTTTCCAAGCCTTTCAGAAAAAAATAAAATAAACTAAATAACGTAATTATAGGAGATAAATACATTTTAAAATTCACTCGCCTCAACCTGAATTTTCCGTAAAAGGATTTTGACTTATACATTATTATAATATAAATTGATTTAATAGAACTAGAAGCACCAGCGTATATATATATAATATATATCCGTGGCGCAGTTTTTCTGAACAATTACTGCAGCTTATACGCTCGAAACGTTTTATCATCAAATACCCAACAAACAATTAGATACATTGCACCTGTGCTGCAGTGAAATGTCAACACAACATAACTATATCCATCTGGTGTAATAATAGCATTTGTGTCAAAAATTGTACGTGCGTATTGATTAAGACGTTAATATAATACAAGACCAGCAATGTGTTATATTAGACGTTGAAGTAACCACTTAAAGTTAAGTTAGTTTCGCTGTGTTAATTGTATAGTCAAATCATTAAATGTTAAGCGCAATATTTAAGAAAGCATAAATTAAATTTGATAATTTAATCTTGAACCTATATAAATCTATCTACGACACGTTGGATCGAAAAGACACCTGTAGTAACTTCGTACCATTTTTGGGTATGTACACTTTTCGAAACGAAAATTCTTTTTCATCTCTTGCGGGTTCAATTCAAGCTTAACAACAATCGTCAAATGTCCTTTTAGCACAAGCACATACCGCAACGTCAAACAGTACGTTAATAGTCTCAATTTTTTATCTGCAATATTCGCTAGAAAAGTATTTTTTTTTTTTTTGTAAACCCGAGCTGTACTAGAGTTATTAAATTCTTTATGAAATATCCAGTTTATGCGAAAAACAGCAGGTGGTACGATATATTTCTGGTTATACGAGTACATAACTCTTGCGATTCTTCGATATTATATATACGTGCAGATGTGAAGTCTTGGAATTATAAAAAGCAAAGGTGTTTCCGTGAATTCATTAAAAATCGAATAATTTAATTCGTTTCTTTTTTAAACATGTCAATGCGCATCTAAAACGTATTATTCACCAAGTGTAATGTTTTAATTAGAAATATCTATTTTCCACGATTTTGAGGACATCACGCGCAAAATTAGTATACTTACACGCGATTGCTTGTGATCAATCGAGATGAAAACGTTCCGCATTAAAACACAAACGAACTTTTATATGATCTAGAATCTAAATCTAAATTCCAAACATTCCTTAACGGTGAATCGCGAGTCAATTTATGGTGGGTCGCGATTCCCAAGAGGGGTTTTTTAAAATTATATTGATTTTAGAAACTAAAAATGTTTTTTCTATGGCATAAACATATTATAAACTATACAAGTATAAAATATTAGTCCCGAAAATTACCGACAGGTTTTAAAATTATTATTTATAATAATAATTCTTCGTATAATTATTTAAAATACCGTCGTAATTATTAACAAATTAAATTTTCTCGGAATTATTTTTTTTTATCCTGTACGCGTAAAACCATGTTGGCCGCGTTAGATCTTCGGGGAAATATTTGGGTCGCGGTTCTAAAGAGATTGAAAACCACTGATTTAGACGGGTGCGCGTTCACTTATCAGATAATTCTTTCTAACGAAATCAAATGAAGACATTATTACAATGACACGTTAAAGATGACGTCAAGCGATTGCATTAAGCCAGTATTATTTTGGTAAATTACTTTGGTAAATATCATCGAAGTGTACTATTATTATACGTATTCGTGGACGAGGGGACAGGATCAATACGAAGACATTTAAATCGGGGCTCCGTGAGTTATACGAGTATATTATACACGCTTGGGTGGTGTTACAACACTGAACATAATATTGTATGAAAAGACTTAATAACAAATTTGTTCTACATGCGACACCGGCGTATTATTATTTTATAATGTATCATGTAGTGTGCACAATAATATTATACGATTCGCATTCAAACCGATGCGTAAGACGGTCGCGTCTGTCGGTCGAATGTGTAACGCTTGTTATTTTCAGCGCAAATCGAATCGTGTACAATGTACATGTATAACTTCCTATTATTCCAGTAAAGAACTAACCGTAATATTATGCACTACACACTTCACGGCTTAAAAGTTATGCAGGAGTTCCTGTCAATAATTGGACGGGTCGTTATAAAAGCAGTGAAAATATTCAACATAACACTCTCGTTACGTTATAATATTATGCGCGGGTTAATCATTTAAAGTTTAGTATTTTTAATTGATCCGGGAAATGTATGTATACGCAGTAATATAATGTACGCGGAACAAACTCTAAGAAACGCAATCGTGGCGCTTTGGGCAAAAGTAAAAGACTGAGCAAAAATATGCCTTTACTCCCTCGCTCCGCGTAAACAATGTGTGCAACGCAAGAAATATTTATTAGAATTAAAGTTTCAAAATGACACACAAGAACACACACACACGCACACGGGCTGGCACGCTCTCACGTACGCTTTTTAAAACTTTTAATAGATTTTGTAGAAGGAGTTGTGGATATGTACGAAAAACAGACTGCGTAAGCTTCATAAATAATTTTTGTTCCGCGCATCGGTCATTATACAGACCACTTTGTGTGCTTAACGTTTTAACTCTAACACACGGTTTGAACGTGTCACGTAATATGTGTCGTATGGTATTTTCATGCGGATGAAAAAAAAAGTAGCTGTTAAACGCCGGCTACGATATAATATTTTAGAATCTGATGGTTTATCGCTGGACACACACGCTCGTCGTTTTGTCAATATAACATTTTTTTTTTCATACAGGTACGTTTTACATTTCAATAAAACCGAATAATCAGACAGCGATGGTGATGATAGCATATATTATACTGCGTATGGTTAAACGAAAAAGAGGGAACATGTGAAAAATTATAAATTTAAAACGAAACGTAGATTAATTTTTTAAACAAAGCTACGTTAAAATAATTAGTAAGTTCTATGGAAAATTTTTTTCTGGTGATATAAATCAATTTATTGGTATACCATATGTATATTATCCATGCAAGCTTACGAAGGATATTAAAGTATTAGCATATTCAATGTGTTTTTCAATTATATAAATTTTTAATTTTTTTTTTTTTTGAAACGTATGAATTTTGTTTTAATTTTTGATCTCCATACACGTAATTGAAAAAATAAGTACTATCGGGATTTCGAGTTCTTATTGATTTCAGCCTATTAGATATTAAATATTTGATATTCGGATGAACTTCGTCTCAAACCATTAACTGAAAATCGTACAATGTATTATTTTATTATATTATCATTATTTATGCTTTAATGTTATGCAGAGTCAGCCGTCAGATATTTGACCGCGAATCAGTGCGCCACTGCGGTCGTGATCAGATCTAATTTATGGACCATAAAACGATAAAATGTACATTTATACGTTATATGCGTGTACTTACAATTATACCAAATCTGAATATTGGTTGTCGAATTTACTTGTTGTCCACGTGTACTTACTGTACATATAGTCGTGCGAATCGAAAAATTGTATTTTTGGATACACGCCGTACACCATTTACGTAAAAATACTGATGATATTTTAGTCCCCCCCCTCCCCCCCGCCTTATAAAAATTACCACAATAGGTCAAAACACTGTATATTTGTATTCAAATACGCCCGAAACCGTAACGTTTTAAGCGTTATTTCTGTTCTTCCTGTTCCTACTTGATGAACGCCGTCGGGTACAATAATAGGAAATTTTGAGATTTCTTTGTACGAACTCATCCGCTACACCACATATATAATATTCACGCCGACGGTAATCATTAAAATAAATGTCAATTCAATGTGCACTGATGAGCGATGAACATTTGATATGGTTTAAAATTATCCCGCAATATATTGTATTAATATTGTTCACATTTAGCTAGCTTTTTGATGGATTAAAATCGTTTTCACATCCACCGGGTATAGCCGTGGTTTATGCGGCGGAAAAAAAAAATAATGTTTTTTAGTATAAACATTAAACTACCTACAGCATAGGATTTATTTTCATCAGCTTTCTGATGTTTTGAAAGGCTTTTAATGGCATAAATTACGTAAAAATGCTATCTACTATAAAGGATATACAATTTTTAAAGCTCTTATAGTGTACACAAATTATATAAACAAGAAAAAAGCATATTACAGATAATAATAATAATAATAATATGTCATGTATAATTATTTTAACTTTTAACGGTGGGAAAGTTAATAAGAGATTAATTATATTTTATAACTAATATATTATTATAATATAATATCATCAAATAAATCATCATCATCGTCGTGTTGTACGTATTATATATGTAGGTAATTAACGAGACTGTAGGTTTTGCTCAAGTTTAATCTAAGCCAGAATACAGTGAAAAATACTATTATTAAGAAAACACCGCATATATACCTGCATTATGGTTTAATTTATGAACCAGGTTTTTTTTTTTTTTTAACGGATACGGTATTCATAAGCGCGTCCTGTAAATATTTACTGTAATGCAATTTCTATTTATCATTGGTAAAGTTTTGTTTGGACAAGGGTACAGAAAAAATGTTTCTTTATTTCAACCGACCGCGACGGTTCCGAATTAGACATTTTATCTGGAGACGAGAACGAAGTGTAATAAATAAAAAAATTATTACAAGCAATTAAAACTTTTACTTTTTCATACAAACTCCTTCCTGAAGGCCGGAAAATTTTAAATTGGAATATCTACTAACGCACGGTCGAAAAAATATTAACGTAGAAAAGAAAAATAGAAATACCAACAGCAGCGTGCATACAGGTACAAAACGTGTAAAACTGGTTCGAACTTGTTAAGCGAATGCGTTTTTTTTTAGAGCAAAGTTGGAGACACAATTCGACCACTAGACGTTCGTAGACAGCTGAAAAGGTGTAGGTAGGTAATGCCTACGTAATATTATTGTACACCGAGCTCGTATGGCAAACGTGTTTTTTATCTAGCCACAATACGTACGCCGTAATACGGTTTCTGGTGCAGCAGATGAAATATGCGTATATAGGACACAGCGAGCGAGCGACGATGACACAGAACCCGGCTTGGTCTTTTATGATTTATCGATCGATGTAATAATATTGTCCGTGCATACTCTTCGTGTATGCTAAGTAAATAATTTTGCCGGAGAACGATAATGGAGCTGTGCGCGTATAGGCTTTCAAGTTTCGGTTACCGGAGTCTTGAACTCGTGTGGCGTAAAACATAAACTATCTTCCCTACGCAAGTTATCTGTTCGTAATATTGTTTATGTACACAAAGCAGAGTCGACGAACTTTTTCCGGGGTCAAGTGCCCCTTACTGTTGAGATTATTCAACAAGCTCGTGTCCCACTAAATGTCTGCGGGTACCTTGTATAATGCAGTTTGTTTAAAATAATTTTAACTAATAGCATTTTGGACAATTGCTTTTTGTTGTATTTTCGAAAAGTGATGATAAAATGTTCAAGTGCTTGGCACGCGTGTCATATGCTTGCTGCAGCACTGCTCTATACAGCTATACTGCAGCAGGGGCGGGTTTAAGGTAGGGTTGCCATACGTCCCGGTTTTGCCGGGACACTACCGGTTTTTAACCAAGTGTCCCGGTGTCCCGAGAAAGAGTTTCGGGACAGCGATTTGTCCCGGTTTCAACATTTTACTTGATAAAATACCGATTTTCAATTATGAGAAAACATTATCTTCCTACACATTACAAAATGCCAAGATTATACGCGCGATAATCATAGGTATTTTATTTTTAGACTTTTTATTATAACCGCTACATCACTACGGTAATAATGTAGTTGAATGTTCAGTGTCGTTGTACACGTTATATATACTATTTTTTTATAGTTCTTAGTTCATGCCGTATCGCCGCCTGGCTGTCAACTATAGATTTCCGATTTCCGTTCGTATAAAATAACTAAAATATTTACTTAGTTTTGGTTAAATTAATTGGTGTGAGCTATTTTTCTCGTGACGACACCAACGCGGAGTGGTAAACGGTTATGTAGATTTACAGAAAAATTGCAAAGTGAATTCACGTTTTTGAAAAAGTTTGTAACGATAACGATTATGATGTGTACTGCACAATTTGTTCGAGTTCATTTTCCGTCAGTCATGAATCAATCATTCAAGAAACAAACTTGATATAAAAACGGTAGAATCTTCTCTTAATATAAAAACGTGCTTCAATAATACATTTTGTGAAGAATTCTACGACCGAATTTTGGGAAACAGGTATTTATTAAAACAAGTTCATGGATCAGCCAAATATGCAGCAAAATCAACAGAAGAAACCCTGGTCTCCAAAAGTTCCGAAGACTAAGAATATGGATTATTATTATTATATTGCTTGTATTCATAATTCATTAAAAAAATATATACATATAATGATCAAAAAAAGTAAATATTATTTTATATATAGATTTTTTTTTCTTTCATATGGCGATATATATATATATAATATTTATCCATTCAAAATGTCCCGGTTTCGGAAAAATATAATCTGGTAACCCTAGTTTAAGGAGGTGGCTAAGGGGGCAGTAGCACCCCCTCCTTGGACTAAGCTTACTTTTTTACAAAGCCATGCATGATTTATAGAATCTATATATCATGCATGGCTTTGTAAATATCAATAATTATCATAAAATATCGTCAATCGTCATTGATGAATATGGTTATTTATGGATATTCAAATATTTAAGCTTCAAGCTATTTTTGGATTGTTAGATGTGTAATATTATTAGGAAAATAAATATTGTTACACATGGAGCCCATTTCGAATAATTTATACGATAATTGTTTAATAATGTTAGTAATGATTATATATATATATATATATTATTGAAGTATGAAACATATTTGTATCTTACTTTGGATGTTCTAGGACGAACCAAAAAAAAATATGTATTTCCTAGAACTTTCGAGCCCTGCTTATAAAGAATTGGTTATCTGCCTTTATTACGAGAATCGAGTACCAATGCTACAAAAATAACCGGAATTTCAAACGACAGTCTGCTACTAATTCTACAAGAATGTTTTAAATCTAGGTTAAGATCACGAGTGATAGATGGAATGGTTTAGCTTTACTCCATGTTCATTCCTTTATAGGGAAAAATAAGTATCAACAGATAACATCATTGAACGGTTTTCAAAGGTTAAAAAAAGAAATAAGGAATTAATAATGTAATATACTTATTTGATATATTTTTTTATAAATAAATAGCTCATTTGTTGTTAACTATATGTGAATACCTATATTTTTAAAATTGTTTCAGATTAAAATTGATACCAACATTGGTGAGTGATAAAACCTGCCTCTGTACTGCGGGATAATCCGCCACGAAAATTAACGTTATATCATAAAATCTAACCTAACACTTTTCATATACTCGTGGGACACTCTGTATATTTAATGCAGTTACGATATTATCGAACGTTGCGCGTCTAAATCTTGCGGGCCGTTATTGTATGATTACTTTGTTGAAACGTGACAAATCGTAGAAAACCGAAAACAAAACTAGTCGTCGATGTACTGTTTATGTACCCGTGTGTCATAAAAATATGTTTTATTCGCGCTGCGAACAAACACTGCCTTCGATACGACTGTTTTATGTAATTTTCACTAATAAACACGTACGGATTTGAAATGGACGGTTTCGTTTTTTAACAATGCATTTTGTTGATCTTTCCACGCTCGTTCGCTAGTTTCGATTAATTGCGAACACTTGAGCATTGAGCGAATCGGCGACTATAAGTGATAGTGAAACTGATTCGGGTCGCGTTTAGACGAATATTGTCGACGTTGAGATACATTTGAACCGGTCATGTCACGCGATCGGTGAAATCATATTGCGACTAGACGGTATACTTGGATCAAAGATACGTTGGTTCTATCAAGTCGGCCGTTTCAACGTGTATTATAGTGCACGCGTGCAGTACATTATTGGCGCAGTCGGCAGCAGGAATAATATTGATTTCTCTATTTCTGTACAGCACGTTTCGCGCGAGTTTTCCGCGTACGACGGTTAACATTTCGATATCGCACTCGCAATTACTCTTGTGATATATAATTATTATTGTTGCCGTCGCGTGTGTACCGCGGTAACCGCTATCGGTAACGTATTCGTAGTTTCGCACCAGCACGTCATGCACTACCCCCATCGTTCATTTCGAGAATAAAATAATTATCTCTCGGAAATCACGCGCTACAAGGTATATGCGTACAAGTACACGAGACCGCGCGTTCTATTCCTTTATATTCCTCGACAACTTTTCTCGTTACACAAACACGTATAATAACACTACGGTGGACGGGCGAGTAGTGGGTGCAGGATATATACCTACGCGCGCGTACCCTTTGTGTGTCGACACGTCGTGACGTCACGGCAGATGCCATCACGCGCCCGAACTCGATATATTTTCGCGTACGCGTTGACAGTCCCGTGTGAAATGTCACGGTTTTTCCAGCGAGTTCGGCGAACGACTACGGCCGGTACGACGATAATTGCAAAACCACCGCGCGTACAGGACACACACGCACCACCTGTCCGCACGTAACGTTGTACGCGTTATTTTCGTCGTGGCCGGCGCGCGTGTGCGATTCTCTCCGTCGTCGACCGTTTCTCCTCCGCTAATTGCTACCCGATGTGGGTTAAACAGTCGATTTCAACAATCACTCGTGGTGATTGGGATTATTACATTTCACATACTTTCAGACGGTTTTTTTTTTCTCCATATCGCCCTCTCGCGTTCGCGCTACCATGGCTCAATAACGATTTAAAAATTATTCCCACACACTATCGCACAGTATTTTGCGAGGGCGTAACCGACGTCTGTGTTTACATATATTTCGACGGCACGTGTGCAATAATTGCCGAGCACGGGCGATGCAGGTGTATCACGTTATACGTCTGAGACCGCCGCCGCCGCCGCCGCCGGTGGTTCCGAGAAAAGATAGGCGTGGGCGTGAACGTTTTCATCTCTGCCGCGTCTCTCGCCGTGTGTACAACAATACGCACCACCGGGCACGACGTCATCGTCGTCTACCCGCGTGCACTGCGGAGCACGGACCCGTGCACATCACCGTCGCGCGTTGTGCCGACAAACCACTCGTAAATGACGTTTCACCGCGTACGACTTCACCGCGTCACACACGGTTCGACGGAACCCGAGGGCCCGACGACGTCCCCACCCCCCTCCACTCGCCGATGGTACCACGTACCGTTACAACGGTTATGGTCTCGACGCGCTTGAAAACTCGAGAAACCGTGAGCGGTTAGACGGACGGATTCGCGTTCGCTGTCGACAATACGAAATAGTCATATTATTAGCATCTTCTACCGATGGAAATTGGCAAATGCTCCGAGAAACACGTACGCGCCATAAACTTTTTTCGATGCAGTTGGTTCGAACTTGCGCGACATCTCGTGGAAAACTTTCATGGTCGCATCGACCACCGTTCTTGTTATGTATTATACCGTCAATGATTTTCAGTTGTTTGATTAGACACCGTTTCATTAATCTATCAAGTTTGTACTTTAATTTATTGTATTGTTTCGTGAAAAAAAAACCCCACTTTAATAGCACACATGTCGGGCAAAAGAAGAATCGAATTCGCACTGAATATTAATTTGCATTACACACGATGTCGAATACCGCGGTCCTAGCGCTATAAGTTCATAAAAGAAAACACTTAACAATGCGTTGGAAAGTAACGTAGACAGCGGCATATACGACGACAAACGCTTAGCGGTAGATATAACACGACGCATGTGTCAGCGATTGATTGTTCGCACAATCCCCCGTTAATTGTAGGTCTTACTTCGGAAACTTACAACGGATGCGGGGGTAATATGTTAGAAATTTAGTATATTACTTATTATAAGAAGAAAACCGTACAGGAATTTTTATTTTTTATCCCATTACTATATACGATGCGTCGGCACGATAAATTATGAAATATATTTTAATATACAAATCGAAATAGGGAAATGTGAAAACGGTAGGAAGAGAAACAAAAAAATATGAAAAAAATCCCTCGAAAACATATTACTCACACGGCAAATCCAAAGGAAAGGAGCAAAAAATGTATGAAAAACGTATGTGATTTCTAGGACTTATCAATGCGATGTAACATGTAATATAGTGCACTGAACACTTTCTGATTTCTATCTGATCACTCGAAATAAAACGCATACGTTAACTTGATACAACTATATCCTACCTCTGAGAATACTTGTAAGTAAACGTCGAAAAAGCGTTTCTAAATGGTTTTCCATTTCGTCGTCCAACGACTACGTTTTAAAATCCTTTTTTTTCGACACTTATCCTGGACGTTTTTCTCGCTCACACGAGTGACTATATATATAAATAGAAACGTTTTACTTGGACGTATTGTAAATGTTTTTATCATTACTCGTTGTCTTGGTACATCGAGGGTTCGCGGGAAAATCGTACGGGCCAGATTCGCACAGAGACCAGAAGACGCGAACTACTACAACGATTTTAATATTATATATTATGAATAGTAAAATAGTATTGATAGCGATAATATTGAGATCAATGTATGTGACGTGTCCTATGGCAAAACTGGTTTGGAACGCGGTGCCAACGACCAGCACGATATGACGATATATACCTACAGGTATAGCTTAAACGCTGTTACGAACGATAACATAGGTTATATAACTCGCGAGATCGTCATACACACACTCACACAAATTCATACACACACACACAAACATGCTCACACGTGCATTTACGCTTGCACTTGTTTTTTTTATCCTAAACGGGCATACAAGGTTGCCTTGGCCCATAAACACACAAAGTACTATGGGTGTGCAACGTGCGCCGATGACTTTTATTTTCTATCCCGAAATGCGAAAAGAATATACACTATAATTTAAAGTCGAACCTCTATTTAACGAGCTCAGCCGTTCATTGGAAGAAGTTGGTTACAAAGAAGTACAATTTTACAATTTTTTTCTCTTATAAAATCGTTTTCACTGCACGAAATGTGTATGAAAATAATGATTCGTAATAATATGTATAATCATAAACTAAAAAAATAATGTAATCAACAATATAACGATATTGTACAATGATAAATAATATTAATAATAGTTTAATGTGTTAATATAAGTTCGCATCATGATGTTATGCTAGGATTATTACAATAGTGTGTATCTGCTTTACAAATGAAAATGGCTTAAAAGTTGTTGTAGAATAACAATATTAAATGAACTGGTTAAATAGAAACATTTTTTAATGAAAATTACAGGGTCTGAGGGTACCGTTAAATAAATTAGTTGTGTAAAGATTTTCGTTAAACAGATAGTTTTGAATATATCATAGGCGGAGACACTATGAAATTATAGGGAGGCTATTTCAGTATTTTGTATCAAACTCGCATATGGGACCTTACTTATAATATTACTTTATAGAATCAAATGTAATATAATAACATGGTTTTTTGTTACTATTATAATGTGTTAATTTTTTTTCATACCATACATAAAAAAAGATAAAAATAATATTCGTAGATTTAGATCCAGACTAAAGAAGTGTAAAATTAATTAATAAGAAAAAAAAATTTTCAATCATTGTATTAAAAATAATCTATATGTTTGTTATGAAAATGAATGAATATCATAAGGAAATTGCAGAGTTCATAAAATCTATGAAGATTGAAAACTATCCGCGAGGTACACAGTACGTATTCCCCGACCACCGCCTATGGAATGTAGGTACATTTAACGCGTGTACACACATTATAACTGTGCACACTACGGGTGTACGTTTTCTCGCGGCGGCGAGCGTGTGGGTAGGTGCCTACTTTTAACCGTCGTCGGTGTAGCTACTAATTGCGACGAGGAAGCCGTTGATTGTGCGACTGCCTCCGCGCGGCGGTTTTCGTTCTCTCGCGGGACCGTTCGGCTACGTTTTATCGTACATTATTGTTTTACACGCACCTACGCCTACCCCGACGACCTAGCTGTTCTGCTCGCGTGTTCCGCTGTCATTTCTCACGTATGGTGGTGCACTCGCAGTGTCATTCCGTTTGAGCACTGCTGCTACAATATTACGATACACGTACCACGGGGCAGCGCATTGCGTTAATCGTCTTGTACCGTAGGAACGGGGTTTTTTCCCCGGGCTCGAACGGTGCCGGGACTTACGCGCGCGCGTCGAGTGTAATAATTACAACATTACTATGCGCGACAAACAATCGCTAACGTAATACCTATAGAAGAAAAAAAAATCATAACTGTCGAGATACGAATAACGGTACAATATCGATTCGCATAACCGTCCGTCCGTCCCCGGTTCGACGCGATAAGTGCAGTCCCGTGTTTGTAGAATAATATTCTTTATAAATACGTTCTTCGGATATACATGTATTTTATTTATTTTCAGACGTGCCTTATTTGTATACGAAAAATGTCTGATCGAAATCGTTTTGAAGACGTACTCGTAATTCGACTAAACAACTTTGCAGTCTCAGTGCACCCACTCGGCTCGTAACAAATTGTTAGTTGACATTCGGTTTATTGAAATCAGTGGCACGTCTGATCGATACCGCCTCGCGCGCGGTCGACACGCACTATAATGCATTATTCCTGAGCAGGAAAGAGCCGAACAAACAAGTAGGTACAATAAATGCATTTGTACTTCACGACTGCAGCAGCGTTCGGACTCGTCATTGTAACACGACGATGCAACGCGAGCTCTGTTGCTGACGCGCAGTGGCCATATTCATTTAGAAGTATACTCGGAGAACGATATATACGACAATGTCTTATCACGAACGTCCGTTGGCAATTGGTACGCGGTTCGAAATCTTTCTGCGTTTGTTACCGCCGTGTACGGCCCGCCACGAATTTAATTGCAAACTATTTTGATTATCCTCCCCCCGCCGGACTGCCGCCGATGGGACTTGCTCATTCGCCAATCTCGTTTGGGTTTTAAATTACTTTTCATAACGTTATTTATGTCGCATATTTATCGATTGTAATTTCTTGATTGGACGTTCGACTTTGATTCAACAACAAACGTTCTGTGCTGAACTCGCGCTGCAGAGCGGTCGGAATAAGAATGGAACGAAGGTGAATACAACCGTAGTTGTATACATTTCCTGTCTTGTTCTTATCCCGCGAAAACTAGAATTTTAACCGGAAATTCAAAGAAATAATTTTAAAAATTTATGTCGAACACGTATCCGACGCGTGAGCGAACTGTCATGATCAGATTGCGTTCAGAGGATTGTTTTAAATGTCATCAGTATACTATTCTTAATTTATGAAATGTATAGATATAAACATCTCGTATTTTTATAAACCTATTTTCTCGGAGCGTAATAACGCGGGTTTTCAGATGTAATCCGCCGCGTCCCAGCCACGTATATATATAACTAAAATATATAATGCGACTATATTGTGTGTGGAGGTAGATTTAAAAGAAACACGCGCGAAAGGAGTACAGATCTAAATACATTTTTTCGTACAATACAACCTCAGCGGTTCGGAGAAGATATATTATACATATTATATTATAATCTATATGATTTGTGTTTGAATACATTTCATCTTTAATGCGAATTTTATCGGTTGGTCGGAAAACTAAGTTTGTATACGTCATACGCAATTCGTCTGTATGAGTCAATGTCCTTCGCTAGAATCGTAACTTAATCGGTGAAATAGTTTTGGTGTACATTTATTTAATATCAGTAAAATATTGCACTGGTTGTTTGCGAAAAAAAATAAATAATCAGCGAACAACTCATTACGGTAATATAATGATTGATATAATATACGAGTATAATGATTGATAGGCGTAACATACTTATTTTCTTATCGGTTATTACCATTATTGGCCAAAGTTATACATTTAAATAAATGAGCTTCGATAAAATACATATTATGTTATTATTAACACGTTTGTATAAATTAATAAATTAACAACTGGCGGACATTTTATTAAAATTTCAAATTCGTATTTATACTTGGTTGGTGCGTATCGTGATTTGTGCTCACGTAATGACGTGCAGTGAACGGGAAAACATACGTACTGACACCATTTATTATACGCGAATAACACTTATAGTACACTTAGTTTTGGACAGATCAAAATAATAGCTACGAAAATTAAACGTATTTTTTTCATTTCAAACACGAGAGTACTGCGTGAGCTTATATATTGTATACTCGTTGCATTTGAATTGTACTCGTTTTACATAAAACAGTATGTTATAATCGTTTTTACGTGTTGGTGTTAGAATAAATCACTGCAGTGTAATTGTAAGTTTTCAGAAATGGAAAATTATCCACGTCGAAGCAGGTGGGTGGGTACAAATAATTTCACGACGAGATTATGTCTATAACATAACAGGATTAACAGGATGAAAATCGTACAGCGTTTTCTAACTATTGATCGCAACGCGGACTGACGATAATGTCCAGCACGTGTGCCGCCACTTAGGATTTTAAGTCTTGTTACTTCTACTCGAGAATTTCGTTATGGATATCATATCTAACTTTGCCCGCGTACGGAGATCGATTGATCGCGTTTCCTCTCACCTGCAGCCACCGCCGGAATAATACAGTATAAATATTTAATTAAACATTTTTAGTTGACGTTCTGAGAATTCGTTTGAAATTGAGTTTTCGATTTATGACTACGGCACGTACAGTATACAGAAACCGTACAGTTGTGTGTACACAACGTGAAGGCATACAATATTTCACGGCCATGATTTATTACGTATAATTTTTACAATAAAAAAAACACTCGATACACGGTATAAATAACAATACACATAGGTACATTAGTACACGTTATTATAGTATAATACGGCGTGGCGTTTAATCGGAAACAATTGATTTCCATCATCATATTTTTCTTTTCGACTTTTCCCCGACAGTTACAATAATTGCGGTCGGTTTTCTGTATAGTATGTTCACCGAAAATCCAATACCCAAAAGCGTTCTAATGTTTACTATATTATTGTTATTATTATTATTATTATTATTTGTTACACAGATTGCGCTTTTCCGTATAGTATACACATATATATTATATTCGGTCGAACGGAAATATGATTAATAAACCGCCGTGATAAACCTAATTAAATTGTTCTATTATTTTTTTCACGTGTATATCCCTACGTGTTACACATATTTTACATTGTGAATGAAATAATGAAAATCGAGTGCACCGTACATAGGTATTTAATATTGTTATTATTATTATTATTATTAAATTGGATAATCAAAACAATGAATGTGTACACAATATAATAGTATGACGCACGAATATTATGATCCATTACACTATGCGTCGTTTCCAAATGAGGTCGACGACACGTTATAATAATATATGTATTATAAATTATTTAGATTAATACTCATCTGTTTTGCATTCTCCGATACATAGGTGTATAATAATTATCGTATCATAGATCACGTGCATGCACACACAGCTGCATGTGTATTATATTCCGTTTCGATAAAATATTTATTAGCCGACCGTGTCGTTGATTTAAAGCCGTCGGCTTTAATAATCGGATTATTCATTAACCTGTACTCGCACAAAATATTATTTATACCCACCGTGCCGCGCGTTTGTAGTTTATTTGCATCAGGCCAATTTTACGTATTCCGTTTTTGGAATACAACTTTTTTCACTAAAATTTAACATCGTAATAATATTAAACTATACAGTTGTTATTTTTCCCGAAAATCACAATAATCCTATTATTGTGATATTATAAAAAAAAAAAAAAAGTGCGATCAAATATACTAAGCTATTATACTGTCGTCGTCGTCGTCGTCGTCGTCGTTATTAGTAATGTGTACGCGCGTCATTCTACCCGTTCTACAATACATCTAGGCAATAAATAAGTACCTAGATGATCGTTTTTCGATGAGATTAAAATCAATCGCATTTAAAAACGTAAGAAGTGATAGAAATGTTTACGTACAATTACGATTCCGTACTAACGTGTTTTTTCATACATACCCGGGCTACTCGGCTGCGCGTTATGTTATATTACCGGGGAACGGGACGGTCGAATTATTTGTTTTTTGGATATAAAATATATTTAATATATTCTATAAAACGGTAAAAACAAGTGCCGGGCCTCGCACCACCGCGCTGTCGAGGGCGGTTACGGTTACCCCGGCTGCCGATCTTGTACGTATATAGATGCTATTATAGGGAAACTTTATTGCTCGGCGTCGGCGGTTGGGAAATAAAGAACACCGCTGGACACGGCACATGAATATTAATTTCGCACCGCGTTTTGCTCGAAGTGCATTGACTATATACGCGTTGCATATTGCGTAGCAAGTCGTGACATACACGACGAGTGCAGTTGCATCGCGGACGACCGGCGAGTACCTGTACATAATACTAAACAAATAGGAGGCACTGACCAGGGTGGGTATTTTGGGTGTCTGAACACCCTCGTATCGAGGCCTTGAATCGCATTCACGTAAATCCATGTTATAATAAGACGGTCAACTCAAAGAAAAATACGACTACATTTTGTAATTTAAAATCTGTAGCACTGAAATGTGCAGTAACAACTCTTTTAATGTGCCTTAACATTTCAATATTTAGCGAAAAATAAAAATGAATGTGAACTGTATGTAAAATCTAAATATATATGTATATATGATATTATGCGTTTTTCAGTCTATCGAAAGCCAGGGCACCCGTGATGTATTCTAAAATAAGTTAGGATGGATGGTTTTGAATAAAAAGTATAATACTAGGTATTTGAAATTGTATAGAAATTACATTTTCACTGATCATACGCAATTTGTCGTCGCCCGCGGTCCAGGTATAAGAATGGAATACATCGCGGTACACTAGTATTGTTCTTACTATACTCGTACGTTACACGCAGTAATTATGATTGGCGGTCGTAAAGTTAAATCGCGGCTTATATGCGTGCGTGTTTCGACGACGTGTACCCGCGCACGGCGCAGCGCTGCGAATCCGACAGTAATTAATTCGAAGAGAATAAAACGCGAACGTAACGAGCGTGTAATAGCTCAAGCGCGGAAATCGAAGGACGAAAATAGGGAACTGTGACAAAGGTCAAGTGTACATTACATCGCGACGACATTAACAGTCCGGAATACTAAGTTCACCTCCGCCGCCACCGTCGTCGTATGTAAGTCACGTTTCGGCGGCGATGGTCTTGTTCCCAGGGTAAAATGGCGAAATGTAAATTCGCCCCGTGGCTATACAACCTACGGGTATACATAATTATCGTTTTTATTTCTATTATTCCGTGCACACCGCGCTTTTAGAAGATAATCAAACAATTTCAGATACACAAGTCCTGCAGCGAAGGGAAAACAATATCGCGACTAACTGCGGCAGTGCAGGACGCAGGTATCTGTATATGCACAGCCGCGTGCGCCGACGAGGTGTTCTCGTAACATCGGTGACTGTTAAAAGTAATACGCACGCTAAATTATTTATAACGTCCCGCTTTTCGCATTGAATAATTCACGCGACCGTTTCTGGTCGCATTATCGTGATTCGCGACAAAGAAGTTTTCGCGTTCGAGTATAAATCGTCTGACACCTATAATACTTATGTACATTCGATTATTTATACAAGCACGCTACCGCGCCGTCGGATTATTAGTGCGCTCAAATATTTCGTTCGAATAAAACGCACCGACGACGTATAATAAATACTACACAATTTATACAATACTGTACGTGAAAGTAATTAAAGTCAAACCAAATCACTTATTGGCCCCTGCGCGTGTGTACTATGAAGCATTAAAGATTACGGCCAACAGTTGGAGATCATTGCAACGAAATGAAAATACAGGTGTCTAGATCACAAATATACTACGAGTTGCAAGTTTATTCGATGAGCGATGCTTGACTGCATAAATTATATTATCAGCTATCGTGATGGTATTATTTATTACATTTGCGCGCGCATGAACACAACACGGACGTTATTTGAAATTAGCATTATAGCCGTCGAGTCGTACTGTATTACATGCAAACAAAGGGAATTAATTTGTTCTTCTTTAATTATTAAAATTCCGCACCCTCCTCCCCTCGAAACGTCATACCGTTCATAATTAGGTGCACCTATATATACCAATACGACGCGTTTTCTTTTGATACAAATTTAATGGACTGTTTTCGAAAACTTGAAAGTGAGTTTGTACATTTGCCTAAACGAAAACGTCATACTAATAATCATACGAATTACCATTTGAAGAAAATGTGTATGTGGCATGAATTCTAATGGAGTTGTTAAGAAACTGTTTTGCTCTCGCACTTTAAGACTTACGCGAAATTTATATAATATATATTGTATATATATAGGTGCACAAACACCAGCCGTTTTCTGTCGCGTATAATAGGTACTCGTGATATATTTGTATGTGAATTGTAGTGCTGCCTGTGCTTTGTTAGGAGAAAAAACGTTTTGACGAAGTTTTAGACAAATTAAAAATAAAAACTCGTGCAAAGTATCCAAAGGTTTTTAGAATATAAATTGTATCATTACGATTATTATTATTATAATAAATATAATACATAGAACTTTTTTCTAACTTGATAAGGGTTCGTTAAACGAATGTAAAAGCGCGCGTATATTATTCCTTCTGGAACGCCGACTTTTATATGCGGTGCCATAAGGTTTCGCTCGCGGAGAGCGCCAATTTATTTTAATAGGATTAGGAGGCGGGGGAGTAGGTAAAGCTCTTTACAGAATCGATTATTATCACAATATAGTATTATTATTATACTTCGTAATCGTCGTGGATTTTGTATACGGCGTTGCTCGAATACGGATACTATGATTATGAAATATATTGGACTATGGTAGGAAAAATACGCTCGCGATCGGATTCCATGTGTTGAATATTATAATAAATTCGTGGCACGATGCGGTGCAGGTACTACACTTTCGGCGTTGTGATCAAACTACGTCCGGAATTTTCGAATGGGTGACCACTTTAATCTGCGATGATCCTATACGCGTTTCGACCTATCGACAGGCCGACCGAAATCCAATACCGTTTCCCGCAATCGCGCACCCGGGAGACACCGGAGTGGCCGTGGGCTTAACGAGTGGGTATTGTAAAAAATATTAAAACGTAGAGTGTTACGCAGCCGCCACCAGCTACATAGTTATTGCGACGTTTTGAAAACGGTAAAAACGATGTACAAATAATACGATATGGTTACAATGTTTGTCTAAATGTATTACCTCTGATGAGCGTGCGGAGTTCCTCGAGAGCTTCGGCCCGGCGCTCCGGAGTCTCGCCCAGTTCGTTTTTCGCGCGCTCCAAGTACACGTCATCGAAATCCGAATCGTCCTCGAACCGGAGCGCGTAGTCGGATCCCATTTTCACGACGGGACCTTCAGCGTCGACTTCCATGATCGCGTCGTCTCTGTTGGCGGGCGCTTCGCAGAATGAATGCACAGTGTTCGTTTCGCGAACTTTTGATTGCGCTCAGTGCCACGGTATTCGACGATTTGATTGGATTTAATCGAAAGGGTTTTTTTTTTTTTTTTACTATTGCCGTTTTCTTCCCAAGACTTGTGTGCGTCCCCGCGTGCGAACGCGAACGCTAAGACCAGAGACGACGGTTGATGTCTAGCGCGTAGAGCTGATGATGACGGTGTGGCGCGCGCTCGCGGTCTCGCAGATCGACCAACAACCGGTACGTCGTGCACGCTCGTGAATGCGGGCTGCTGCTTTAGCGAACCGACGGGAACGTTTGGAAATCGAAACGGACTACGACGATATTAATAATAATTGCAACACGCCGCCGGTGACCTGTGCTCGATGATAACATTATGCACTCACACGCGCGCGCGCGCGCACGTACACGCGTAAGCACACGCTCGCGCACGCGCACGAACGCGCCGCTCACACATACCACTGCGGGCGAGACGACGGATGCCGCGCGGACTGGTTTCTTCCGTCGCCACGCCGACCGACCGACGACGGGTTAACGGTCACCGTGTCGATGATGTATGCACGTACGTTTCACACCCGTAACGGTATTGGCGCTGTAACGCGATTGAAACCCGCGACGGACGGCGGCGTGCGTTATTATTCCACGTGCATCGTAGCCCGCGGAAATGCATAAATGCATAAATGCATACGTTTTCCCGAAGAGTTTTTTTTTTTCCATGCATTAGGCTCGTTTCGCACTTATGCGGTTCGATTCGTTTTCGGTAGCGCCTAAAACGAATGAAAACTCTTCGCACACACTCGGTTAGTATAAGGTTTGATTTCTCGACCGAATCATCGAATACGCAGTCACTCACTTTGCCCACAATGCTCGCTATTTATCTATAGAAGAATCAAAAAACGAAAGAGGAATAATGGGTACATCCTATCCTCACCAAACGGGTGGAATTTGGTGCATTTTATACCATTTTTCCGAAATTAAGGGAGCACGAAGACAAATTGTCAAGTGAATCACACATTGACAATGTAAATTACAAAATTTAAAATGAGAAAATGAAAATGAAATAATATTCTACCTTGCCGAAAACGTGACCGAACCGAAACTAAACCGTATGTGTGTAAACGACCAATTGCTTTTGTGAACTCTGGACCCGAATGGAAACCGAACGAAACCGATTCGTGTTGAGGGGGCTTTCGGTTCTATCAGTTATCTATTGGGTACCGAACACACACCTTATCACCGTTTCACACTTTTCCGACGGCTACCGAAAACGAACCTAATCGAACCGTATAAGTGTGAAACGAGCCTTATGGCGCTACCTCGCCGTATGTACGGCCAACGCGGTGTTCGGTTCACGTCGTAGGATTCCCGCGGTCCCGACCCGTGGCCAAGAACCTTTAGCGCAGCGGTTCCTAAACTTTTTCAGCCTCGGACCTCCTTTTTTTAAGGAGAAATTTCTCGTGGAGCCCCAAGAAAGATTTAACGTTAATTTGCATTTGCCAGTGCTGGGCGTGTATGAAACATAATTAACACGAACTGTATACATACGGGGGTCAAAATAAAGGAAACAATAGTCTTAAAAGAACCGGAGAAAACATTGTCTATTATTGAAATCTACAAAATTATTAAATTTTTGTGGTGTAACGAACGGAGCCCTTGAGAAACCATTGCGGAGCGCCAAGGGCTCAGTTTGGGAACCGCTGCTTTAGCGCAACAGCGTACACGGCTGAACGGGTTAACGATACGGGACTCGGTGCTCGAGAAACATTTGAAGCGCCGAGTCCTCGTGTACGTGAGACCGCGTTTCGCACGAAACTCGGTTTTTGTTCCGAGTGTCATTATTATCGGTTCGCCCGACAACGGAGATGAGTTTTCGTTCGAAACGAGCGCTTTTATGCACCACGACTCCCACGTTCCTCATCGCGAGTTTTTCCCTCTTTTTCCTTTGGATTTCTTCACCCCGCACGCGACTACATTTAGAGTTTTTTTTCTTTTTTTTATCGTTACGCCGAAAACCCGAAACGCATTGTAAAACCGTCGATAGACACGTGCAATGATTGATCCTTGTGTTGTTTTTTTTTTCGTGATGCCATTGACAATTTCACGTTCAAAAGAAATACAATTTGTGTAACTGCAGTTATTCAAAGATATACATATACACATAGCCGCAGTAAACACAGAGCGCGTTTTATTTTTTATTTTTAAGGCCGAAAATTGTTAGTGTAACGATTTTATTTTTGAGTGTTTTTCTTCGGTACAATCTCGCCTTTCTCTTGTTGTTCAAACAAATGTCAAATAATACAATATTTCATATAAAAAAAACAAAATTTGTATATAAAACTCCTCAAAGTACACAATAGAGTGGGTATTGTATCTTTTCTCTAAGTGAAATGATATTTCTTCGGCACAGGTCTAATATTCTTCAATATACAATTATTATAATACTAAACGCATTTGAAAAATGTGAAAAACAATGATATTTTTCTTATTATAAACCCGTCAAGTACGTTTTGAAAAGTATGGAACTAGTTTCATTATTATTGTTCAATTATTAAATATACGATACAGACTCGTGTACATTTTATTATGATTTACCTTTGATACCAGTACGTTTTTTTTATTTTATTATTAAAACTTAAGAGTTAACCATAGTTTGCACCGCAAATATTAGCGATTCAGAAATTACATAAAATCATAATAAAAAAAGCTTTTGAGACCAAGTCGTTATTATATCTTTGTAATAACTCTCATCATATACGGCTGTATACTGATTTTATCTTATTCGCAATATTTTACACAGCCAATTTTATTGAAATCACAATATGAATACTACTATAAATTTCGCGTAGACAATTATTTTCATAAATATCGAATACATTTTTCCGAATATTGCCGTACATTTTATTGTCGATTACGCTTCCACAGTCCCTTAAAATGTTAACAACGTTTGAAAAGTGTGACTATACTTTACAGACATGGATTATCATGTGATTAACATTACAGTACTGATGAACATCTGAGCGCCACTATAGGCTATGCTGGACCTGAGTAAAAACTCAAAATAATAATTTATACCTTATAATATGTAAACTGGGTTATCTATTCGTTTGAAAAATAAAACATATGTATATGATACATATGGTATAAAAAATAAACATCCAATGGAAATGATTGAACCAATAAAACATATTATCGATGTATTGACTAGTTAATGTTATGTAAATTAAAAGTAGTTAATTTTAACTTATGGCAATATGCAAATATGAAAACGTCAAAATAGGCGGATATAACGTGTTACATAAATTTTCTAATTTAAATTCAGTGTTAATGAATCGACGATTAGTCTAACCTTCCAAAACATATATGTAAATTAATTAACATCCGGCTTCTAGTTAAAAATAAGAAAATAAAATAAATAATGCATTTATATCAATTATCATTTGTATAATACTTAGCCATAAGGGTGTATTTAGGGTGAAATGAACAAAACAGCTGTCGTCTGGGGTGTAATTTTTTAGTGAGTTTAGTTATATTACTTTTGTTTGAAAATATAAACAAGAAACAAACATTATATTGCGCTTATAAAAATTTTAAAACAAGAATTGAAAATTATAGGCTCTATGCCTGGGAGAATACAGATAGATCCGTAGAGATGTGTGTGGCGAGCGTATGAGAATATTTTCCGAGAATCGCGGTGCATAATACATGGTACCGTATTCACATGCTCTTAGTATATTTGATATTATTATTTGTCCCTTGGGAATATATTTGATAATCGTTTGGCAAGCCGGTGTATTCTCGTTCATAAATCCGCAACTCCGGCATATGTTTTCGAAATACAACTGCTTCGGGTGAGGACGAGTTCATTATTAATACAAAATGTTTTGATTAAATGTAGAATTAAGGTAAATAAGGTCTAAACGTTTTTAATTTCTACGTATAGCCGTATAGGTACTATATACACATACCTACTCGTATGTACTGACAAAATAATCAAGATTACTTGTAATAAATTATAGATCGTAACCATCATGGCCAATCTCAACGCAAATATGCGTTTTATATATCAATTAATTTGTGCATTCAATACGCATAAAAGATATTATTCAAATTAAGGCCTGGAGTTAAGCGTCCCAAAATCCACCAGACAATTCTCTATAACAGGGGTTCCCAACCTTTTTATCATCGAGTACCACCAGATAATTTTATAATCAGTTCGCGTACCACTTCAATTCTAAAACTAAATTAGGAGTCAAAGGTCAAATTTTTTTTAGCGTATATTTTTATTATTTATTCATTTCTTAACATATTTTCTTGTTAGATATTTATGAAAGTAAAAAAATCTTAATTTTTAATTAAATCTTAATGTTTAAGTTTATTATAATTTTTAAATTTAATGTGATATTTGTTGTTGTTTATTTTGTACAAGAACATCAATATCAGGCTGAATGGAACTTATTTTCACTCTTAAGTCATTTTGAATATCGAGCCTACTTCTGTACTTATTTTTCAAATACAGCAATTCAGAAAATCCACTCTCACACAAATAAGTAGTGACAAATGGAGTTAAACATTGTAATGCTTGCTTGAAAAGAGTACGAAAAGAAATACGACGTATACATAAATAAATATATACTCGTAATATAATACTAATTAATTAATATAATATAAGATATAACATTTTACATTTACATATTATACATTTTATAAAAAATTATACCAAAAAATTTCTTTGCGTACCACCTACGAGCTTTCTACGTACCACTAGTGTTACGCGTACCACGGGTTGGGAACCTCTGCTCTATAACATGGTAAAAAAAAACCCACGCATTTTACCGCAAAATGCAGTTTAAAATTAGCTAGACATTTATTACAAACTAACCGAAACGTGTAAGTTGTATCATTTACAATTGCCAGCAATAGAACAGGGCTTTGTTCCCTTCGATAAGTAGGGAAAACCGAGATTAACCATCATGGTATTCTTATGGGTAACGGTATTTGATATATTATTGTATTTTTGTGCGTTGAATTTTTTTTAAAATGTTAAACTAGTCTCTTGAATTGTCGGATATGGGTGCACGTGCTTGCAGATACTGTAATAAATATAATAGACCCTAAATACGATTGTTGAATCGGTGGCCGATGTTGCATGCACGTGGTTGGTAAAAAAAAAAAAAAATTACTCATTGAGGTCCGGGATTTTTGTATATTTTGGTGGCTCCAGTTCCTCGAGCGTTCTCTCTCCAATCGTTTTCTTTAAATCTAGCCGTGAGGTATAATATACGTACAACTGTAGTAATTTACTGTTGATGGTAAATATACGATATGATTAATTATAATCCACGAAACAAAGTTCAAGTAAAACAGGTCGAGTTGTTTAATGGACGAAAAGCATTTAGCGAAAAACGCTTCAGAATAATATGTTCCTAGATTTAACGTGAGGATTTTGGCTCCGTTTGAAACCTGTGGAGATTATATTTTCTAGACAGTTCTTCATCACATCGATTTTCGAGTACCGGACTGCTCGAATAGAAATATAGAACCCATATACTGTATACAGTATACGTATATGATTATCATGGGGTTTTTTTCCCCGGCCATTTAGACGATCTACCCAATACGTAATTCAATAGGTACATTATATAGTATCATCGAAACTAAAATAGAGTAACTCTATATAACACTGCTGCAAGCGCTGGAACTTACTCAGAGTAATCGATGCGATCACCGTATGACGTATTAATTGAATCAACGAACCTTGTCGAAATTGATTTATAAAACGCAATTTCGTATACACATTTGATGTGACAACGGCGAGGTGTACGCGTAGAGCTGTGTCAATAAAATAATATAACGTAATGCTGCGAAGACTGACGGCGACTATAGCAGAGTGTATTATTACGCATCAGTTTGCAGAAATTACTTTGGTATGACAAAATACATAATACGATTTAATGTTAAAAATAAATATTTAATAAAATTATAATCCGTTCAACCAGGTTAACAGTATAACGCCTAAACGCAAAGACAAACTTCCAACGTCAACAGTTATTTATATTGTTACAGTTCACAGGCCGAAAACACGTAGATTTTTTTCCACGTCGTTTTTAACGATTAACATTGTTGTTATTCGGAAACGACGAGGTGCCGCGGCCGAGGGGCCGGTAATGTAACGAGCGCAACAATAATGATTGAAAACGCAAATTTTCATGATTCGTTCGCTGTCTTTTTACGCCGCAAAATGTTGAAAAATAAATCTTTCAGCCCCGTGAATCCAGCGGGCCCACGACGGAGCCGCAAGTGCGCAATATCAAGTGACGTCACGAATTAATTTCCTGCGGCAAAATGTCGGTCACGAGCTGTCCGAATCAAAGAAAACAAGGGTTGTGTCCAACCCGGCAATCCGACCTCCTTCGACTGGACCAGGTTTTATAGTTTTCGTCGTTTACATTTTTTACTCTCATAAAGCGAAACAAAAAGCGCATTAACATAGTCGAAGTAGTATAAATGTTTTTCCGATTTCAGCGGTTTCATATCATAATGCGTACTTGTTATTGTTTAACAGTTACGTATACAACAATATATATATATATATATATATATCACGCATAATTAGGTAGGTATCGAATAACGTTGTTGATCGATGACGGTTGGGCATACGAATACGGTTGGTTTACGATAATTATACAACAGCAATAACACATCATTATTTTTTGATTAAAATAATGTTTTCTTAATGTTTTCAGACTTTGGTCTACAATATTATTTATCGCATAACGTATAACAAAATTTGTGTTTTATTAAATACGTGTCGCATTAATTATTAATACGTATTACGATGCTCTCTGTGTACCTACTTTGGTTTTTTGTCAACTTAATTAATGATTGTACACGTATTATCTAAGCGCGTATATAAAAACTATTTCGGGTTAGGGTTTTAAAGTGTTCATGAGCTACACAAACAACAATAATTAACAAGCGACGGCGGGAAATTTGATCTTAGTAGTATAATTACTGTACTTACTAGTTATCGTTACCTATATTTAATATCTTTTACATGGACGAATTCTATACCTACTCTGATTGTTCAGTGTGCGTACACAAATATGAATACACATTTTCCTACTATTTCGTTGAGGATTTCAACCCCTAAGACTTGTGTACGCGCCAGATCTTACAATACGTAATGGGTTGTAACCGAGCAGAATAGTAAAAAAAAAACATTAATTTATGCCCGAGAAGCGGATACAGCGGTTCGGATATTGCTCACGTTGCGTGTTTTAAACGAAAATTGCGCGTATACAGTTGTATAATGTAATTATATTATTGAAAGTCTTTGCGATCGATACAAAGATCACGCGGAAAAAATAAAAAAAACTGCCCCGATCAAATTTGTCAACGTCGGAAATGAAACGCGTCAGGTTTGCTGGCCCAAGGTCTTCGACTGACCGTCTCGAAAACGGTTTTCCGGAACGACACCACGCAGGATACGGGTGTATATTGTTATATTAACATTTAACGCGCGGCGGCGGCGGTCATGGCCAAATTGATCAAAACGCTTCAATAAACATAAGAATAATACACGCATATTATAATACACACTCTGTAAACGGTCGGACGTGATGTGTAGGTACCAGCTACCTACGTGTATTATAATATTATCTACACTTTGAGCCATTTAACTTCTTCACGCGTGTACACGTGGGTAAGTATACTCTGGCGGTCGGCGGTATAGTGGATTTATCGCAGAAGACCGCGTCCAGGTGTCGAAAACTTGAAAGTATACAACACAGGTATATACACGTAATACAACCGCGTTTACGATCCGGGCGTCGGTCTCTCAACCTCGTGATAAACAGATTGATCTATATATAATAGCCCGTGTTTAAGGATTGTACGCGTCATGTTTTAGTCATATTACATCCTTTATGGCATCGTAATAAATATACACGTGATAGTCGCGTAACGTCCGAACTCGACGATCAGCGTTATTAATTATACTGCGGTTGCGTCGTTCGATTTTTTTTTTTATTCCTTTTTTTTCCAGTCTGGTGCAACAAACGCGACTGGATTTGAGCAATAACGCTTCTCCGTTTTATCGTTTTCCTTCGACGCGTCTACCCTGTACTATATACGAACGCGGTGGCGCGGCGGGACCGAGGGCAGTTCGCGAATAAGGCGGACGGTAAAAAAAAAAAAAAATTCAAAAAAATACCTCAATAAACGCGTTACCGTCACCCGGACGATTATCTTTTAACCGACAAGGAAAAAGAACCATAATTAAATTATAAGTAAAATATTTTTTAATTCTTCATTTTTTTTTCACCCCGTCACGCAGATAAGGGTAGGTTGTCCTCTAATCCGTGCGCTCCATAATTGTCAGTATAAATACAAGTAGTCGAGCAAAACCGTAACGTGTTTTCAAGTAAAAATGGAAAAATTTAAATACACTGCAGATATTATTCCGGTCTGACGGGTACAACAAAAACAATTATTTTTCTAATCCTTTATTTTTCCCTCTATGCTCTGAATAACTGCCGTTTGCCACCCCGGAGCCATTGCGGGATACGGTCGATGTGCCTAAAAGCGGGGGCACATCCCAACACGGTTTTCGACGATCCTCGTCGTATCAGCAACTTCAGAAAAATATCAGAAACGTCCGGAAACTAATTAATATTCCGTATATACCTCGTGAGTTCGGTGCGTCTAGTGCGAACAATATATAATTACACCGGCACATACATGCGTGTGTACAATACACACGCTGGAGCAGTACCTAAATATACATATTATATGCACAGCGCTGCGCACGGCTATCTGCACGAATCTTACACCCTTCACCCTTCTTAAGGCCTGTTACAAAATGTATAATAATGGTTATTACACGACATGACGAGTCTCCGTACCGTTGAAAATTTCCACAGCGTCGTTATCAAAAACGTAATTACAAAACAATTTATGTGCCATGTCATTAATTGGAATTATTGCGAAACAAAGTTGGTTCTTTGATCAGGAACAATCTATTTAGGCAGCCACTACAAACTGTACTCGAACATTTAATATTGTTAAAGTATCTTATTGTACCCTTACATAATATGTATACAATGGATAATGCATAGGTTCGCATATATAGGTTATGTGTATCTTCAAGTCACCTGGTCGATATGTATACATAGTTATGACTAATATATATCTACGGTATATATATAGTGGTAACCTTAGGTAATTATTATTGGCAGTGTGTTTTATGTTTTAATTGGAAGGACTTTATAGTTTTGGTTCTTTTTCTTTTTTTAATCGTCATCATTATAGGTAGTCCACTCGTTTATTTTTAGCAGCAGTTACTATTTTTTTCACACGCGCCGCAGGCCAATTAGCGCTGGACGCGTGATATTTTATATATATATTATATATTTCATGCACCTATACTTATAAACGAATTTAAATTAATGGCGATTTCGAAAAGGTATCCCGAATCTATTATGATAATTAATACGAGCACGGAGTTACATTTAATTGTAGTCAAAATCTTTTAATTTGCCGGAATACTTAGTTTTTAGTATCGTGTAAATGTAAAAATAATGTTTGTACTATGTACTACCATAATACCGTGAAAAAAAACGCACCTAGTTATGAAGCACAATATATTTTTGAATGCACGTCACAAGAACCATTTACGTCGGGATCGTCGTAAAGATAAAAACATTATAATAATATTATACTGGTATTTTTGCCGTAAATTAAATATACGCTAATGGGTCGTGTTCGTAGAAAACAGATATTTTTGTTTATTTCCCGTCATTATGCACTACCTTATTGAACAAAATAAGATAATGGTTGGGTCTTAAAAAAATTTAAAAACATGATTTTAATAAAACACATTCTGTCATGTACGTATATACCGAGTGAAGTAGAAAAAATTTGTTCTTTGAGGAAATGTAGTTGTTTGGTAGTAACGTTTCACATACGAAAACCACGCGTAAACGTTTCGTTTCATAAAAAATACGGGTTAAAGCGTAATTTAAAATTGTGAAATACAGGTCAAATCCAAAACTGCTCACGTTTTGTTCGCGAAAATACTAACGAATATTACGGGAAGTAATAAATGGCGAACTCGTCGTTTTTTTCTGTTAAAACTCAACCAATATTGTGTTCGTAGAAGCAGTTCCGTTTTCGTTAACAGAAAATTCAAAAACATAATATTATAAGACGCCAAAGCATCGTCCACGAAAGGAGACTTACGGTGTTTATGGTTTCATCACCGTATTAAGTTGAGGATAAGTTTATTTTTCTCAAGAGAAACAGAGGATTCTATTTAATGTGGCCACTGGTTAATATGGGCATATAGCGGTCTGGTCCCGATTCCATAGTGTATCTTAACAAGACTAAAAAAACATCGCTTAATGTGGGCAATCAAATCGGTTTATGGGGGTGGTTTTTCTTTTATGAATCGCCGATCACTTCAACGTATATCACACACAAATTAAGTAAAACTTATTTAACGCAGTTATCTTGACATCACAAGTTCTTCAGAGAAGATTTAACACCCCATGAAAACTGTAGGTATGTACTTTATTTAAACATTTTCTCGTCCACCATCGAGGACCGCGTGTTTTGTTCGTTCTCCCGACCTCTTATAATACAACTTATTACTTAACCTTGTTATAGAACATAATATTTGCAAAGTTGTCACAAAACATATTTGTTAAATCGATATTTGATACTCGAAGTATTGTTGACTATAACATAATGCATACTATTATGAACTACCTATATACATTTTTCGGCGAGTGGAAAAAATCGTGATTTTGGTCAATATAAAAACGCTGCTGCCAGACTCTTCATAACGTCAAATCGCTAAACAATCATGTAGTGTTCCGAAGTCAACAATCGAAAAACTTCTCAGAGAAGAAAACATCCACATGTGAAACTTTCAATTCAGACCAAACACGTGGGGTAAAAAAACGTGAAAGGGACTTAGGGACGGGAAAGATCCCGGAGTTGACGAGGTTTTGAATGAATGGTTTTCATTGATAACAAATCCCGGTGTTTCTGGGTCCACGTTGAAAGCCAAAGCCGATGAGTTATCACTGAAAATGGACAACGACTAACGAGCAGTTTATTGCCACTGATGGTTGGTTAAGTAGGCGGAAGAATAGGCACTACATCAAATTGTAACTTGTGCATAATACGGTGAACAATTATTTAGTATGAATTTATTTTCGTATTTTATTTAGCAGCAGTTTTAGATTCTGAGTGAAACGAGTATTATCATGATGAGCGTTTATTTTTCTATTTATTTATTCTTTGTGTCCGTGTACGCGATTTCGACCAGAAGGATTGCTCCAAATGTATTATGTGATAATCCGGTACTCTTCTAAAATTGAAAAATATTGTGTTTTTATCGTATTATCAATCACAGAAATACTTATCTCAAAGAGTGCGAATTGTCCGACCACGATGATTTCACACGGCTCGAGTTTAAGTGCTCGCAAAGGGTAATATTATTCCTCGAAAAACTATTTTCTCGCCGAGCGCATTAAACATGACATTTAAAATCGTACACTTATCCTGTTCAGGGGCGCGTCATTCTTCGTTGCGTTGCGGCAGCCTCTTGCAGGTCAACACTTTTTTATCCTTCCTCCGGCATCGTTTTCATATTTGCAGATGGCCTCGAAAAATTAAATAAAAAAGTAGTTAGCGCAGCAGCACCGCGCGTCTAATGTGTAATAATAATACGACGTAATATTGTATCATTTATCATATTTCGTTTGTCATCAGTCATCGCGTACATTAAGTTTCGTAACAATTGCGTTGCGTCCGCGACCGAATCGCGACCGATCATGAAGACGAAGCGTCCGAGCAGCGGCCGGTGTTCGAAAAAGAAAAAAATGAAATTTACGCTTACGGTGGCCCCGTAGCACGCGTGTAATATAATAGGCGAAAAAACGTTACAAAACTCGACTTTGAAACGTTCGGGGACACAAAAAGGTGTTTCGTTCGCAGACCTTGCCCTCCGGTACTTGAGTAACAATATTGACATTATTCTTAGCTCGCATACAATACGCGGTCGCACGTAACGCGATAATAACAATTTACAATATTAATAATTAATAGTCGTACATTATCGTGTAACTGCAGTTACGCGTGAAGTTAGCTCACCGCGAGAACGATCACGGCGTACAGCCATAGGAGAACGCGGTCAATTTCTCATGTCGTCAGTATTATTATTAATATTGTCTACTATTACAAGAATAACAAGTAAAATCTGTCCTGCGCGCGCACTATAAGCGAATATGATCGGATCAAACGAATTAACAACACGAAAATGACTGCATTATCATACACCATGTATGCAGTGATGTAACCCTCCGACGATGACATATCTTAGAACACAATAAATATTATATTCCATTTGTAGAGTACATTCAAAAAGATAATACGGCTACGAATTAATTATCGGGTTATCGTTTATTTATTTGTTATTATACGTTTCATTTGTTCGCCTAATTTTTTATAATTTTATAAAAGGTCGCGGTCACGCGGAAACAAAAAACTAAATATATAAACAAATAAAAACAACAATGCGCGGTAGTCGTCCGCGTATATGTTGATTTGTACGCTGTTAATATTTGAATATTGATTTGATCGCGTGTATTTTAACCGTGGCATATATAAGCTCCAACTAGGTATATGACTTTAATCCGACGACGACGACGACGACATAATACGCGTTGTTGTTATTACTATTATTACCCGAAGCATCAGTGGCGTGCTTAGGGTTTTTTTTTCCCGGGGGTGGGAAAGATGTCTAACCATTACTATGATAATCACCCTAATAACGAGGCTTACATATTTTTATTGCGACTCATTTCGATCCACGTGAATACGAGGATAAAACGTGTTTACTTCTGTCGCTTAGTTTTGAGAATTTTAAACATTCGTAAACTACTAGAAGTGAAATAATAATTAAAAAACACTTTCGGGTAAAATAAAAGCTCGAGAGGCAATCGAGAAATCCACGTGGGCTGGGGGTGGATGAATATACCGCCGATAAACTGTCATACGGCGTACCCGTAGGACTGTGAAGTGCGGCGAACTATAATATTGTCTAGCGTTAAACGACGATCGGAAAAGTTGAATGACCCAGTTCGGATTAGCATATACGCGACATGCACTGTTGCGCGAGAGCACAGAGCCGTTTTCCGAATCGAAAAATACGACGAGCTTATCATGATATCGCGCAAACGTTCGTGGACTATATTGCATTATGTACGTGTACACAGGTACGTGGGTTAAATTATTATTATTATGGCGGGCACGACATTGTTTCCCGGCCAACGACATAATGAACTCTGAGCCCTACGGCTAAATGATGTATTACGATTTTCGAATCGTATAATTTATGTTTACAGTTCTTTCTTTATGGCGTCGTCTTCCCTCCACCTCCTCCTCCTCCGCCGAAGCGAATACGTAAAATAATGGTCGCACATTGTAAAATTAAAATACCACCCACTGACTCACCGACTCACTGATCACCGTACAGCCAATGCTATCATACCGATTCATTTGAAATGCTGAGGTACTACACTACGTAATGTAGGTTGTGCCCTAGGAAAGAAGGATTTTTCAAAAATCGCACTTTTAAGGATCGAAACAGTTTTGGGTAGTTTCGAAAATATTTTGTTTAACGTGTTTATTTTTTTATTTTGCGGGTTTAATAAGTACATGTAAATTAAAGCAGTAGGAACGAATAAAAAATAAAAATCTTTAGAATATTGTAACACTTTTTTTTTTTTTAAATCGAAATAGTAATTGCTGTAACCTAAGATAATAAAATGTATCTCGGCCGAGTGATTCGCATATATTTTATTATAATATTGTGATGACAATATACAAATCGTGATCGCAAACGCTGTACAGCGGGCGTGGAATGTGGATACAGTTATAGGTGGTAGAGAACTACCTATAAACGTTACTACATGAGGAATATGATAGAATAAAATATTAAATCCTATGAAAAACGCTTTTTATTATCTATACGATTTTAATATCATTCATACGATATTATTCGTACATTTACCGACAAACGTATTGTACACGTTTATACTTATGACTAGGGAACGGATTTAAATGCTCTAAAAAACAAGAAAAATGCCTTAAAAAAATACGATTTAATGCCTTAAAAAAATGCTTTAACATCAAAAAAATGCACTAAAAAACTTTAAAAATGTATTTATATTCAATAAAAACACAATTTTGAATTTAAAACTTATAAAAAAAAAACACATTACTATGAAAAATCTGATAAAAAATATTTAAATACAATAAAACTTTAATAAATTAACTCTAAATTATCTTCTGTACAATTTAGATAAATAGCTTATCTTATCTTTACCTTAATGCGGGTAATAATCTGTTGTAACTTGTATGTATATATTTTGTGTCTACACGTGTCAACAATAATTTGGTAATTTCGTAACATAAAACATATTTAGGTATTTTTATTTTTTTTAGTATGAATGTTGAAAAGATGTTGAAAAAATGACTTAAAAACCATAAAAATGCACTAAAAATGTCAAAAAATTCTCTAAAAATGTAATAAAGTCTTAAAAATGCAAAAAATGCAAAAAAATGCAAAATAAAAGTTACATTTTTTAATTCCTTGATGTATGAAATGAACTTTTTGCTTGGAAACCAATGTTTTCGGACATTCAGAAAAAAATGCAATTTGCATTCAAATCCGTTCCCTACTTATGACGTTTCAGATAATTTTTCGGTCGTTTTTCGACGCGTTTTATTATCACGCGCCCGATAACATAATAATACCATTATTATTATATGGATTGGAACTCGCACACAGTTCGCCTATTGATTGAACACCAAAAGAAATAATGATATAAGCCATAGGTTCCCAAACTGTGCATCGCGTTAAATTTTAATATTCATAAATTTTCTTATTCTTAACAGAAGATATGTAATATTAGATTACTATAAATACGAGTACTTTAATCAGTTATTATACATATGGGTAAAAAAATAAAATATACATTTTACGCGCAAATACGAGTAACTGTATGATACCGTATTTTCCGTAGTGTTTATACTATTTGTGTTTATTGCTTTTCGTCGATGTCCAAATTTAGTTTTGTTATAAATGAAAAAGTGCAAAAAAGAGTTCATTGATTATGGTGAGTGGTCGAACTTGAAAAAAATGTCCAAGGCGAGACGTTCCATGAAAAGTTATGAAGCAGATATAAACGATTAATATTTGAACGCGTCGAGCGTCCGAAAGCAAAACTACCGACGATTTATCGTGAAAACACGTACCTATTACAATACCGTTTGGCACCACCGTGAGACGTTGGTCTTGAACGCGCGGAGACTATAAACACGCGCGTGTAGCATTACTAGTGGCATTACAATAATAGTAATGTATGCATCGACGTGTACACAGGCCGAAGACAAAGCGCGGTGTATTAGCCGTCGTTAAATAATCACCTGTAGCAAGGTTATAACTTATAACCATTTGGGCTTACTTCTTATTTTTTTTTTTATTATTATTATTCCTATGTTACGCGCATCGTGTGACACGAGCACGAGCAGAGTACGTACTATGAGAAGTGTACGTCAACACTCGCACGAATTGTCAACATTTTTTTCCTATTATTATTGTTACGCCTAGCGTGCGCGCGTACCTGTGTACATACTATAACGGTAGATACGCGACTAGGTACGGGCGATGGTCAAAACGTACAAACAATAATCATCCGAGGTGACGATAAACCGTTTCAATCAAAACCGTCGTCTGTTCACCCGCTGTTACACTGCTCGTGTAAAATGTGTATAATACGAATAATACGCGAATAATACAGCTTCAAGGACGTAGGATATTATGATTCCGTGTACGGCGTACAATGTTAAACGGTGCACAGTTTCGAGTAAAAACAGTACGGCAAAACAACACGTATGATGCGGCCACGGACGCACGCACGTTGTACGTACACATCTGTAAGACAAAAAAGGCTATCGGATCGCGTTACAATTCGGTGAAATGTTTAATTTCAATATCAAAACAAAAGTTCACGGTCGTCTAGGACAGTGGTTTTCGACCTTTTTCTTATCGCGACCACGACAACATTTTATGTTTTTGTAATGCGAACGCTTCAAAGGATTTTTTTTATCCATCAACATTTAATTTCACTACCGATAAAATATTTGCAACGTATAAAGTTTTGATTCATTTTCATTTAAAAATCTATTAAATTATAAAACATTATTTTATTTTTTAATGTATTCTTAAATAAATAATTTATAAATAAACTTTATACAAAACTAAATAAATAAAATTTAAAAATGTGTTTTTTGTTATTCGCGTATCAATGGGAAACTTGAGCATGAACTTTTGATGTTATTGATCCCATTTTACATTTTATGATAGAGACTGCTACTCTTAAGTCTGAGTCCACATTTAATTTCGTCCGAAACTTTTTTGTTTTTTTTTATCAATGTAAGAGCCGAAAGTGCTGTTTCACACAGGTAAGTAGAGGAAAATGTTAGAAGTATTGATATAGTTATGTTTGAAGGTTCTGGGTGTTCTGATTCTATAGAAATCCAAAATTTATCACTTGTAATTTCATTAAATATTAAACGCAAATGTTCATAGGAAGGTAACTCGATTATTTCCTCTTTCATAATTAAACTTAATTGACAATCCATTTCATTTAAATTAATAGAAAATGAAGTTCTTGTCTATCCTAATTTTTTTCTGGATTTTTTTCAAACCGGGAGTTAAATTTTTTTCTAAATTACCGAGATGGTTATAAAATGTCTTTTATTTTTTCAGTATCTATTTCGCTGTCACTCACAAATTCTGAAAAACATTTCAAAGTTTTCATTATAAATATATAATTAATTCATAAATTAATTTTTTTTTTTTGAAAGCACCGATTTCATCGGAGATAGTTAAAATATTTGTATTTTTAACTTGAAGACTTCAGTTTAAGATAATTCAACTTGTCAAGAATATCGACAAAGTAACTTAAAATCGCTAACCATTTTTCATTTAAAAAGTGATCCCAGATCCCATTTAATTACTGGGTATCGTATATAATCTGGAATTTAGTGCTTTTGATTTTATACATTTAATAACCTTAATAGCATCTTGTAGTAATTATTCATTGACAAATAGTTCAAGTCTTTTAGCTACTAAGGCTTCCATATGAATTGTGTGGTGAAATTTCGTTAACTTAAGCTCTAAAGCTTTTCTCTGACTCAGTAAGTGCAGCTGTACCATTTGTACAAATGACGTTACACATTGACCACGAAAGATGATTATTTTCAAAAAAACAATCAAAAAGGGTAAATATGTCATTACCAGTGGTTCTAAAGTTCGACAAAATAAAAAGTATACTAAAACGTCTGCTTTATAATTATTATACCCGACATACACACGAAGTTGAGAAAAGTTAGAGATATCTGTAGATTCGTCCAGTTGCATTGCAAAATAATTACTTTGCAATCTATTTAAAAGTTATTTTAATATGTCATCAGATGTGTTCGAAATCCGACGTTCTGCAGCGTGATCAGATAATGGAATTCATTTTAAATCATTTGCATCGTCGTGCATAGCCATTACAACTTCTGCAGCAGCTGACAAGACAAGAGATTCGCCAAAGGTTTTTTTATTTTTGCTATTAAGTATGAAACCTCGAATGATGCGATTAATGATTTTTGTGAAACAGTAGAAAATGTACAAAAACCTATTTTTCGAACCTTTAATGCATTTTCGTGTCTTTTAAAAAGATGTTCATCTTTATTACGAAATTGCGTATGTTTCGTTTCTAATTGTCGTTTAAGTTTAGAATGTTTAGATACTTTCGGAAGCCAATACACTAGAAAAAAACATATTGCACACTAAAAACGATACTCACATTTTTCTTCGATAAAGTAAATCCAAATTGTATATAATGATCTTGATATTTACGTTCTTTATTTTTTGGTGCTCAATTTTTTTTTTCAATTCTTCGTTGATAGGTTGATTGTAGTTTAGACGGTTTAATTGTTTTTATTTTCACAACTAATAGAATTTGAAGGTCGTTTAATTAAAAATGTATGCATATTGAAAAAAATCACAGCTAATAAAAACGATTAACAATAGTATAGTAGTTCTGTACCCAACACAATTGATTTTATATCGCGGTGGAACACATGCAACAGTACTCAAATAACGACAAGGTAAGTAAATCACATATATTATGGAAAATTTAATAATCTCTCGTCAGATAAAATCTAGAAATCTAAAATTATGCTATTCAATACGTTATCCGATTGTTGTACCGTAAAAATAATTAACTTCATTTTGTTTTTAAAACAATAAAGTTTCAAACTATGATAAACAATTTTGTTCATTATTCTTGGCGATCCCTAGATTATCATTCGCAACCCCCGGGTTGGAAACAACTGATCTAGAAGACAGTTCCGCGATCTTGGAGTCGTCCAACTAATGGTTTTATAATAATTATTATTTCTGTTACATTATGCAAGATGCAACTACTATAAATTTGTGCTTATTAGGGATTGCTATATAATCAGCAGTGAGAATTTATAGTTTTTTAATATTTAATTATTTAATTTTAAATATCAGAATGGACAAAATCGTTGAAAACTAGGTTAAGTAAAATAACTAGTATTACAATTTTTGTAAATTAGGTCTTTTTTTTAGTTGGTCATTATTATTAGGTTCAAAAATATAATTATAATACTAAAGAATGTTATGATAATTTTGCATATAAATGAGAGAAGACCAAATAATAAATGTCTTCGGTGGTGGACGTGAAACGTTCATCATCGAATATAAATATGTTTAATAAAGTGTTTAGCATATTTCTCGGTTGTGTTTCAAGTCACTTCTGTGATTTTGTGCGATTACTGTGTAGGACAATGATTTACGTTATTTCAAGTTTTACCTTTATTTAATTTTTGTGCGTTACGTCTGTCGTTAAGTGATCGGCGTACACGACACTATATACGTATCATTAATTTCTTTCCCCAGCAGTTTCGGTAACCGTTTACAGCGCGACAGGGAAACTACCTTATTTTAAAAATGAATAACACAAACAGTACAAGCGATGACAGCTCAATTATTTTTTCCATGTTAAGAGAGACGTTTAAAGTTTTTATTTATTATGCTTAAAAAATGATGTCATCAGCGGTCTAGCATTGCAGAATAGTCGGGTTTTTAAGTTTCTCTCCACTCTTTCCAGCCAATCAACCGAGTACACCTATGTTGTCGATAGCAGCTTTACTATTGTTCTCCAGTTGAGCCGGCGTGCTCCGTGGGACCGAGGGATTTCTTAGTTAGCCAAACAAAAGATTCATCGACGGTGTGCGCCGAACTGAACCCACATGACGGAAAACGCTGGATAAACCACACTATTTTGAATGAACGACACCCACACTTATCGGAAAAAATGTCATCGGTATAGAGGACGCGCGTTTCAAATAACGAATTTACCCTGCGGCACCCTGTATACTTATATTTCGTCGATCTTCATTTTTTTTCACGCGTCCTCGTACATGCATACGCGGATTAAGGTTTTGATCTAGTGTACTCATTATTTCAATAACACGAGCACCAGTCAATTCCAGGTTCGGCCATGACCCGTCCCAGCCCGCCACTGCTGCGGGACGTGTCTTATTCATTTCTGATAGAAATAACGACATAGTTCTGTTGCGTGGTCGCGCCCACGAATAAAACACTTATTTAATCGGTCTCAGGTGGTATTAATTGGTTCGCAGTGGCATTATTACCCTTTAATGTTATAAATATTTACCTTTGTGTAATAAGAGGATGACGAAGACGGCCTTGTTGGTGTAAGAGCAGACGAGTAAGACGTTAATTGTGTGTTGATATTAAAGTATTTATGAATACAGTGACAACATTTTACCGATAAATAGTCCTCACTATATGTCGTTTTGCGCATAATATTTTTTAACTTGATACAGTAGTTTTTTTTTTTTTATCAGTTGTCAATAGTTTTCAACAGGTTCTACGTTGTTACAAGGTTTTCTATAGACGTTTTGTGTAACGCTCCTGGGCTATTCAAATATGAATGTTTATATAGCTATACTAACAAAGAGAACAAGTAATAAAGACCAAACAATTTATAATAATTTTATTTTAAATGCATCGCTCGAGAAACTTAGTATTATACATTGAAAAAGACATAATAAAACACTCTACTTTTGTAAGTTTTTTGTCAAAGTTACGGTTTTTTTTTCTTTTTTTAAAGTACCTCTGTATAGTACAACAATAGGTTGAAAATAGAGTAAAATTATTTTTGTCTAATCACTAGCGTATAAATTCGTATTTTTTTTTTTATTGTATAGGTACACATTTCGGTAAGTATAACCACGGGGATATTGTTTTTTTCTTTAATACGATAAGCAATGTTTTTTAAATGTAAACACACATCGTTTAAAGTTTGTTTCGTACGTACGTGGACCACGTGGACCACACCGATACAATGTAACAGCGTAACAAAATATCAGGCGAGTACATACTCGTACTTATACCCGCAGCCCCGGTGAGCGTGCACCTACCTACTTCAACGAAAACGAAAAATGCGATTCAGCGTGTACTTTAAAATGTACGTGCGTCCATTGTCCATACGCGGGAAACCTCGAGCGAGATCAAGTCGTACACATCAAAAGACGTACGGGTATTCGCTATCGTTATGTTATCTGCATATTTATGTATTTATTTCGCGCAACTTGAAAGCAAACTCTGCAAATTAATTTATAGGTAAGTATTTACGTTTCCACGGGGGGACCGGGGGGAGGGTAATCACCGAACAAGGCAGCGTCAAGTGCTCCGCAGTGTCGTTTGATCATTGTTATCTCACGATGTAAATTATGCATTGTATTGGATCAATTAGATTAGAACAGTAGTTCGTTATTAATTCGAAATTATTTTCGAAAGACTTGCATGTTCGTTTGAGCACTTAGAAATAACCGCGACCATACGGACCCAAGGACGACACTCTTGTGACCAATAATTGACCTGGGTTCACGATGGGAAACAAAGAATCATTTTCATTACGTGCGAGAACCATTTACACTTTACAGTATTATTATGTGGTGTTGGTGAAACACATCGTACCACGCGCGACTCTTTTTAAAATGACCAGTGACCCCGAACCCGACCCATAACCTTCCACCTCCTTCGGAAAAGTGATGTTATCTTTAAGGATAATTATTGTTCCACTGTATAATACCTTAACAAAAAATGAACAGCAAACATCACCAAGAACTGTATTATATACTTATAAGTTATAACTTAACTATCTTTAACAATGTTTGTACGCACTTACGTTGTGCTGGTAGCACAAACAAGTATTCACGATTTAAATTAGTTCATTGCCGTTCTGGCTCTTGTTAATAGCATAAGAAAAACCGTCAAGAACTTCACAAAATCGGTGAAGTAATAGAATTGGCTATCGATCGTTTTTCATTTTATACAAAATACACAGTGAAATAAATTTACCTGTATGGTGAGAGTATTTTTATCAAAACGTATATGCTTAAGTACATATTGCTCTGCGAAAAAGCTTTACGCACGTATCGCGTTGTCCGTACTCGGACAAGATTGGCAAAACGTTTCTTTGGACTTCATACTTGTATATCAGTTGGTATTCAGGCTACGAAAATCGAACGTACAACTTAAACTAAGTACTTATACACTTTGTGGACAAATATCGTTGAAGCTCAATATAACTATTATTGAATTAAAATCTTTCAAACGCGTGCATCCAACGTATCCTGGTGACTTGATGTATTTATTTTGTCGTCATATTCTTTTTACTGTTTCGCTCCTGATTTATATTATGGTAAACACTTACTTGTGCATTGGCTGTCTCGACTAACAATTAAACCAAACTGGACTACAATTATAATGAATCTAGATTCAATCCAGGTTCAAAGAGGGTGAGGTCAAATTTAAAAAGTAATGATTACCGTTTAAGTTTGTTGAACATTGTACCGAGAAAAATAACCACTTCACCACAACAATCACTGGTCGAATAACAACGGTTGGAGATATCATTTATAGTTTTTCGAACTATGAATTAGTTATGTAAATTGATTAACTTATGATTTTTCAACATTTGTTAGGCTTGCATAAAATTTTTTTATAATATTTAACGGTCCTAGTAATTTTAATAGTGAACAAAAAGTATATTTACTCGTATATATAAATTATACACACATACGTATTAAAACATATAATTTTATTTTTATTTTTTTAAATAAGATTAAATTATAATTACTCACAATGTTAAATCCATTTATTTTTTCACTTGGAAAACCTGTCAATAATGTCATCAACATTCATATAATAATGTCTCCATGGGACATCTGTATACCAGTTTAGCGTTCTTCCCGCATTCGGGATCGTCAAACCCATACAATTAAATAATAATAATGATTACAATATCATCACAGATGAAGGGATCGCTGACATTATCACATTATAAAATATTCTGTGTAGTATTATTATGATTGTTGTATGAAAATAGGAACATTGAATATTATAATTCATAATTATTACCGTGATTACAAAATATACTTAGGCATAAACTTATTGTATCAATTCGTATTTAAATGGTTCAAACATGAATGACTGTTTATATAACATGATTAATAATCATTGATTAAAGAAAAAAAAAATGAATATCGATAACGTTTTTACATCAATAGTATCTAGCCGGAGGAGTTTTAAGAATTATTTGGTAGTGCAACACTAGTTCGTCGAATCTTGTAATAAAAACAGTTGATTTTGTTTATCCAGTGGTAATTACAAAAAAAAAAATTCTATATATTAAATCGCAGTACACGAAAGTATAAACGTACATGTATAAATTGTACAATTATGATTTCTGCTAATCATCATGTTCGACTACAATGATTGATGATATTTATTTATTTTTTTATAGCGAGCTTTACAACATACGATATACGTATGTACATGTAATATTATTATGATGAAAGCAATTAATATTATTATATTTAAGCATGTCATGAGCTTACCGTTGCGCAGTCGACGCTCTTTATAGGGCTCACACAAAAAAACGAACCAACGTGCATGTATGACAATGATGCAATGTTCGTTATGAAATTTCAATGCGAATTGATTTCCAACGAGAGAAACCACTGCGGGTTAACACATAAACACGTGTACGGTACTAGTTTTCTCTAGAAATCATGATTGAAATCGAGTACCTACATAATATATAATATGTGTGTGTCCCACACAGTTACCGATTAGGCACGTGCATGAGCACCCATCGCGGGGGAAGGTACGTACCCCCCCCCCCCTCCATGGAAAAAATAATATAAACTCTTCATTTAATAAACATCATTATAATAAATAATATTATAGTGTATGGAACAAAAAAAAAATGTACAGTACTGTTGCTTGTATTTACGATTATATTTCTCTGTCATTATTAAAATTTCTGAAATAACGTTAAACCTGTATTTACTCCACGCCGTCGGTTATCATTTTTTGTTCACTTTTACCCGTGTATATCTGAGCTTGAAATAATATTGATACAATAAGTACAATAGATTTTCTTTTTTATTAAAATCTTTGAGCAAAACTAAAAATGCAAAGCGCGCAAACTATTGGTTGGAAAAATGAAAACTTATTTTAAGATAATTTTTTAAGCAGTATCGATATTTTATAAACTGCCAGCGAATCTTTAAAGGTTTGATTCGGTTCATGTTTTCTTAGTCCATTCGAAAATCCTACGAGAAATAAAATGAAGTCATGCGTGTGTTTTGATTTAACGGAATGAATTTAAGAGAAAAAACGTAAAGGACTATTCGACGAAAGGATATTTTATAAACATTTTAAATACCTACCAATAAGATATTTATATATTCCTTTGATCCATCCCATGAACCTCACGATTTTACAAAATGTTTAAGTTTCTTCGCATTTCTTTAAAATATTAATATTTACCTGTAATCTGGCAAAGACGAGAACATTCTGTGCTATTATTATTTCTCTGCACGTACATTTCGGCTGGAATAAGAACAATGCATTTTTTTAATTCTTTTGTAATTTTTATAATATATACGATAAGCTCAAATGCACCGTCAAATGTCTTTCGGAAAATACATATTATATTACGTTATTGAACAAAGAAGTTTACTTGTTGTACTTGAATGTTGAAAAATCCTTTTTGTTACTATCTCTCTAATATTTGTGTGTCTGTGTGTTTCTTTTTAAATGTTTTGAATAAAATATATGTCTAATCTTACAATTTAATTTATTGTTTTATTTCAAGCTCTGTGCATGTATTCTGTATTATTTTACTGCATGATAGATACGTGTGACATTATTATTCGTTTTAATACAAACAATATAGTATACATTCAGACAATCAATATTTACATCACATACGACCTTCACTTATTCAAAACTTTTTTTTTAACTCATATGACCGCCATTAAACGTACACGAACTCCGGATACGATGTGACGGTGAAATAACCAACTCTAAGTTCCAGTGTTGCGACTGTTAGAATTTAAAGTGTCATTACTGTTATACAAAGGTACGCCATTAAAAATAGCGATACATGTATCGTATTGCGTAGTCTGGATTTGATATACCGAAGAAATGTTATTTTAGCATAATTTTGTTGTTTTTAACTTGGACGTTACAAAAAATATCACATTCACAAAACGATTACTATATCCACGGTGGTATATTATACAATATGTTCACCGAAATAGTCTACATATTTATATATATATATATATAAAAAAAGCTACTGGTGCTTACTTTTTTCAAAGGCTTTCTTTTTTTGGATTTACCCTTGTGAAAACCACCAGCGACTTGGAATAATAATATGCTTTACAGTTAAGTTAAAATAACTAGTTAAAAATACTTAATACTTAAGTACAGTTTACGTTTGATTTCCAGTCGTAAAGTAAAGGTGGCATAAAACTTTGTAAGATTTTAACTGTCCCGAGGAGAAAAGAAACGCTATCTAAAAATATAAACTTTAGCTCGACGTTTGTACAGAAACCAAAACTACATTGTACCGAAATAATATTTTAAGTAAATACACACAATGTATTTTAAGGGCTGGCTGAAAAATTCAACAGAAATGTTAAGTATTTATAAAATCCTCTGATTCGGTGAAAATATAATACTGTAAATATTGAACAACTTGTTTTTTCGCTAAACATTGTGCCCGACGACCCGGCGGAGTAATAATAATAATAATAATAATGATAACAATACTGATCTATGCGTTCGACTTTCTGGCAATATGTTTTCCGTGCGCTGCCATTACAATTCGCCCCGTAGACAAAAAGCGTAGGTGCCCCCGCGGTAACCGGTGTTGTAGCTACCTATATAGCGCTCATTTGAACAGTTTTCAAGTACCTACCAGAAAATATAGTCGAGTTCGTTTCGCGAATACATTTAGATAAAACTAATAGTTGGTTAATGTATACAGGACTGGATAAGATCTGAGTCCTGTTTGCGCGTTCCGCGGTATTATTATGTACGTGTAAAGACGTTAAGACGTCGCGGAAACTTTGTAGCAACTTGAAACGCCGAGTTCTCCTCGAGCGCGGGTGAAAATGGATCCATTTCACCCGGATAAAAATCGACGCGATTCCTGACTTGGAAAAATGTGTCACCGAATCCGACGCGGGACCCGACGTAATGCGCGGCGAACGGAATATCCGCGTACAGCACGTGTATTATTACAATAGCAATACGCGTACACGTACGGAACGCTGCGCTCGTTTTTTGGTTATTTCCCCGTCGACGAGAAATGGATTTAGTTTTATTTATTCCACGACGTTGGAAATGATAGTACCCACCGGAAAAAAAAAACAAAAAACACGCGACACTGTAAAACGTTAAACTTTGTCCGGTCATAATACTTGTACAGCGAAGCGAATGGGATGATAAAATATATTCACTGATCTTCGAAATCTTTTAGAACTGCGACGGTACAAGTATGACGATAAAATTAGTAAACAGCAATTTCATTCAAACAAAATGCTTATTGATATTTATTCTCATAAGTTATAATATACGTATTGCTTTTATGTTTCATAACGAAACGCGTAAAACTGACATTCATTTTATTCAATATTCTTCAAATGTATTTACGAGTCAACTTTGTTTACCATTCAAAGTAATAACTCTGTTCCTGCAGTGTAAATAGAAAATTTCAATTTTTTCGCCATACCCTTGAATTTCACACAGCTCACGATGAATATTATAGTATTATATATAAAATATGTATTTGATACAAAAAATGCAATTTGTATTTTTATAGAGTTTCCTACTGTTATTGTTTACGACCCGAAACACCTGCTGATTGTGATTTATGGTACGAAAATAAACGTTTACTTTCCAAATAAAATACAAAACAAACATCTTATTCAAATATTGTATTAAGAATTTTATAAATATTTATTATACCATTTTAAAATATCGTAATATTTGTATGACTGCGTTATTGCTTTTTTCTCTCTAGCTCGCAAGGTTTGGCACCTATTGAGAACCAGACGACGAATATTTATTGTTATTTAAAAAAATGTTTGGCATTGAAAGCGATAATTTGCTGTCTTTGTTTATCACACGCGTCACATACAAGGATTTCGACGTTTTCAATTGCCAACGTACCGGTCTCGATCTATTGATGCAATAAACATTTTGAAAACGGATTTAAATTTTTCGGTTATTCTACTCGAGAGCGACTTTTTAAATTTTTTCCCCTATTAATCTAAATCGATTTTTGTGAAGTTCACAACGTATTGGCAATAGTATTCAAAGTATGCATTTTCAATTCAATAAATAAACAAAACAAACAAGTAGATCCCACGTTATAATTAACAAAAAAATTACACGCAAGTGTCGCAAGTAATATGGAAATTAATAATTTATCGTTTGCAGCATAATGTCGAATAGGGTAAGTATCGTTGTTCAGTGCTACACAAATATTTTGGTATGATAACAATTTAATTGCAATGCCCACTTTATTACGTTTGCTGCTGGATATAAGAAGAACGAAAACATTTAGCTTGAATGATTAAAAATATATCTACTAGAAAATCGAACTGGACAGTGTTAACAATATAGAGCTGAGATGGGCAACATTAAGTGAGTATAAGGCCAGTTTTTAGACCTTTAAAATCTAGCGGGCCACAAAACGAAAACAAAAACAACAATTGAACTGCACTTAACAAAATAAATATAAGCTATGGCCATGTATAGCATTGAATATAGAACGTGGATAAACGTTTTCTCAATATTTTATCAAATTAATTTTGATTTCAAACATAAGTGTTCAATTTTGAAAGGTAACGCGGGCCAGATTAAAATGGTTCACCGGTTGCCAGTTGCCCACCTCTGATACAGAGGGTCGTTGACACCCACTATGTCCCCTGATACGCGTTGAGGTTAATTGAAACGGTGTTTGTCAATTTCGCCGAATTCTGGAAACTACTTGTGTTATATTCATCATCTGTGCGCCTGAAGTATTTTAAGTGTATCGAAGAATAATAATTGTAGTTAAAAATAAATTTACAAAAAAAATCTTTAAGTTTATTTTCCGTTATAATTTATTACATTACGTTCGTCGCAACTTGACGTGTCAAGTTTATACGTTTCTAAAAAAAAAAACGTACTGATAGACGATGAACAAATTAAAAATAGGAAAAATTTAATTATACAGATTTTTTATACATGCACCATATTACTTTATAATGTCGGTCTTAACATTTTTTTTTTGCGTTTGCGTTTGCTTATTCTTTTCGTACATTCAAACATGATAAGTCATATACTACGAAGCCACAGAAGTTATACGTAGGGTCTGGCGATGACACATTTTAGCGGAGGCATATGCTGTTGTGACAGACAATGTGAGAACCTGTCTCGCTGTTGACATAGCAATATGGTGACTCATATAGTGATAGTATAACGTCCACAGGACACTACTTATAGAACTTATGGAAATCTTAGATTTTAAAACTTAAATGTGTTATACTTAAATAGGTGCGTAGCCGTGTTTTGTGACAAACCGTGAAAAAGCCGATGTCTATTGTTTTGGTCCATGCTAAGAAACCACAAAAGATAAGAGGACTGTTACCGGGAATTATGTATAATTAAGTATGCCTATTATAATGTGCAATAGATAAAACGAACGTGAACAATGCCCTTCTACAAGTAGAACTTCATATTAATGAGCCATCAATTATTGTATTAAGAAAAGCGAAGCATTTTGATGACATGTCGAGTAATCAACTTGATTTTAATGCTAAAAAATATGAAATTTGTAATGCCGTGTTCAGTGTTGATCCATAAATGCTAGATTCTATCGTATGAGAATAAGTTTAACATTTTGTTTGATCACGAAACTATTTCAATTCTTAAAGCTTTTATGTTGAAAAAAAATACATATTATTATTGTTTATTATGAATTTTACAAAGAAAAGTAAACTTATTGTTTAACTTATTGGTATTAATCTATTACATAGTTTATAAGACTGGGAATTTCGTGCAATATAATATAATAATAATAATAATTTATTTTTTTTAATTCTGCATAATAACTTGATCCAAATGTCCCACGCGTTATTGTCGTCGATAGAAATATCTATGCCATCTAAAAAGTTATTCATTTAGATAACGAACAATCAGAAGTGTATTAAAATATCACGCCTGTTATTAATTTGACTTGTATATACATAAATTACAAAAATTCCAATGTTTCCAACATCGCTACATGGAGGTGCATAAAAATAACAATATTATAATAATTTTCTACGATTAAATATTTACAAACATAATTTTAAGTATTGTATTATATTCTCAAATATTCACTAACATACTACATTTTTATATCTCCAAAAATGTCTAAAATAATAAATATTATAAAAGTTTGAAAAATTTGTTTGGACAATTCTGGCGATTTTGCTCAATAAAATAATGTATATAAATGAACGTATCAGTTTCGGTAAAATATTTATATAAGATAAATGTATCTGTTTTCGTTAAATATTTATTTAAGATAAATATTTAGATACCTTGTAACTATTTACCTAGATAAGATAAAAGATGAACAAATAATTATACAGATAAGGTCGAACAATTGTTATATAAATAATTAAAAAAAAAAAAATAGCTGAATAATATTCGATGTAAGAAACAATGTGTTCCCTATACTTCCCACTAACAAATAACAAAGTTTTCATAGCCACGGGGCACTATAAAGTGAGCATGAAAAAAAAAGTTATGGAAAACATTAAAAACATTGAAATAATAGATATCCAATTTTAAGCATTTTTACGGAAAAAAGAAGGAGTGAGCTTAAACATCACCTTGTAGAATAAGTACCGAAAGAATGTTTATTTTAAATTTAAATTATTATTATTTTTAAGAAAAACTGTTCGTAGACCAGCGTGGATTCGCGAAAGGGGAAGAGATCGGAATACTCGTATTTCCTGTTTTTCTCTATGCACCATCATTGTACTTGGAACTAAATTAGATTTCGGGGATAAGACTTTTGTCTAATCTAATTGAAAATTTTAGATTCTCCAATGCTTAAAATGCTTTAAATTGTAATGTTGAAAGTACTGTTTGAAAAAAAAAAATGTTTTCCAAAAATTTAAAAATGGCTACAATTTATTATTCTAAATATTTGACCAGAGAATAAACGAGGATTTGTCTGAAGAAACTTCTCTCACTTAAATCTAGTGAAACGCATGTAAAAAAAGGTGGACACATCGAATAATAATGCACATTCGAGTGGAAATCTCATTGTTCTCAAAATTATATCGGAAATAGTGTGGTGTTAGTATAATATTGTACTTGATAGCAAAATTATCATTAAAATATCTAAAAAAAATATATATAGTGTGGTACCAAAACGAATGGCATTACTTTTCCGGCCTGTCGGTACTCGATTCCGTGATCTTACACGCCGATCACTTTTTGCAAACATCAAGAACAACTCGATTACAGAAATATTTTTACTTCTCCGACAACTGACAACTGAATATCATCCGCTCTTCAATGCGAACACTGGTCAACGATTCTAGAGTAGACGGGTTCATTGTGTTTTTTCGTTTTCAGCCACCAATTACCGCAAAAACTGTAAATTCATTCTCCCTCGATGGACGGTAATTTATGGGCTTTTCAAACGCCTGGACGACGTAACTGACTATCATCATTTATTCTCCGCATTTCGTGTGTAAAAATATGCATCGTTGAAATGGTATAATTATTATTACTTCATGCACATTTCTCGGTGCAGTTACGTGGGTCCAGGGACTATTCTCACCACTCAGATCTGAAAATGAAAAAATGAATAATAATAATTTCAAAAACAACAGGAGTCACAGGCAGTATGGAAACGCGCGTTTATTCGCTATGTAAATAAATATAACTAATAAAAAAAAATCCCAACATCTTTTGTCCATTCGTATTCTAATATAATACGACCGGGACGCAAACAAAATAATGGTAATAATAATACGAATTGAAAGGCAGAGACGTATACCTATAGTAATAATAATAATAATAATACCATAACATTATTGTATATAAGCCTAATAATTAATTTACGCGGGAAAACGAGCCGCGATAAAATTGGTAAGGGTACCGAGAGTACCGCTCGTTCGCGGCGTCAAGGAGTGGCTGGTGGGGTGGGGGGAGGTTCACGGGTCACTTTAACCCGGGTACGCCGAGGTATAACTACACACAAACGAGGTGCAAGGTTTATATATATATATATATATATTACGATACAAGAGGAAAAGGAGCGGTACTCGGAGATTGCATCTGTGTCATTGTTCAACAATACGTCGGTTCGCCGCGCATCTCGCGGATGGTCGGATCCCGCGCCTTTGAATGTCGTTCACGGTGTATTGAGATGTCCTGACTTCACCCTGCCCAACGTGGACAATGACGGTCGCCGCGGCCAAATCGGATCTCGGGCCCCTGCCAGTAGGTGCGTTACAACGTGCGCGCGTTTTCCCGGGCGAGCGATTCGCGATCCGAGGAAACGGGAAACCCGCCACGAAACAGTTACGCAGGGACCCGTGGGCCCGTTTAAATCTATTTATAATTCTTGAAATTTTACCAGCATCACTTTTTATAAACTTTTTACAAACAGTTAAGCGAGTCAAGAACGATTAAACTCACTTGCCATTTTATCCATGGATAATGCGTTGGCCTCAACGATAAACGTCGCCGATGTCATAACTGAGCTCGCCGAGCTCAAGGCCCGTAAAATACAATTCTAACTCAAAATATATGTATTTAATATAGATTAAAAAATTCTTGTCGTTTTTTCTTTTAGATAATATTGTAATTGAAAAATGAAAAGACACTATTGTTATCAAAATGCTCATGAATCTTGATTTTTAATAACTCGTGGTAAATTGTACTGTTGGAAGTCTTACAAAGGGCCCGGATAAACAGTCAGAGTCCCGGAATTTGATGTGGGGGCCCTGCGCGTTCGCACGGAATACGAATACGACGTGATTCGAATCGGTCCTATTGAACAGCGTAAGGTATCGTACGCTATTAAACCCGTGTACGTTATCATGTGGCTATTCGTCGGGGCGGAAGAGGGAAATGCGAAAGAGTGCACCGTCTCTGTACGGAGTGTCCCGCCGGGATTTACACGAACCGATGTGTCCCGCGTTAATGGAGATAGTCGAATGTTGTTCTTTTTCTTATTTTTTTTTTTTTATGAACATCCCCGGGCAAATGCCAATTTGCCGACAGTACGTATAGTTTGATAAAAATAAGTGTATTATTAAAAAAGTTAAAACATTTACTATTTATTTTAGTATTTTTGTGAAATTCGAAGATAGCCATTTTATAGGGATTTTTTTTCTGAACATTTCGTCGGTTCAACTTTCAGTTTTTATTGGGTTCATGATTTTTAATTTTTTTTTTAGCTTACAAAGAAATAATGTAAATCACCATCACCTTGTCATTTTTCCGATAAGGTTTGCTGATAATTTTATTATTGTTTAAGATTGTGTATATACTATACAACATAGGCGTGCGCACAGGGCGTGCCGGGCGTGCCCAGGCACGCCCTGTGATTTTTCAAGGGCCGAAGCGCCCTATGCCCTGATCTACCTAAATGACAAAATTCAATTTTAAAGCGAATTTGAAAAAAATTTAATAATTCACTATGTGCACTCTGTGGATGACAGTTTGTATACAGTTTGGTAATTGGTTTATAGAAATATTTTGGCTAGTATTAAAAATAACATAGCGTGTTATCGGCGAAACAGCAACCGCGTTCGGTTTTGTCAAACCGATTTTCGATGGTTCGGAGAATCGTTCTAGTCTGGTCGAGATAACGCGGTTTATATGTTAATTATAGATGTTGTATTGTTGTGGTTGTTAAGCGTATGGTTAATGGTTATAGTCCGATCATAAATGTATATGTAATAAACTAATAATATTATATAGTAAAGATGGTTATCATCGGAATTATTAAATATGAGTTTTAATATAATATTAAACAATATGTTAAAATTTCAATAAATTAGAAAAAAATACTGGATATACTGGCAATACAGGAAAAAGTTGCAAAAAAAACTGGTGATAAACACCATACATTGAAGTCATGTTCAAATACTAGATGGGTTTGTCGATCAGAAGCTGTGAAGGCGGTTATGAATAATTATGCAGCGTTGATTATTGCAATAGAAAACATTTGTGAAAATTGTTCAGTGCCAGAAATGAGAGCTAAAGGAATTGGTCTATTATATCAATTAAAAACCTTTGATTTTATTTTTGGTATGCATATGATGAATCCAATTTTGATGTTAATTTTAAAAGTTAGTACTTTACTCCAAGAGCCAAAACTTAATCTTGTATTGGCAATGAAAAATGTTAACAGTTTGAGAAATACATTAGTTAATATGAGAAATGATGACACTGAATATACACAAATGTTTGATAGTTCGGTTATATTGTGCAAGAAACATGATATTGATATCCCAGTTAGTAATTCCCGTAAAGTTTCAACTCGTTTAGACCCTAATTCATCAAATCAAACTTTTTTTAATACAAAATTAGATGAATTGAAAATTACAGTATTTTATTCATTACTTGACAAACTACTTAGTGGGATTGATTTAAGATTTAAGCAGGATACATTTGACTTGGTTGATGCTATGGCATGCATGTTAGATATGAATAAAACTCAAAATACTACAAAAATATTATCAACATTTTCCAAGGTTCCAGAGGAAGATTTAATTACTGAACTGCAACTTTTAAAAAATTATGATAATGCTATACAACTAAATGGTGCGACTAGTGAATCTGTTTATGAATGGATTGATTGGTTGAAAACATCTGGAAATTCCAAAGTATATACTTGTGTTTTTAAAACTTTAAAAATGTTTACAATCATTCCTGTAACTAGCTGTACATGCGAACGTGTTTTTTCAAAATTAACTGTAGTAAAAAACAAATTACGCGGTACAATGGGTCAAGAACGTTTGGAGTCGTTATTACTACTTTTCACTGAACAAGAAATGGTATCGAAGGTAGATTTAATGATTTAAATGCAGTAATAGATGAATTTAATAGTATGGGTAACAGACGAATGTCTATCTAAGTACATAAAATACTTTTATGATTTCTAGCTATGTAATTCGTAATTATTATATTTGTTATTAACTAGCATCTGTTTAATATAAAGTATTGAAACGAAAATACTTAAAATTGTATTATATTTTAATTATAATGTTGTTTGTAGCTATTATTATTATTATTTATTATTATATTATATTAAACTATGTAAGAAATTATAACATGTGTGTTGAATATTAAATAGCTATATAAAATTTAGATGTGTTGCATTTCTAAAATGGTTGACTAGACACTAGAGGGCCGATGATAATATATGGGCACTACCGGCTTTTAGAGTCTGCGCACGCCTATGACTATACACTATTTTCTTGTAAACTAGAGAAATTATTAAAATCATTAAGTTAATGAAAGTTGAAAGTTAATACCGTCACAATTTTCATCAAAACAAGGCCCTTTTAAATGGCTATCTTTGAAAAAACTTAATTTTTTAACTTCTTTCATAATACACTTATATTTTAATACAAATTATTGTCAACAAAGTTGTCTTTGCATAGGGATGCTCATTAAAAAAAAAATTGCATTATCTCTATTAACACGAGAGATAACGCTCCGTGTAAATCCCGGTGGGATACCCTGTAGATACCTAGCCATACAATTCTTATCGCTGCAGTAGTTATTCTTCGCATCAGGTGCGTGAGGTATATACTCTCTGTAGACAGTGATTCGGATTTGCCGAAGCTTAAAACTCCGGATCCCTATTTCTCAAATCCAAATTTTGAACCAAACCCCGATTTGGATTTTGAAACTATGAATTAGGATTATTTTACTTCATACAATGAATACACTGTTTTTTAAATTAAAATATTGTACTTTATAAAGCTTATATACCATATATAACTAGCCACAACTACTAGGATTTTATTAATTGTCAAATAGATTATAAATCGACTAATATAATTAACGAAATAGCAAAACCTTAACATATGGAGGTTTAACAATATAAACTCAAAGAAGTAAAAAATTCCTATTTTTGGTTTCAAAAATCCAAAAATCCAGAATTCAAATTTCAAAATCTAAAATAATTTGTACCCCGTAACCCTAAATCTGGACAGTATGATGGTTGGTATCATAATATAATTATGTATTCACAAAGGTGGAAAATCGTTAAAAAAAAACCATGATTTATAAATGATTTATAATTTATAACTATTGTATTTTGTTTGCATTTAACTGAGACTTGCAGAGGGTCTAATGCTTATGCATAGAGTAAAGAATATTTAGAGTGGCCATACCGTATACTGCTATGAGTAGTGAATTGAAAACAAATTGCGTGACAATTTTGACAATTGTATACTGGATTGTAAATGGCAACGGCCGCGTACAAAATTGCGTCCCTAGAAGAAAATAATTTTTGGAAATGGTTCCGAGTTGCGTCCGCAGTAAATATTGTCATTCTATTTAAAATATTTTGGCCATACAATAAGCGATGTACTGGGTCTCTGCCCAATCTTATCGCTTAGCGATACTTTACCTGTAAATATAGCCATTATTGTTGGAAATAAGTTTTTCAAAATTATTTTCATTGACTACCATTATGGATATAAAATGTATTAGAAAAAATATGCATTATGCACGCTTGAATAAATTTTTTTAAAATCGTCTACATTTATAGCATAGTTTTAGAATAATTGGCACCAAACAAAACTAACAGAGATGAACATTTTTTGTTAATAAACAACACCGGAATCAAATTTTGTAGTATTTTCAACGATAACAAATTTAAAATGTTTAAATGAGTGCTAAGGCATGTACGTCTATGGCACATTGAAAAGTTGCCCAAAAACATTCAATCAATTATTTATTATTCGTGGTGCTCAAAATACCAGTCATTCACCTTAAGTTTTTTACTAACAGACAAAACAACATAGATACATGAAGGTGCATTTTCTAGGTTACCATTTTTTATATGAATGACATGACAGTCCTCGGTCTTTTGTAAATGTGGGAAGGAGAATACTACGTAATTTCCGATGATTATCGGACAAAATATCACTTTTGGACGCAATTCGTATGCCCCGATGGCAACCCAGGTGATTTTAGCGTACATGCACTTATGATGATATCCTATACCGCGCGGCGCGAGAAAAAAGAAAAATCGGGCGTTGGGAAATTGAGTTTCGTCGTCTTTTCCGTCTCACGCGCACGTGTTATGGATGTCGCCGATCTACACTATGGGCGCCCGCAGGAATAATATTATACCATCAAAGAAGGCCATGATGAAATCGAATACAAAAAAATACATTAAAATAAAGTACATTATTTAAGTTCATTATGAAGGTCTGCATCAGTGTACGTATCGCGAATGTATTGTTTTTTTCTTCGTCAATTTTTAATTTTTAAATCTGTACCAACTTCGTCAATGAAACATTTACTTAATTGAAAGTTCAAATTTTCAAAGTTATATATTGTGTGTGAAGTCCGGGGTGGGGGGGGGGAAATGTCCCGTCTCGCCGTACAATAAACGTTTACGTAGAAAATATATCAAATGAAAATGATCGTTACGCGTACAGTGGACGTGGATATCGAATAGCCAATTTCGCCGTTTTAGGTGCGGTACTATACGTCCGCCGGAGCTCAGCCGTTTTACGGGAGGATCGCACGTGACAGGCCCGCGCGGCGTTGACGGCGACGATCGTAATAAATGAACGAATAATATAAATTTTACCGCCGCGGCCACCGCCGACGGGGCGATAAAACACAATGTGCTCCGGGAAATCCTGCGCGAAAAGTGATGTTTTTATTGAGCCGCGCGCTCCGCCGACCAAGATTAATACGTAATCATCGAAATAATCCTTTAATTTACTCGTTCGAAACGGATATAGGTGATGTAATGGAACCCGTGTAACGCGACCCCGCCCGCGCCTATACGAGTGAACTGTACCCACCCCCGAACCACCGTGCGTACACGTACAAACCGTGTCCGATAACGCGAAAACGGAACGACTTGTGCGCGCGGTTTTCGCGAACAAATATTATATCCGACGTACGGTCGTCTGCCACGGCGTCCGGCGAGCGAAAACGGGAATACAGACGGTGTTCTTATTAGTCGGACGGAAACGGATTAAAAAAAAAAAAAATCGAAAACTAAAACACCGCGAATCAACGATGATCGTGTTACGTTCGGGCTGCATCCGAGTTGGGTCCGAAAATAATACTAGTTTTGCATTTTGTACGAATTGGGTCCGTGTGAATAAAATGTTTTGTCTGAATTGGGTCCACGGTCCAAGTATTTATACAATTATTTATCATTTCGTAGTAAATAGTAATATTATAAAGTACGAATATTATTATGGATTAAGGACGTACTCTCTGGCAATAAAATTACATCTTATCGTAGTAATTCTGTTTGTTCTGCTCACCCAAATATATATATTATATATATCAATTTATACACGTTTTAAAAAATATTCAAATAGATGTTAATATTAAAATGAGAAGTCCAGAAGGAAAAAGAAGAAACTGTATAATATCTAAGGAAGATTTCGTAAAATAAATAATGACAGAAAAAATATAAAAAAAAATAATTTATACGAATTCGTAAAATCTATGTTTTATAAATTTCAACCCTTAAATTAAAATATTATTAATCGTTAAAAATCAGATGAATGACGAACGATTGTAATTCAGGAAAAAATTAGAAAAAACACATTTTTATGGGACCCAACTCGTACAGTAGACTGGTTTACACGGGACCCAACTCGTACAATAGGCTATTTTACACGGGACCCAATTGGTGAACAATCTGAATCATGGGACCCAACTAGTACTCATACGTTCGATAAGGGTGCATACGCCACCGCGTAGTGCGCCGGGGATGCTATCGGGCCCTCCGCACACTACGCGATAGACACGCGACGCAATTTCTCTCTCGCAATTTCCTAGCAAACTGAATGGAGTTCCACTGACAACGCGATTTGTTGACGACGCGATTGCTAGTCGCATGGCAGTGTCGTATCGTATGCGATTACATTCCATTTTTTAAATTTATTTTGTTTACCATGGAGGCGTTCAATATAAAATTCGTTGGTGAGGTTGAAAAACACCCATTATTATATGATTATACAATTATCGACTAGTGTAGAAAGGATTATATTATTAGTATTATATTCAATGGAGAGATATATTTACGAACCCAAATAAATATTGGCAATATTTATAATATAAATAACTCCGATATTGTATTGGAGTTTATAGATATCTGTTTCGGTGACATTGTTATTACAATGTTATCTAATAATATGTTGTTGAGCTCACGACTGTATATATATATATATTATAACACTATTTATGTAAGAACTTATTTATGTCGAACTTGACATTTTTTTTTTTTGAAAATTGAAAAAATATTGAAAATAGATCAAAACAAGTCACGCCATTGACACTGTACGATCGAATAAATATCGTTTCGTGTTGGTGGACCTCGATCGAACAAATCGCTTAAATCGCACTTGTCGCACTAATCGTATTTCAATCGCGTCGTGTGTCCACCTCGTAGTCCACCGGGGGGGGGGGGGGGGGCTTATAGTAAAGATGCGTACGCGCGAGCATAATGAACAGGGGTGTGACTGGAAACTCGTAATCGCGTTCAATAACGTTGAAATTGAGTGCGCGCACAAGCGTATTGTTACGTCCGCGCTCGCGTAGGTTTTCAAGACGTTTTTGAATAATTTGTGAGCATAATTGGTGCCGATCGCGTGTTTATGGTGCTACGACGACATCGAAATGCATATAATTGCTTCGTGCTCGACATGAGTCGTACGGTATTGTTAAAAATATCATATATTGTGCGTTTCCATATTACGATTGTCGTGCCGAGTCGCAGCCGGTACATGGTGCTATCTATAGACACTTGTCTCGGAGAAGTCGGCAAACGGGTATACCGTTTTATGTATTTATTGCGATTCGTATTGAATGACATTCCATGATTGAACGATACTTTTTACGTTGTCGCAGGCCGATGAAATAAATTCGCCACTTTAGTAGGTACTCAACAGTGATGCACGCACGCGTAATATAGAAGTGCATTTGATTACGACGATTGAATGGAATTAACGCCAATCAATAATCCTCGGAATACTAAGCCTACGAGTGTTAAAAAACAAATCCATTTCGAAACATTAACGGAACATCATTATAATTCATAATGCATGCGATATTTATTACGTTGCCGATTTTTACGAAAATATTCCGCAGTTTTACATTCGCGAGTTGTATAATACAATATCGATGTATTCATCTCATTAACGTTCATTAGATATTATAGATTGCCATTGTTACGTGTAACTTAATTAGACCTGCATACGATAAATATTTGAGCATGATTTAAACATAATTAGAACTCACTGAACTTACCGATGTATTATTATGTTGTTTTCCTGTTTCATATTGTATGATAATTTTATTACCTAATCTATCGAATTATCGAGCAACACCTCGTGTAAAGTTCATCAAATCAGAATAATATGATATATCATGACCGTAGAGCGATAACACGGTGCTTGAACCTAAACGCGTCGAGTATAGGTACGTTGAACCCTAAAACATTATATTATGCACATGAACTCGACACATATCGATGGTGATGTTGAGACAAGAGAAACATTTCAAAAGTGCAAAAGATTCGTTTATATAGTGTCAAAGAATAAAACCATTTCGTGGTAGAAATTCGACGGTGCAGTGCACTTAAAATATAAACAAAATATTATTGTACACGAGTGATCTATTACACTTTATTTTTGTAACGTAATGTTCGCCGAGAGTTGAGCACGAAACGCAATTATCCCGAACAAATAACTACCACCACTATTTTCGGGAATTTGTTTCCAGCCAACCGGTGAATTTATAATATGATACATTGTGAACGGTTTTTATTATCCATCGTTTTCATTATAACTGTTCGAGAAAAATGTTTTCGGTCGTTTTCGGAATTCAGATGCTGCATTCGGTCATATTTACAAAGTGCCGACAGTCACCTTCTTGCAAGTATACATGAGTACCCGATTATCTTCCAAGAGCAGTGAGCACCCTCTCTGTGTAAACTGGATTCAATGCGGTTCGCAGCGGGGACCGTGGAAAATACAGGATAAAACAATACGAACGAAGTGTAAACAACAGACCGACGGAATGAACTGTTGAAGACGAAAAGGAATTGTAGTAAAATCGAAAAAAAAAAATACTTTAGCTAAACAAAATTTTGTCGATACTATAAAATATACTGTTATTGTGTCTAGTTTTTTCCTATTTTGTTTTTTGTTGTTTTTTTTTTTTGTTTTATATTCATTTTGTCGTGTATGTACTTTCAGTGCGTATAATATATACGTACTCGTGTCATGTGTGAACGATAATAATTTATTGTTTATTTATTCTTACGGCGCATATATATATATATACATTATGTATACATAGTAATGAGCGGAGACCTAAGTCGCATCGGGATCGTTATGGTAATAAAAATTAATATAAATTACAAAGACGAAATAAGGATTGTTAGAGTAATAACAATAATAACAGCAAGAATTCATTTTGTCAGACGAAAACTGTATGATGGTGTAGAAAGACTTTACTTGTTTCAATATTTATATGGAAATATCTGCCGAGGCGTCGAGTGAAATAGAAATATTCAAGTATCGCAGGGAAACAAACTACACTTACTTGTCGAGTCCACTATATCAACATATACTCGTGTACATCTGCATTATAAAGTTCTCGCAATGCGTAGTATAATATTTGTTTTCGTCTGAGATTATGATAATAATGCATTCCACAGTATGTTATAATTAATCTGGTTGTATGGACCGTATATTTAACTTAGACAGCTCGATATGAAATAATTGCTGCAGCAAAGTAAACAAACGTTCCATTTATATGTATATGTGTACAAACACTTGATAGGTACACTTTAATATACCGGTCTTCATTGGCTGTTTTTTTTTTTTTTTTAATGCACTTCGTAAAGTTTTAACATACGTCGGATTCGAGTTGGGCAATATTTGATGTGTTCATTATATTGACAAGTTTCAAATGACTCAACAATTCTAAATTGTGTACCATAATATATTTCAATAAACAACCGTGAATCTAATTTGCATAAAATTATTATTTTTTCATTATTTTTTTTTTCGATTATAACGTGACGGAATAAATGGATAAAAAAAAAAATGAAAAAATATTGAACGGGCATGCGTATGGTTTTACCATACCTACAATACCTAGAGCCTGATACGCGGGGGGGGGAGGGGACGGGGAACAGGGACAGGTTGATTTCGTTCTTATATCGAGTCGACTGCAATATTTTCCTGCACCTACTCGTGTACATTGTTTGCTGGCTGCGAACGATAACGTCGAATACGTCACCGTCGCGGTTCGCGTTGAAGACTATTCGTTTTTACAACCGTGCGGTATACGGATCGCGCACAATAGGCGCACGGCAACACACACGCGCGCGTTTTAATGTGATATAAATAATACACACGCCGTGTTCATTCTATTAACTCCGGCGTACACGGGTCGGCGTGTGCGAGCAGTGTCCTCGCGCGCGCTGTATAAACAAATTACCGCGCGAAGGGTTTCTCTCGTGCAAATGATCTCCTATTACCGCCGACGCCGAGCGCGACTCGTGCGCGCGCGTCCGGTCGGTTTAGTCGCGCCGCTCGGCTGGGAATCTTTTTAAATGGGTTTTTTGTTTATTTTTTTCTCTCTCTCACTACTCGCTCGCAATTGACGCGAAACGCGCGCGATAATTGATTTACGGAAGAATCGAAAGGCAACGCGTACAAATGTATATACTCGTATATATACCTACACACACGTCATACGCAATGAGACGTATTACACCGTATACACGGTCGGGCGGGGGGTACGGGGGTAGGAAAAAAAACTTTAACCCTTTCATTATAATACGTGCATATACGCCGTATACGTGTACGCACACGTGCGCCGTACGCCTACGCGGAATACGTATACGTGTGTGTACGTGTATTAGCGTATTTCCTATTAGGTTTCGCGACGTAGCATTCGCGTACGGCCGCCGCCGCCGCCGCCGCCGCCGTAGATTAATCGTATTATGATATTATCAACTGCGTATTATACTATTCTGCATATAATGCACGTTACGCGCAAACAATCACCTGCACGTATACGTAAGCCTGACGTTACATTATCGTTACAGCGACGTGTGTAGGTCGGAGGCCGATAGTTGACTGCCCCCCTCTTCTCTCTAAATTCTTGCAAAAAATCGTAATCTTGTTGCTCACAATCGTAAATGGTGTTCAGGGGGCACGGGACGACAAGCAGAAATAACGTGAAAAGAACTACGATAAAATCAACGGGAAAAAAAGTCCAAAATACGCCATAGATTCAACGTTGTGCACAAACATTTGCATGTTTAAATGTCATAACATATAGTATATACGCGCACACGCATTTGTGGACGAAGGGACGCAGCCCAACGATGATTAGTTTAGGGGAGGCAAATTTCCAATAAACTCACGAAATTAATAATATCTGATAGTTTGTGAGGATTGTGGCGTTATTTTTTCAACGTAAAATGTGTTTATTTCGTTTAATTTTTTCAGTGTACACCACAATGTGCATTTATTCTAATATCGATTTTTCTATACCCCCTCTATTCAAACAGCATAACTATTGATTAGGGGTGGCAACAATTTGATTTGCCAAGGGCGAAAAAAACCTAAGGCCTGTCCTGTGTGGACGCGTTACACACGATTACACATGTAACGTGCGTCATAAAACTTAAGACCGAACGGGAGGAAAAAAGGAAAAAAACGACACGTTATACGATTTTGAATTTTTTTTCACGTGGTTTTTTTCTCCCATCAGTCGCCGTTCACGGGTATATTACTGTACAGAAAATGTCGTCGAAAAAACTACGTCCGATCTTCGGGTCGAAGAAGTTTTCCAGTGTATATAATTTATACGAGAGTTCGATTTGAAACGGGTCCACGTCACCACGCAGGTACCTGTACATATTATTGCAGTTTCTATGCGTATTCGACGAGAAGCGACATGTTGGCAAAAGTTTCAACGTGCTTCCCAGAAAGCCAGGCTGCAAATTTTAGATGTTGCATGAATTTTCAATACAGTGGTACAATTGGATGTTGATAGGAAGTTTAAAAGTAATGTTTAAAATACGTTTCGTATAGAAGAAATCATTGCCGAGCATTTACAGTTCTAGGAATGTTTTTCATACTTGTATGAAACGCAATTTGTGATTTTCCGTGTTTCAGAAATACATCTGGAATACATCAGAAAACATTGGCCGTACAAAATATCGCACAGTGGGCACTATTCAAAACATGTATATTCGTTGGAAAAAAATAACAGAGAAAAAACTCTCAGATCCGCATATTGTATTCCATTCAATATTTCCAGCCTAGTATTGTCATATTGATACTATACGCTTGACATTTTTGACCTCAGTTGGCTTGGTGATGTTTTCTAGGGAAGGTCTTGGTTATGAACTTGCGAAAAATTTAACTTAAAAAAATTATTTACCCATTGATCATTTATTAGTTAAATTTTAATTATATAAAATTGATTAAATAATAAAATACATTTAAAATTTTTTCGGGAAAAACTTAAAAAATTGAATTTAAAAATTTCGAAATTTGAATTGGTGGAGGCGTTATAGTAGACCCATGTACAGAGCGATCGGATTCAATTTTACAATTTGACAGTATTTAACGCGTAAAGTAAGGCCCGCTTGAACGGATCGCCCTGTATACCTATACATATACTTGAACATAAAAAATGCAAACAAGTCCGAGACGTTTACGAGTGTAGAAAATTTATTAGGACGAACAATTGCGCTTGAAATATTACTTCAAAACCGGTAACTATTAGAATAACAATTGCACTTGATAGATTTTTAAAAACTGCAACTGTTTGCCGTCGTTAAAAAAACACATGAGCGCGACTGTTTTTTTTTTTTTATTGTTGCAGTACAACAATTGTAAACTAATAAATTTGTCTGAAACACCTCGTTCGGAAACCGCATCTATCGAAAAATTGGAAAAACGACCTCTTCGTTGAGTGGGTTAACCAGTAATAGATAATATAAAATATTATCATATCCAGGAAACTTATTTCTCGATTTACCGCAGCTAAAATGTTGATCGTGGAAAACAAAAATCAATTACAAATAACCGATAGCTTCGAGTGCTTGGTGTAGAATTTGATCGTCTTAGTTTACGCTACGTAACGGACGCCAGTGGTGCAGCTGTATGTCTGCTTGGGGAACACGTCGGGGAATCGATTGATCTTCGAGTCAAAGAAGTTTTCCAGTGTTATTAGACGACAGTTCGAGTTGAAGCGGGTCGACCGGGTACACGAGTTCACGTGTATACGCATATTATTTTGTCGTGTGTGTGTGTGTTCGTCAGACGTGACGTGCTGGGAAAAGTTTCGACGTTATTCCTCGCACGTCAGTAAAATGCGAGAACTTTTCTCCTTACACACACGCAGTGTTAGGTCGGGTCGTCGCGTTATTCGTTCGTTAATTTTTATTTTTTACCTAACCGTTAGGTATACACGGTGGTATAGGTACCACTATAAGATGATACGTTGTTAAAATGTAACTACTTGTTATAGCGTTATGTCATATCAAGTGTAAAATGTAAATTCAATTTTGAAATTTATATATTTTTCTCTAACGCTGGTAAAGTTTATGGTATGTACATGCATCAGCTTCTATAACATAATTATTATCACGGCGTTATATACGTGCGCATATGCGTATAAATGTAATGCGTTTTATATATACGTAAGGAAAAAAGTTCTTGAGCATATTTTTAAAAAGTGTTCAAAATTTGTTTATTTTTGCGATAAACGACGTCAAATGATGTATTTGTTTTATTGGATCTGTTCGGAATAGAAATAAATTAATAAAACTTACTTGATACAATATTTGAGTGGGTAATACCTATACCGAGGAAAATCAATATTTGTCATTATTTTTTCAACCAGTTTCTAATTAATACACATCAGCCCGACGACAATTTACTTGGAGTTTTTATTTTATGACCGTTTATTTTTTATAAAATACTCTTTGACAGGAATTAAAATATGAAGAAAAAAAATTCCTGTGAGTAATTATAATTTTAAGTGGATTTAAAATACCTTGTTTTAATATAAAAAAAAACTGTATTTAATTACTTTATATAATCCATACAGTTTTCGATTTCGATTACGTGGAGTCTCACGAAAAAAATAGTTCCAATATATACCTAAGTATGCCCTACGCTCAAACGTCATGTTCACAATTCGCACATCATATACGACAGCTCAGTCGCCATCATAAACAAAATGTTTCATAACATTAAATAACATACGAGTACATAGTAAATATACATACAAGAGAAAATAATTTATATTTTGTACCCGTATACAGGGTGGCCCAGCATGTTTTCCTGATGAAAATATCTCTGTAAATAGTTTCTTTTTTTTTGTTTAATTTGTTAGTAACATGGGGCCATATGAAAAACGTAAATTCCAATATTCGTATTTTCATCACTTGACTTAACATTTTATAGTATCGCAATTTAATATCCAATCATAGCATTGATTTTACCGGTATAGTACACATTCCCTATTCTATAATATTATGTACACTATGAATCACGATTATATTATATTATTAATATTATTGTTTACAACCATTAATTTTGGAATACCTCACAGAAACGCCACTGAATTGTTAAAATTAGTAGCGCCAGTCGCCTCTGGACGTATCATCAATTTGATAAAAAACAGGTTTTCGACAACAGAATTGTTACAATTGTTACAACAGAACATTTAATACATCGTTGAAACTTTTTTTCATCAAGTTAAAGACAAACGATTACACGGCGACGGACGTCTAGTGACTGCGTCCACGTATAGACGCCACCGGTATTAACAATTATAGAATGGCGTTTCTGTATAATATTATAAAATCAATGTTTATAGATAATGTTAGTTTTGAAAATAAGGAAAGCGCGGTACATGGTTATAGGTATTATTATGGCTAAATTGCAATAAATTAGTATAATTTTCATCTCTTCCTGGTCACATTGATGGGTCTGTTTACTCAACACATTGTTACAGTTACAGCTACGGTGCGTCTTCCTAATCAGTATCGCAGTGACCAACGAATGAGCCTGCATACTTATAGTACAACACTTATGTTGTTGAAAATAGGTGATCTAAATTACACTAATTTATTACAATACAGCCATTATACCTTGCCGCGTACGCTTATTACATATTGTAGTTATATACTTATTTTCAAAACATCAAAACTTACACACGCAAAACGACGAGATCAGTAATTCGATTTCGATTGCGATATCATTTTGAATTTTCGCAAAATCGCTATTTTTAAATCGTGTAGGAATCGACCGTAGAAAGTAATTTTCTCAAGCCACTTAAGCGATGAATATACGGCTTTGGTATAAATGATTTTCGTACGGCCCCTTGCTATAAAATTATACATGATCAACAAAAAAAAACTAGATCTACAGTTAATATTTCCATCGGGAAAACGTGCCTGGCCACCCTGTGTACATCGGGTGATTGTATATTTCATGCAACGTTATCGCATATTTACATTTTATGATGACATTCTCCGTAAAAAAAAAATCCTGGATGCACCGCCGGGGTTAAACCATGTGCTCGACGATCCCGATGCGAAGAGCGGCGGCTGGGCGGGTACACATAGTGTTGCGTGCGCCGTGTCGATAGGAAATTATTTTATTATTGACCCGGCTTCGACACTTACGACGCGGAAACATCGGAAACGAGAATAAATCCAATCGCCCGTGTATGTACATAATATATATATACACGTCATGTCCGCTGTCTACACTTAAACGTCTCAGCGGACGTGGGCCGCCGTCTTAACGGCAGTACGTATAAAAATACACCTGCAGCAGTATATTATACCATTACCGGGATTTTGGTCGCAGCGGTAGAAGAAAATATGACACATTAGATCCGAACCTTCGTCGGCTGTTTACGTGTAACGCGTGCGTAACGAAATATTGCTGTGATAATGTAAGATGTGGTGTGTTGGCGTGGCGGCGTTCCGACCGGGATGCAGGTAAAACTCGTAGGTCAATGAAAAAAAAAGAAAACCCCCAATTGTATTACCATTGCGAGCAGAATATCAAAAAGTATAACGACTTGAAAAGTCTGAAAATAAATCGAGAAACCGCCAATTTTCACGCTTGTTTGTACGTAGGTACACGTATCGTTCTCCGTTCAACGGAGCACTTCAAAACGTCCATCTGTCGAGTATTTGTCCGGTTCTAAATTAAAAAAAAAGTACACGAGCACAAGGTCGTACAAGAAAAACAAAAGTATGCACACATTTTTCTCGTAATTGTACAACCTTCCATAAAATTCGTATTACAATAATATTTGATGCGTCTAAAAAATGTTGAACTAATAACAGAAAAACGGTGTATAAAGAAGAAAGTTTTTGCGTTTACGAGTCGAATACCAAGTCTAAAATAACATATGAATAAGTCTGTGTACGAAAAAAATTGAATACTACACTTATTATACTATGTTAACACTCGGGTTCCTGGGAAAGCTTATGTTATTGTAATACTTGAGTCCCTTGTAATAATATATAAATTCATATTTTTCCTTCCTGTTCGTCGTCTTCGATGAGACACCACTAACTAACGTCGCATCGCCAGTAATACGTCCAAAGTCATATTTTAACATTTTATAAAAACGAAATTCATCTTACCTTTTAAATTATATACGTATTTTTCATTTCGAATCCATCATTTGCCAACTCCGTGTCGTAATACATGCCCCGCGCCAAACTATAATCAAACCGCATTATACATTATACTATAGTATTGTATAATAGTATATCAAAAATAAATGTTTAAAAGTATATCATATCGAATTTTAAGTGAAATGAGAACCCGATTGAATTATGTTAAGATTGGATAAAGTGAATTAAGTGTATTTTCAGATTTTCGAAAGCTTAAACTATGTACGAACCACTGATAAGACTTTAAAATATTCTCGTAATATCCCATCAAGAATTCAAGACCCAGTGAAATATGCTTAAGAAATACTTAAATCTGAAAATATTTTCCGTACTCCAAAATGTGCTTTAATATTTTGCGTTACGATTTTTCTTCGACGAATTCGGTGATCGATACATTTTCCACATCTTTTCACGTCCGTATAAAGCTGCGTAAAGCCAATAAATGTAATAAAAAAAACCAAAATATCCGCGCTCTAGTGATGATTACATAGAGCCGGGATGGACGCGGTTCGGTCATACTACATAATTATATGTTTACAAGACGCGTCAGGCTATGACTATTTTCTGTAGAAGATGTTTTTTATTCCAGAGGATGAGAGGCGGCGACTCGGGATGGTGACTCGGGACGGAGACTTGAGATGGGAAATCGCGATGAGCACCCGCAAATGGGCACTTTTCGAACATTATTAAGACCGCATTCGTCTCGCACAAACACACAGCATAGCAAATCTCACAACTAATTTTGTGTTGTTATCTTCAACGTTAGAAAAATCAGTTATCCAACGTGTACAATCGAGCTCAAAGGCCAGGAACATCATCTGTGTCTTCTCGTGTAGGTTCTATATGGCATTTTAATTTTCGAACTAGTTATGGTCGTGTAAAATGTTACGGTTTGAGAGGAAAGCTCGTGAATCGCTTAAAAATCAAAACGTCATACAGAGCCTGCGAGAAGACGCACAGACAACACCAAATGAGGTGCAACAAAGGATTTGGTCCTGCTGAACGGAGATTTTCTACGTTGCAAGACGGATGCTGTGCGTGTGGGCGTCCTTTTAAACGGTGCTCTAAACGCGTACAACGTTCTCCCGCTCGCTGCGACTATTATTTACACTACGCGGACGTCGCGGCGACGTGTATGATGAAAGCGGTCCTGTCCAAACACTTTTCGCGAACGTTGCCTCGGCTACATCGACGATGTAAGTTTCCGGGCTTTGACGGGCCCGGGGTCGTGAACCCCACACGATCCGAACACACGCACCAGACGCTCGCGGACATTTTGAATCGAAGCTGACAAGATCGGGGGTGGGGAAAAAATCGTATTATTATTTATTATATACTTGCTTGGAACTTTCTTCGACGTTTCAAGAGAAACACATTATATTTCATACGAGCACACCGTGCACAGGCTACGTATTCCGCTGCACAACAACTGCGCGTGTTTGTGTACACGGGGTGTACAATATTTTTATTTTTTTTCTGCTACTCGCACGCGAACTCGCGCGACGTTATGTGTACATACGTTGGAAATAAGAGTTCTTGATTGATATATAAAATCGAATTGATGGAAAAATAAAAATACAACTTTCGTAATTACGGAAAATTTTTTACTTTTTCCACATCGTTTCGTAACAAAAAAGTTTAGAAATCGTCTTGTACGACGCTCGATTGACGGATAACTGAACGCGGGGCAGTGTGCGCGAACCGTGATTTCTATAGATACGTAACTCGGCGATATTTACAAATGAAAACCGGTAAACAAACGTAAGCGAGCGTACAAATGTTTTTTTTTCATTTATATATATCTATGTGTGTGTGTGTGTGTGTGTGTGTCAAATCTTGACTGTTTTTCGTTAGACTGAATTTTGCTGAAGGTAATTTATAGAACGCGATAAACGTCACGTTTGAAATAATTCATAGGTAATGATTTACTACTACATTTGTTATTGTGCACCCCGAGACCATCAAAACGAAACGAGCATATTATATAATATAATAACACAGTATATTATAAAACGCATAGTATAAATTTGGTATATTTTAATCGTACATCGTATTATGTTCTTTGATTTATTTTCTAAAAAGTAGTTACTAAACTTAATACGGTGCAATGTATATAAAACATGTTGTTTTTTTTTTGTGACCATAACGTACATATTTCACAAGAAACTTTTTTGCTCGTCCTCGGGAATTTCAAGAGCAAAAAAGTCGTTACGGGTAAAGATCGTATCATCGAACAGTGCAGGACTAGTTTGATAGTACACACGCATGCTCCGTCCCGTATTAAACCCTGGGCACGACTGCGTTTATAATAATATATTATATGTATTCATCTGGTTGACAATGTGTACAGCTATTACCGACAGAGTATTTATTATTTTAACCACACTTAATGCGCACATGCGTGTTACAAAACAATATATGCACTCGTTGGGTAACGTTAATATCGTGTGATACGGATTAAATACTGTACGACGAATTTCATATAGAAATTAGGTTTTCGCTGCAATATGTCATGAACATTCGTTATTGATCGCGACGTATGATATTGTTTTTTTTTTTTATTTATTTTTCTTTCTTTTATTCGCAACAAACCGTAAATAAAAAATTCAACCGGCGTTCGCGGATCGATTGGTACGGAAAATCCGTCGTTTATTGTTTGCCGCCAACGTAATATTATAGTATATATATATATATATATAAATATACACTTATCTTCTAAATTGCATTGGACCGGTGCTAAGGAAATTAAGTAGGATTCTCATCCGAAAATATTGATTGACCGTATTTTTGCGTCGCCTCGGAGCATCTGAAACAAGCAGTCCCGCAGCAGCAACGCATCAGTGGCTCCTGTCGTTATTGTAATATCAGTGCAACGTCTTCCTCTCCTTTGATACATATATAATAATATAATATATATATATTATATATAAAAACACACACACACAGAAACACATAATACATACATTCACGCCCGTCTCCTGCTCCGTGTACACCACCTGCGCAATCTATCAGGTTTTCTTATTTTATTTCGTTTTATATTTTTTCACCTCTATGCGAAAATCGATTAATCATCGTGAAAACATATAAGGACACGGGCGGACATCCGTCGTCGTGTATGCTGTATACTATCATATTATATGTGCAAGCGCGCGAATAAGGAATGACAAAGATTATAAGAAAAATATGAAAATCAATGCGTAATTGTGCACGAGACATAGATATAGACGTAGACGTATAGACATAGACATAGACGTCGCTCGTCGCACAATCGTATAAAAAATGGCAATAATTATAGTTAAATAAAGCAATAATAGCGTGCTTAGTGTACATTATTGTATTTATTATTTGTACTAATGTGTACAGTGATAAGTGTAATGACACCTCGGCGCGTAGTTGACATTAACGTATGAAGTTCGACCTACTTAGGGAAAAAAAAAAACGTTTCACGAGACGTATCGTAATGATATTACTACCTACATTAGGATTTACGCGTATTTGCATATTTCGCACATCGACCGTGTATTGTATGCTAATTGCTAAATAATTAGAATATAAGTTTCATAACGTTGTGAATAATAGTAAAAATAATGCGAACATTTTTAGTGCATAACAATACATGTTTGCATATTTTTAGATTTTTATTTAGCGTTTGGAGAATACTTGATGAATTTAACGCATACATTACGACTTACTTACGCATAATACAATGTATTTTTAAGACAAAACATGTTTTTGTTAGTATACAGAGAAAAAGTACAGTGAGCAAGATCTTGTACAAACTTTTGAAGGTATATAAGAAAAAAAATATTTCAGATTTGTTTGTTTGTTTATTGACTTCGTATGTTTACTAGCGACTGAATATTAAAACTATTTGGTTTGCGGTTACAACATTTATTGGCGGTTGAAAAAAAAAACGTGTACGACTCAAGAAATATTGTTTGATGTGTTCATATAAAATATGTTCACTCAGTGCACGCGACTATTTATACGTTGTTCAGTTTATATCATGTTTTTTTTTTTTTTATTTATTTGAATAAACGCCTTGTAGGCTCAATTACAGATTAATAATAAAGTTTACAGAATTTTGAATTACAAAAATGATTTGTGTGATAAGTACATATAATGTGGTACATAGGATCAAAAAGAAAAAGAAAAACATAAATAAGTGAATATAATTATTAACATTTTGGACTGAATTAATGATTTAAATAATGACGTTTTAGATTTGACAGATTATTAAAAAAGAAATCGAAATTTGATGTATTTCCTAATGTTAAGAGTCTATTAAGTGGATTATTTTGTCCATAGTTAGTGCGGTGTGTTTTGATATGGAATGTTGGACATGAGCGGGTATTGTATTGCGGTACGTGAAACGAAATACATTCCAAAAGAGGAGGGCAAGAGATTATACCATTAAGTAATTTATATAAGAAGGATATATCTGACATATTACGACGGGCTGAAAGTGTATCAATTTTTAAATTAAATTGTAGGTTTTGAGCTGAAATATCATCAATATTATTCATGTTTTTTAGTGCAATTAAATTGTAATAGTTTTTTGTAATCATACCTATATGTACTCGGCTATATACGAGTACACCATGCTGTAATGGTATTTTGCAATAAAGGAATCATCGATTTGAAATATATGATGCCACTCTTAATCAAATAAGATCTGTTAAGTTTATCACGTAATGACGGCCAAGTCGTAATAGCTTCAAATTTGAAACATTATAAGGGTATAGGTATATGAAATCAACGATTATTCAAATTCGTTTTTTCTCGTCACCGACGTGATTTCACATTTTTCTGCGTGGTGTACATCAAATACCTTTGTCTTATTGCATGTAGACAATCGCAACCGCATCGTATCATGGTAATGTGTATACTGTATAATTGCATCCCGAAAATAACATTGCATTAATTGATTTGCATAATAGTATAACTACTAATATTATCATGGAGCTTATGCAATCAAATAATGTGTATAATGTATATCCTTCATAGAACTAGTTCCGTGTTATTATTACACTCCTATATGCGTAAAACGGTAATTAATTACAATAACGGTAATCCTGAAGTTATATTTTTGTAAACACTATTCGAATACATTGCTGCAATAATATTATATCTTGTTGTCCCTCATTAATACTGCGGTCCAGTAAACAATACAAATTGCGTTTGGCCCTGAATAATATTTTTTTCCCCGAAACGAGTCCAAATACATTATGTGTTATACGTACGCATATGTATGTATGTATGTGCTTTACGTAATTGGTTTCCGGACGGTTATAATGCGCGTGAAATAATAATAACAACATTAATAGGATAAATAATATTGCAAAGTGAGTAAGCTAATAGAATCACAGCGGTTCGCGTCGACCACTTGACGTGAATCGATTTTGTATATTTTAGCGTTTATTAAAACACTTTTCGACGACAACGGTTTACCTTGACGTTTCTAGTACAGTGTCGTATCGCGAAAAAAGGTGAAAATTAACTGTGGGAACCAAAGGAATGATATGTAATAATGGTGTGGTGATATGTAATAACGGATTATAATCCGTCGGTACAAATTGTTTCCATGGATTTATTCGTATTTTTAGTGCGGTTAACTGCATTGTCCGCATTGTGCAGTTGCAGTGGCTAACTGCTTATGTAACCTAACCGTGAATACGGAAAATAAAATATAATAATCTATAGGTATATAGGAACTCACTGCGGCGGACAGTCATTACTCATCATCAGGGCTCGTGAGTTCATGCATTTGCATATCAATCTTTCTACGAGTAAGTCGTATTTAATGCTAGGTGACATTGAAATCCATTTCAAGGTACTGTGGTTAAGTATGTGAAATTTTATGCTGCATATTTTTGCATATTTGGAGGTTTTTTAACTATTTGGCATATTTATGCATTTTTCTATTTTATTGTGCATATTTTTACCGAAATTTAATCAAAATGCAATAATTTATATTTTTACACAGTATAAAATATATGGGAGTTTTTGCAACATAGAATTATTAAAAATAAAACATATAGAGCAGATAAAGCGAGTACAAACGTACGTATACGAACGTATAGGTCCGTAGCCCGCATTATGATATGAATGGACATTTTTTTGTTATTCCAAAATTTACTTATAGTATTTTTATTTTTTAATCTACATATTTTTGATACATATTTTTAGATTTTTTAGTGCATATAAATGCATATTTCTGAACTTTTAAAGGCATATTTCAATGCATATTTTCCCAGCTTTTAGTGCATAAGTGCATATTTATTTAGCCATTTTTTAGAACATGAACTCACGAGCCCTGCTCATCATAGTAGTTATACGCTTGTACCAGTGCACGCGTGAAGGGTTTAGCTGTGGAATATACCCACTGTTTTAATTCGCAAACTCGCCACACTGCACTTTTATCGCCTTCTGCGGATAAAATTACAGTTATTATTTTATATGCTTATGTCTTATACTTGTGCTAATTATTGAAATTGAAATATGTATTGAATTGTTGTACTGGGTGGGCTCCATCCGTTGACAAAGAAAAAATAATATCATCAACGAATTATTGATTATTGTTGGCAATCCATAAGCTATTGAATATCACAGAAAATAAAAAAAAGTCGCGAATAATTTTCCGCTGCAGCGTGATTGTCTTCGACCGACACATCCGGTAAAGTGACTTCAGCAGCACCCCCTCGACATTGGGCTAATGGAAATATTGTTAATCCCTGCTCACGTTTTATAACGACATGTTTGCCCTCGTGTCCGATACAACAACATATTTCATTTAAAACGTCAACAGAATCGTCGTCGTTATTTACATATCATACACAATATTCCAAAGTTAACGGCTGGTAACTGGTAACGCGTGCTTAAATGGTAGAAAGGCTATTCAAAGTAGGTATTCCTTTTAAGCGACAATATTTCTATACGGCGGTCTGGCGATGAATAAACATGTTTTATGTCCACGGAAACGTTATTCACCGCAGTCGTATCGCTGCGATGTACCAGTATAAAAACATGCATATATACACACACACACACAATCGTAATAATTGCGTGGAAAGATTTTCAAAGTTTGTACATCTGTAACTTCCAAATCATATTTTGTCAAGCCGTAAACCTGAACAATTGTCTTATGAATTTCGATTTAATGAAAAACTATAGCACTCGAGTAAATATATGTAGATATATATATATACACGAGTTACGCGTTGCTCGGACCCTTGAATCTCCGCAGAATAATAATAGTTATACGACTTATTACATTTTTCATTACTTGTGAGAACCTAATAATTTTTCATTGTTTCCCTTTTTCAGGCTTTACTTGCATAAACATTTTTACACAACGCCTCTTTACTGCCCGTTTTAATCGCTTAATAAAATCTATAACCCATTGGTAATTAATGCGTTATCTCATCCGGACAATGTCGAAGTGTCAGCTGTAAAAAACCTATAGCTGCAGATAAACACAAATCGCAGTCCACAACCATAAAACAGACACTACATTTCATTCAAATAGTTTTAGGCTAATCCTGTCGAATCGTTGGCGTTGCGCTTAATATTCGGAATATCAACTTATCACTACAAATCACTTGTCACTACGTACCTATGTCAAACGTATTATACGTACAGAACGTACGCAGTATTCCTACAGACTACGTTTTAGATACCATAAATTCGTTACGAGATATGTATTTTGATCGTGATTCTTATACTGATGTACACACTAATATTCTAAATTTTCTGTGACACTAATGTAGTTATGTATCAGCATATCTAGGGCCTGATTAAGGAGTTCGCCACCAGTAGGCTAGGGTTGATTTGGTGCCCCCACAATGTATTCGGAGAGGGAAGGTCTAGGCGGGGTCCCATAAAAAACGTATAGGCATCAAACTTTTATTGTTTAAAATAAAATGCATTTCATATTTCATAGAATATCATACAAAATAAATTAAATTTTTAAATATTAAAAAAAAGTTATCTTTGATTTATATGAATATTTTTTGAAAAATGTGGGCCAAACATAAGTTTTAACCGTTTATAAAAAGTTATTCTTTCTTGATTTTGAGGATTTAAAACAACAGTAAAAAAAAAATCAAAATAATTAATTAGATTGCATATTATTGGTAGGTGGCACAACGGATTATTAGTTGATTAATTATTTTTAGACTTAGGCATAACAAAAAGAGGGTTTTGTCTAGAATTTGAAGATAGTACTTTAAGACAAATCGTATATAATAACTCAGGGCCTTCAATAACACTGTTCAAAATTATAAAAACAAAAGTAACATCAAATCCTAATAGTGTGGTCTGAAGTGAATTTCAACCCGCAAAAATTGTAATATCCTCGGTGTTTCGATATAATAAATAAGTTAATCTTACAGGCGCAAAAAATGAAGAAAATTTCTCTGGATCTTTTCTAGTTTACTAATCGAAACAATTGATTTGAATGCCATTATGATAATGGTATAATAATAGTACCCATTTCACGATCATAAAGAGTTTATATTATTATATACTATAAATTCTAATACAGTTATTAATAAAATAAAATCTTGTATTGGTCTCATATTAAAAATAAATTTGTATACATATGTACAGTCCATAAATGTTAGTGAGGAGTATTATACATTTTAACGGATTGTTTTATTTATAGACACGATGATAATCATCAATAAAAATACGACCACGCGAGTCAATATTACTTACGGCCACACGGTTTGTAACTTTTATGCGTATTGCATGCATTCGGATGTGTACAAGTACAAATAATGACTGTTGGTGCCCGCACTACAACTGCTCCTGCGCGCATTTAACGTTTTTGTTGCACGTATATAGCGTACAACAGATGGACCCTAACTTAACCGCCCACGTTTGAATGTTTCCGTGCAGTTATTCAAACACATTATTATCGCGGTGTAAATCTCTTTTCATTTTATTTTATATTTTTGATTTGTTTCTCATCCGTTTCTTCTCCCCGCTGCGACCATGTGTGCGACCGAAAAACGCATAGCTATGACACGAGCATTATTAAATGGTTAATGCGAGCGAATATTTTGTTTTATTATTAAACGAAAACGCCGCAAGTTAATATTACCGGAAACCCAATTTCCGCAAGGCGACTGCGCTACGTTTATATTTTTCCATATATACGCGGAAACTCGGTATCCGCGAGAGAGAGAGAGAGAGAGAGAGAGAGAGAGAGAGAGAGCGTATATAATATTATGATGCTATTGCCGGATCGTGGTTTTTCAAACCATCACACGCGATTAAAAATCACTACATATACGTATCACGAGCATACGCGCTCAGTCGAGAGGGTCATCATGGCAGGGTGGTAGAGGGGGGGAGTTAACTTTTTTTCTATTTTTTTTTTTTCCGACTCCTCCGTCCCGCAATACGGTGTACAAGGTCAAATGCATACGTACGTACTTAACGGTGGATGGGTACGTGCGTGGTACACCTTATTATACGTTATAACGGGGGTTGTCAAGACGACACAATATGTGACGAATTTTTCTGTCACTCTGAAAATCATGTGTTCCCCGACGAGACGCGCTGCAGCAGCGGTACGGGTACCGCGATTCACGTCAAAAGTTGACAATATTTTGCGCGACGAATCGCCCGAGTTCTATTTACGTCTCTCGCAGATCACTCGGATTTTCTAATGCACTCCGCGCGCGCGCGCGCACATCTTATTACAATATGTATAACGGCAAAATATTATAACACGGGGTACACGGGTGGGCTTGGTGTTTGCACGCGAAAACGTGCACACCTAAAGGCGCGGATTGTGCGAAGAACGTCGTGCCCGTACCGCATTACAACATTACGTCGGTCACATAACGCCACGGATCGCATGAGGCCAGACGGGGTGCACTTCCCCCCGTTCAATCCGTGATGCGATTCTCAAAAACCGAAAACAACCCCGGAGCCGCGGTGTCACCGCGGATGGGGAAAAAAGTCTACGTCAAGCGTGTCATGGTCACCGATTGAAATCTAACTATCTAATTTTTCGGATACTTTTTTTTGGAGTTTTGAAACAACCTACTATGGGCGTGTACAAATGTACAAGGGAGGCATGTAGGTGGTCAGATACCACCCATGGGCTTTTATTCGAAATATTTCGTACATAATTGTTGTTAATGTCCATAAAAAAAAATGAATTTTTCGATATCATCCTCCAAACGAGTGAACCTATATTAGACTTCAGAGAAATTAATTATTAATGGTAGATGGTACCGGGACACGCGGGAACTCGTACCGATACAACGACTTCTACAGAACGAGTTTTTGTAGAACGCATATTTCAAAATGAGTGGCTCAGTGTAATAAATTGGTGTGCGTTACCTGTTTAACCCGTGCTTATTCGTACATATAGTATATAATATGATATTGCATTTCTATGATATACCTACAATAGGAAAAACTATAATAAAGCGCAATTTTGCCGTCATCGACGATTTCCTGGAAAAAATAATTGATGCTACGCTACAAATTGTACTCATACGTTTTTAACTTCAACTGTTTTTTTCATGAACTGGAAAATGTAAAGCATTGTGTGTACGTTATAATTATTACAAACTACACGTATACATTACTGCATACATTATTGCATAAACATAAGTGTAACTAGGTTAACACTTAAGTGTCTTAATATTTTTAGGGCATTAAAAAAACCTTAAAACCATTTTTTTGCACATGGTTAGGATTTTTTCTACTTCCCCACCACAACAATTATACCAACACCACTGCAACTGACTTTCGTGTACATTAATTACACGATGTGTAATGAAAATTATTCGATGTAATAATAATGTGGTAAAATGTGTTTTATACATTTGTTTAACTCCTTATATGTGGTCCATTCGCATTGAGGTTGGTTTTAGCGAATAAACCATCTGGTTTTATAATATGTGACTACTGCACCTATAGCGCGATGATTTTTCCAGTAAAAAAAAAAGGTTATTGTTTCTTAAGCATCACGGTTTTCGACGGTTAAAACTTAAAATAAAAAAGATAAAAAGTAGAAAAAATAACGTGAACTCGAGTATTTAGAAAATTTCAAAATAAAGACGACGTTATTGTTGCTGATGACGGTACACGATGTTTACACTGCAGTGGTATGCGTAGATTATTTTTGGTAAAATATTTTTCAAACGTATCCGGTTCGCAGTATTCATGAAGTACGAAGAATTGAAATACTGAAAATACCGTATGCATAGCCGGGGTGCACCTATATAGTTTTTCGCTCGTTTCGAATAGGACGAGACGCGGTAAAAGTCCTTTTGAAATAACTCCACTTCAGCTTCGAGTACTGTATTATATTAATATAATATTATATTGAGTTGTTAATATCATCGGTGAACAATAGAACCGTCCAATGATGAGTGCGGACACAGTATGATCGGTAGGTAAGGGGTTTTTTTTTTACCAACCTTCTGTTTTAATACCTGCACGCGGAGTACCTACGTACGAGTATATACATGAATGATGAATGGAGCAGTGCGAAGCGTTTACGTGTGATTTGTCTAGTTTGATACGATAGATGTAGAAATTAATCAAAATCCTACGAGCCGTCGAGTATAATATGTGTTTAGGTATGCTATTAACTATTATATTATTCACGAAGAGTCGCGAAACTCGAAGTACAAGTCCAAAAGAGCGGTAAAATATTTCAATATCAAACTCATAATGTTGACGAATCGAAATTTTTTACCATTACTATAATTTATTTTTAATCGCACTTCACATTTTCCAGTTGCACTGGGCTGAAACATTAGTTATTCACCATATATTTTAATAACACTGTATAACGAAAAGTAACCGATGCGAACTGCAGGCCTGTACAGGCTACACCATTCGCTGCGCACATCTTAAGTGTCTCGATAGCAAAAAATATTTGCACGTTTGAAGTTCAACCTTGCGGTAATTCGCGATTTGTTCGGCATTCAGGTAAGTGACTTGTCGTGAGTAATTCGCGCTGCACAGCTAATGCTTTGAGTAATTGGTGTTCACTGTACGCCTCACTCGTGCGGTTATCCTCTGTTTAATATGTAAAACATTCAATCGACAGTTTACGAATTAAACGAGTGTGTAGAACGTACATTGTGTACACGCCAGCTGCCTCTTGCAAATAACGTTTGCGTTATTGACGGCGTATGCTTTATTATAACATATTGCGCTGTGTGTCGAGATAATTAAAATAAATCTGTTTGCATTGTGATGAGAAGTGGTGATATCTGTCGGTGTTGTGTATGGGTGTCTTTGAACTCGATGAATCCTATAATGAATCGCGCCCACATCACTTATCTCGAGACAGCTCGATGTATTTGTAGCTTTAAGAATAGACCTAACCGTATGTCGTATTTTCGAATCTTCAGTGCTCGTAAAACAATTGTCAATCGAGTTGTACGTCAAATATACACAGGTAATACTTTAAACATCGACACAATTTTGTGCAGTTTGGAGGTATAACTAATGCACATTCTATAAGTATAAAATAACATTTTACTGTAGCACCATAGAACTGACGGTACGTGAATTAAGTACGTTGAACTCGTATCGAAAACAATTATTATGTTTTTAAAGTCTAAAAATAATATTTTGTATTTGTGTAGGTTTAGTAAGCGGTAATAACCTTTTTTTCATAAAAATTTCCAATTTCAAAATTAAAAATTACACATTTGAATGGGATAATCGTTGTAATAGTATAATCTATAAGAATAATAATTATCGCATACTACGTCGTCATAAATAATTGTACACAAGTCGTAATACTTGAACTCGAAACATTAATGGAAAATGAGGCAAACGGTTTATGATAATAATAATGATGTTGATACAGTTATAGTAATGAGTGCATATGAATTTCACGCTTAAAATATTAACTTTAAAGTATTAAAGGAAAATCTACAATTATTTTTAAATGCTTCTTTCGAGAAAAGTTTATTTCAAAGCGACTCTTAGCTTACTCATATTATTCATAATAGTTTTAATCGATCATAATATTTTCGTTGATTTCCATAAAAGAGTAAAAACAGGTTCCGTGAACGTTGTTCTCGCAAGTATAAAATAATTATTATTGTCAACAGTTAAATTCGCCCAAGGGAACACATTTATATTCGAAAAAATGATCCCCGCACAATGAAGCGTCCGAATTCCAACCGTCTGATAAGTGATATTCTAATCGTTCCAATCGTAACACGACTCGGATTCCCTACATTTTAAACGGCCACACCAGTTCGAAGTATACAGACGCTTTTTAGACTTGCTCTTTGCGTGCGTGCTCGAAAATACCGACGGCATATTATTCCGGTGCGCGCGACGATATGGTCCGAGGAGGTAATTTCCCGATTCAACGCGTGCGTCCGCACCTATACCTTCCCGATGGAAAACACCGAGGCCGGGCACTGCCGTTCCGACGGACCGCTTCTGTTATCTAGGTCATGGACCGAACCCTGTCGTGTACATACCCGGCGGTTCGCCTTAGGGAAATGCGCCGCTGTGTATACATATATATATATGAAAACCGATAATAATGTGAAAAAAAAACCGCAAACCGTGTCTTTGAAGCGTAATGTTCGTTTCAAACTAGAAACCATTCACGTTAATTAAATCCGAAACGTCTGCTGCAGTGTTCACGCTCAATATCAATGTTTAATGTACAAACGGATGTCTGACATTTAAGCCGGTACAACGTCCTCGGTGTGAAAAGTGCAAAATCTAAAACCCGGCGTCGACAAAAACAATTAGTTTAATCAAAACCGGTAATAATATAATTATGTGCCCACGTAGTTAAAGCTACCGATTTTTTGTCCATTAGTACGTTTCGTGCGTTGAACCCATAAGGACACTCACTAAAAACACAATCAGTATCGGCATGACATTTATACTAAATTGATCAGGACATCAGGTCAATCTTTTTTTTACACTATGTATTTTCGTTAGAAAAGTAGCTTATCTCCATATAGACTATATAGACCAGAGGTTCCCAAACTGTGCTCCGCAATGGTTTCTCAAGGGCTCCTTTCGTTACACCACAAAAATTTAATAATTTTGTAGATTTCAATGATAGAAAATGTTTTCTCCAGTTCTTTTAAGACTATTGTTTCCTTTATTCATAAATATAATTTTATTTTGACCCCCGTATGTATACAGTTCGTGTTAATTATGTTTCATACACGCCCAGCACAGGCAAATGCAAATTAACGTTAAATGTTTCTTGGGGCTCCACAAGAAATTTCTCCTTAAAAAAAGGCTCCGGGGCTGAAAAAGTTTGGGAACCGCTGATATAAACTATTGTATATAGATTATAGACCATTCATGCAGACATTTGTTTTTTTTTCAGAATCTTTCTCGCTTCGATAATCAGAATAATCATATTAAATACTGATGGACAACGAGTATGGTTACTTTTTACTTTTTACTGCGTTGCACGTGTGAAGGACTAAGACAAAACATATCAGTAAGATATGATATCACAATGTCAGTTCCGAATACCTACCCCTAAGACGACACAAGCTTGCACAATCAGTTGTGCGAAATTATGTTATTATACATTTCTGATAAGTACGTGATATAATCTATTATATAGCGTGCAACAGACGTATATAGTCTAGCGGAAAATAAAGTTTTAAAATCGTTTAATTACTGGCGTATATCATAGTGTTTGCCAGATTTCCATTTGTTTCAAGCGAGATCAAGTTGTGTAAATCGCGTGTTGTCTTTAGTGAGTCACGCGTGCGATCAAGCAGTAGTAATAGTAGTAAGTAGTAATGTGCAATATATTTGATGTATTGTAATTCGTAATAATGCATTGTCGCGGGTAGTGTTTGCTAGCGATCCGATGTGTGCGAGAGATGCACTTGGTCGGTGCGCTTTTATTTTCGCTTTCTAAAACAATGATAGAGTTCGGATCCCTGTGAAAAAAAAAAATGGTAAAAGAAAATGTACAACTATTGAGCATATTATTATACACGACTTAACGCCAACATCTGTTAAACCTCGCTGCTCGAGGGTACGATTAATAAACAAAACTGAAGGAAAAAACACGTCGTAACACGCGAAATCAAAACGTATTTCGAAATCGCGCAACGCACACGACCGATATAGGAAGCAGGGAGCACACGGGAGAGCCGTGTACGCGACGTGAGTACATGACGTATTGTTTTCGCCTGTTGACAACCGCACAGGTAGAGAGATACACGTATTATTATACCATTTATATAATATATGATTATAATATCCTTGACACGAACACATACTTTTGGCGCGTGATGAATGAAACGGCGCGGTGGCGTGGCGGCCGCAGGAAGTAAAAACTGTATAATATAATAAGTGTTTGAGAATCTCATGAAATATAAGATTGCGAAATATTTCAGTATTTTAAAAGAATTCGTTTTTCTCTTGTGTACGTTTAATTTTTATGTATGTTGCACATTTTTTGGGTGGAACAATTTAGGACCCATTAGTGATCGTTTTCTTTGGTATTATTACATTTATATATAAAAAAATTTAATAGGAATACAGTTATTAGTTACTATAATATGTTCTGTATGCTTATTATATACGATATACCGGTAGTCTACATGGAATTGATGTATTAATTAATTATATAATATAATTAGTATAATGACGTACGTATATTCGATAAGCGCGTATACGTTTGAACAGCAATGAGTACAGAGTAATAAATAATAATGATATTATATTAAATTTGTAAGTGTTAACGGATATTTACACCATATAATAGTAATAATAATTGTATGAAAATAACTCGTATACAATTTTCTTGATAAACATTTTATAACAATTACGATAATTAAGTATATTGACCGCCAGTGGCACATTTTCAAATTATTTGTGGAGAGAAGCTTTAAAATTTTTCTAAAAAACCAACTGATATTGTAATATAACAAAATTTTAATTTTTCCTAAATTCAACATCTAAAACGGATTAATAGGTAATAGGATTTAAAAATGAAAAATGTTATTTCTTGGTCGGATTTTTATAAAACATAAAGCAACACTCAAACAGCTGATCAATTTAACAATTTAAACCACGGGTGAAGACAGGTGTTCATAATCTATATCTGTAATCTGTTTACTAGCGCAAGCGAAGCTACTGCCAAAAGCTATAATAAATGTAACAAATAATGATAATAATCAGCTTAATAATATACTTATATTAAATATTTTTTAAACAATCTTATTTAAATTGTATTTAATTAGACTAAACAGTATTTAATCTTGCCAAATAACAACAATGCCTACATTTTTTATACTTAAACCCGACAACGACGGGTAATTCAGATGGTATACAATATTACGTAGGTAATATATTTTAATAAATATCGTTATTGTTGTCGTCGTCATTGTCGGACGGAGCCGACGCAATCTAAAAAACCCAAGTAATTAATTTTTTAAAAAACCTTACAAACGCATAAAATAAATTATTAAATATAATATAAACAATTTTTGTTTTTGGGGGGGTCGAGACCTGGGAACCGGCTCCTTCTCCCCGTAAGTACGCCACTGATATGACCGCCAATAACAGTGATACACAACAGAATAAAATATGTATTCCATTATCAATGGTATTACGTATACCCATTTATATACTAATATTATAAATTTATAAACACCCTTATATTTAATCACAGACCTAAGCCTACCTTCGGCATCATTATCGTCGATAATAAACTGAATACCGGGAAATTCAACCAAGTTTCGTTATAAAAGCCAAAATAGCTCTATGGGGCATTATCTTTTCGAAGAAATGAATACACAACAATGTAGTTAAAAATAAATTCAACGTTTCATGTTTTTGGGAAATATTTTATTGTGACTTCAAACACTAAATATAATAAATATAATACCATGTATGCGTTCGACTATAGTCAGCGGTTCTCAAGCTTTTTTGTTCGCGGAGCCCATATGTTCCTAAAAAAAATTACGGAGCCCCAAAATTCAGAAATGTCTAGTTGAAACAAGAATGCATAATGACTGAAGAAATTATTATATTATTAGAACTTCGAAGATTGTAGATGAGTAAACAAAATTATCGTATATGTAAAAAGAACGAAAAACCAGACTTTATCCAATCTCATTTTGACTATGACACAAAATATTATGTGGATTTATAAATAGTTAAAGGTTTTAAATGTTAAAATAATACATTAGTACGGCACAAATAATATTGAATCTTATATATAAAAATTTAGCTAAGAAATATAATGATAATTTGAATTTAATCATTAGACTTCGTGTCGTTTGAGAACCGCTGGACTATACGAACCAAGTTTTTGTACCAGTTAACCATACCACGAAAGTTAAGAATACAATAATGCAATTTTGATATTGGCCTGGTAGCAAAAAAAAAATAAAAATAAAAAATCTAACACTCGATCTTAGTATATGGGTATTAGAAATATATATATTTTTTAAATTCTTCTACTTAAACAAAGATACAAGGCTTAAAAATTATTTCAAATGCTTTCTATTCCGACACTAATCGAATTTTACAAGTAGGTCGAATATAAATTCGTAATTATAAATCGTAAAGTACCTATACAAGACAAATTTTAATTGAAGTAAAAGGAACGCATATTATTCATTAGTGTAATATAATTATTTGTCTTTTTCGGTCCGACACTTCACATTATCGAATTGAAACCATAAAACATAATGGAAACGATTTTTTTTTTTAATTTGACCATAACGAAAAAACCATCTCCAGGCGGAGGAAAAAAAATAATTAGATTGGTACTAGGTAATACATATATATTATATACTATACCACTATAGGCGTGTGCAGTTTTTTTGTTCAGGAAATGCAGAGGAAGATCTCCCGCCTTCGATCTTCTTTTAATATAATTTTGTCCTATACTTTACTATAATTTGCTTACCAACATGTTTGTTAATTTGTTTTTCTCCTTTGAAAATCCAATGAAGAACCTGCGCTAGGACTTCACAGTGTTTTTACATAATTCAATACAAAGTTTATTCTTAACCAATCGAATTCATACTTCATAGCAATCTGATTTGCTTCTTTAAATCTTAACGTTCGTAGATTAAAAGTCCTATCCTCCACTGAGCAGCTTCCCACATCGAGTTCTATTCAGTTTATTGAATTTCTAGCTTGCATATTTTGCTCATTGTACCGGATTTTTAATTAATATATAATTTTTAATACAAAAAAAAACCTTCACCGAATCGTCGAAATCTTCGACAACACACATGAGTTTATTTGCTCTTGCGAGTTTTGAGTTTTAAGTCATTTCAAACGCATTTTGAGTTTAACTGATCCAAATATATACTCCATCATGGCCAAATTAAAAGAAGTACCAACCAAAATCCATATATAAAATAAATAGTTGAAATTCCAAAAAAAAAAAATAGATGAAAAGTATGAAAATAAAGAAACATCGGTTAATTAATACGTCAAATACTCGACTTTCTACCTAAAAAAATTAATTATATACGTTTACGTTTTTATAATTTAATGCTGTTGTAGCGAATTTTTCTATCTTTTTGATAATATGGAAATGAAAATCAAATAAAATGACAATTGAATGATAGGAATAGTTGAGTTCCACGCCCCCTTTCAAACTATTTTATGAGTTCACGCCTCAGTACATACTAACAATACAAAATTATAGAAATTATCTCATACGTTGTACGAGATTATTAGTGTAATTGTAATATTTATCACTAAAACTTGTTCTTATCGCGTCGAGTGGCGGTTTTTCGCCAAAACAATGCTTCTATTAATACCCTAAATACTAAATAGCATAAATATATGATTTGTATAATCTTATGAAATCGTAATAATCGCTCGGTGTATATCTACTGATCGACCGCGGTGGTGACCAACACACCGGCAAGGCTCGGCGTAGAAAACGGCATTTTCATTTTTCGTGTTTTTTTTTTAACATTTTCACGCCCCCCCCCCTGAAATTTCGTCACGCCTCCCTAGAGGGGCGCGCCCCCCAGGTTGAGAACCACTGCTCTAGATAATTCTCAGAGCCGTATTTAGAAGGGAGAAGGCGCAACTGCCCCGGGCAGAGCCGGATTATGGTTTTTAGGGCCGTAAGCACATTCATATAAATGGCATACACATAATTTTCATACATTTAAAAAAATTAATTTTATTTTCAATTATTTATTAAGTATCACAAATAAAATTAAAATAATTATAATTTACATTTGAATCTGCATTTAAAATTTTTAATTCTTTTATTAATTTTCCTTATTATTACATTATTTAATTATTAATTACTATATATATACTAAATGTCATCATTATTAAAATTTTGTTTAATTAATATTATTGGCATCTTTTTTGCTTTTTGAAATGAAAAATCTTCAATAATTGTCTCGTAGTTTATAGTTTTCACAATTTCACTTTCTATAGACAAAATGGCCAAATCGTTTAGAATTTAGATGGTGTTAAATTAGATCTTAATGCATTTTTTTTAATTTTAATCTTTAAAACGATCTTTCTCCACACAATTGGTGCACATGAGTGTAAGATATAACCGTAAAGATTTTTCTACATTTGGAAAGCATTCCGAAACGTTTAAGTTTAAAATAATTTTATATAAATTTACAAATTTATCAATAGAGTTATTAGAAGTATTATGTATGGGCAGAGATAATGATGTAAACGTGATAAATTGTTTGAACTCATCTTTAAAACTGTGTGGAAAATCTATAGAGTATATTTTACATAAGTTTTTCATTCCTTCTTCAATATGCTCAGATTTCATTTCAATCGAAAAGTTTGATAGCAGCCTAAAATTGTTTTCAACTTCTTTATATGCATCAATTCTATACTGCAAAGTGCTATTTAATTTATCAATAATAACATAAAAGGTTTGAACTTTAAATAATTCTTTATCTGTAAACACATAAGCAGTTTCATTATCACACCTTTTTTTACGTTTACGATTTTCAGATGATTATATTTTTTATTTTTATTTAAATATTTTTGGAACATTAGTTGGAATAACGAAATAATTGATACAAATCACAGTTACAAGTTTACAACAAATTTGAGAACCATAATATTAGATTATTTATGATGTAAAATCATAAATTCATAACTACTCATGAGAAAAAAATTCTTAAATTTTATTTTTAATATATATAAATTTGATTTTAAAAATTATGGGCCGAATTTTTTTTGGGCCGTAAGCAATTGCTTATTTTGCCTACCCTTTAATCCGGCCCTGGCCCCGGGTAGCCGATTTTAGAAGGATGGCTAATTTGTTGAATTTATAATTTTTGTTCTGACGTGATATTACATTCGTTTAAGTACTCATTTCCTACATTTAGTATTAGAATTTGAACTTTTTTTTAGTAAACCGTTAAACGTATTCATGGCTTATGAATAATAATATTAAAACAACAGATTTTTAAATTATCATACATTTATTTTTTATTTTTTTTTTACAGCTGGGCGTTTTTTTTTCGTTCGGCAATTTCTTAAGCACGGGCCCGGACTATTTCTAAATGGTTCTCAACAACGCTGATTATCGATATTGGTCACGAGAAGATTTGGGCGTATTTCGTTCTTTTCCGTCCGAGCTCACGCACGTCGTATCCAATAACTTTTACCCGAAACAAAAAATAAAAAAACCGGGCCGAGCTTACTACCGCAATCGCCCTTCGCGATCGAGGCCCAGCCGCCACGAAGCACCGTTGGCGGGCGGCAGCTGGTCGGCGACCGTAAACACTGACTGTTATCACGAAGGCTAGGCCGCCGATACCGTTATCGATCACCAGTCGGTGGTTATCATTTTTTTTTTTTTTTTCTCGTAATCTCACGGAATAAACATCGAACTCACTGTATTATTATTCGTAGTATTCCGACTTAAACTATACCATTATTACTATTACTATTATTATACTCGTTAGCGTCGTACAATAAAACGTTTTAACGCGATCGTGTGTCTCTATAGCACGTTGCGCGTCAGCGTAACACACATTTTATTATTATTACTATTATCATTATCATTATCATTATTATTATTATTACTATCGTCGTCGTCGTCGTTTTGTCTTCGTTATTGGCAATTATTATTTTGCGCGCACGACCGACGTCGTCCCACGTCCGTCCGAGTGCCAGCGAAGAAACGCACCGTTGCCATTAACGTTCAATCGAATCGCCGTCATCCGTCGCCGTCACCGTCGTCGTCGTCGTGCGCCGTCATCCGCTGTTCGCCGTTTCGGCCGGATCGTCTAGCTCGGTTTCATCTCGTGTCCACCGTTGCACCGCTTGCACAAGGAGGCGCGCGCTCAAGCACTCGGCCAGTGATGTGGCTGACGAGAGGCGGCGACGACGACGAATAGCATCGGACACCAGTGTCGTCGTGCGGCACGCGCTGATCGGTTCTAGCAGGTGAGGTCAACGGTAGGTCCGACTAGAACCGCTAACCCGGTATCGCGGCTTGCATTCGTACTCTTACAGTAAGCCGTGTCCGCTCTTGTTGTTTTACGATTTCACCTTATCGTCTTCACATGACCGTCGATCGAATCCGACTACCCCGACGGCCATGGTTCAGCCATTGCTATTCAAAATACTTCCTGTTCTCACGTACCTGTTCTCTTCTTATGGTTTCTAGAACATTTCTCAAAACAGCTACCTACACTTCAGCGATAAGCATTGATTAACTTGCATGTATGATAGGTTTTAATATATATAATTATAATATATTACATTGATTTATCAAACATATTCTATTTGTAAGCATTATTAAACTTTCCCAGAGTTAAATAAAGCTAGAAAAAAGCTATTTCATTTATTATCGATATCTAATTAGAAACCATACAAGTTGCTAAGTAAATAGTTATTTTTTTAATTAGGTGCCGCCTAATGACATTCAGAATATCATTTATTTAAAATTTACATTAATCAAGTGTTAACTATAGCTTGAGCATTATTTACATTTGACATACTTCTAGTTGGACATTTTTCTTATTCATTATTTTATCTATTTGGTGTTTAAGTTTAGAAAATATGAACATTATTTATACATTTTAAGCTACCTGTTAAAAATATTTTCATTTATAAGAGTATGTACGGAACTTATACTATATTATATATTGATAAGGCAGGTACGTTGCAGTGAAAAGATTATATTTATTGCTAAGAAGTCATAGGAAATAATATGCATTAATTGTACGTGCTAAAAATTTAGAATATGAATGGAAAAATATTAAGTTTGCAAAAATAATGATTAATATACGTAGGTATGCGTTTTTAATTGTTTTATCAAAATAAGAAATCAGTTATCTGGTTGAAAATCTCTTGTCAAAATTGTTCAATAGGTAAATACAAGCATAATTTTTTAATGTTATTATATTATATTGGTGTAGATATTTAATATTAATTTAATTTTTCTTTAAATATAATAAATTATAATATTTTATGCATACAAACTTCTAAATCTTAAAAAAATGTAGTTAATTGGATTTGCAATCTCTGTCCACTATAAATCTTGAGCATATTATAAAGAAATAACCAAATTTTTCAACTTCTAAACAGTTTTCATTATAATTATGAAGATTTTAAATAGTTAGTATTGGTAACTTTTTATTCATTCTTAAAATGTACATGTGGCATTCATTTTTTTTTAATGAAAAATCATATTTTTCTTGTCCAAATGTGCATTGATTTTATAAACTTGCTATTAAAATTAAGTTCTAGAAAATAATTTCTCATAGTTAGCAACTAAAATATTGTTTAATAACTACTTTATTTTAATGAATAAAATAAAGATAAGTTTTGCTAGCTATTAAAAGAACTTGAAATGTAATATTACATTTTTCTGTATTAAAAAATATAAATTGAAAACATTTTATTTATGTGGATATACAACCACTTAACTTTTCTCACTTCTGAAATTACCTATAAATTAATTCTGGAAACCTAATTGTTCATGAAGTATATAAATTATTATCTTTTTTACTATTGAGCATTAAGAAGCATATAATTATAATGTAATTGGTTTTAAAATATAATCAAAGATTATTTCACTTAATTAAAATAAATTTACATTTATGCATTTTTATCAAACTTAAAATGTTTTGAATGGTTTACTTAAAATAGTTTATAATTGTTTATATTGATGTTTATTGATTGTTGAAAATAAAATTAAATCAAATACTTTTGTAATTTTTACTAATTTTTTTCTGATTAACCTATTTTCAGAGAACTTTGTAATACATTAAAAGAACATTAAAAAATGGCTGGAGGAACTAGCTTAGTAGTTCCAATTGTGTTGTGGGGTAAGACACCTTTGACACATTGTATTTCATGTGTTTATTTATCGCCAGACCAGCGAACACTAGTAACAGGATGTTATGATGGTCAAATATGTCTTTGGGCTGTATCTCCAGAAACATTAAAGGTTTGAATTAATAATATAGTGGAACTAATTGTGAGTAACTATATTATAATCCTATACATTTCTTATTATTTATAGATGACTCCTAGATGTTTGCTAGTAGGTCATACAGCTCCAGTTCTGTGTTTAGCACATGCCAGTATTGTTGCTGACAATGCATTTTTTGTTAGTTCTTCGGAGAATGGGTAAGCAACCATAACATAATAAAAATTATATTTATATTATTTAATGTATTTTTTTAAATATACATTTGATGTAGAGTAAAATACTTTTGAAAATAAATGTAATAATTAAATTGGCTATGTCGCCTGATTAGTATGGAGTAATTCTCCGTAGATATTAGGTTAATCCTATCCATTTTAACTTTTTTCTCATAAAAATTTTTTTCTTGTATCTTAATACTTGTTAGTACTAGTTGTAATTTATTATTTATTAATTTATTAATTCATTTTTAATTTATTAGACTATTAGTTGTACTATTGATAATTTATTAAAATATTAAAATGTAAATTATATTTATTTTAGTGAGATGAGTACTTGGGATATAATTGATGGGAAGTGTAGAGAAGTTACAAAGTCAATATATATCCATACAAACATTCAGGTTAGTAATAATTAATTAATTAAATTTATTTTTATTATTTTTAATTATTATTTCAATTATTTTCACAGGCATACCGTATGGTTGGGACCGAGGACGTTCGTTTATTTTGTAATGGATATTATGCTGAAGTTATTATAATGAATCCATTTACATTAGAAATTATTTTTTCCTTATCATCACGTGTTAATCCTGACTGGATAAGTGCTCTTTATGTATTGAAACCTCACACTTGTAAAGGTAATTAAACTTTTGTTATAAATTAAATAACTATAAAACTACTTTTATATTTCCTTGTTCAAATATAGATGATGTGGTTTTGGGATTAACTACAACTGGAACAGTAAAAGTATGGACATTAGAGCAAAGAGATTATGGACCTACAGATAATCCAGTGTTTGAAAATGAGAGTAAGCAAATCAGATGTTTGAATGCTTTGACTATGGCTTGCTGTTCTCAACATCAAAGAACAGTGTTGATTGTCTGTTCAAAATGTTGGCAGGTTATTAAACTTTTCATGTTTTGTAACAACTCTTAATATAACTAAAAAAATGAATGCGTTATACTTAATTCATACCACTTGTAGATTTACGATGCTGGTGATTTCTCAGCCTTATGTACAGTCTACTCACCTCGAGGTGAACGCTGGCTAGGTGGAGAATTTTTAGCACCGGATCGAGTTCTAATTTGGACAGATGATGGAAAAGGTTATTTATACAAACTCCCTGCAAAGTAACTACTATCTACTAAATTATGATGTTTTAGATCAAGTGATTTTGTTCGATATTAACTATTGTTTTATTTCTAACCTTTGTAGTAGTATCGTTGAAAACAAAAATTTCCATAAACAAGCTGAAGATGGTGATGTACCCTATTTATACAGTTTGTTATCTGTGACTTCAAATACAGTAATAATTTTTAAAATAAATAATTTTTGATTATATATTCCTTTTGTTTTATTAATACATTTAGTAAACACTTAATATTTTTTTATGTTCTCTTTAGCACCTATACTGTTCTCCAGCTATTCGGTTTTATGAGTCTCTTCAACATGGGAAAATATTGATAAGAGGGGATTCAGAAGGAGCTGTTAATATATGGAAAATCCCAGAACTTTCTCCTGCTCAGCTATCTGTCATTAAAGAAAATGATTCTCATAAAAAATTAGCTGGTTTGTGTTCAGATTTTATCATTATTTTTCTATTATTTAGTTAATATAATTTGAATACTATTATATAGGTCTTTCTCCATTTGTGTGTACAAGTTTGTCTAAAGCTTGGGAATCTATGAAACCTAATCCTGTTGGAATTCTCAACCAATTGGTATGTAATATTTCAATACTTTATTATATTTTATTTAGTGTCTAGATAAATATTTTCTTAAATTTAAATCACTAAATTAATTATTTTTTTATGCATTATTTATATTCTTTTATTCAAACAATTTTAGGACTGCGAAAATGTTCCAAATATTAAGTTGACTGCTAGTATTTACCTGGCAGGTCAAAGTCGATTAGTCATAGGCCGTCAAGACGGATCTATTGTTATCATTCCAGCTACTCAAACAGTGATGTTGCAACTATTACATGGAAATCATCAACATTACAAAGGTAAATAATCTTGTGATTTTCTTTCATTCAAATTTAAACCAATATACATATTTATGAATTTTATAAATGTAAATTATAATCAAATAAAGTTTACCATTGTTAAAATAATTGATAAGTTTAATTACTCTAGTTAAAACTTGTGTTTGAATTATTTATTATTTATTATTTATTAGATTGGCCACCACATCAGATTTTAGTTGGCCATAATGGCCGAGTAAACTGTTTACTATATCCTCATCATATGCATTCAAGATATGACAAATCACATTTATTATCTGGAGGAGTGGACTTTGCCATATGTTTATGGGACTTGTACGCTGGCACATTGTTACATAGATTTTGTGTTCATGCTGGGGAAATTACACAACTTCTTGTTCCACCTAATACGTGTGCTAACGTTAGTTTATTTTTAATTATTTCTTTTTAAAACTTTCAGAATTTAATTAATTGTATTCATTTACAGCCTAGAATACTGAAATGCATTTGTTCAGTTGCAAGTGATCATTCCGTTACTTTGTTAAGTTTATCTGAACGTAAATGTGTGGTGTTAGCATCCAGACATTTGTTTCCAGTTGTTACAATTAAATGGCGACCATTAGATGATTTTATGATTGTTGGTTGTTCCGATGCCACTGTATATGTTTGGCAAATGGAAACGGGTATTTATTAAAAATTATTTCGTTAAAAAGATTTAATAGAACTTGAATTGAGAGTTTGATTATTTATTCAGGTCATTTGGATCGTGTGCTACATGGGATTAGTGGGGAAGAAGTTCTATATGCATGTGATGAAAATACAACTATATCTAGTACAGTGGACTCTGGTTTGGCAAATCCTGCAGTACATTTTTTCAGAGGACTACGTCATCGTAATATCAGCGCCATTAAACATGCAACACAGGTAAAATATTAAATAAATGTGGCCTGTGTTTAATGTTTGTATTGTATTCAATTTCGAACTATTATGTGCAGCGAGGAATTCACCAGTTACAACAATTGCATCATTCGTCTCATGCCGATGGCATTGATAACAGTAAATCAAGAGCTTACCCATTAATGGTACAAGGACTTCGGACAAATCCTAATGATCCTGAATGTCATATTCTATGTTTTGACATTGAAGCTCTTGTTGGTAAGTTAAAATGTTTATAAGGATTAATTGGATTGTATTATAATTTTTATTTTAATTATTTTCTAACTTTAGTGCAATTGCTGAGTGAAGAGTATGGGTTAATGTCACCAAAAACTATGGAAGCACAAGGTCTAATAAACGCAACAGAATATCAAAAAATAGCAGCATTGACCCAGTCTGTATCATCTGATGCTCATAAAAAAATTGCCGGTATGAATTTGCTAAACTATTTCTTAATAATTAATCATAACATTACATATCATAATTATTTTAATGGAAAGAATTCTTAATAAAGTATTTCTTTTGACAATTAATTAACTTTTACTAATGCTCCATGTAATAATTATTCAAAAGTTTCCCTCAAATACCTTTTAATATATATTTTTTAATAATATTGAAATATTTTATGCTTGCTTACCTTTGGATAAGACTTTTTTGGAAAAGTTAAAGACAAAGCTGACAATATGGAACGCATTTTGAAAGAAAAAGATAAACATGGTAAATAATGCATGCTAATGTGTTTATTTTACAAGTATATTTTTTTCAAAAAAAAAAAATAATTTTTTTTATGTTTTTCATGTTAATTTATGTAAGTATTGGAAAATTAAAATTTCCAATACTATAATCACTCACATTAATCATATTTTAGTTCTCTCTATAAAAAAAAAAAAAATTGAATTTCATAGCTTATTCCCTGTTTAGTAATACAATAGAACCTCTTTAGAACGATAAGCAAATATAAATTTATTTGCTGCTGGAAGTGATTTGTTAAAATATTCTTATTCTAATTATTTTTTTTAGTAGACGTTTTTAAATAGAATAGTATATGTATTTAAAATTAATCAACAATTATTCATGCATTTCAAATTTATGTATAGTTATATAAAAATAAAATTAATTGTAACAATTTATTTTTATTTTTTAACTGTGTAACTTGCATATTTATTATTGCTATTTACATAAAATGCTTTAATTTAACTGGTATAGCACCCTTTTTATAACTTTGTATATACACTAGTAGTAAAGTATTTAATATTTTATATTGTGGTGTTGTGGCTTGTTTTTGATTTATTCTTCATCTCATAATTTTTGTAGGAATTTTACCTAAAAGGAAAGATGGTTCAGAAAATATACTAACAAAACTTCAGTCTGTAATAGATGGTTTTGATAGCAAATCTAATGATAAAGGTATTAATTTTTATTAAGTTTAACTGTTATATTAATATTTAACACTAAAATGTATTTTATTATTTTGTGACTAATGCACTCACATACTAAGAATAAAAGTTTTATTTTATTCAAAATAATTAATTTTGCCATTAATATGTATAGGTCTTAATCTTAGTGGAGTGGTATGCCGTAAAGTATGTGGAGCAAATTTGACAATGGAGATTGCTCAATTGTTAATGTCTCTATTGTATGCATGGGGTTTGGATTTTGAAATCGATAAAATTTGTGAAACAAAACTGGGATTATTGCGTCCAATGATTCCTGTATCATTTGGTGTTATTTCCAAAGGAGGTATGTATTCTTATGTGATAAACAAAGTAGTTTTTTTACATGAATACTATTTTTAGGGTTTATGAGCTTACTTTTGCCTACATGGCAAAGCAATATTGATCTTGAAGAAAATGTTGTGAAAACCAGTAAAGGTCCTCTTATGGACTTACCTCCAGAAATGGTTCGATTGGAATTACTGACCAGGCTATTTACCGCTAGAACTCATTGGGAAGTTAGTACTACAGTAACTAGTCAACATTTACTTGCCATAGTTGCTATAGCTAATACACTTATGTCTATGAGTGCTCCTTGTTTTCTCGAAAATACATTCTCAAGGTAATATGATGTACTTGGTTAGCATTTTAAAGAAAAAAGTCTAGTCTATATTTATGCAATTTTATTGTTAAATTAACAAATATTAAACCATGATAACTTTAATTTTTAGACAACCATCTGTGAAAAGTCGTTCAGAAGAAGGAAATGGTGAACAAAGTACTTCACAAGTCACTGTTGTCAAACAAGGATGGGCACAATTGAAGGCGTTACATTGCAAATCATTGCCTGAAAAAGTTGTTAGTCAAGGTTCTAAGAGTTATAAACGTATTCAAATTGAAATGTTGGCACATCGTTGGCAACATCATTGCTTAGAGGTTATTATAGTGATTAGTTATTTGTCATAATATGTTAAAAGAAACCGTAGGAAATATTATATTTTTTAAAAGTTTGATATCAATATATTATTATCTTATTTGTTTTTGCTGTATATACAATGATTGTAGAATTAAACTTTGAGAAGTTCAATCCTAATTAATTTTTTATATTAAAATTAAAATTAATATTTGGTTAAAATATAGGTGCGCACAGCAGCTCAAGAATTGTTATTGTCTGAATTGGAACGAATTGGGCCAAAAGGACGTAAAACATTAGTTGAATTCTGGGTTCAGTATTTACCAGTAAGCCATTCTAACGGTAGCATGAAACCTACTGTTGTAAGCTCTAACAATTTAACCAACCTAAACTCTAATGTAAGTAACATTTATCTAATACCTCTAACAAATATATACTACACCTTTAAGATTTGAACACTGTGTTATGTAATATTTTTCAATTTGAAACATTATTAAAAGTGTATGTAAAAGAAGGTGAGTTATAGTATTTCCTGTAACAGACTTAATTAACTTGAAACATAAAAAAAAACTTTGTAAATATATTTACAACTAATCCCTTTTTTAACATTTTTTGTTAGTGTAATTAATCAATATAGTTTGTACAATTACTTATACATAGCGAAACAGAAATTTCAATTTTTTATGTCTTTATGTTAAGATCTCAGTTTTTTCTTGGTTAAATTTAAATAATAAATATAAAATCACTCTAATCACTGGATTATTTTATTATAATGTATAATAATTATTGAAATATTATGTTGCACTATAGTAACATTGTGCAATGTAATTTTATTAAAATTGCTTAAATCACTAAATCTGGTAGTTGATGCATTTTTTAAAATTGTATCCTAAATCTAATCACTACTTTATAATATGTGCTTTATTGTATATATCAATTAATGCATTTTTTATGTTTTCTGTAATCCTGAACCATTATTATTTCTTAACAAAAATTTTAATTTTGAAAGTGTTCATTACAGTTAAAATATTGTTATCAAACCGTGAAAAATAGTTTTATTAATTTATAGGAAAATGTTGAATCGTCAGCCAACATTCAAGATGAAGATGAAGATGACGAAGAAGAAGGTTAAAATTATTTCTTATACTTTTATTTTTGTAAATTGTCTCTGTTTGGGAGTTATTAACGATTTGTTTCTTCTTTTAGATTTATGTTTAAGAAAACCATCATCCATTAGTGAATTGCGCCGTAAACAAACAACTGCTGTGATCTTGATGGGTGTTATGGGAGCCGAGTTTGGTCAAGAAGTTAGCGTCTCAGATAATGCCAGTATATCAAGTCGTTCGCAGTCTGGAACATCTATAAGAAGAAAGAGTTCAATTGTTGAAGGTTTCGGCATTGGGAATAATAACTTATCCAGATTAACGAGTAAAGTTTTTTTTCATGATTTTTAAATTATTAATGTTGTTTTATGAACTGTATTCTTAGGTTTGGCCTTAACTCAATTACTGTTATCGCCATCAACCGCTAGATTGCCCACTCATATGGCATTACGAAGAGCCGCGGTAGATTTGATTGGCCGTGGTTTTGCTGTGTGGGAACCATACTTTGATGTCAGCAAAGTGTTATTAGGAATACTAGAACTGTGTTGTGACAATGATAAACTGGTTCCCAGGTAAATTTTCACAAACAGAATGGCCTACTGATATTTACTTATGTAAAATGAGAGACAAAAACTATCACTTAAAAAATATAAATTAAAATAAGGAAATTTGAATAGACTACTATCAGAATTTTTTCTTTACTTTTGTTTTAACTATTAAACTTTTTCTTAGCATGTCTTATGGGTTACCTCTAACGCCAGCTGCCGATTCGTACAGAACTGCTCGACATGCGCTGATATCAATAGCAAATGTTCGCCCTGCAGTGTTCATAACAACTATAGCCAGAGAGGTTAATAGTGTTTAATTTAACTAAGTATTTATAAATGATAATGATAATGGGTGTTGAACATGTTTCTATTAGGTGGCGCGTTATAACAGTATGCAACAAAATACCCAAGCTATGAACATGGCTATTAGTAATTCGGTTTTGCATAGAGCAAAACCGGAAATTTTATCCATTGTGGAACATTTGATCGACAAAATGCATATTGAAATGACAGAATTATTGGTAGAAGTATGTTGCAATAAAGACAAATTTTATGATTGCTATGTAACCTATAATATATTTTATAGTGTGATATTATTATCGTGTATTCATTTACTGTCTTTTCAGGTCATGGATATTATACTACATTGTGTTGACCCATCACAGCTGAAAACTCGCCCTCTGTCAGAAGTCTCGCCGGCCATAAATAAGTTTGGTCAAGTTACTCATTGTTCAACATCTAGACGTATAGCTGTGGGTACCAAAAATGGCACAATTGCCTTGTATGAATTGAGATCGTCTAAATGCCAGGTTTAACATTTGTTCATCATTACATCATTCATCATATTATTAACCGTTTTTTGTCTTTCAGACAATTAATGCTCATACCGCGGCCATCTGTGCTTGTGCATTTTCACCGGACGGCAAATTTCTTGTGTCGTACAGTGCTACTGAGAACAAACTGTCATTTTGGCAAACATCTACTGGCATGTTTGGTCTGGGCAATAGCCAAACCAAGTGTACCAAGTCCTACAGTACTCAGATACAGGACACATCGCGTTCCAGTCAACTGCGTCAAATCAAGTTACACTGGGCAAGTAACCGCAGCGTTCGATTTTTCTCTGATGGTCTAGAATCTACATTTGTGATTTAAGAGTACATACACTTTGTACAGAAGAAAATGAAAAAAAAGTTTTGTTTTTATGTAAGGAACTACTAGGTCAAAAGCATTTCCAAAAAAAATACTACTTTCGTGGTTTTAATATTGTAGTTGCTAACATGATGTGTAGCAAATTAAAATTAATGTTGAGTTCTAAGTATTTAACTTTATATGTTATTTTATGCATAATTATTATTGTTATTATTTTTACCATAATCATAATTATTATTTTTGTTTTAAGTTGAAACTGAAATTTTATTAACTAGTACCTTATTCTTTTTATAGTATTATCGGACATCATATTACTCGTTTAAATAACAATTTTGTTTTCCATTTTAATTTCACATATTCTTCTTAGTTCCTTAGTCCATAGTTTATTTAAACATGTTTTCCTTGTTGTAAAATGATTTTAATTTAAGTTTTTATTTTATTCAAAATATCTAAGAACTATGATGTTTTAGTCTTATTAAGTAGATTGTATTATAGATCTCATTTGTGATTTTTTTTGTTTTAGTTTTTTTTTAAATATTCTTATTAATTGTAATTTAAGTATTATAATTATTACTCATTGTATGTTTTCACAAGGCCCATTTTGCATGTTGCCAAACTGATTTGATTAGATGGTTTTAATATTTAGTTCAGTTCTTTGGAAATGTCATATAATTATTAATTTTTGAACAATGACAATGACAATATTGGCTTTTATGAGGCTATCAACATTTGTTCATTTGTCCCAATAATTTTAAAGTAAAAATGATCTATTAACAAATTTAAATTTGTGAATATTATCTATATTATTATTATTTTTTTTTTTGGAAAATTTATGATTAGCTTAGTTTATTAGGTTCAGTTATTATTATGGGATTGTTGGGAAAGCTGAAACAGACAGTTAGTCTAATTAACATGCAGCCAACAATTCTTTAATAAATTACATTGGCATTGTGCTTAACTTAAATTTTGGTGCATCAGTTTTACAACTCCTACACTGTTTCTGTTTTTGTGGTGGTATATTAGTGGATTCGATTTTTACTACCTTAAATGTATTAAAATAAAGTGTAAATATGTGAAATATTTAGTTTTTAAATGAAGACTAAAGAAATAATTGATTATATAACTTAGATAATATTTTCTCTTTGAATTTGTTAATAGATCAATTACTTCTAATATTTAACGAAAAGTCAAATAATAGTTTCAAAGGTCATGCGTCATATTAATATCTGTAAGTTACAATCAGTTGACAATGAGTTTCAATGTAGTTTATTTCTTTCTACTTGTCTTTGTTTAATTGATAAACAGTCGAGTAAGGAACATAGCATGGGAAAATAATTAATTGATAAATTTGTAGTTAATTCTATCTTTTTTAAATGTCGAGACGCAAATTTTTTTATCATTCATGCGATTTTTTTTTATATATTAACTTTTGTTTTTTAACAATGATGAATTTCATACTTTGTTATAATTATCACATAATCGATATTCATAAAAAATAATAAAATAAAAAGCACATAATTAAATGGTTTCATCTGAGTAATGTTATAATTTTCCATGTATAAGTATTATACTTGGGTCTATGAATGAATTGTGTTTTAATTTTTATCTACTATAATAATCTATTTTAAAAATGACGTTTAATAATGTCTGGCGTATTAATTTGGTTAAAATGTATTAATCAAAAAATATACTTAGCTGTTACATTGTGGTGTTATATTACGCCTACTATTATTTTACTAAATCCTATTATCAGCATAATATTAATTATACAATTGTTAAAAAGCCTTATTAGTAACTGATTTAAAAACCTATGCACGATACTGCGTTTAATTGTATCTACCTATGTATTTACCTCTACCATTATTATTATTATTATTATTATAATTTGTATGCGTAATTGGTTTAGAACGTTAAAATATAAGGTGACTAAATAAATAAATAACACACTATTTAATATTATGATGTGTGTTGATAATATTATTATATTACACTTGTTATTCCATAATAAATCACACTTTGAATTTTAATTGTTTTTATTGTCTAATTTGTACTAGAAATCTAAATTTGTGAACATCTTAAACTTTTTAGTTATTACTTTGGTGCTTCTTACAAACATTTAACGTCCCTTATGTGTTTCTTTGGAAGAAATGTATTGGTCTTTACTCAATGTGTATTTTTCGTGTCCATATCAGCTGCGAGCCATAGTTTAATTATGATTATTGTTTTCAGATTAAGTGTCGTTCAAAGCATAAAATCAACAAAAGCTTTGATTATTAAAACGTTCATAGATTTTAAAGATATTCCAACAAAGAAAATTTCTGAAACTTACACATTGACATTTGCCCACATCTGTTCGAATAGGGCACACTGTCCAATGATCGAACAGTCGAGTATTGTTTCACCTTTAGAACTCATCGATACAACTGTTTTATTATATCATATTGGACTAAAATATTGATAAATATGTCAACTTTATAATAAATATGAATAAAACAATATCAGTATATATCATTATTTGACAAATTAGAATAATTCTAAGAATTATAAAAGCCTAGTGATCGAACTCTTTGGACTAGTAATAAGTAAACTATTCATTTGAACCCAGTGTTTGATTATTTTATCGTGTTATTTTTAATTATTTATATTTCATGTAATTCAACTATGTGTTTTATATCCTTAAAAAAATAATCGCCCATCTGTATCTGTAATTGAATACTTCAAAAAAGAATCTTTTACAAGACTTCTGGTAGGTACGTTACTGTATCAAGTTAAGACAAATAATACAGTTGAGAAATAAAAACAATCATACACTGATTAATATCATACTAACAAACTACATAATACACTGATAACATCATTTATTTTAATATGTATAAAAATGATGTGTAACAATAAATACTTCAAATAAAATAGAAACCTGGACTTGGTTAAAAAAATAAGAACAATCTATTTATAGCAATATGTGCTCGTGCTTTTTTCACAGCAGCTTCATTATTTATAATATATTATCTTTGATGTCTTTCAAGGCAGATGCCAGGTCTTCAATAAAATATTTGAATTTATCTGAAAAAATAATAGGTTTATACTATAGTACATATAACTCACAGCCGTTAAATTTTGTATTTAATAAAATAACCTTCTCCTAGAACTGAGAATAGAAAAATAATTTTAAATCAATTATTTAATTCGTGGTACACTGAATATAATTTCATTCAGTATAAAATTGTGCAATTGGTACTTTATTTAAAAAAAAAAGAAAAATTAAATTTACTAATGCAAGACTATATTTTTAATACCTCAACAACCTCAACTCATTGAATTCAAATATCTAAGATATATCCACATGGAAACCAAATTTGTTTTAAATATAAATAGGGATACCCATCTATTATTGCTGAATTAGTTTGCAAACTTTTGTACTCATTCGTTTTGTAGTAATTCAAATCGATTATAATTTTATACTATTTAAACTATCTTAATTATTAAGATGGTTGTAAAAATGAATTTATTAAACTTGATAATATACTTTACAATTTACAATTACTAAGTAGGCAGTACCAATTATAATTTAGTTTCTCAAATAATAATATATCGTATTTTTTTTATATTAAAAAGAATAAATAATTAATTCTTAAGGTAAAATAAGTAAATAGTATTGTACAGGAATAGTAATATATTAAATACAATTCAAAATAAAATTTATGTAACAAGAAGAGAAGCCACCAGCCGATGGTACTCCCATATTGATTTTGATTTAGAATTGACTGGTCTTTGTAATACATAACTATGAACTTTTTATTAAACATATAATATATTTCACGATTTTTTATTTGTTTTTAAATTTTTTAAATTTACATTACAAGAGGAGAAGGTTTTCTTGTTGTATTTCCTGATTGAAATAACTAATGTGTTCAAAGTTTGAGACAAAACCGACTTTAGATTAATATACTAGTATTTTAACACCTATTCAAATTTACTGAATTTTTGTTTCCAGTAGCTAATTGAACACTCAAATAAATAGAAATTAAAAATACATTTGAAACGTGAAAATGACTTACAATATAGTACACAGTGAAACCATTAACTTTATAATATCATAAGTAAAACGGAAGTTTCAAGTTATTAAGTTCCCGCAAAACATTTCTAAAATTAGGTACTTAGTACTAACTTTTTGCATGCAAACGTGAGAAGAGTGATTTTAAATCGTTATCGCCGTTTTACTAACATATGTGACTATGAGTCATGGGAATTATCATATTATTGACTTACAGTTTGAACATATTCTTCAATATTTAAACAATTTATCTAACATGATTTAAATAGACTGATTCCTTAAATTTTAAAAATTAACAAACTTTTTTCGGTATACTTTTCTATATGTCTTTAAATAAATCATTCGACATTGTACACTTCCTGGTAATCTTTTTAAAATGATTTAAGATTTTGTACGAATCGAAACATTTTACATGATATATTATTATTATATATTCCTTATGTCAGTTTGAACATTTTGTCTAGTTGGCATTAAATATTGAGATTTTTCATTTTTTCTAGTAATCAAGTTGAAATACTCACTGTTTAGATTTTTACTTTCTTAAGTGATGCTTAAATATTTATATATTCAATACTTTTAACCACTGATTATTGAAAAAACTGATTCTATAATAAATGCATTTAACTTTATATATTCAATACAGCATTTAAATGCTTTCTTCGAAAAGAAAACCTACGCTTCTTCACCTCTGGAAAATTAATTTCTATTGGTATTTTATTGGAAATATGTTTTTTTTGTTTGTATTTCAAAAAGAGCAAAACTCCTAGGTCAGGCGATACTCCTTGGTTGGATGATATACAGGGACGGGTGTATTAGTGAATATTATTGTTCTATTGGACATTGGTATTTTTAATTTGGAACTACCAGCACACGATAACTACAATATTGTGAGCGCAGTTTCGGTGTAATTATCAGTTTATGTCCGTTGCCAGCTTTATATTGAGTAGGGAACGGATTTTATTGTAAATACATATTTTTATTGGAATGAGATATTTTTAATCTGATAAAAAATGTGCACGATTCAGATCATTCTTATTAAAATAAGCCCAATTTTATTTTACATATTTTTACATATTTTGGTATAAATACATATTTTTACATATTCGGTAAATAAGTACATATTTTAGTACTTATTTCAGTGATTTTCAATTTTTGACGACTTTAAACGTTATCTGTTTCGTCTAAATTAACAAGATTAGTAATTTTTGACGACCACCAAATATTATCGTTATCTAAATGGCATTTACGTACTAGTTCAGTACCTCTTGTTAATACCTGACGATATAAATATAAAATAAGGAAGTGGTTTCCTTATTCGTCTTTAGTAGCATTCGTAGTTTCTATGCATTTAAAACGTAATCTCGGGTACTAGTCGACGTCTAGTTTATAATTTTAAAATGCCAAAAGTTGTGAAATCGAAATCAAAAGCGAATTTTTATTTAAAAGAGTTTCCTAACGAGACATTTAAAAGTGATGGAGAAATCTTATTCTGTTCATGCTGTGAAAAGGCAGTATCAATAAATCAGCGTTTTTCAGTTACTCAACATATATCTACATCTAAGCACCAACAAAATAGAGATCGTAAAAAAAAATTTCAACAACATTTCTTAAATTCTACGTCTTCCAATAATTTGTCAGCTTTTAATACCGATTTGTGTCGTATGTTGATTCGCGCGGATATTCCTATTTTCAAACTAAAAAATCGAGAATTTACAGATTTTTAAAAAAAATCAACAAGGATCTCTGGACATTGAATTCACTCCTTCTGATATAGTGAACTATCACATATGTTGACGTAAAACGGTCTTTTAGTCAATACAAGAGTATTCTCCGACCAAACCGTCGCAATTTTTCATTTGCAAACCTTCAACAATATGTTGTTTCTCAATGCTTTGTTCCGGAATAATAGTTTTATATACATACATCGTTTGTAATACCTACTTTTATTTATAAAATATTTTTTTTTCGTAATTTTCAGTACCTACTAATACATTTTTTCGATATACATATTTTTAATTCTTTTTTACATATTTTAATAAAATTAATTACATATTTTGATTTTTTTATTACAATAAAGTCCGTTCCCTACTAATGAGTAAGATGAATCTAGATAGGTTTATGTGAATGTGTTTGGGTGTGATATGAATATCATAAATTATGCTAACATTCGATAATTTGGTGTATTATCATACATAATTTTTAATGTCAATTTTGACGCGGATAACTTGTGTTTTTGAACAATATTTTGGATTTTAACCCTTTTCTGAATTGATCACCTCAAAATCAAAAGTAGCCTGAAATTAAAATAAAAAGTTTGAAATTTTTGTTGTCGTTGTATGGTACAAAGAACCATATTTTTCGAAATCAAGGAGAAATGACCGTTTCGACGTTGCCGAAATCACGAACTTTTTACCGATACCATACGCCGTCAATATTGTCGGTAGTTTGTAATGAAGGCGGGGTCGAATGAAATGTTGAGAAATTCGATAAACGATAAGGTACCGCCCACGGTTGTAATTTATTGTTGCTCTCGGGAAAACTGCGCCGCGTCGTGCGCGTACGCGGAACTATGAACAACGGTCGTCGGCCCATTGTTTTCCGTCGCTCACTTCCCCGCGCTCGTGCCTCAGGGGCCGGGGGATGGGTGGGGGCGGCGGGGGGGGATGGGGTGATGTCTAATTTGCACGCGCTTATGACAAAGTCGGCCCTGCCGAATGCGCTGTGCACCGGACTGGCATCGTCACTGTCATTGCACACTCGAGCCCGGACGAACGTTGCGAAACACTGGCCCGGTGCAGTCGGTAGCGCGTACTACTCGTGGTAGCGCGGCGGCACCGCGAAGGTCGGCCGAACCGCGGGAAATCAATAACGCGGCGGCGGCGCGCGCTCCGACGAGCCCTTTCGTTTTCGTCCGCCGTAGTAGTACGCGCCGGGCCCCGACCGCGGTCGAGCTTTCGCGCGGTAACCGGCCCCTTATCAGACCGTTGGAAACGACGCATTGTCGTCCGCGACTGCTGCAGGTGGTGTGTTTGCTCGCCCCGAACATGAAGTACTACTCCGTCTACAGTCACCGGCACATGGTCAGCAGGTAAGCACCACCCCGGTATGACGTCATTTCACCCACCCGTCCGTCCGTCGCGCTTATCCCCGGGGCCGGGTAACGAACTGGCCACGCAATTTTTTTGTGCGCGTTTCGAAAGCGGTACACGTTGAGTCGCTGGAAGCGAGTTGGGTCACGGCCGCTGTAGCTCTCGTACCTATCCTCCCTCGGAGGAGTTTCCTTTGAAAATCAGGTAAATAAAGGGAGAGTGAGCATCGGATATCGCCTTTCGATAATCAACGACATTTAATACATGACAAAAACTCTATTAATTCGATACCGCGCTTTGAGTTTGTTAAATCCGTATCTTAAGTTTTTACCAAATATTATAAAAAACACGTATATTTTAGTTTATTATTATAATAATTATAAAATTTGACTTCTTATAAACATCATTAGATATAAGAAAAAAACATTGCTTTTTTCCTGGGACTTTACCTACACGCAACTTTTTCTTGGACTCAACTTACCAACAATATTTATTTATTTATTCTTTAAATTAGAAATTTTCTCACCGTCTCGGGTGGGCACGTCGAACGCGAAAAAATACGCTTCTCGTTCGGCCGCTGCGCAGCGTTACACCTAGAATTTTTTTTTTTTTTGGGGGGGGGGACTAATTTCAATTATTTTCAAGATTTGTATAGAAATCCGTGTATGATCTTTTACCGACTAATTTAACATTATATTACATAACATTACACTTAATTTTGTTTTATAATTTTTTATATTATAGTTGAAAGTACTCGTAAATACCTATTAAAATTATCAACATTTTAGGTGCCAATTTTTTTGGGGGGGAGCTTAAGCTCGTTAGCTCCCCCCCCTTAAGCGTGCCCCTGCCACCGCGACGTCTTCTTTGACATTATAAGTTAAAATAATCGACGCGTGCTTTCGTCGTGCTTTGCACAACAGTAATTGTACTCTTTTCTATGCACTATACTTCGGGCAAAGAAAATATTATTGCTATCGAGTTTTTAAAATTTGTTTCCATTTAATAATTGGATACAGCTATGAGATCGGTAATTGACTGCGGAAAAACCAAGTGCAGTTATCATGACGCGTTGGCCGCTGGCATACGCCTACAGTGTATAGGCCCTACACATAATATACGCTTTTGACGGGGACCGTCGACCCCGGTTAGGAAACCCGCAACCCGCCCCGTTGACTTCGTAGCTCTACGGACTTGTAAGTGTCGATAAGTCCACGTGACGCGAGTGTTTTCACCGCTCCGGAGTTCGATGAGTACGCAATATACGTATCGTTATTGATTTCGCGACCGCTCGCGTTTAAACGCGTGCAGCCCTTGGAATTACGATTCATCGTGACTGCGAAGCACATGTAATGTTTCAGACGCATTGCGGTATTCGTGCAACGTGCGGTATTACTGCATAAAATATTGTTTTACAAACCATACAAAACGTTTATTACGTAACGCGAATAAAAATTATTATTACATGTTTTGTCAACAGAGCACTAACATGTTTATAAAATAAAATAAAGTACCTAGTATGTAATGTTCATTTGAAATGTCATACTTGATAGTGTGGTGAGCTCGTAAACACAAGTAAAACTATTGATGATTTATTTAATTAGTACAATGTTCATATTTTTAACGTACTCACGGCTCCTCATACGGAGGTCGTAAGCACAACAGTACAAGAAAAATGAAGCCCTGATTAACAATTCACTTACCTTTTTATATTAATTCCAACCTACGTCTTTACAGTTTAGACGTATTGCGTCATAATATTATCCGTTCTATGACCTTAGTTATTATTACAGTTTTAAAATGCTCTCTCATTTCTTATATCTAACATAATGATCTAGTTTCATCTATTAACCAAAATACATGTATCACGTGATACTACAATAGTTTATCCGTAAAACTTGAAATAGCACAATTCCTTTTTTTCGAATCCAGCTTTACACTTTACGAATATCCTGCGTGAAATCAATAAAAAAGTTATCAGATGTGCGGGCTTACCTGCAGGCTTGAATTAAATGATCATGTGACACTTGGCGATTCGTCCCATGCAGTTTTCACATAATTTACATTTTTAAAACGGACAAACACTTAATAGTTTGAGTATTCGCTCCTGTAAACGGGCTTAAAAAAATTTTCGTGTGATTTACAGTACGTGGTTATAAATGTGCAACGTAGTACACGGTAGATCACGCATATTAGGTTCATCATTTTGCGGTGGATCACATAATTCTAAATCACTAAATTCATTGCACGAATGCCTAAATTCCACGACCATATTATTGACTACGCGTTCTTCCGTGCTGTAGAATTGATTCGCTCGCCAACACTCCGGTGCCTTTTGTTACACAGCACAAAACGTATATTATGAACGCGAGAAATAATCCATCTTCCCAAACCACCTAGCCCTGCGAAACGAATTTCCGGTACAAAAATGTGTAATCGATAGAATAAACTGCACAGCTAATTCGTTTAGTTCAACCGTTTTGGCTCTCTTTTACGACCTCACACTTGAAAAATTCGTCTGTGCAAACGAGACATTTTCACAAATTATCAATATTTTGGTGCACATAATTAGTATCACATACATATTTTACGTGGATACTTACGTGTTTATACTAGGTCTAACTATGTGTAAAATTTACGGTTGTGCGACCTGCAGCTTTGTATAACATTCATTTATTATAACAACTTATCTGGCATGTTTTCCAACTACAACAATTTGTTTTTGTTCATGATGTTATCAGTGTTTCCTTAAGTTTATGTCAAGATGACATACGATTTAAACCGTTTTTAACTACCAAAAAAATATGAACACTAGTTATGATATCACGTGTACTTGATAATTCCGTACAATCTTATTATGTAAAAACCACGAACAGGTATAATAATGAAATAAAACGTATTGGTGACAAGCCAAAAAAACATTTTACGATCCAATTTTATTTTTAATTTAATTTTGTTTGGAAAGCGCTTCGTACGAGCATAGACTACGTTGAATTTTTCAACTTAGGTGGGGCTAGAGTCCTCATTATTTTTTCGAGAGAAATAAGTCGAGTGTGTGCCAAGCACACGTGTAATCATACTCGTCACTGTTCTTCGAGAGTACGAACAACTTGTACACATTTTGTTTTTCCAATTATGTGTTTTCTTAATATATACAGAAATTGATATTTTTGGTATAAATAACATCTATCACATTGCATCGACTCACGTGAGAATATGACCGATAAAAAAATCGAATTATTTATTATGTTTCCTTTCAATTAATTACAATCATAAAAAAAGAAATACGATATTTCTGAAAAACGTTTTTTATATTATATTAAAAAGTAAATATATACTGTGAATTGCAGTGTGAACGTACACAAATAGTTTTGGAAAGGTCACAGAGAATATTTTGGGCGCGCACTCTAGTTACAACACTTTATATACGTGCAACTTCGTAGGTAGTACATGCCTATCTCGGAGACAAACGATACGCCTCGTGATTTTCCGAAAGTAATGTGCGGTCGTGGCTTCAATAATAATCAACCCGGGTTTGAGAGTTATAACTTTAACGTTATTATGCTAACTTGTTGTTATCTAAAGTTTTAGTAGCGTGAGCACTAAGCGTCATTACATTTAAGTTTGAACAACAATATTCGCAAATTGTGTGGTATAAACTAAGTTTGAATATTCAAGTTTCTAGTTTCTAGGACCTGTAGTAATGCATAAACGCATCGCTTGTACGTTTCGACAGTGAATTACATTTTTCTTCTATAATTCTGTTTTGATTTTTCTTTTACTTCCATAAAGTTATATATTCCAGTAGGTAACACAGCGTGGACGAATGGTGTTTTGCATGCGGCTGTAGATAGAAACTGCAACCGTGGTTTTACAAAAACATAATTATTCTCGATAACATTACATATTATTACATTTTACATATTACTGATTTGGAACATACAGAAAACCACTGGCATCGATGTCGAATGAGTTGCCTAACCGTGTTGTAAGATTTTTTTTCGGCGTCCAACTTATACGCGAGAGAAATAATATGATGTTAATATAAAAAGTTATAATATGCTTTTAACGGACACTATTATACATGTATACGGTTACTGTAGTCATGAGTGACTAGATGTTTACGGGGAACACGGTAAATGGGAAAGTGACTGAAGCAAAAAACGAAAGTCGGTCAACTGGTATAAACAATTAAAATATTAAAAATCACGAGTAAACGGTATAAAATGTGTTAACGAAAAAAATATGATATGTAAATGAGTTAAAAGTAACGTTATAAAAGCTGTACATTTTTAGTTTTGTCTGATAAAATATTTACATAATTGATCAATTACGTAATTACGATAGGGTTTATATATATAATATATATAGGTCATGTATGCCGCTATAACTTTTTTTACATTCATCATTTTTACAATGACTCAAATAGTAATTAATAATTAAACGTGAATATAAAAATCTCCTATACAAACAAGGATAAATAATATCTCAGCACAGCAAAGGAAAACAAATTACTAAAAATTAGATTGTTGGGCAAATGTTATATAATACATGCCTCCCTCCCACAAGTTATGACAGTTAATCCATAGTTTTTTTTTTTTTTTATATTGAAACTGATCACAATACGTTTAATTGTTATCGAAATAAATCAATATGACGCCAATTATTAATATTCTTTTATACATATATATATTTCTTCTGTCCATGTGTGTGTATGTAAACTCCTCCTAAACGACTGGACTGATTTGATTTATTTTTGTTGTTGTTCTGTTCGTAATTGACTGGGCAAGGTTTGCATGAATATAATATACATTTATATGTATACGTAATGAATTAAAATTGTACATATATTGTCGTATACCTTTTTAATACTTCTACCGTAACAACAGACCGTATTGATTTTCAATGTTAATTAATCAGAAGTTGACACTTTCAACATTTTACAAATTCGGTTGCGGTAAACATTACATAAAAACGATATAAAGCGAAAATAAAATATATTACACTTAAGCATACCAATCACGGATTTATTTTAGTTATTATTGAACATCTACGGATAAATTTGACGTTTTTAAATTTTTTTATTCCCTGTAATCGACTTAAAACTAATTTGTAGATGGTCATTAAAATATAATAAATACGGTATGTACTACTCGTAGCTGGAAAAACAATTTTAATAAGATTTTTATTTAATTCACTTTCACAAATTCATATATTTGATATTTTTAACAGTACAATATATAATATTAAATAATATTATATAACCATTTATTAATAATCCAATTGCATAATATTTTATATTTTACTTTTATTCAAAATAATTATGTTTTTGGCGAATTTGTCGAAAAAATTAACAAGAAATATTTTGTTTCACTAGGAATTTTACTAGAAAAAACAAGAGAAGGGATACTTTGGGACTGTTGCCGGTTGTACGTGACTTGAGGAACGGAGCTGGCAGTAGCGAAGGCGATCATGAGTACAACAAGATGAGAAAAGACGATTCGCTCTGCGACATCCTGTCGAGTAAGCCAATACGGACTGTAGTGGACTTCACGGAAACAATGTAATTTTTTCTCCGATACCTTCAGTTTTTTTATTTTTTTTAACCCGACGAAACAGGTCCGTCATTCCGATTCGTCATCTGCTTGATCATCGTAATGGTTGTTTTGCTATACAAGTCGGTGTACGTGGATTATTTCCACGGGAAGAATGAAAAGTCTTCCGCGCCGATCACGAAGACCTCGTGGAACTCTACCAAAACGCTACACGGTTCGTTAATACATATTTTACACGCAATTAAATGTTTACATTTAACATTATCGAGTACGCGTCCTGTGCAACTACGCGCAACTATAAACATTTTACAAAGTATTAACAATTTTATTCCTCGCACGTATGACACGAAGTTTCTCACAACTGTGCGTTTTGCCTCCGGAAGACTACGTTGTGCTTATACTCGTAAGCCCATCGCGTTACTACGTCCTGGCTCGAGCGATTGCATCGCTAAGCTTTCCGATGGGTAACCCGTGGTAAGTTTACCCGAAATGGTCGAAACATACATTATATACATACCTATTATCTGTTTAGAATTTAATCTTTTCAAGAGAAAAACAATACTGACTAAGTTTTATGAATAACTGCGCAAAATTAAGCATATAGACTGTGAATTCCTTCACATCGGTACATACAAATAGCATTTTCAAACCAATCGGTTGTGTATTTAACCTTTGATGTAATATTAGCGTGTAAAGAGGTACGTTTTATTTAGACAGTGATGTTTATTATGCAATACAAGTTAGTTTTATAAAACGGTTTTAGTTTCAAGCAAACCGGCCGTAGACGCACTCTATTCAAAACATCAAGTATCAAATAGTAATAAACTCGATGTTGTTTAAAATATACTTACATTTTTGTTTGTTAAGCATATTATATAAACGTTTAATTGTTTGTTTTACATAATATAACCGATATAATGATACCCACATTACATTTATGCATTACAATATTGGATACCTACTTGTTTCATAATAAATTATCATCTATCCGGCTTATAAATAATAATGTATGATTATGATAAAATATTTTATACTCATTTGACTATGATTTTTGACTATGTCCCTAGCATATGTATATTATGTACTTCGTGTTTTAAAAAGAAACAGAGGTATGCGATATAATGTATCTAAAAAAAAAAAAAAAAACTGTTACTACCTGCACTGTGTTTTTATTTACAACTTTGAAATGTTAATTGTTATTCGATTTCTGCAGCTGTACTTGGAATGGTTGTAAATTGTATTCGATTATTATACACCTAAACCGGAAAACGGTGTCGTGAAACACGCAAAATAATCGTACGTTTTCATTTTGTAATTGCTGTTTAATATTATCTCTGCGACTCTGGAACAATACGCAATTACCGTTATATAGTACATGTGTTAACTAACAATATGATTTTGAAATAATGCAATTACACATTTTGTGGGTGGTTATTTTTTATGAGACATATACATAACCGTTACCGAATGCAAACTATATTTCATCGATCTTTAGCAATTAATGTCTGATTATACTATCTTAGGCGACGACGAAGGCAAGCCGAGAATTGAAGTAATCGAGATCCTCCCGAACTGTGGGTTACAAACGATTTGCTCCGACAACGCCTTCCCAGTTCACATATACACCGGAAAGAACAAGACTGATTATCCGAGGTTGTGCATAATGGGAAAATAGTATGTATTAAAACTGCGTCACAGTAACCCGCCGAATAACAACACGCACGATAAACCCATAACTTACTGTAACTAGATTTATTTATTTAACATAATTTAATAACAATATCTACAGAACAACGTATAAAAATGAAAATAACATTTTAAGAAAATATATACAGTAGGGTCTCGACAACCTGAACACAGGCTAAGCCGAATGACGCGGTAATCCGAACGAGCTAGAGAATTATCGTATCGCTATATTGTCACATATGTATGTGTACAAAAAAAAATAAATAAATCTATATTTTAAACGATAAGGTTCATATTGTGTATTAAATATTATATTAATTGGCTTCACATACATACATAAATACATAATTATAATTATAATAATTTTTTGTAATCATTGTCTTTTTAAATTACGAGTTTTTACATGATTAATACAGAAAAAATTAATTTTATAATTTTAATTACAATATAATTGATATTTTTTTAAGCCATAATAAATCAGTAATCCAAACGACCCCTTTCCCCTACTTCGTTCGGATTATCGAGACCCTACTGCAGGGGTGGCGAACCTATGGCACGTTGACCAAATTTCAATGACACGCCAAAAATTAAAATGTAATAAAATGTTTGTCTTAAAAAAAAAAATTATTATTCTTTAAAACTTTAGTATGAGAAATGTGAAGAAACAATTTTATAAGTTGGTAATAATTCATTAGAAAATGTCTTTATAAATTAAGTAATAAATAATATTTTTGATTACTGTACTCTTATCTTTATATCTGTCATAAAGTTTATTTTAAATTTATCTATACCGGTGTCTTACGATAACAACAGCAACACACTAGTCAGCCGTGAGCCGTTTAAACGTAGTAACATATAATATTCAGTCGGCCGTCATCAACTACCGTAATTATTTGTTGCTTTGTAATACGAGTATTTAATGAATATGTCACTTTCAAAAAAAAATGAAATTTTCTGGAGAATCACGAATCGAGACTTCCAAGAATGGTAGACACCCAAGTATGGTATGATCTTAAAAAATAATAAAGCGTTATGTATACTATGTTTGAAAGTGTTTCATGTCGGAATTCATCCATCAATAATTTTATACCTAAATAATAACTTTTAGTAAAATAATATTTTATACTTCATGATAATTTGAAAATCTATTTTATGAAATACAAGTTAACAAATAAACGTGTATCTCTTTAAAATGTGCGTAGTTATGTTTTTTCTTTAATTTTACCTAATAAAAATTCATTTTTTTGGCCCGCGAGCATATTTAAAAAAAATTGAATTCAAATTTTGGAACTTGCCCTGAAAAAAGGTTCGCCACCCTACTGTATGTTGATTAGAGATTTTTTATCGATTATACTTACTTGTCCGACATTTTTTTATTTTTCTCATGATCAACCATTGACTTGCAGCACATTAAATACAGAACATAAAGCTGTCTGCCCGTTTATATCAAATCAATTCGGCGGGTTAACAATATGATCCCAACATGCATATTATTGCAAAAATGTTGTATTAATCGTAACGATTCGCGATTAATTTTATTTTTATTTTTAAGCGTCATGTCATTCAATCGAACCGCAGGTGGACGTGGTATCAATATAGCCGTGATAGAACCGGCTACGTACACTATACTGGCCGTGAAAAACTTTGATACGTACGAGTACAACAGTTCGAATTTAGACGAGTGGCTCGATCACATGGTCAAGGTCGGCGACGTGGTGATATTTTTCACGTTCGACGAAGCGTCCAAGAAGTTGACGAAAAAGACCAGAAACATGTTGTTCGACATGGGTAAGTAACACACGAAGATTGCACGATAGAAACGGATCGGGGGGAGGGGGGGGGATGTTATAAAATAATACGAGAAAAGGTAAACGCGCACCCGGTATAGGTTTCGATGTTCGAGTGTTTATAATGTGCAACGTTTAAGCGCGTTGTACACAAAACACGTTCTCCTATTCCCGTATCTACTGGTGCACATGAACTACAACGGGATTTGCACTTCTGCAGGTAGTGGAAAAATCCAAGACTTGTGGTACAGATGTCAGTGGTACATGGTGACGCAGAAAGGAATCCAAGGTATCACGCCGTACGAGAAAATCACGTACTCGCATAAGAACAATTGGGCAAACGTGCTGGACGACAAGCTGTGTGTTCCGTTTCAAAGTAAATGCAAAGAAAGTGGTTCAACGCGGTGATATAACGTTGCGCTATAATATTGCGTGCTATTATTTTTTTTTTCTCTCTGTCTCGATTTACAGTAACCGGGAATCCGATCGTGTCCGACGATTTGAGTAACGATCAGCCGACGTTCTGCAACACTACGCTGCTGTGGGCAGACGAGTACGCCTTGTATTGCAACGAAAGTAAGCGTTTCGTCGTCGACCGTTGGTCGTTTAACGACACACTGTAGCGCCGCAACCGAACACAATTCAAGTTGCTCACACGTCTCGGCCTCGGATAATTATCATTATTACTGCGGGTACACATCGTAATGTCATTCGTCCGCGTGGTTTTCGCTCGCGGAACACGCACGCGGTTATCTCTTTCGGCGTGCTTGGATACCGGGCGCACGTGGAATACCGAGACTTCTGTAGAATTCGTAGTGGCTAAACAGGGATAAATAATTGTACCATGTTAAACGCGACGATTCGATTGAATAATTACGTTTTGCCCGATTAGTTTAATCGCAGCACACTGCAATGTTACGCCCGCTGCAAATTTAGGGTTTTCCATCTGGCGCACTCGCCTGTGTCGTGCAGTCGAGTTGTAAACGTTTCAAATAATGCGTGGTCGAAGAAACCCTTAGCGAAAAGTGAACGTGCCGAGTGCTTAATGTTTTCGGTCTACGTAACACATTTTTTTGTGTGCTCGTACTCGTCCTACTAATATTGTACGTTGCTCGAGATGAACGACACAAAATCTAATGTTTCGCATGAAGTCGGACCACGGAGAAACGATTAGGTACAACAATCCGATCTTTATACGTTACGGATTAGAACTGTGGTTGACGTCCGTCGATCTTTCGTTTCGGTTACCCATCCGTAAATACTCGTACTGTTTGTTTCCATAACAAAACGCAATACTGCAGTAATTCTTTACAGTTTACGGACACGATTGATGATACTCACACCAAAATTTAGATTATTTTTTTCATGAAATTACGACGTAAACTGATCGTTTCCATTATTTTCCGTTTTGGTATACGGTATGCAACATATTTAATCGGATCGAATAGTTCGAAAATATCAGGATTTTCGATGCGGAAATCGTTCCCCGTTTTTTCCTCTATTTTCGTTCCGCATGACACTATAGCCGCAAACCCGTCGTAAGATTTTTTCCGCCCTAAATCGAACATTTTAATGCCACTCTAAAGATAAAGAATTCAATAAAAATTAATTAATAGAATTAAGTTATTAAATAAGTACATGAACATGGAATTACAAAATGTTTATTAATAAATTAGGACTGACAAAACCATAAGGTTATATACAACAAAGTAAAATAATATAGGGTTATACTTCATTCGTCGTGATGTTTATTTAAATAAAAATCAAATTTAGAAAAATAATTTTTATTCATTAAATTAATTAACTCAATCTGAATTTGAGGTCCTAAATAATGTAAATGTAGATGTTTATTTTGAATCCTTTCTACGTAATCTTTCAAATCATTACCAAATAACGAAAACAATTTAATCATTTTCAAAAAATTGCTTTTATGTTGAGAATGTATTGTATATGATGTCCCACGAATTGAAAGATTTTGTGCGGCCATGCAACGTAATATAGCACATAACCTAATTAAAACACACCACAAATGTTTAATTTCAGATTCTATTATACGTTGATTATGAGAATCGTTTGATTTAATTTAAATCTTACAACCATTTCTTGCCAACTTGAAAAATTAAGAATATGACATATTGTGTTTTCGATGTTTCGTGTATTTTTAAAAGATCTTACAAATTTGTGTAATAATTATAATCAAATTTAGAGACAATTCCTGAATCGGACTGTTTCTAACTAAACATTCTAAAACAAAAACAGTACACAGTGACATTTTTTTTCAAATAAACCAAGATCTTTCTAATTTTTCATAAACACTGTATACAATTGACGATTATCAATTTCATTTTGCCGCTTTAATTTCTTTAAAATCTCATGCCGCCCTAAAGCAGCGGATGAGTCGCTTCTACCTTGGCGACAGGCCCGACTATAGGCCCTCGGTCCCGATCAATTCATCCCACAGTGTTTACAACGACTTTCAGTTGCACTATCGCCGTTGAAAATTACTTTATCAACAATAAAACTGTGAACGCTGCAGTATAAAAGTTGTCGGTCGTTTTTTGACGAGAGGCGTGATCTTATTATTATTGTTCATCGCCCGTGTCGGTGGTCTTAAACACAATCAGATTCGCACTCGTCGCCCAGATCCGTCTGTATTTCGTCCGCGCGACGGAGCTGCAGTTTAGTGCCGTCCTGCATTATATACGGATTATTATTATTACTATTCAAATTTCACACATTACCGCTACGCGTGTATATATATATATATATATGTTTTTTGTTTCCTCCGACTTCTCGTCGACTGCGTTGCGTGCCACTGCCGCGTTGATTGACGGGCGAAAAAATGTTACAGGTAGCGAACACACCGGAAGCGTTAATTACGGTTACCCGAAGAGTCAGACTCGAGAAAGTCACCGAACGACAGATAATCGATTGCTCGACCGAACGCAATAGACGAAAGATACGTCGTCAACACACAGGCACGCACGCACGTACACACACAAACATTATACATGTATTGTATATGTTAAGTGTATAAGTGCAAGACGTTTTTATTTATTATTATTTTTTTTTACCCTCAAATGATTTTGATTTAGCGACACTCGCGGGTCTTTATGTATACGTGCGATACATCGCGAACGGACGAAATGAATTAAACGCGCACGGCACATGTATACATATATATAATATATTGGTAGGCACATAAAATACGAGTTATTTTTTTCATTGTCCGAAAAATGTAGTAGCGAGCTTGATATCATCTCGGTGCACATACAAACACTCGTCCGCACGTATTGGATATATTTTGTTATTGTGAGTACGTATATCTAGATGCGTATGTATATATATATATATATATAGGTATACGTCGTGTACTACACAGCGGCAGTCGCGGTCTGCGGAGCCCACTCGACGATTAATCAAACGATCGCCCTTTTGACGACCCTCAATGCGCTGCAACACGTTATATCGTTCATTCTTTTTCTTTAGGTGCGTTAAGCGATTTCACACGGGCCAAGTTTTCTGAATAAGACACACGAATCCGCCTATAAAAATAAATTATAAACAGGATACACACTAAATCCGAGGATAATCGAACAAAAATGCGGGTTCAGACTGCCCGAAGTGTCATTGTAGTACAATGCACAATCTACCCATACATACATATGCAGTGCAATATATATAAATGCGAAACCTCAAAAATGTTAATGAAATAGTGCCTTTTTTATAGTACATTGCTGTCGCGGGTTTCGAATGTTATTTATTTGCTATACGTAAAAAGTCCGACCGGCCGTATTATGCATTAGTATATATATATTCACACACACACACACACACATACTCACATTATACATACAATACCTACATACCTGACGTACAGTTTCTAGATATTATACTGGAGGAGATTTTTTATCTACGATATGTTTTATTTGTCTTATTTATAGAATATTTTACAGTTGGTTGTTTATGTGTATAACGTTGACTGCGATAATTAATGATATGTGCAATTAAATAATTTATTATCTGGTATTGTCAGGAAAGGGTTTGAAAAAAATAGACAATCTTAAACCACGTAACATATAAAAAAAAATAGTATCATTATATCCGAGTACAGATCATAATATTGTTGTTTCACATTGGCATATAATAATTTAAATAGCAGAGGAAGCAATTATCAATAAGCACTTTTTTTTTATAGTTTTTATTGTATTCACTATACACAATATATTTTGATTTTAATGTCTAAAAGTGTCCGGCAATTAGTTTGAGAATTATTATTCTTTATATTCTATATATTATTTCTTTAGGATCACGGATTGAAGTGGAGATAAAAATCTGAAGTGTTCAAAGATTTTTTTTTATTATTTAGAGTGAATTTATTTGGAGGGACAATTGGCCTCATAAAAATGTGTTATTAATGTTGTATGCTCTCTAGGTTTCTCCTATTAACAAACTATTTAAAATTAAGTTGAACAAAAATAAGGTTAAGATTAAAGATTAAGATGACTCACTTCAGTTTTTTTTTAATTCTATAATTTCTAGAGCGAACGTCACATTTAAGCAATGATTCCCCAAAATTAATTTCGCATAGTCTTTATACAGGAAAAATCTGTAGAATTGTTATTTTAGTATAAGTACTCTTTAGGTATGTGGCACGCGTTAATCAGTCATGGCATTAATGGCAAATATAAAAAAATAAATCGCATTGAAAATATTTTAGTTTTAAGTTACAGTATCTCCTTACGCCACAACATATTTGAATATTTAATAAAATGTCATTGTATAAAACATATTAGTTAAGTACACATATTTACATATATGTATATTACCCAAAGGCCTATATATGTATATAAGAATTTTTAACAACTATTTTAGTACATTTATAATGATATTGATGTTGTAATAATGTGAATAATGTGGAATACAGAATCAACGCATTCATATAATATGTTCTATATAGGTATACGAGTATTATGAAAATATAATATTATTATTATTTTATTAGACTTTAGTTTTATACTATGTATATTTTTTTTTTTTTTTAAATTGTTGGAATGATGAAACGTTCAATACTGAAACCGAATGTTCATATTTCGGCAAAAATAATATGTTCCTAGTAATAGTTCAAATATTTACACTTGTTAGATAATTAATTGTTACGTTATATACAAATTTATGTGATATATTACATGTTGGACGAATTGTACACTATCGAATAAATATTCAACTATACATATTTTGTTTATCTAGCGACGATTAATTTTATAAACATCCTACTGAAGTCTGTATGTGGGCTATAAACATAATGTAGATTAATAATATGTATAAATATACGTGTTTTAAAAAATAATTGGTTTTGCTATGTATACTTGTTAAAATATTCTGTTATGTAGACATCGTGGCTCCTGAAAAAATGTTATTTTTATAAACTAATGGCCATTTAAATGTAAGCCCTTCAAGGTCAAATGGTAGTCAGATGTATTCATGATGTATGCCAAATACGTGTTTAAATTGTATGTTTTTACTATATTATTATTACTATTATTTCAATAATAATTTTCGATCTACACTCCGGCTTATGTAATATCATTAATAATTGATCGTATAAATAAAACGCGTTATTTCTCAGTTTTCATACTTGTCCTGATTTCACTCTTTAACGCAATTCTTTGTGTGACTATTGTGTGATTCATAATATCTCCTTGGGGTATAAATCCTGTTAGTTTAGTTTTTAGTCACTTCTTACTTTAGTCTTTAGTAACTTTTCGATACCTATATACGCTGTAAAATCTATTCCGTCCCGAAGGTTTTGCTTTTAATGTATTTTATCTACTGTACATATATAGGAACATACAACGGAGTACCAGCTCTAAGCTGAAAGATCAAACCGTCTAATCGTACGCAACTTTGTAGACGTTCCGTAGTTGCTTCAATAAATCTAAAAACACGAAAACCAAAAGTGAACGTGTACTTACAGTTGTGTCGGCTAGTATCGTAATTTACTCGACTTCTTTACTACTTTCCTATGTTAGACTGAACTCATGATGTAAATAAACACGGTTATAGCGCTATAGCAAAAAGATAGATTTAATAGTATGCTATTGGCACAGCGCCTATTCTTAAACGATATTAGTATAATATTCAAATACCACGGTACTGCTCATTGAATCCTTTTGTGTACACACAGATACAACTCGAGAATTGAAGGATCTTATGTTTGAGAAAATCTCACGGAAAAACGAATTAAAATTATATCATTAAATCTTCTACATATATATAGAAAATGTAATTACTTTAAACAATATATTTATATAACATATTAAACAATATTAAAAGATTTAGGCTGTAAATTATTACCTCGAAGTATTTGATTAAGTTTTCATTCAACAGATATCACATTTTTTTGTTCTACATGTTATTGAGTTTGATGCGTAAGCCGTAAGGAGTCCATAAAATAACACTGCGCACTTCATAAAACTAATACGATGATTCTTTTTTTTATATATATTTATATATATGTATAAAGAATATATCTACTCCTTAAAGTATTGTTTGTGATAGAGTAGAGAGTTACATATTTTAAAAATAATATTATATACAAATAAAAGAAACAATGACTTATCCAATACTTTTTCAAAAATACATTACAATAAATAAGATTGATAGTAAAAAACAAATTTAGGTATAATCTAATAATATACAAAAATGTCAACGATAATTTTATCATATTCTGTATTAAAGTATTAAATTAGATTAATAACTAATTTATTTAAATAATAGTTCATAAGACGTCAACGAACAAAATAAAGTACTGATAAACATCAAGAATGCAGACAATAAGAAGTTGATAATTCTGAAAAAATCCAATTTTAGACTAATTTTATCTTATTTAATAAGCCACAACAAATATTTATTTTATATGAAATTAGCATTTCATTTAAGTACATTGGACCCTAGAACCTTTGCTTTGCTTATGAAAGGCCCCGGGTTGGGTGAAAGTACTGTGATAAACTGTTCTCGCCTAATCCTCGGTTCAAACAGGAAAAAAAAAGTACATTGGACCCAGAAAATCAACAAAGGATTTCCCAAAGGACATTTTAGTGATAATTTTAGTATAAATATACTAATTTATTTAAATAATAGTTCATAAGACGTCAACGAACAAAATAAAGTACTGATAAACATCAAGAATGCAGACAATAAGAAGTTGATAATTCTGCAAAAATCCAATTTTAGACTACTTTTATCTTATTTAATAAGCCACAACAAATATTTATTTTATATGAAATTAGCATTTCATTTAAGTACATTGGACCCTAGAACCTTTGCTTTGCTTATGAAAGGCCCCGGGTTGGGTGAAAGTACTGTGATAAACTGTTCTCGCCTAATCCTCGGTTCAAACAGGAAAAAAAAGTACATTGGACCCAGAAAATCAACAAAGGATTTAGTGTATAACACTGGTATATCATAAGCCCTATGGGCTCTTACCCGTGAAATATCAACTAAATTCAGCTTTGGATTTATAAACTTTTTTTATTATGAACATTAAAGCAATTTGTATACATATCTTATATACATATCTTATATACATATCTTATATACATATCTTATATACATATCTTATATACATATCTTATATACATATCTTATATACATATCTTATATACATATCTTATATACATATCTTATATACATATCTTATATACATATCTTATATACATATCTTATATACATATCTTACTGGTAGAATACATGAAAGCATGTAATGTGAGTTGAGCCTTCAAGTAATTTTTTATGTAAAATTACTTTTAATTTATTATTTTGATTTGATGGTAAGATGTTTAAATAATTATCTTTGATACCTCCTCAAGTTAAAAGTCCATACTGCAAAATGCATTGATAAAAGGCAAAATAGATAGTCCGTATAGTCTCTACTGGTAATATATCTTTTAGTTTAACATATTTATAAGTTATGGTTCGAAGATTTTCGAACCACATTATTATTATGTAGATTCCATCTCAAATTGTTATCAGATATAATACCTAAATATTGAATTTTTGATATTTGTTTAATTTGTACACAATTATGCATAACGCAATTTAAAGAACTTTTACAGCTATGCATGAGAACTGGAAAATCAAATGTATTACACTTATTTATTTTATATGTAAATCGTTTTATCTAAATTCATTGTTAGCCTTCTTTCTGATACATTTATACATTTATAAGTTAAGTTTAGGTCATTTGTAGCTTTGTGGTGGATCCCCCCTCACGAAATATCAAAACATAAAAGACACGAATCATCGACAGTTGAATCATTATTTTTCATCGGTTTTGACGTTTAAATTAATAAAATAATTTTATGTTCCTAGGATCTTACTATTATTGTACGTTTTTCAGATAGTAGCTGATGCGTGGTCCGCAATAAAACATCACTAACAATGGTTTTATTTTTTTTTAACGATATCATTCTAGTTATTTTTGTAGTTGGACCAATATTTTTTTAAACTACTACGATTCGTATTATTTTTGATGGAAACCTTTTGATGGCGATACAATTGCATAAGATGTCACAATAATACCTAATTATTATTTTATTATATTTATTCAATATAATGCAGAATGCCATTTAGGTATTCTAACTGTATTATTTTTAATACATTCAACGTCGAATAATAGGATTTAGTATACATAAATCAGGGCCGTATTTAGAATATATTGGCCCCTAGACCAGGGGTCTCCAAACTACGGCCCGCGAACAAGTTTTAAACGGCCCGCAGCACCCATAAAGGCTCGTCCAAACCGAAGCGGTAGCGGTGGCGGTAGCGGCAGCGGTAACTTCAGCGGTATTTATCGCTTTTTAAATACCGCTGATCTAACCTAACCGGAGCGAAATATTTCGCCAAAAATTACTAGTCGACATTGTGACACCCATGCGCGTACATTTATTTTGTTATTATTATATTTTTTTTATTAATATTAATATTTAAAAGTACAAAACTAATTAACTACAACTGATAGTACATTGCATCTAAATTTAAATGTATCATCTCCGCTATCAATTTGTATGTCCCGTTAGCCTTTAACTGTATCATCGCCGCTATCAATCTGTATGTCCCGTTAGCCTTTAACTGTATCATCGCCGCTATCAATCTGAATTTACAACTGATTATCGCAGCGGTAAGCGAAAAATATAGTGTCTGCAGCGAAAAATAAAATTATCGCGCTCAATCTTGCGGTAACATTTTCGCCGCGGTATCAATTTCGCGCTAGTGAGTGCACTCGTATTAAAACGTATGGACATTAAATTTCGCTGCCGCTACCGCCACCGCTGCGATGTTTGTAAGGCAAAAACTTATTTTATTTGAAACGCAAATTTCAAAAAATTGTTTTATTCATTTTTCTACTTGTGATAAATATAACAAAGAATCAAAAACACAATTTTCAGTCGACTTCGCTCAAAAAATAATTTCTGAACTTAAAATCCAATTTAAACAACGTTTTTCTGACCTTGTCGTAAAATCGGAAGAAATAAATATTTTTCAAAACCCGTTTAGTTGTGATATTGAGAAGTTACCTCCTACCCTTCAAATGGAAATGATTAATTTACAAAGTAATGATGCACTGAAAATCAAACATCGTGAAGAGACTTTAGTTGATTTTTATAAATTTCTCCTAGATATTCAGTATCCAAATTTAAAAAAATTGCAATTGAATATATATCTGTATTTGCTACGACTTATTTGTGCGAGCAAACTTTTTCTAAAATGAAATACATCAAATCAAAATATAGATCGGCCATGACTGACAAACACTTGGAGTCAATTTTGAAAATTGGAACTAGTAACATACAACCTCAATTCGATCGAATATTATCAGAAGAACATCAATTTCATACTTCTCATTAAAAAAAAAATTATTAAAATTACAATGTATATATTATTATCATTTAAATTTATACCAATTATATTTAAGTATATTGTAGACAATATTTTATAAAAATATTTAAAGTATAAAACTTATATTTCTATACATATATTTTCATAAAATTAAAAATTATATGTGTTAATAAACTTTTGGCCCGCTAAGAGCATTTGATATTTTTTGTGGCCCTTCAATAAAAAAGTTTGGAGACCCCTGCCCTAGACCATAGCCTCTATGGTGCTAGTCCTAATGGCTGAGCCCATGTGGTTCCAGAAATAAATTGCTTATAATAAAAATAATAAATTATTATCAAAAGTATATATTATTCATAATAAAAAAAAGTTAATAATAAAAAAAGAAATATCAAGTATGCAAAAGTCAGTATTTTAAATATTTATACAACACACATCATATAATATAACAACAAGAAATAATCATTGAAGTAAATAGCCTAGTAAAATACATTGATAAAGGATTTTGCAATGTCTTCAGTTTTATTAAAATAATACTTTCAACGCTCAGTTAAGCAAAACCATTTACCCTTTAATCCGACATGGAAGTATGTATAGAGTCGATTTTTAACCAATTTTAACTTTGAAAACCTTATTAATTATATCATTAATGAGTGGTAGATCCACTCTCAAAGCGACTTTATTATTGGGAAAACAATATATTTTGACGTTGTCCTAAAAGAATAGAATACGTTCACTTTCCTCGCTGATGAATTCATTTTTATCATATTTTGGAATCTTGCGGTAGCAGTTTTTAAGCTGAATCAGTTAATTGTGCTAGGTATGTGTGCTAGCTTTACTCACATAAAGTTCCTTACATTATCTAAAGACTATTAATTTATACAAACCATAAATATAAAAACGTTTACTAAAATGTTTTGATTTTTTGGTGCGAGCCCTTCTGCTGTGATGAAATACAGCCCTGACAACAGTGCGATATTAATATACGTATTGTAATGTGCATACGTCAATATTATTCAAATGTAATCGTATATTCATCATGAAAATATTTTACCTTAAGTTCTATAGTTAAGTAAAATACAGCAAGAATGTAATGTATAGGTACTCGTATAGTTTAAACTCTGTAGTTGTCTTCACCATATGTATAGTCAGGGCCATATTTATGCAAGGACAAATGGGACATTTGCACTGGGCCCACTCGAAAGAGGGGCCCACTGACTTCAGCCTTATAAAATTAATTATATACCATTTTTATCATATTTTTGGAAAACACAATTTTACTTGGATATTTTTGTGGGTATAAAGTATAATGGGGATTTCGCGAAAACGATGGCTCTAATCAACATTGACGATAACTTAAATTCATTAAAGATATGCAAATATCACATGCATTTCAAAACGTGGAAACGTGTCTACAAATTTTTCTTACAATGCCTGTTACAAATTGTTCCAGTAAACGACCATTTTCTTCATTAAAAAGAATTAAAAATAGATTACGATCTACATTGAGTCAAGAAAATACAGACGCTCTGGGAATATTATCTATTGAACGTTATATCACAGCAAACCTAAATTTTGATGATGTTATTGACCACTTTTCTAAGCAAAGAGCAAGGAAATGTTTGTGAAAACTGAAATAAAATTAGATTTATAACATTAAACGTAACAACATTTAATTTGATACCTATATAATATTTATTACCTATATAATATACCTAATATTTATTCCATGATCCGACTACACATATACTCGTACTAATTATATACAACATTAATTTAAAAATGTATTATGCGTACATTTTTATTTTAGCATTGAAGAAAATAAAGATGGACAATTTGGGGCTCAAAATTGTAAAATGTACTGGGCCCACAAATTGGTAAATCAGGCCCTGTGTATAGTAAGTATAATTGGTTTTTATAATGATGTTAACAGCTGTGTTTCTTATAATGAATACGTTATATTTATTTGAAAAAAGTCGATTTCAGTAAATAATTTCTTTGAAATATATTCGGCTACAATTAATAGGTAGTTAAAATATTTCTATGAACGTTTTGCAAGTTCACGTTTATAGGTATACAATATACATACGGAAAAAGACGCGCTAAAATGATTTTTGTTGTTATACGATTTCCTAGCAGTATACCAATAACTAAAGAAAGTAATACGATCGAGGCAGTTTCATTTTAACTTCGCTGTCGGTCGATAAATATTCTATAATTGTTTACAAATTGTACAAAAATTTGTATACTTCCGAAGTTGTCCTATAGCTTGTATCGGTATTAGTATAGTGAACAGTGACGCAACTAGGATATTTTCAAGAGCGGTGTCTAGTATTTAACAATTATTAACTATTATATTATCTTATTCTAAACAGCCCACCGTAATAACTTATTTCCGAATACACCACTGAATAAGCCGTTGCCTGGCTATAATGGCTTTCGATAGACTGAAAAACGCCTAATATCATGTTATATTCAGATACAAATCACGTTTATTTTTTGTAGTTGTCTAATGTCGAAATGTTAAGACTATTAAAAGAGTTATTACACATTTCAATATTACAAATTTTAAATTATGTACCTGCGAAATTTAATCGTCTTTTTCTTTCGGTTACCTAACTTCAGTATTATAACGTCATCCGTAGTAACTGTAATTTATCAGTAAATATACCATTCAAGTCTTCAAGGGGGGTGTCCAGACACCTAAAACACCCCCCTTTTTCGCGGTACTGGTGGCGAATATACAATCGTAAATGTGTGGACGTGACATTGCGTTTGCGAGCTGTGTACCCGTTCTCCGTGATTTTTAATATTTTTATACGAAACCGTATTAAAATGTTGTCAAGTTAACCTCAACTAATTTTATTTTAATCTAGAGTAAAAAAAACCCGATCGTCTATAATTCTATATGGTGCAGGCTTTAATGTTTACAAGTAAATGCACATCAAAAAGTGTTGTTCGCGTTAATCTTTGTACGCACTTAATCTACAACAATTAAATACAAGCTCTCATTAGCGTAGTGTTATAATCATATTACCTATTACCGTATAGATTAACCGTGGTATGCGCATTTATGAAAAAGGCGTACGACAAGATCCCCGAATATTCGTGACGAGTTTATGAAGGCGCGAGATGAGGGGGATACTGTAAGTTACACACCGATGATTTATGCGCACGTCAGCACATCGATTCCTCGAACGTTCATTATAATACTGCACGACTAATAGTCGCATTTATGCCACATAACTCTATAATTAGAAGGTAGCTTTACTACGTATTGTATTCGGATAACTTTCAAAAACACCGCGTTATCAACAGCAGACTCGTATTTTTATTTATTTATTTATTATTTTCCGGCGTTCTCGGATCGAAGATAAAATCATATTATACTCCGCGTGCAGCTGTATAATACCTACATCGTAATGTACGATATCGTCGCGTGCAACGCGTGCTTATGTTATAACCGTAATAAGAATAGTAATAATATAATATCCAATATCCATGCAAGGATTCGCATACACAATATATTATTGTGCACAATTACTATTCTTGCGTGGAGAGGGAACCGGTTTATTCGGTGAATGTATCGAATACGCGCAGTACCACCCTGTAAGTATAGGATATATGTATATATATGTATTACAATACAGATTTTATTATGTGTATATATTATGTACCTACATGTATGTATGGTATAATATAATGCACGGTGGTACGCTTTGGTAATTTAACCGTGAGGCCTTAAATTATTGAATATTAAGAGATAAAAATGTCATCGTCGACGACAATGTGGAAAAAAAAAAAGAAAAGGCGAATCGTCGGCATCGACTGTATCACATACGACAATGGAATAGCGCCCCCGACGATGATTTAAAACGAGAGGGACTTTGGATGAAAACCGCGCAAGCATTATAATATATCATGTGATGGAGCAAACGACCCAATTTCAGTGGCGGCGAATCAAAGCGAATCGAAAAAGTGGCGACGTTGGCGGTGTGGCGGCGCTTACCGTATCCCCCGCGCGCATAACGATTTTAAAAACTCTTATACATTTTTTCTCGAAATGTTTTTTTGCTTTAATGAACACCTTTTCCACCCGTACTCTTTCTTCATTCTTTCTTTCTTTCTTTCTCTTTATGTGCGCGTTTCTGTCGTCGCCGACGTCGTCCGGGGGGTGGTTCTTTTGTACGCGTCGCGTATATATTACATTATACATTTGTACATATATATATATATATATATATATACGTGTATACCTGCTATATATTATATTATACCTGCCGTTGCAGCAGTCACGTACATATATTATTATTATTTTATTGTGCCCATGAGGGTGTACCTCCCCGTAAGCCGCGGCCGAGGGTAATATTTTAATAGACGGAGATAGCGGCCGAGAGAGAGAGGGAGAGATATTGTAAGGGATATTGTCGAGGCGGCGGCGACGGTGGTGTATTCGGACGACGCGCGCGCGTGCTGCTACCCTTATATCATGTATTACAATACATTTGTATGCACATATTATATGTGTACGATAAACTAATATAATATGTAGTCGCATCGTCGGACAAGTTCAAAAGGACCTCCTGCATCTCGGGGTGGCGTGCAGGCAACGGCCGATGTGTATCCACGACAGTTTTTAGCGCATATCTGTTGTTGCGATGAATTTCAAATTTGTCTGATATGAATGAAGAACATATGGTTATTTTTATCGCGGTCAAGCACGATGCCACGATCTGACTATTGTTGTATATTTCTTTCTATATTTTCACATAAAAAATCATTTATCATTTTTGTTCCATCTCAATAATTTTTATGTTTTTCATTTTTGAACCAGACATTTTTAATTTTAGTACCAAATTTTACGACCTAATACCTATGTCATTATTGTGTTTGTAACGTTTATCTATACTTATCAGTAACCAATATAGATCCGATAGTTTTTCGGCTTATAATATAAATTGATTATTTCATTGAACAAATATTGATAATTCTATACCAATAAATTAGTTAAATATTAAATATGTCACGTTATATCGTGATACGATCAAGAACACATAAGCCGATTATTTTTATCAACTTATGATAAAAATATGGCAAATAAATGTTAATTTTCAAAAAAAATATAGTTAATCAATATGCTTTGTATACCATAGTTTTTGATTTCCGTGTAAATTCCCTGCCATAGCTGATTGTATTATATTTCAAGTACTTAAATTTAGAAAAATAGGACTAGTACCAACTGGACAAAAATATTTTTCTAAAATTTTTAACATACGTATAGAGACATTTTTATATGGATTATTTAAGAAAAATATTATATTTTTATTAAAAAAATTATATACATAATTGCATAACTTTACCCACATAACTACTACGTTATGTGTAACTATCGTTAAGGTTGACGTAGGTCTGCGTCAGTGTACATACCAATATCGCGTTATGTTTATTTTTCTATGTGTCTAAATAACAGCATATACGTACCCATGGTTTATTTATTTTTTGCATACCGGTCTGCTACTGCCTATAGTACCCGCACGCCTAAGGCGGTCTAAAGCCTTACACACTGACCGATATATTGTCGGATGCCGATATATTGTCGGATGCCGATACATCAGGCCCACAGTCGCATGTATTGTTCTTATTCTTCTTCTTATTATCCTTCCGTTCCTAATTTTACCACTCCATATAAGAGTCATACTAGCCGTCACGGTGGTGCATTGTTCACACTAACCAATTATTTATCGGGAGAAAAAAAGTGGATTAATCGATTTAGTAATCAAACAGCTAGTCATATAAGTTATAGTGCCCGTCGGTGCTGTATAGTATGACTCATGAGACTTGACTGTAACTTTTCACGGTGGTAACATATTGCGTCATGATTACTAAGCCACTACTTTTCAGAGGTGGTTCCGATCCCGTCAATGACTACTCTACTATACTCTACTCGCCCGATTTATCACCGAAAATCATATAAAATATTATTTACATACTTAGTTAGGTTAGCATAACTTTGCGCGTTTTGAACATATTATACGGTATTTCGACGACCAGCAGCTGTTACTTTAAAGAATAATAAGTTTAATTGATAATTATTAGTGACAATAATTACAGAAATAATAGATGGAAGAAACTTACCAGTGGAGATGATATACATTTTTTTATTTCAATTTTAAATAGCGTGTAGGTAAAGTTAAATTCATCTGAGTTGGAATAGATTTAATAAGAAAAATACGTACGACGCGTGAACAGATAGTTAGACAATACTATAACGTATTATATGAAGTTGCCATATACGTATTGCCGGTACATCAGGACATGGTACATGCTTATCACCTCGGTCCCGGGCGTCTCGTTGAACCCTCTGAAAGTTCCGGCAAAGTGTAAATAAAATTATAAAAAAACAAAAAAAAAGGATGTTGAAATGACTTTGGTAAATTTCCCCGCCGGTATTTGAACTTTTATGGAGATCGTATATACTATAACAGCTACGCTTAACGGCACATGATGACTTATTGTGTTGACGTGTTATTATTATAATAGAACAATATGTTTTCGCGTGTTTCGGATGATTTATCTTTGTGGAAGTTCATTTGGAAGAAAATACGAGATTGTTTTGATATACCGCGTTACGTCCTGCGGTCGGTTCGTGTACAGAGGTCGGTAAATCGTCATAAAGGATAATAAAGGATGTAATGTAATGCGTGGAAAACTTACGCAACGCGTCCAGACCTATTGGGATCCGTTTCTGTTGCGCAGGCATGTAATGTATGTGTACGTTTAGAACGAATTTTCTGCACGTGCAGATTGACGCACGCCGATAAATTGCACACGGGACCTCAACAGCGTCTGTAAATTGTTTTCGGTAAAAAAGAACGATACATTGTACACGATGTGTGGGTAAAATCAAATGTAACGCGGCGCGAGTACGTCGGGACAGTGTCGTGATCGGGGTGGCGGGGAAAAAACGAAAAAAATTACCAAAGGTGGGAAATGTATAATAGTAATAATGGTAGTAATAATAATAATAATAATGCCGCTCGCGGTCTCGGCGGCGGCGGCGGCGGGCGGCGGCGGCAACACGGACACCTGCGCTCGCGAGTTCGTGTACGTGTATATAAATATGTATTAAAATATGTGTACATACAAAGAGTGTACAAATTCATATATATATATATATATATACATTATATTATATATGTACGAGGAGTATGTACATGTAGTAATGATAATACAGTAATGTATACAGGTATATACGTGATAATATTGGGTGGCGCTGAATGCGTGTGGTCCGGGCGGCCGGCCGGCGGCGACCGGCGTCCGACACTCTTGTCTCTATAATATAATACTACTACTACTACTACTACTACTACTACTACTACTAATAATAATAATAATAATAATGATAATGATAATAATAATAATAATATTATACGCAGCGCGCGTACAACACGTCGCATATACGCGATGCCGCCGCCGCCGTTCGCCCTCGGGACTCGCGCGCGTAACCTACACCCACACTTTATTACACACGACGGGTCTGCGTAGGGAAAATGGAGGAAAAAAAAAAAGATGGGAAAAAATGAAATAAAAAAAAATAAAATATGAAATACCACCGCTGCGGTAATAACACAATAATAACATATAAAACCGTCGCGTGCTTTCGCGGGCGCGTTACCGTATAATAACGTTGTGAGCACACATTACTGCGTTATACAGGGTGATGTGCTTAAACCATGCATTCTTTCCGATCCCGATGATCCGTGAAAAACGTAAGTGTACCACGTGTAAGTACTAATCTCACGTGGACTATTTGCGCCGCTTAAAGCTTACGTAGTGATATTATCAACTTTGGTCTGTCAAATGTGTCCGCCATTTTCAATAAGCGAATAATCATTGTTCCGTCAGTTTGCGCGTGAAAAGTGTGTAAAAAAAAATTAGAATATTGATCAATTGATTTGTGTCGCTATAACTCATGGGCGAAGCCAATAGGTACGACTGGCAGGCCCTGGCTTATCTAGATTTTCTCTAAAAAAAGTAAGAAGCGGAAAGAAACTTTTCAACAACGAGAAGAATGAAAACATACCTCAGGACTCAGGACAACTATGAAAAGTCCTAGGCTAAACGATTTGACGTTCATTTCCATAGAAAAGGAAATAAGTGGACAATTTATTGATAATCCGTCGGCGGTTGTTGACGCTTTTGCTTCAACATTACAAGAATAGTAAATACAATGCGTACGCCGTACACACATAATTATTATAGATAGTATTTTTACAGACTAATACCGATTGGTTTGTTTTCCGTTTTCTAATACGCGCCAAAAATATCAATATTCTAATCGTATTTCAGTGTACTTTCCACGAGCAGTTGGATAAAATCACGGGTGCAAATCTTGGCAACATTTCGTAGTTCCCGAAGAATTAACTAAATAACTAAATATTCCGTAGGGAAAAAAGAAAAGAAAATGTAGTTGCCGTTCGAAAAACAAAAAAATTATATATTCTCACGGGATACCTACTCCGTTAAGAGATAAAGCAATCCGCGTTTGGGAAAATAATAGTATATATATAGTGTTGCAGCTCAAGTAATGGATGTATTCGATAAAAAAGGATTGAAAAGCGCACAGTTCGAGCATGGTCGTCAAATACTCACCACCCTGTATTACAGTAAGTTAATTAAATCATAATGCGCACGCGGTGTGTGCATAATATGATACAATATGATACCTACCACGAACGTAACACGACCGACTTGAGGGCGTGCGCGAGCCGCGTGTAATAGGTACTGCACGCGTTACGTGTCTACGATGTTTGTACTCGGCGGCGCGGCACGGTCGCCCACCAGCATCATTAAAGGTCTGCGGCTAGCGGCCGGCGATTTTTCGTTTAATTTTTCGGTTTTTTTTTTTTCGTTTTTTCTCGTTTCCCACGGCGTGAACTCGGGTGCGGAAACGACGGGCGTGCAACGCGTACTGCCTCCGCCGCCGCTGTGATGTCCGCGAGCCTGTTGAGATTCGAAAACGACTCCAACGTATAATATTTTAATGTACGAAAATACAATACGACCAACTCGCATTCGAGGCCATCTAGCTCGGTGGTGGATTCAGGGATTCGTTCTTGGGGGGTGGGTGGGGGTGGTCTTGGATATTATCTTATAGTAACCAAAATCTTATCATATACAAATTATTCACCTGTTTATCATGTTTATCAGTAGCATAAGTTTCCTGGCGCCCACAGGCGTTTCAGTTTTAAAAAGAATAAAATAGGTGAATTTTAAACTGTTAAACATTTGGGTCGATTCTGTTGCACCACCAGGCTTTTAAGTTTTAGAACGTGAGAAAAGCCCTTAAAAACACTAATTTTATAGCTTTTACCGGAAACCTGATGGGAGGGGGCTGGTCCAGACTCCCTGGACCCGTCCCCCCGTAAAATAACTACTGATCTAGCTGTAGACATAAACGAATACGTAAAACGTTTCGTCTTATGCGAAACGTAATGAATAAAATATATTAATCTGTAGAATATTATAATAACCTAACCGCCCGAGTATAAGGATTCACCCGATTATTTTAGTGCGTTTTTTTGTACTCCTTGACAAGTTTTTTGTTTTGATTTTAAGTTTTCAAAAACTATTTAAGTTGTGCCATTCATCACGACGCACAGTGGTCCAAATCGTTATATATTTAGCTTGCCGAAATTAATACCAATTTCTATTCATTAGATATTACTATTAAAGAATTAAATATAAACTAATCTATGTTTTCGACGGCAACAAGTACAAACTTGATATTATTTTTTTAGTTCAACCCCATATTATCAAAATGTTTAAGATTTTATAAAAATTTAAAAATAATCGATTTTTTAGCTGAGTAAATGCGTTTTCTTTTCTTGAGACGTATAAGACCCGGCATAAGAGATAACTGCTACAAAAATGATACTAATTTTTTTTTGTACCCGATCAAAGCTAGTCATCATAGAAAATTGTATGATTTATCAATCACAATTTTATAGGTTGAAACTGTAGACAATATAATTTTTTTCTAACGATATTAATATAAAAAAGTTAAATACATACAGTGACGCACGCACGAATAAATTATGTAAAACCAATTATAGAAAAGTTATAAACGTGGAATTACGAGGACCTGTAGTATAGGTATATTGTGTTATCGCTCAGATATCTCGTAATTAATCCACTGGGAATTTTTAATGTCAATGCTCTAAGTAATTGCAGTTTTGCGAACGTTCGCAATGTGCACTTATAGTAGTTATATCATCACTGTGAATCGCATTTATTACTGATATTGCTTTTAAATTGTTTAATACTTACCAAGTATTAAACAAAGTATTTAAGTCCTAAATACTGACCATTTTGAGTTTTTATTATTCACACGTCTCAGTACATACTACATAGACCGCGGTATATTGGATAAAATCACATTTGCAAAATTAATGATTTCAATAATAAATTTAAAATGATGTCAGTTTGTTTTACATTAATTGTTTAGAATACATATTTATTGGTGCTGTCAAAATCCTCGGACTGCGCTGATAACAAAATGCATTCGAGCAGAAATATTGATACAATTAAGATTTTAGTGGTACATTTTCAGAAGGTTTTAATGCCGTAGAATATAATATTATAGTTAATTAAAAGCCAATACATTATGTTTAATTTTGTCCAACATGTTCATATTATTGATCTTACTAAAATAACCAAACTTGTATACTTTCAGTAATTTTTCAAATAAAATTATTTCACACACACACACACACACACACACACACCTTGTAACATTAAAATTTGTTTTAATTTTAAAACAGAAAAAAATGACAGTTGAAATAATTTTGCTAAACTTAAATGGTTTTAACAGTATTTTGAAGGCAGTTTTTAAAATGCAATATCACAGCACGCGTACATAATATATGCTGCTGCAGCTGCGAAGAGAGCTCATTTATTTTTATTGCAATTGTATTTGCCGTATTATACTACCTACTTATTACCAACCTTCAAATTTTTCGTTTATTCTAATATTTTTTCATGTTAAAATGCTAAGCTGTTGGATAATTATAGGTTGTTGATAATAAATTACTAGATGCAGTAATTCGATGTATTTACGAGTGTTTCGGGACATTAGGTATTCATTTTGTGCTCTCATCTAGTAAAATTGTTTTAATAAAAACATGTAGGTACATTTATTATACACACTATACAAACATTTTTTTTATTTTTATTTTACTGCTAATTTTATTTTATAGGGTTATTACATTGTGTTTTATGGCGGCCCAAGATAGTGATTACATTTTATGTGTAAAAATGGTTTATCAAAATACAAAGTAATTTTCTCTTATTACCATAAACTATAAAAATAGATTTAAATAGTTTTATTTTCGTTTTGAAAAAAGAAAATTTATAGTTTTCTGCAGTAATAAATGACCGTGATTTTTTTCAGGTTACTCGACCGAAAGACTACTCATATCAACTCTTATGTTTCAAGTACCCAAACACCTTATTAAAAAATTAAGTGTAGACCACCTTAATTAAATTTAATATTCCTCGGAGTAATGGGTTTAAAAATAATTTTAAACATTTGTAGTTTCCGAACAAACGTTCCTTCAAAATTGAACATTAATCAGTAATATTTTATAATGTACGAACTGTACCATTACATGTACAATGTATCAAAACTTTTGTTTCATTTTAGTGTTTTTCGTCTTAACTAAGGAAATAAGAACTACAGTTTTTGTTAATACATAGTATGCATTATATATATGTTTCAACGGTTCTATTAAGGTGTTCAACAAACAGAACGTAAACCCACGATTCGATCGTAAAAAAAAGTCTTGTGGCTTTAACACAATAATATCGTACACGTCGAATAAATTTGATTGGATATAGACGTCTTAATTAAATCACAACGTACGATATATATATATATATATATATATATATTACGCGTATTCGCTTCACCACGGAATTATTACGGAGTGACACGGACATAACTCGCACAAAGGGGTACTGCATACCAACTGTTATTTACTCCGTCAGGTACATAGTCGTTAATTCTTTGCGGTCAAAGAATTGAGTACGAATGTCTCAAGGCAAACCTTAATGATACAATATGATGAAAACAATTCGAAAAATACATTTTTTATACTATTTATGTCCGTTCACATGTACAGAAAATGTATACGAAACTATCCCATACCATACGTAACTTCGGAATGTTCCAGGTCGAAAAATTAAAAACAATAAACAAGTTTTTTTTATCGTGTATTTTTATTTTGTTTTATTTTTTTTTTTTTGTTTTAATTTTATTACGCTCGTTCGGCTATTAGGTACAATTTCATCCAACCCGCGGCAGCAACCGGGCGCCGTTCCACACACGTTTTTATATTATTTTTTTATTTTTCTCTCGTACAGTTTTTACAGTTTTCACACAATCATAATTCACCGGCGCTATTATATTATACGCGCGCAGCAGCTAATGGCGAGTCTGTGCTGAAAACCGCGTCTTTACACACGCACACGCACATCATAATATAATAGTATAATTTATAGGCACGAAAGGAAGGACACTGTTTGAGTGTATTATATGTGTGCGTTATACAGCTAGACATTGTTGTTGCCCTTGGCTATCAATTTCGTCTCTCGTCTATTCGTCAATGGTGTACGGCTACATAAGAATGCACGCGTTTCGTATACATTTCTACACTTCAAATACAAATGTATGTGCGTGCGTGTGCGTGTGCGTGTGTGTGCGTGTGTACACATAGGTATATATATGTATTTCGGTACGGCGCACACACCGTGATCTGTATCTATTGTTAACAGTCGAGGCCATTTCGGTAGACAAATAAATAATAAAAATAAAAAAATCACCTAGAAACCTACAGGTTATTCGGTTCATTAGCATAATATTTCCGTGTACTTTTCCCACGAAAAACTCCATACATCTCCAGTGTATACACATATATTCATTGTCTTCTGGTGTTTTGAAATCCATCGATGATCAACAAGTGTATACAAATTAGAGTTTTTTTTCTTCTTCTTTCACTGATACGCCGTGTGTACACAAAATACACGAATACTTTACGAATACCGGAATTCCTAAACGTCGCGTTATATTGCCGTTTTAATATATTTCGTTCATAAGCCGTCAAAACGGCATACATGTATATATAAAATAACTTTGTTTTTTTGGTATATGTATTATATCATACTTTCTACGGACGGTCGACGGATACGTACACTTTTAAAGTTGAGTTGATTTAATTATTCCAGAAGTTCTGAGTGTTAGCATAACACCGCGATGGTCTTTACATGGTGCGATAGTCATGAGAGTATTTGGAATCCGATTCGTGATGGATCGAAGGAAAACCACCAGCACATAAAATTGGTATATATATTAATTATATAGTATGTCTAGTGTCTACATATTTTAACAAACTGTTGGAAATGTATTTGTAACTGTATGCGTATCGTCATGTATTCATATTAATGGCATTAACTATTAATTCAACAGGTATAGCGCACAAATGAGTTGGATAAATATTTAGAAAGTAATGTCAATACACCAAAAAAAAAAAACTCTTTTCTCGTTTCAAACACGACTGTAATGTGACCTGTATTTAAATATACACCCGACCGCCTGTAACAATATATAATGTGTATGCGTCTGTATGACTTCAAAATATAGTCAATAGAACATCATATTAACGTCGTGTGTTATACCATTTAATTTTGTTTGTTTTATAAATATTTTCGTAAATAAGTTTTCTGACTCAATACACTTAAAACAATTTTGAACCATTCCATCTATAATTTACGTACGGTTAAGAGCCTAAGAAATTATTACGTGAAAATCGTGTTTTTTTCGTATACAAAATAATTATTAACTTTTGTGCTACGTCCCGCGAGGTGTTTTCCCGGTCCGTGTGTGTAAATTGCATCCCCGTTAATCTTGGGGGTTGGAAAGTCACATACGTCACCCTATGTGTTTATTGGTGAAACACTTCTTAATAGACAACTGTGCTCGTGTACTTGGGGTTTCAAAGGTCCCACCCTCAGACTATACACAACGTGGTAATATTTTACAGTCAATAGTTTTCCTTTAAAGCGAATTGATGTTGTGCGTCATTTTTCGGTAGTTTATGTTTCGGTTCAGTAGATTATTAATTGTGCGTACGCCTATTATCATTGATGTTTTCAAGTTATTTAATGCTCCTTAAAAGATAACAGACATGAAAAAGACCCGTTATATCAAATGCCGATTTATGTTTTTACGTGCTGGTCACTAAATCTATCAATCGTATTATGCTTAACTGTTGTAATTATTTTTGTTACGTATGCCCATACTACTCGAACAAAGTATTGTTTCGGTTACCGTTTTCTATTCGTATGTGGACATTTATAAGATTAAGTACACAAACAACAAACCGAAAATGAAATGCTATTTTCGTTCCCGTTAAAAGGGAATTTAATGCGAGTGTAATAATGTCGCGCGACATATACATGCCGGTATACTGTTACGCAGTCAATGGCTTTTGAAAGTGTTTCGGGATTGTATTCAAAAATAAAATTAACGTTTTCACGTTTGCCGCACACGTGTCGCACCGGACGGATTGAAAATAACTTTTCGTTCCGGTTTTACGATTTATCTACACGAATGGCACGCGCGCTTATACGGTAACCACGTTTCGTTGATTGACGACTGTAGGGTAGACCTACCTATCTGTTATGTACACAGACGCCATGTACCTATACGTAAATGAAATATGTACTGCGATGTTATTATTTATTGTGCGCACAACGTTTGTAATAACGCAAATAAAAGTATATTACTATTATTATTATTGTTATTGCTATTATATGGGCTGCCGAACGGGCTTACAGACAACGGGTACAATGTATTATTGGTTGGCGTATTCATATGCACCGCATGTTTAATCTTACATAATGCTATTATCGCTGTAATAATAATGATAATGTTTTTTTTTTTTTGTAAATACAACAAGATGAACGCGTATACGAATTCACATGACGATAAACATATAGGTGCGTTCGTACGGTGTTAATAATAAATGAGGTACACGAAACAGGCCCATGATAAATATACCTATTGATCATCATTCCAAATTTGTTTATTCATAGAAATTACAATATCTCATACACCAAAACAGCAACTACATACAGGGTGTCCCGCCGGGGCTTACACAGAGCGATATCTCCCAGGTTAATAGCGATAGTAATTTTTTTTTTTTCTATGCATCTCTGAGCAAAAGCTCTACTACTATTAAAGATGTTAAAAAATGTACTTTTAATTTTATAATTTTTGTGAAATTCGAAGATAGCTTTTTTATAGGGCTTTCATCAATTCAAAGTTGAAGTGTTAAAATGTTTAGAAAAATAAGCCCTATAAAAAGATATCGAAATTCGTTTAAGTTATAAGATAAAAAGTTAATTTTTTAACTTATTTATCAATACACTTTATCTATATTAGTATATTATATCGACTCCGTGTGTTTGATATGTTAATAATAATAATTGAAATCTTTTACTTTTTGATATCAATAAATCAATAAATATATTATAAAATAGTATATTATACTTTTATTCATTCTCATGACGTTTTGGAAAATAATATAATTTATTATTTATAGACTACAACATATAAGTTGTATTATATAAGTTGTATTATAACAATATTATTGTTGTACGTGTGATCTTGTGAATTAAGTGTAGGTACAACACATTTTATTGTATGCACATAAAATATAGTTTTATTGAATGTGTGGTTTACTTTTGTGTTATATGAATTCGTTCGTGTAATACATCACGTTAAAATTCTACACCTATATCAAATTTCAATGGTTGTATATACTCGTATCATAATGACGTATTACAGTGAATTGACCTAACACACAATATTTATTTTTTTATCGGTCAATAAAATTCCAACAATAACGGATATTAGCTTTTGTACGTTATAATGTATTATTATGGCTTTTTTTTTTTGTACTAGTTATTTAGGATTGTAGCAGTATAACTTGTATTTTCAATTGAACGCAAGTTAGTTTTTTTTTTAAAAAATTCACGATTAGACGACTGTATTCTGGGCTTGGTCTGATTGCTGCTCCCAATATGTAAGGGATGTCGGGGTCGTTTCTGTATTTTAACGATATTTTGAAAATAAAGTAATATTAATATATAAAATATAAAGTTATATTAAAGTAATATTAATAATCAAAAAATTGCTTGTGAGAGTTGTCCCACAAGTTGTGCGTAAAAATATAACGTAGGAATTGTATGTGTCCGGTACGTAATCTCGTCAGTACAGTTTTTTCTTTTTTTTACCGTGGAACGTCGACGAAGTACATTCAATACAGGTATTAACCCCTTACCACCTATTGTTTGGGTTTAAATTGTACCATTTTTATACTCTAATCACTGAAAATGTTTAAAAATTATATGCAATTTACACCCTTGAACACCTTAATATCTACAGCAAATGATGGAATTGAATAATATAGATGTATTCCACACAACGTATTCAGAAATATATTGCTTCATGCTTCCATGGATAATTCATTGTTTCCTTTACAATAATCGTATATCAGCATTATGTACCTGTATATTATTGTTATTACTACTGTGTGTGTTTTAATACTATTATTTAATGTATTATGTATAACCTGTAAATTGTATTTATTTCCGTGAACGCAAACCAGCTATATTGTAATTATAAATATTTACTGTTTTTACTAACTCGACGATTAGCGGTACGACTTGTGTGTTCAGATTAAATTGCTTGTCTTTTGAAATTCCAAATTACTCGTCGCAAAGCAGCGTGACGTACCGAAGTTGTATACCTAATATAAAATAATCGTAATAATTTTGATTATAAAATAATGTTTTAATATTTACCTACTGCATATGGATATATATTTCAATAAATATTTAAACGTCAATGTACATACTATTTCACTTCTGAACCGCATGCTATATAAGTGAGATGATTCACTCAAGGCAAATACAAATGTATATCTATTACGTTTTTTTGAACTCGGTTTTGTCGTTCTGAGAAATCCACAATACGGGTACATCCAAGACGATAATGATAACTCATACTATATAGTGTTTGCGTCCTTGTATACATATTGTATATAAGTACTTGCATACAATTAGGTGGTTCATAAGAGCTGCACTCAAACCATGAATACCTTGGAGACTTGAACGTTTCGCCGTACAATATTACAATAGGACTGTTTATAGTCGAAACAGATGTACATATGATTTATTCAAGTATTATAATATTGATGCATGCGTACGTATATTCTTAATTATGTCACTTATCATGGGATTATTGTGCATTTCGCGTCGATTATAATCTCGCGCCGCACGGGATCCGAGATATAGCTGGTACAGTATTCCGTAGGGAATGCGTCGGGCCAATGAGTGAAACGGGCCGATTGAAGCGGATCGTACGTTTTTATGGACCGTGGATAATGCGATACACAAAGTTAAAAAGAAAGGAAGAAGAAACGTCACCGTTATTATACGGTCGCCGGAAAAATAATATATGTTGTACAGTATATGTAATAATATAGATAAATATCGTAATAGTTGGGCGTTCCGAAAATACGAAACATATATATATACGTACACGTTCGGTGTACCTACACGTTATTGCGGGGACCCTCAAACAATATATCCAATTGTGTATTTCAATTATTTAGACGTTTAAATCCCGCTACATGCGTGCACAATAAATCTATACCGCCCCGTAGGGCCTATATAGCACATAATGTGCAGTACGATATACGCGCACACATATTATATTATTATACGTATACATGTACACGCGCGTTTAAGTATTGAAGATGTATGTTGTATCGACGTTATTATATTGTGCGGGTGAACCGTCTGAGATATTACCTACATGCACGAATGTATCGTATATACACGCTGTGTATAGGTATATAGGTTTACGGTATGAGAATACGACGCGTGAAGTCGCGTGCTTTTTTTTTTTTTTCTTTCAATGGTGGCGGCGGTGTCCGTCACAAACGCGCGTGTTATATTGCAGTCGGATATATTTAAGAGGGTATAAAAAACGAGAGAGACAGAGAGACACGGAGAGAGACAGAGAGAGAGAGAGAGAGAGACTGCGCATAGAGAAACATCACAATACACAAAACGATTTGAAAGCGCGTTGGGGTTTTTATTTTCCTCGTTGCGGTCATCTTTTACACGTATATACATTATACTCGTTTGCTAGAAGAGACACGGATTTGGCTCGTAAAAACACACACTAACGCTCATACATATAATACAATATACGCACGCATCTTCGACCATGCCGAGCACGCGTGACGCCGTCCGTGCAAAAAGCCATTATTAAAAAGTTAACGTCCCGTATACACATATATAGGGCTATACTGTTAATATATTTATATATACGTGTGTACAGCTGTTATATATTAATCGTAATATTTATTACGAGACGTCTTCATTTCGCACGCGTCTTCGTCCGTGTCGCATCGATATAGATTATATTTACATAAATATATTAAAACGTTTCAGTGCACACGTGCATAACTTATTATATCGTCCGGCGTAGGCATGCGAAACGTGGGTGTGGCGGGGTTGTATTCTGCGCGCGAATATACAATATTACAATAATATATCGCGGCGGTATTGCCTATTATGTATACGTTATATATCGTGTAACCGTATGATGTGTACGTCACAATTTTCTGCTGCTAATCGATATTTTTTAACTAGAATTTTTCCCTTATCGCGTATGTAGGTGTCCTCTTGACCAAACCTCTGATTTAAGCACACGCATTTCAAAATCATCTCTATAGCTATTGTGCTCCGGCGGGTGGTAAATTTAGGATGCCCCGGGTTGGGGAAACTTTCACGTTTAACTGATTTAAGCCTATCGTTTCCAACCCTGTGTTCGATTATGACATGTCGCAAGATATTTCGATACATTACTTCGTGGTTGAAAATACAGCTTTTTCATAATTACGTCACTGCAACCCTTAATATTGTGTATTGATAAAATATTCGGAGTGATTTATTCCTATTACAAGCATACAAAAGGTAAATCTGTAAAGGTTTATTTCATTAAAAATATCCGTATACACATATTTTTCTAAAATAATCAGCACTTGACGCTAAAAACAAAGTCGCACATAAAAATTGTTAAAAGAGCCCACATTAATTAATTTTCATTTTCATCCGATTTCATTTCCGTTTTTGACATTCGATCACAAAAAATAACTTTTATAAATAATACTGAAAATACTATACGTAGGTATTATGTATAGGAATAACTAAAGCTTTTTTATTACATTTTTATGTATTTCTATCAACGGTTACCTATACGGCTATGCATAGATGAATATTCTTCAGTGTCAGTGAGTACGTTTTCAATTAAGTATATGGTATATGTAAACTGAAATTATGTCAAGCTAGATTTAAAATTTTCGAAACGGTCTTTGTTATAACTAAACATATTCCTAATTATTGTTGAACTACAAATATTTTTGATCAATCGTAAAGATATACTATAATCTTGTGTAAATGGTATACAAGGAACTGATGGGACACGCCACATATATACGATACACACGGTATATATACATATGTGAAATACGGCCCCGGGTAATTAGATAGGAAATGGTGCATCGTGCATACATATATGCATAGTCTCTATTATGCCCGAGTTAAAATCTAAGAAAAATTAAATATTTCAATACTAACAACTTCATAATATGTGTTTTATGTATATGCTTGTTGAATGTAACGGAACTTTTCAGTTATCTCGACTACCACCGCCGTATCAATATTTGAACAGGTTACTACGTCATCCGCGGCACGGAAATAGGTTTACAATATAGTACCTAATATCAATTAGGTACAATATATTATATTATAATATATGATATAATTCGGTTGTCGTTGTGGGAAACATCTCAACGGCTCGTTAGTACATCTCGATACTATTATTGGTTGAGTTTTATGTGTTTATCTACAGTCTATTATACACTGTTGATTCTTTCGTCAGTTATCGTAGTGATTAAAAATTAAAATGTTTTAAATCACTTTCTAAATATGAATTATTCATTTCATGTTTCCGATTTGTAGCTATTATATGCTTACAATTTAAGGTACACGAGCTTATCTCAACAATTTATGTTAAAGTTCTAATCCAATATAGTGACATTATGCGACAAATATGTTTCTGACTGTCCATATTTCAAGTGTTCGTAGCAGTACGTTTTTAGTTCAGTTCGTTGCAATTTTGTTATAAATAAATGTTTTAACGTTATACGTATTTTTAACAACGTTTATTTTGATTTTTAATGTGGCCCTCGACGAAACACTATAAAAAAATATGGCCCGCGAAGTAAAAAAAGGTTGCCGACCCCTGATATTTAGAATTTGATACGGTTTGATATTGATAATTTGTTAGATCAACGTGTGCGATTTTAGCTTGAAGACGCTTGGAGGCCACAGCCGGTATATATAGTCGACTCGTATAGCATTTCGTCATCTAAGACTCGAGTGAGCCCGGGTAGTTCACATGACGGACGCAAAGATGTAATTTTGAGTAAGTATGGTTATATATTGGCGTTGAAATAGTTCTTATATAATCTCTATATCCACGCGCTATTCTAAAATCTGTTCTTGCCGAGGGTTAAACTATATTGCGCTAATCCGATTTAAACGTCTAGTTCCGCCGACAATCGTACCATTTATAGTAATATCATTGATTATAAATACTATAGATTGCTCACTGGCCGGTGTTTCGGGCCCACATAATATTATTCTGATTGACGATGCATGGTCGACCGTCCGACGAGTTAGTACAACTGACAAGATAAGTTAAGATTACCCCAGATCTTAGTTACGGCGGAACGGCGAAAATAAAATACGATTTTATTATTTTATTAGTTTCGTGTCGCTCTCTATCGGAATTTTATTTTCACGCCACCGAAAAACCGGCCAGTGGGCAGTGAGCGATCTATAGTATTTATAATCAATGGTAATATGTAATGTAATAAACGCATAGTATTGTTAGAACATGCACAACGGTGAAATGTGTTTGCGCCGCCGGGATGACGGTTTGTAAATTACTAATTTTAGCAGAAAAATACGTGACGACAACCGAATCGCGCGAAAGATAATACAAAATACAGCGCATACGGTGCGTAGTGCGTACACATGATGCGTGCAGGGCCCGCGTTTGAAAAAAAGTATAGTACAATTGGTTTTATTTTCTGATGTGTTGAGTTCTGATAGTGTCTGAGGTACGTACCGAATTTTTAGTGCGATGAGAATTGTTAATGTCATTATAATATGTTTATAGATTTAATGATTTAATATCTAAAAGGTGTTTACAGTATTTTCGCCCGGGGCCACGCAAATCCTAAGGACGGCCCTGGACGTGCGCGAAGACTCGGTGCAGGATATTATAAATTTGCTAACGCGCGCTACAGTTGATGAGAGTCCGGCGGCCGCGCGCGAAAATGAAAATAAAATACACGCGCACGCAACACGGTCGTCGCACGTTGACCGCAATAGGTTTCGGCGGCCGATCGAAAGAGGCGTGCACCTGTTGAACGGTGCGTGTGCGAAACGACGCACCGCGCGCCCACCCGCGCACCGGCCGTTCGCGGCGTCGCCCAATAACCCGCTTTCACCGCCTCGCCTCTCCTCCAATAACCTCCGCGGCGGACCAGCAGCCGGCGGTGCGGGTCGCGCGCGAATACACCGCGGACGCGATACGCGTACCACGTACGGCGGTGGGGGAACACGACCGCCGCGTCGGTGGGCGGCCGCGCCGTGGTGGGCGGCACTCGGGCACCGTCCCTCCTCCGCCCGCCGGGTGATTCTTCACGGGTCTTTTTGTCTCGTTCTTTTTTTTTTTTTCCGTCCCCGGACCACGAGGACGGTGGTGGTGGTGGCGGCGGCGGCGGCGGCGGCGGCGGCGGTGGTTTTCCTGCCGGCTCTCGCGAGATGTCACGCATTCACGATCAGTCGTTCTGCTCCGCCGGACTGGGGTGCGTTCATCAGTAGGCCGTCGTCCGCCGCAGAGTAGACCACCGCGTGCATTACCCGTCGTACCAGTGCGCCCGTGCAGTCGCGCCGCTGCTCCTCTCGTGCGAGATCTTCGTGCTCGCCACCTATTTATTCGTCGTCATTTGGACATTTTTTCTCTCGATAAGTAATATCCGACAATTCAGCCGGTATCGATCGCGTACTTGCAGCATTACCGAAAAAAAACAATCAATCAATACACGACGAACGCTCGAATCGAACAATTTCGATTCCGATCGTCGCGATCTCCCGTACAGCCGCGTTCCGTTTCTTCGACTTGCCGCCGACGAAACGAATTTCACCCCATAGTGTGTTCAACTAGACATGTGACATGAAGGTCACGATTGTTATAAGAACTATCGTGCTGGCCCTCGTGATCGACGAAATCACCACCATCTACGCCAAACACCGCGAAGGCAAATACAAGGGCACACACTGGTGGTGAGTAATTTTGTATAGTTATTCGTATGATTATTGTACTGTTGTTATCATCGCGTGAACTGGTGCAGTTCGCGCGAACATGTATTTGGTTCGTTTTATTCGCGGTTATTTTAATCTCGTGTCCAACTCACGAGTTGACGACTCGCATTTTTCGCAAACACTTAACAATATATTATATAGTTTGGAAAATACGCGCGATTTGTTGAGTTTAATTATTTTTCGGTTCAACAAATTTTAACCGATTTTTTTTTCATGTTATAACGATTTATATGTGTTATATCTTAGTGAGCTGTTTGAAGTATTGATTTTAGACATATTCTGCAGTTATAACTTAGTTATTTATTTATTGTTTGATGACGAGTTCAACAAAAATTGTTCATATAGTTACATGGTTTTCAACACTTCTTCAATTACATGACAACGATAAACAGTTGTTTGAGTTTATAATTTTATTGATTTATATCATTTTTACTTTTATGATTTCTGAGCCATATAATTATAAATTATTAAATCGTTCTAAAATATTCACTCCATATTACAAGATAAAAATCTTATTTCTGGGAACTATTTTAATTATTATAATTGTTCATGATTATCCGATATATTTTTATTGTTATAATTATATTCATTGCTCTATGTGCAAGAGATGCTGGAAATGTAAATAATTTATAATTTGTTTGTATCTTACTATGAATAATAAAATATGTGATTGGATTACAAAAGAAAATAGGAAATAAAAACATTTTATTATTTCAAACTATTCCACCCTCACCGACTTTGTTGTCTCGTTTAAAATTATTCACTATGTTTGGATGATCTTTAAATTTATTATAATTTACTAATTATAATAAATTCAATATTTGAATTAATTTATATTACTTAAAATCTTCATTTAGGTGATTTTTGCTTCGTTATATTATATGAATTTAGTTAAGCTATTATAGTTATATTTTGAAAAATAATTTACATTCTTATGAATAAAATTGTTTTAATTATAAGTTATGTTTTAAGTAAAAATATTTGTCTATCTATTATCTATCTGTTTAATGATAGGAAAGCGTGTTAAAAATTTCAAAAAATACCGACACCGTAGTAGGCGTTGTGTAAACTATTTGAAAAGATAAGATTAATATAAAAACGAGAAATATTGAAAAGAAAAATATTGAATTTTTTTTATTCACTAAACACATGCTCCCGAATACCTATGCGATATTCTATGCGGGTATAAAATGAATCCCTTGTAGAAACGATATCTATACAGTTTGATTCATTCAGAAATACGACAATATTAAGTAGGATACTGGATAGTATTTATTATTTTCATTATAGTGTGTGTATGTTAATGATTATGACATTGAAACCGGAAGGAATATCACCGCAATCTCAGCGTGAATCATTTTCTAATGTTGTATATACGTCTATACGTGTACCTAGGATTTTTTGTTGTCTTCAAAATTTGTTTATTTATACGTCTGTGTATGTACATAAAACATTAAACGGGAGGACAGGGTCAATTGAGAGAAGAACCCGAATAAGAGACACGGGGAAACCACCCAAAGTGGCCGTCTGTATGTCTAGATGGCTATCTGAGACTATTGTAAATAGTTGACAGACATGTATACATGCAAGCGGTTCAATAGGAAGGCCTTCTCATCAGGCCACCCCATTAATTTCAATTTGCGCTGATAATAGGGAAGGGAGAGACTACTCGTCAAAACGGCTGTAAAAAATAAATAAATAAATCTCTGTAAAGGCTTTTTTACATTATCATTTTTTTGAATCTTTTTAAATCTATTGTAAACGGATATGAATGAAAAACTACAAAACGAATATTTTGACGAAACATTTTGCTGTCCCCTCAATCAGAACAATCGGAACAAACAAAAAAATCGTTTTCCGGCATCTTTTTTTTAATCTTTGGCAAATAATTAAGTTCTTAAAGATAATAAAAACGATAAAAAAACAAATATTCACTTAACAAATGATGACGTCATACTTATGCACACACACTCACTCACTCTTACAGACACATCAATATTCTTATGTTTATATAATATTATTCAAATAGTTATAAACGTTTTATTGTGAATATAATCATAATAAATATAAGTAGGTACTTGTGTGATTTTTACATTTTCAGTTAATAACTTTTTTGGACCATTCCTGATTCCAACTAGAAAAGTTCTTTTATGGTTATTGGTTCAATCGCCATTTCATATGACAACTTATTATATTTTTAATATTATTGTTATACTGCTGATACGTCGAAGTACTCTTGAGTGAACCATCGAAATGTAACAGATAAATAACGATGTCTATTAATAAATTAATATTTTATAGACATATTATCGGGTTGATGCAAATTATTAAACATCGTTTTTATTACGGTTTTATTATGTATTTTTTCTTTCGGTTCAGTTCTTTGACGATGATGCACAAAACGGTTATAGGTTATTTTTTCAAGTCCATCAATCTGTTCGGACGTGTTTCCGTCACACAAATATATATCAACGCCCTTCGTCGACGTATGCCGATGATAATATATGACTGTGCACTCCAAATTACGCGTCCCGGGCCGTATGCACGCGTATTATACTATATAGGTACTGCGCGGACCGTGGCTATATAAGTGGTAGTAATATAGTAGTAGTCGTAATAATAATGATAATAATAATAATAATAATAACCGTAAAGCTGATGTAAAAATCATTTAGACCGCTAATTACCCCGTGCGCGCGGTACGCACCTTTTATATTATTATTTTTATCATTATTATGAACGGGCGTCTGGACGAAAAATGTTGTTTGTTAATTAATTTCCGGTTTAGGAGGTACACCGGCCGGGTGCCGGTATTAGAGTGATTATTATTATTATTTTTTTTTTTCGAATTTGTAACCAATAATAATAATAACAACAACAATGTGTAGAAAAATGTATACGTACACACATGATCTACACATATTATGTATAATACGTTCGTCGACAGATCGTTCCGAAATGCTCACGCGCGCTGCGCACTAATGACACAACCAGCTGCGGCGGAATACCATTTCGAGTGGTCGGGAGCTGTAACAAATGATCGCTTGTCCGACAAAATTTGTCTTTTCTCTTCGTATCTCTTCCACACTATACGCGCGTTCGTTCACCGTCCGTTCACGCCACCGACTTGCACTCGACTCTCGTCGGTTTGATGTTTTTCTCCAACTCGAAAACCGTTGAATTGTAATTCTATCTGTTCGAATACGGTTCTGCGATTCTACAACCCGGGTTTTAGATCATCGGCGAGCTCCTCTGTACTGATTTTCAAAAGGAGATTATTCTATTTTCTCTACAGACATTATAAATAGGATAAGGCGGTCGGATAAGTTACGAGAGAAGACAGTATGTTTCAGTGTAACCTATAACGATTTTATACACCGGATCTCGATCGAAAACGTTTTGTAGCGTTTAATTCGCTTTACTTGTACGCACTGGTACACTCGACTCAAATCGATATTTAAAACGTCGGATTAACGATCAAATCGTGTACGTATAGTTTCAAATGCACCGCGTACGACCGGGTATTACCAGATGATCGGGGAGGAAGGTGATTGTACCCCCCGATATCCGTCTCATTTGCGATCGTTCGCCCCGTAATAGGCATTCCCTTCTACTATAAATCAGTCCATTGTTTCGCCTACTGCTCTTCGGATATCTTCCGACGTCTGACTTCGAAACTTCCCGCGGATTAAAAGCACCGTCGCCGTCGCAGCCGCTGCCGATTTGTCCGTTATCGTAGTCATCGGATCGAGACGTGGGTACGCGGAGCCTTTTGTGCGCCGCGCGCGCGCGCGCGCAATCCGTACAATGAAGTTGTCGTGTCTTAGCCGCGGTGCCGTGTACAGTCAGCGCGTGCGCGAGTTCAAACTATGCGCCGCGCTAGTGGACCGTGTAAACGTGCGCAAGTGTGCGCGCGTTTGTGTACCTACGCGTACGTGGTGCACGCGCGCGTGTGTGCGTGTAAAGAAAATAAGAATCGGATGATTAACGGCATTAAGAGACCTAAAATATAAAAATGTCGACCGGAATGAAGCCAGAACGCGAATATTCCCACGACAACCGATGACCAAGGGAGATAGGCTAGACCTGAGCTAGTGATACTATAAATTACACTATACTCACACATATATACGCAAGCGCGCGCTCGCGCTAGCATTCTCTCTCTTTCTCTCTATCTATCTATATCTTACTATCGTCCACACAAAAACAAAACAAATTTATATAAGGTAAAAATAAAAAAGAAAAAAGAAAACAACAACAAAACAAAAAGATAGAAGGAAAGAAAGAGAAAATAAAACGAGTTATGAATATAATATAGGTACTCACTGCATTGCCTGCCTACCTTTATGTGTGTGTGTGTTTATACATTTTTCTGTTTATATAAACAAGTAAATGTCTACCGGGACATTCCTCACTGATTTATCTTTTATCTTGCACGTCAACGGTTAACGTTTTTACGATAATCACCTTTTAAAGTTACTAAATTAAACGCAGTTGTCACGTTGCCGGCGCGCTATATGATGCGACCTGAAATGTGAATTTCTTTACGTCGTTTTACCCTACATTATAATACATGTATATTTAACGTGCTTATTTCTTATAAAATATTTTTGTATTATTTTTTGACGTTCACACGAATAGGGCAAAGCGGTCGACAAGCCAATATATATATACACTAGGTATAGCATACTTAATATTTGTGTACCTTATATAATGTAGTGTGTGTGTGTGTGTGTGTGTGTGTGTGTGTGTGTGTGTGCATGAGTGCGTGTCAACATAATAAAATGGCTGGCCCGGAATAATATGCGCCACACTAAATCTTTTAAACGCATGGCGCATATATTTTTCGATTTTATTTTCTTAACGCCGTCGCGTCTTATAATATTATATATGTACGCTCGCAAAAAAAAGAAGTCTCATCATCTCGAAAATTACACAGTCAAACCAACACTAATATCTTGTACCTGTAACACGTTCGTGTATTATTATTATTATTGTTATTACTATTATGCGTGTGTCGGACCTGTCGTGCGGGTAGTCCGAGTTATTTCTTTCTTTTTCTCTTTCTCCTTCTTACAGGACGCAACGCATTGCTGCTGCTGCTGCTGCTGCTGCTGTTGCTGCTCTTCTCTGTCCGTCTTCCCGTCGATCCGTTGACACGTTCAACAAATAGTACATCCCTGTTTGTCCATTATGTGCTTAATTTCCACGCAGACGTTTTGTATGTGTATGTGTGTGTGTGTGTGTGTGTGTGTATTTACGTATATGTACTTCACACACTCAGACCCATCGATCTCGAGTACTTGGATCCATTGTCCGGGCACGTCGATTTCCCTTCACTCCCGTCTTGGGCACGTCCAAGAGACGACGTCGACGACACTTTGACACTGGCGGTGGGGACACACGTGGTCGTGGCGACCGAGACACACTTCAGACCTATCTTGTTGTGACTGCATAAATGTATATATATATATATATATATACATTTATGCAGTCAGTTTATATATATATATATATATATATATATACACATATGAATACGTGTCTGTGTATGTAAGTGTGTGTGTGTACGTGCGTAGAGGTAACATCTCAATACATAATATTGACCATCGTCATCGCGTGTTCCGAAGACAAGTGTTTTTCGCGCGCTAAAATTCTATCACACGCGCACGTATCATTATTAAAGGACGCTCGGCGGTTTCCTACATCGTATGGTTCTATTATAATATTCAGGACGTAGGCCATACACGTACGCGTGTAGACCGTGCGTGTGCAGGGCAGTTTACGCTGTCCGTGTACTCTTCAAGTTTATTTGATGGCAATCAAGAAACGGTCGACGGGACTATAGGACCAAAAGGGACCCAAAAAAAGGATTGCCGATGGATGTTGTAAATAATAGTGAACGCACCACTTGCAATATAATGCACCGCAGCCCTCCAGGTGTACGTGTACCTATCCTGTATGTGCACGTTCGCTGTACGCGATCGTATAGATGTTCTTGCCGTGTCCATAATAACGTCGCGGGGAACGCACGACGCGATCGGATCTCAAGACCAAAACTATTACAGTATAACGTAACATGCACACGAACACACGTTCATGTTTAATAACTTAATCCATGTATAACTGTACCTACATACACGTATACTACATATCCCTCGACCGCCGTGATTCAACACATTTCGGACTGGCGCATTCGCATGTAACATAACGTTGTAAAATCGAGTATATTAGCTTTATGATTCACGCGCATTATTCATTTAATAGCCACACGAAGCTATACATCTGTACAATATAATACACGTTCTGTGCGCACAATAGATATTATAACGATAACACAATGTATACCGCAAACGTCGTAATCGAATATTACGACGATAAGCAAATGTTATATTATTATTATTATTATAAATGCTAAGCCTATGTGGTATTGTTGTTGACTGTTGTATTGTTGTACGCGTGCGTTTGAGGGTTTTAATCTCGAGTGATCGAAATCGCTGAACTGAGAAAATTAATTAGTCGTGGACATGACGCGCGTATACGCATATACTATTCAACGTGTACATATATTACATAGTGTTATTACTGTATTATAATAATATACCCGTAACAATCACAGTCATGCCGCGTCAAATCCCTATTTTTACAAAATGCAAACGATATATTATATTTTACATATTTTTTTCTTCTTCTCGCCAACAGGGGAATCGCTAAAGCTGGAGAACCTAACAATTTGGCTCCTATGACACCGGGCTTAATGCTCATGGACACTTCATCGTTAACGTTATTGCGCAACAAACAGAGAAGAATGATTCGCGAAAATCCGGGCGTATTGCAGGCGATCAGCCGTGGCGTGAACATGGCATTGCAAGAGTGCCAGCATCAGTTCCGGAACAGACGTTGGAATTGTTCGACGAAAAACTTTTTGACCGGCAAAAATTTGTTTGGAAAAATCGTGGACAGAGGTAAATAATATACTTATACGTTTTTTTGAGCACATATGAAGTAATATAATGATTAACATTATTTTCGTTTCAATCTTAAATACAAGTTCAATGGTGATTTTAAAATAAATGGGCCTAATACGTGTTTTTCGATTTTCATTTCGTTTTTTTTTTTCTTTTATATTATATTCACTTCGTTCTTACAATCGTACTACAAACATAATACAATCGTAATACAACACAGAATATTTTACTCGAATTTTCCGTCCGCGTGTGTAAATATAATAATTATAATGACGAATCGTTGAAGCCGGTCAAAAAAAAAAAAATTAAAAAAAAAAATATAAAATCACTGTTGACTTAATCGCGAATTAACACTACTACGTCATCAGCGTTAGCGATAACATACAAGTTACAAAGCTTTTACCCAGGAAAATTATTGTTAACCAGTTATGCCCTGGGATTGGCGTTGCGGCTGTGTATGCGTGTGTGTGTGTGTGTGTTTTTTTTTATACCTTACATGCTATACCGTTGAAATCATGTTAATTAGTAATAAGTAATAACGTTGAATGCGCATTGTACTTGTAAGTTATATGCATATTATAATTATATTGATCACTGAAATATTAACATATTGGCATCATGTTCACGTCTCACTAGTTCTATACATTACATACATCGTACACGGTCTTTTCATCAGCAAATTAAGTTTTTATACCTACACATATTTACATAATATCATGTTCAATCAAAGAGAGATAATACGTATGTATAAATCACGTCATCTCTAATCGTACTCATATACACACATCTATATACCTATATACCATAGGCGTATTTATAAAATATAATAAACGATTTGTATATATATATATATGTATGTAACAGAGGATTATTTTCGCGCTATTAATGTTTCTTATCACAAGAATAAATAATGTGACGTACGTTATCTACATTGTTATTCTATCACATCGTATACGCATTTATTGTGTATTTTCTATACGTTCACGGTACCCAGACAATTTTACAATATGTTATGCATTTTATTCGAGATTTTCGGCCATCCGGTGAAACGGTTTGACAAAGAAAAACGAAGCTACCCGCGGCATTCTTTAAATGCCCGTGACTCATCTAGTGCCAATCGCGTATACATAGACGTGAAAAATATAAATCAAAAGATAATATTATATACTGCGGGTATATTATAATTTATAACACATAACGCCATTATCGGCACGCGCTCGTATCCGGTCAAATTCAATGTTATCGGTCGTCGATCGATGTGCCGATAATGCGCTGGCCAGGACCCGGGATACATGAATCGTTATATTATGTTGTCGCTTTTGATTCATCGATATTCTCATACATTAGGTGTACGGATACCTACTCTTTGAATTTAATAGAAAAAAATCAATATCACAAATTCGTCATATTATTATTATTATCCATCCATTGATTCCGAAATGTTAGCATACGCCACGACAATATTGTTCACGTCCATTTGAGTGAGGTGAATATTTTACAATAAAAAAAAATAAGAATCTCGAATGTACTCACTAATATACTCATATAATTAAAAAAATTCTATGTTCCGTGGCCCACGTATTCAATGCTAATTCATCGGGTAATTTCATATCCCGGGCAAATCTGTGATTAGCGCCTCGAGATGATCTCGTTTTTTCTCAGTTTTTTCTCAGTCATTTTCGCTCGTCTGCTTCCATGTCGGATCATTTTCTAATTCTGAAATGAACCCCAACCGCATCCGCCGACGAGGCGCCCCTCGGTAGAATAGAACCCCGGGGGAGGACCCCCAGTCGCCGACGCTCCCAGATCCGGTATACTTATCGGGCACACATCGCGTTTGTATTGATATTTCACGTCTCGTCCACCCGTAGTATTATACTATTATCAGTACAGTTTGTACGCCATACTTTATACAATGCGCATAAAAGTCTCGCATGGATATTGTGGAGTTATTAAAACGTTATCTGCAGCTAGCGCGAGTGGTACACGTATTATAATAATATCACATATTATGTTGTATACATGTTATAAAATATGTGCATTCTGTATTATATACACGTAGGTATTATACGACTGAAACTCTGCAGCGGTACGACGATCGGGGAACACGATAATAATAATAATAATAAAAGTGTATCGACGCGATTATCGTCAATCTAAAACGTAAATGCGTTTAATATAATAATATTCCTCTCGGCGACGGTCGAACTAAAAAATCCACAAAACTACCAGACGCCGACACCGTCGCATAACATCATATTATATTATTATTATAACGTTATACGACTTTTGTCCGACGAGGAGAGCGTACATCTATATATAGGTTCGTATTATAATATCACGTAGTGTATTCGACGATGACCAAGACGCCGGGTCGTTCAATATCGTAAAAATGATCATTCTCGAACGCGTATAATAATAATATTATGTATACCCACATCCGACCGTGGATCGGGTGTCCGCGATATTTATGTACTCCGTATCTTTTACATTTAAATATTACATTATATTATACTACTTGCACACGTACCGCGTTTTCCCCTACTCACGAGCGCCGTCGTCGTGCCCGCGTATGCCTACATATATATATACACGTGATTTTATTAGGCGGACCTCTTGTAAGCGGCGGAAACGGTCCCCGCTGCAGCATGATCCCGACGATTATCATTATATTATTATGATTACTATTCCGTTTCGTTTCTTTGTTTTTACTGTTACACTACGATTTCGTCCCTCGTCTCCGTTTTCCATTCTTTATTCTCGTGTAATTCCGTCTCGGGCGTGATATGATTTTAATCGCGAACGTGCGTACCGGCGTGCGCGTACGCTGACTTCGCGTCGGCGCGAACGGGGTGTGGGAAAACGAAACCGAACGAAAAAAAAAAAAATGAAAACAAATAAAAAACGTGTCTTTATCACGTCGCGTCCGACGAGAAAAATATCGTTGTCGCGCGCCGTTTGACGACGGTGTGTCCGCACCACCACCGCCACCGTCATCGCCACCACCGCAGCTGGACATCGTGGGGGCAGTATATTATATTTAGTAGGTAGGTAGACGCGCGCGGCACCGGGGCACGGGTCGACGTGCGGACGGCGGACGGGGGAAAAAAGATTAAATTATGTAAACGAATCGTGTGAACCGCATGTAAAACGACGTCGTTACATACGCGCACGCCACGATATATATTTTAATAGACATTTTATTTTTTATTTTATTTTTTCCATCTTCTTTTACTCTTTTTATTCCATTTTTTTTCACGTAAAATCGTGTGCGCGACGCTTATATACGCGCACGTTTATAATTCCGGAAGATAAAAATTGCGTTTAAACGGGTTTAAGTAGTTTTTTCGCGTGATTCGGCGGCGCGGCGGTGGCGGCGGCTGCTGCTGCTGCTGCTGCGGCAATCAATTGTGTAGAATTTTATGTATACCGACGGGAGCAATAAATTCGAATTATTCACCGTTCGGAGTTATACGTGCTGACGGCGCTGACATATTATTTCTCTGTCCCTCTCTCCGTCGCTGTGCGCACAGATTTTATATATGTATACAGAATGGTGCACGGGCTACACGAAAAAATGTTAAATATTTACATAATATCTGTTTATTTTTTTTGTTATTTTTTAATTTTTTTTTTTAGTATCATTGGAATATTTGGCATCGGAATAAATACACCAGCATAGATTCGTATCGCATAATAATTAAAATCCGAATACCGTTTCATTATTATTATTATTATTAAAAATCGTTCGGATGCTTGTCGTAGGTAATCGCCATAAATAAATATATATATATGTATATATAATATACACATTCATACATAATATATGTTATGTATATCCTGTACATAACACGCACGCACACGTACGTTATTCGATCCAACTCTCGAGTTTCAGATAAAATATTATAACCTACTACGTTTACACGACGATTATAATATACTCGGACGTCACGCGTAATATACAACGACGACGGCGATAAAGATCGGATTCTTATGAAAATTCATTACACGGAGGAAAAATATGTATGTGTACATATAACGTAGGTATATATACGTATAGCCGTCGGATGAAAAATGTGTATCAGCACGAGGAATCTGTGGAGCGATAGTATAATTTATACAAATTCGAACGTGTGTAGGAACGTTTAAAAGTCACGTGACGGCGTAACATATATACACATATGTATATTAATTTGTAAACTACTGAAACCAAAACGCATATTGATTACTGGGCGCACACACGTGCACGCTTGTATGTTATTATGATATATATCTACAGTCTACACACACACACACTCATGACGCATACACGGTATTATAATGTATAGACACACGGTCATATTGTGCGTCCTATCGGCTATCAATCGAACGTTTAAGTCCCGACCCGTTCGTGTCGAGCGGTGAAACCGCAACGCGTTCGAGTCGTACACTCCGCGGTCGTCGGCGCAACCGCAGCAGGTCTGCTTGACGTGGTCGCGATGTTCGAAGTATGATGTTACAGTAATAATATTGTAATAACAGAACGACGACGCGCGTAGACGAACGCGTACGCGCGGACGCAACACGAAAATCGTTGGGTTTTTATTTTTATCGATCTAGAATATTTTCTCCAAGATGAACGTTTACGTCCGGCAGTAGATATAAATACTATCAACGGCATGTAAATAATAAATGTGGCTACAGTGCGTTTTTGATATTATTATAATGTACACTCGCAGACAGACACATAATTCTAGTTTGACAATGAAGTACCACAGTAACGGCAAACGCGATGCGCATAATAATAACAATAATAATAGTAATAAAGTGCCAGGGGAAAAAATTCAAACAATAGTGACCGCGCGGTGACGAGTAGCGTCGCGCGAGGGCGGGTGGAAGGGTAAAAATCGTGCGCGTGTGTGCACGACAGACGACGAGAAGAAAAGAGAAGAACGTGTTGACATTAGACCTCCCGGCCACCGCCGCCGCCGACGGATTATTAGTCGACTAATAACGTCATCATAGGGTTTCCCGCGGCGTACCCGAACGGATGATCCCCCCCGTCTGCCGCGCATATTATTTATTACACGATTTAAGGTATATACGTGTCTTTTATTTGACGGGTTGCACGCTCACTGTAAACCAGTCAAATTATTTCGTTTAGAAAAACGTGTTTGTAAGTGTGCATGTGTGTACGTGCTCGAGCCGCGCGCGCGCGTGTGTGTGTGTGTGTTTTTTTTGTCGACCACCTTAATAACATACCTACGCCGATGCTGCGACCACGGCGGCGGCGGTGCACATAAACGTATAATACCAACGTGTAATATCGTTTTTATTATTATCGCATTATCCTGTACGCGCATACCCCCTTGCCGCGGCACCCGTGCGTGTATGTTGACCCAGCGGTCGTACAAATGACGGGCTGCGGAAGTCGGAAACGCGTCGAAACTTTTCGGGGAAAACTCGCGCGACGGGTGTATCGGATTTCCGGGGGCTGCCGAGAATACATAATATTATTATTGTGCGTAGGTCATACCGCCGTTCGAATCCGGTTAGTAGGAATACCGGATCCGTCTTCGGACGAGATTTGCAGCCTAATTATTACCACCTACCTGCGCGGTGCATCGCACGGTACAAACCACACGTTATCACAATATCATAGCCGTGCACCGCGTTTGCGTTCAACCAAGGATCTGTCGACGGCCACGGAGCGCTATAAGGGCTGTAAAGGGCTTGGACGAAACTCTTTTTCGGCCGTTCTCGCTGCGCAGGATCTCACGGTCGAACGCGTGGCGCGTAGTATAATATTATGTTGCGTACACAACATATTCTTACGACCCGAATAGATACTGTATACGCGCGAACGGAGCGAATGCACAGTCCCTTCGCGCACCCCTCGCTGTCCCGTGGATTCGCCACCGGTACGGCACCACGCGTACAGTGGTATATACCAGTCGCGCAACTCGCATTCCGGCGGCAGCTGTTGAACATAATATAATGTGCGTGTACACTTCGTACGTGTGCAGTGTGCGTGGTGAGTATAGAGGTATGGTTAGCATCCCGGGAACAACGAAAACCACCGCCGCATAATATAATAATGATAATAATATCTTCGTGCCTATATATATATATATACGTACATATCGGTGAACAAATACGATGTGCCGGTCGGAGAGGGGAGTGGGGGGGGGAGGGAAGGAGATCTCTTCTCGGCCACCCCGCTGGTTCGAATTCATATTTATATACATATATAAATGTACGCGCGCGCTCACGGAAACTTTGACGCACAATGGATTTCACGTTGTATATACATAGGTGCACTCGCGTATTATTATAATACAGTACCAATATATATATATATATATATATATATATATATATATATATATATATATATGGGCATTACGATGAGAAGTGGTCGAAAAATAACACGAGTAGCCACTCTCTGCGGTGTGCGCGTACACGGGTGACATCACCGTGTAAAATACAGAAGGACATCGGATGCATGGCTATTATACATTTTGTACATTACATTATATACGTAGGTACACATGCGGAGAGTTGCGTCTGCCCGGGGGGGCGCGTCATCGACACGTTTTCGTTACGCGCGCGCGCAGATTTATGTCCGTATAATTCCGCCCGTCCCCGTTTTTCGTCCAGCGATTTCTATATATATATATACACACGAAATGCGTATTCGTACGCGTACATAATATTATATAGGTAAAAGGGATGGGGGTTGTTTTTCTCCCTTTTTTTTTTTTTTCACATTATTTCACTCGATTCGCAACGCAGCGTTGGTGGCGGCGGCACCGATATAATAAATATATTATTATTATTATTATTGTACAGGTATCGCGCGGTGCCTGGTCCGGGAGGCGTGCTGCAAGAACACTATCGCACCCGCGCGTCCGTCGTTTACCGTATCCATCCGTAACGGCGCGGGCGAACGCTCCCACGGTCGCTCCTCGTCGCGTACATCATGCGTTATACCGTACACAGATGCGTGCGCGTGCGTGTGTACGATGGCAGATACCTTTTAACACACTCGCGAGAACATCATATCGCCACCGTTATGGCATTATATATTGTTGCCACTCGAGTTATTTATATTCCAAACGCGCGTTAGGTTAAGAGGTTTTTTTCTTTCTTTCTTTCATTCTCACTATTATTCTTTCTTTATTTTTATCCTTTTTTTTTTTTCGTTATACCATATTATATTAGGCGTAGTACACACGCTTCCTCTGGCCACCCCCTCGTCCGCCGCCGTGGACGACGTGTCCGAAACGCGGGGTTCGGTGCCGCGGCGTGAGGTCGCGTCGTCGCCTCCGTCGCGGGTCCTCTCCCGTAAAGCATAATGCATGTTACAGGTGCACGCGGCGGCGGTAGCAATTATCCGTATCGTCGTGGTCGTCGCGCACCGTACATTGCATTACGCTCCGGTATACTCGTAATACGGTGCGCGACAGGCGTTATATTATTTTTAATACACATTTTACGATCCGGCCGCCGCGATGGTATATTATTATTACAGTCGCCGCAGTCGCTCCTCCGCTCGGTGGCGTCCGAATTACTATTACAATTATTATCCGTGCATAACACGTCGTATATACGCTTCGGGTTTTTTTGTACACGGTTTTCGGACGCGCGCGTACATATCGTGCAACGCCACGTGTAATAAACCGGCGCGGTAGGTAGAACACGATATTATACAACGTAGGAGCGGGCAGTACATAAACGTACGGTAATCATAACCCCACGAATACACGAATATTGTTATTGTTGATACGCGCGCGCGCGCGCGCGCGGAGACAAATTATTATTACGTTCCGACGGAATCGCCGAACGCCGAGTTCCCCGATCCCCGCGCGCCCCTCGCGTTCGCCGTCACCTTCGCCGGCGATGCACGTCACATGCGACGAGACCGTAATATTATGCTAAACGCGTACGCTTGCGTTTACGATTCAATTTCGCCAGACGTTGGGACGATGGGTTTTTTTTCTTTATCATTTATTCCGTTTTAATCGTTTCTCTTATGCGCCGCGCGGATAATATCAAACGTGATTTTACACTACCCATCCCGTTTGATTTTGTCAAAACTAATTTTACGACGTTACGTGCGCACATCAATTAAGCGTATCTGCTCAACATATCATTGATTCCGGATAGGCGAACAAAATGTGTGTATAATACTCTCGCCGCCGTACGCATTTCCATCGAATTGTCGACATCGCGCATCGTTTTGTACAGTATATTCACCGGACGCGCGTTCCAGACGTACGTCCGCGATCCGTGTACGTTACGTGAACGAAATAATGTCTTAAACGCGTACGCACTGCTGTTTACAATTACTTACGTGTTTATTACAGTCGTGCGATATCGCAATATGATCCGCGCGAAACACAAATATCCGGATTCGTGTTTATCGCGCCAAATCGATTGCAATGCAATGTACTACGTAAAACGTTCTTCGGCCGTACTTATGATATTTTCGCAATCGGATGCCCATTTCTGTACGCGCGCCTTCTGTATACCTGTATCGGCGCCTACCCGTACTGCCATGAATGGTCGTACAAGCTTTTAACGCATACGAGATGAGTTTTTTTCCCCGTCGTGTGGTATATAATGTACCTACCCATCATAGCCATTACCCATGTACGCGAGATCGGGTCGACACTTTTCGGGTAAAATGTTTTAAATGTGCGCGCAAACGAGTTTCTCCGGTTAAGAAGAGATGATGGAAATATCTCTTAGTCACAAAACCGTCGTCGTCGTCGTCGTCGTCATTGACGTGCATCTTAATTAACTGTACTGGTATGAGATCGGAATTCGTGTACAAACACGCGCTCACACACACACTTAGACGAACAGGCGCGTGCATAAGTACTGTATAAAGTGTAAGAGACTCTGGTGGACTTAACGCGTTGATTGATTGGCCGGTTAGATACACACACACACACACACACACACACACGTGCATTATATAGATATCTCGTGTCCGCGTACGAGTGCGGAGTGGTGGGGTGGGTAGATAATCGTCGTTTAAGTGTTTATTATTTTTTTTTTTTTATCATTCCCCTGTCCGTCGTGTGTTGTGTTTAATCCACATCGTATACCTGTACACATTATCCGAATCGATAACGTGTTACGAATCAATAATGACGATTATAACGTATGTATATACTAATAAACGGAATGTCGTGTGGGCGTGCGTTTCGTGTCCGCACACAGGTTTCAGGGAGACCGCTTTCATATATGCCATCACCAGCGCGGGTGTGACGCACGCCGTGTCCAGGGCGTGCGCCGAGGGCGTGATCGAGACGTGCACGTGCGACACCACGCACCAGCGCCGCGGACCGTACATCCAGAACTCGGTGCCGGGCGTCAAGGACTGGGAATGGGGCGGCTGCTCGGACAACATCGACTTCGGGTACAAGTTCGCCAGGCTGTTCGTGGACACGGGCGAACGCGGCCGCAGCCTCCGCGAGAAGATGAACCTGCACAACAACGAGGCCGGCAGAATGGTGAGATTGTCATTTTATATTGTTATTATTACTATTATTATTATTATTACTGTCGTGCGCCGCCGTCGGAATAATGTTTTCCGTAACACTCGATAATACTCCGCAGTGCGATTTTCACACGTCTTGTGCACGAGTTATAGCGATAATGGCTAGGCGGCAGCGTGGGCGCGAAACGGGGGTGTTTGGGCTACGGGGGGACTCGGTGCTCTGCCCGGGCAAGGATTGCCTATAACCTAAATATTGTTTTCGAGATTGTTCGGCTTTGGCCCTCTGTCCCACTCGAGCGGTAGTACTCGTGTATTATAGAAGTACCGGTGGTCGAAAAATAAAAATATACATGTACGTACGTATGATCATAACAAAATAATAAAGAACGAGAAAAAAAAAGAAAAAAAAGAATACCGGCGGGAAATTTTCTCAAATATGTTTCAACAGATTTTTGTCGCATGAACGGCTTTGGTACACTGCCGCCGTCGCCACCACCGTTGTTGCAGCGCGCACGCGGTATACATAGTAGTTTGATTAGTCGTTTGGTATGCGGTTTACTCTTCATATTTATTATTTTTTTGTCCATACGCATATTATACATAATATATACACTAATATTATTCACTTTTATATCCACGTCTCCGCTGCTGTTGCCGTCGCTGCTGCTGCTGCTGCTGTGACCGTTTTCCCATCGTCCGGTTGGCCCGGGCCACCGGTTATCCTCCGTGGTGCAGTCGTCGCCGCCGCCGTCTCGATTTATATAATACTATAACGTAATATCGTGAAGACGACCAATCGCGGCGGCGGCAGTGCATATTTACGTTTCGCAGATGTCCTTTCGAATGAATAACACCACAAAAATTATAAATCTGCTCAATAATGCCTTACCGATAATTCTTGTTGTCTGCGTTGTGCGGTATACACTCGGTTGTATAGGTTTAATATTTGGTCATCGTTTACGATACGGTTGCAGTGGCGCACTTTGGAGTTTCTCGAGAGCCCAAAAATATGTTTAGAAATTTAACTCAACGGTTGAGCCGAAGATTTCAATTTGTTTTCTTCTTATAATTACCATTCATTACCAATATTTATATTTTTTTCCATTCGAATTGTGGGCCTCATTCGCTTCGGAAATATATTTTATTATTTAAAACGGTTGCTTTTCGTTCACCAAACGAAGTCCATCGCGCCGAAAAATACAAAGAGCGATAATAATAAGCCAATATTTCAATGTAAGGTATTCCACATGTCGTATAATAGTAAAACATGACCCTGTGGTGCCCTTCCGCTGTCCCTCGCAAAAGTTTATTGACCGGCGTGTAGTTAAGTGTAACGCAAGTGCGACAGTCTCGCTCCGTGCAGCAGTATATATACATATATATATATATCATGTACGTGGTTTTTTTTTCTCGTACCGAAGCGAAAACAATACACAAAACGAAAAATATACGACCTGAAAACAATTAATAACCACCGGGGGGGCGGAGGGGGAGGGGAAACTCACCGCACACTCGGTGGGGGCATCGAGGATGTAGCAGCGGCAGCAGAAGCAGCATCCGCAGCGTCGGCGGACCATATTATTATTATTATACTGTTTTTTAATTTATTCTCCGCTAACACCGTGTGGTCCAGCGGCGGCCGCGGTGGCCCCCGAGAGAAGTGTATCTAAATAGATTTGTGTGTGCGCGTCGGTTACGGCACGAGTGGGGGTGGGGGGGGGGTCGGAGAGCGAGAGAGAGATAGACGGATAGACCTCCGCCGCCGCGTCGTAATATTTACCGCGCGACGGGTCGTACAACGTGAGCGGCATCTATCATGCGCGTATACATTATGTATCATCATGACCCACGGGCCGCCGCCGCCGCCGCGCTCGGTGGGTTTCGCTACGCTCACCGCGCGCGCTCACCATGACTAAAACGCCGCACGGACCGTACACGTCGCCGCAGCGGTCGCGGGGCCACCCACACTCGCGTGTTTACCGCCGCGCGAGCTTTGCGCATTACACGTGTACTGCGCACGAACACGAACGGGGGGGACCCTGGACAGGCCGCGGCCGGCTCACAGCGTGCGGTTTCCCCCGCGCACCCCGCCGGACGTTTCGGCCGCGGCCCCGCGCGCCCCGCCGCCGCGCGGTGGTAATTATTTCACTGTTACTTCCTATTGTGCGCGCACGGACGGACGGGCGCGTGCGCTCGCATACCACGACCGCGGTCGTGATACCGTCCGCGTAATGTACGCGCGTATGTGTACTATTGTGCTCGGCGCGTCTTTGTGTTCGGCGCGATATTATTATATAATAATAATAATACCGTATTGTACTATCGGCGCAAATCCCAGCGGTGTCTATACGTTCTCGAAAACGCGTGGAAATCTCGAAACACGTCCTCCCCGCAACGATTCGAGTGAACCAAATATCCGTAACTACTTTTCGAAACGCGCACGGAATCACTCCGGTTTGAAACCCTGAATCCGTCCCCACCGTCTTGGCGACCATGGGTTAGGACCATTGTTACACACACATGTACACGAGAGCGTGAAGCAAAGTATTCATGTGCATTATTTATACGTATAAATCCAAATGCATCTGACGGGGCGAATGTGCACTGACGGTATAAGGGCGATATGAACGGGGGAGGGGGAATAGTGGTTCAGTGCAGTAATGGATTATGAAGGACGAGAGAAGAAGAAGAATAAGTGATGATTTCGCGAAAATAGTCACCAATGAAGGAGGCTGTGTAATAGATAATCGGCTGACAGCAGCAAACCACCGCTGGCCCCATTGAAAAGCGTCTTCAATAAATTTATCGAGACAGTCTCTCCGGCGCACAGCTTTGATGGATCGGCAATACGCGTGCGCGCGCACCAATTGTCCTGTACGCACCGAGTCTCTCGGACTACGACGACGGCGACGACGCATATACCGACGTACGCCGTCGTCGCAGTGTACAGCGTCAAGACGGAACGAGCGGGAAGAGAGTGAGAGAGAAAAACGCCACTCTCGTGTGTGCCCGGCAGCAGCAGCAGCATTACATCAAGCCGGTGTAATTGACGTGACAATACGAGGAATAACTTTAGCTTTCACCCCGTTTGACATTGTCAATTATATGATCTCGAATCTTACATGACGTTTCTATAGTCTATTGGTTTGTTTTTTTTTTTATTACTTCCAGTCCGTCCGCGTGACTCTGCGTGCGTGTTTCTCTTTCTATTTCCACTCATCCTCGTGCGCTTCTTTTCACAATAGACGGCCGATTCTCTCGGAATATATGTTTACCTCTTCAGCAGATTTTCTCGACGGCCCGCCGCCGCCGCATGCGAAACACAAATGACATCCCCCGACGGCTCGCAACCGTCTAATTACGATTTACGATCGAAATCGCCACGCGTACCCGGGCATAAAATAATACGCGTCCTCCGAAGAACCACCGCGGGGCGGCAAAACGTAGGCGACGTGAGACGGGGAACTTGACGTTTGTGTTTCAAAGCGTCATTTGTGCCCCGCGTTTGTCGGCCGTGTCGTTTTTCCCGCGGACCCATAGGACGTAATGTGTTTATCGTCGCGGCTCGGACGTTATCGCCGTCGCGGTATCTGTGCGCGCGAAACTGAAAGGAGAAGAAAAAAAAAAAACGAAAAATAAAATAATAAAAAATAAAAGCACCCGATCGTACTTGTACGCCTTGTGACGATACGCGGCTACACGCTTTTTTCGTGTCGCGTCCGACCCGAGTCGGCCGACGGGGTCCGTGCACTTGCGCCCCACGGTTCAGTTCGCGTTTCCGTACACACTGTTGTATTACACAGGCTCGTCAGTTCATTCGTCTGCACGGTTTTTTTTTCGCTACACAGGAAAACATGCTTACCGAGATACAAATCCGTTTCACAACAGTACCAATAATAGTATAAAGTGTAACAGTACATGTTTTCGCATGTTTTGGGTGTATGGGCATATTGGGCACGTGGTCGATTTTTTAGAGTTATTAACGCGTATTATTTCGTAAAAAAATTTATTTAGACAAATATTCGAAAAGTGTCTTGTTCATTTACTTTCCTTTTAACAAAACGATAGTGTTCGTTTTGATTTATTTTTATTCTCGTGTGACTACCTAAATCGGGCTAAATATTTTTATGGTATTTTACCGCGGAACTTATAAAGATTTAAACAAGTATTAATTTTATTATTTATTTTATTAATTTTGAGTGTTAAAATGTACAAAAACTAAAAGGAATAAAATAATTTCCAAGTTAATGGATGATGTATTCTTATTATTTTACAATTTGCTCATGATTTTTTTACAAAATGCGTATTTTGAGTTCATAGTATTAAAATTTAAGGCATATAAATGCATATTTTCAAACTTCTTAGTGCATATTTCATGCATATTTTGCCAATTTTTAGTGCACGAATGCATGCTAATTTATAAATTTTTTAGTGCATGAACTTATGAGCCCTGATCATAACATTGACATAATATCGCGTACCGCGCCCGCGGAAATGACTTACGTTCTCGCATCGTAATATGGTCACGCGGCCCGTTGGATCTACGAAAATCGATCGGCGCGAACGGGTCGCGGCGGTCACGTCTTGCGACTCTTTCGCAGATCCCTTATACACACTCGGTCACTCCCAGCCTTATCTCCCCGACCCCGCGGTGCTCAGAGTTAGTCGTTGAGAACAGCTTTACGGTTGTTCGCGGGTTATCAAATTTGTCTTTCGACGTCATTTAAATCTCGGTTTTCTGCAAGAAATCACTCGTCTCGAACGGTTTATTGTGTTAATAATAATAATAATAATAATAACAGTTAAACCCATGTTTCCCCGCATAATCTAGCAGTATTATCTATAACGCGATTTGCGTGGATTTTTTTTGTTTTGTTTCCGCTTCAGCACGTGCAGTCGGAGATGAAACAGGAATGCAAGTGTCACGGTATGTCCGGCTCGTGCACGGTGAAGACTTGCTGGATGAGGCTGCCAAACTTCCGGTCCATCGGTGACAACCTCAAGGACCGGTTCGACGGCGCTTCCAGGGTTATGGTGGGCAACGCGGGTGGACTTAGGCGTTTGAGACGCAAGGACAACGTGCAGAACAAACTGCATTACGACAACAACCAGCAAGGGCAGCCACAGCAGGGGCAACAGCAGCAACAGCAAATGCAATCCGGCGGCAACGGCGGAGGTGGTGGTGGCAGGAGCAGATACAGCTTCCAGCTGAAGCCGTACAACCCAGAACTGAAGGCCCCCGGCACCAAGGATCTCGTGTACCTGGAACCATCCCCGAACTTCTGCGACCCTGCGCCCCGTCTGGGCATACTAGGTACCCACGGCCGTACTTGCAACGAATCGTCCATCGGCGTGGACGGTTGCGACTTGATGTGCTGCGGACGCGGATACAACACTCACCAGGCACTGGTGTCCGAGCGTTGCAACTGTACTTTCATGTGGTGCTGCGAAGTTAAATGCAGCGTGTGTCAGTACAGGAGAACGATCAACACGTGCCAGTAGTACAAGTAAGTGCTAACGGCGGCGGGAGAGATAATGATAATAATAATAATAGAAAACAAAGACGAAAACTTAATTTTAAGTGTATTTCATCAAACGAGCATGTATATAATAATATGCGACATCATTCCAAAAATCCATTCCTATATAATATTATAATATCGTACCTAAATCGTACGTGTCAATTATGTAATTTATTTTTTTATTTTATTTTTTTTACACTATTTTACATTATCATCATTTATATTATTATTATTATTATTATTATTATTATTATCGGACGAGCACTTTTAGTGTGATGGCAAACAAACAAAAAAAAAATATATAAAACAAAAAAAACACAAAAAAAAGGAGCAAACTTTTGATATTGCGTTCGTTCTCAGTGCAAAAAAAAACATGATCTGTAACTGCAAATATAATTTTCAGTTACTATCTCTACGCATACAAAAGCACGATATCAAGATTTTGTCTTTGCATTTTTTTTTTTTTTTAAATTTAATTTGTATTATTATTACTTGTATTTCCTATTTTAATATTAATTATTATTTTATAAGTTGGATCGTTCGATTATTTTTTTTTATTTTTTTTTTATTATTTAATTATTTACGTCCAATATATAAGTTATTATTACAAAAACACCCTTATGTGCTATTTATGCACAGTTGAATCCTATATATACCCAATGTTATTACTTGAAATTAAAAACACTGAAAAAAATTTGTTTGAATAAATTTTCCGAATTTATTGTAATAGTCTATGTTTACCTGCGCTAATAGTCATTTTTATTATGCGATTAATTTATTTATTTTCATTGTATTTATTAAGTTTTTTTTTTTAGAACGTACCTATGAATTATACTAACATAAAATATTGTCGAAGAATTTTTTTTTTTTTTTTTCCCAATAATTACATTTATAAATTTTAGAGCTGTATTAGTAACTCTTATTTAAAAGTTTAGTTCCTTTAGCTATAATTATTTTATTTTAAATGAAATTTTGAAAAAAAAAAATTAAATGAATAACATAAAATAAAAACATATGAAAGTTTTACACAAAACAACATCCTAATGTAATGTACGAAACGCCGAAGTTTATAATGATTATTATTGTTTACTATTTAATGATGATTAATTTTAGCTAAAGTACTATACCTAGTTCTCTGCATAGAGATTGTTAAAGAAAATGTCCTACTATATATGTTACTGTAAATAAATGTTTTTGTAATATTTTTGTATTACCGTGTCTCTATATACATTATGTTGTTTATATTATGCGTACACATCCTATATATATCTTAACCCGCACAGTGCTCGGGGACCTTGACGTTCCTATTTGAGTAAGGATGAGAAAAAAAAAATTATACAAAAAATACAAAAAAAAAAAAACGCGGTGTACGAAATACTGCAATAAATACCAATTGCTCAAGCGACGACTTTTGCCGTTCGACCGAAGATAAACGGTTATTAATTCCACGCTGCCAAGGTTTCTTCTTCATTTTTTTTCTTTCTTTCTTTTCCTTCTTTTTTATTCCGTTTCGCTCTAACAACGAATAATAATCGTACCGTACGCATGGGATATAATGCGCGTGTATATTTAAATGCATATATGGCCGGCAGACGACAAGCTGCAGCTGCAGTCGGACGGACGGACGGTGCAACCGTTGGTGCAGCGCGGTTATGCAGATTTTACAATGCAAGCGTATTATACAATGTACACGTACATACATATACAGCCACGCGCACAGCAGCGGGTATACAATAATGTGTTGTAAGGTTTTTTACCGGGCGGTGCATCGCTTGACCGTTTGCGCAATAACTCGTCCACGGCCGCGACGCGCACGTATACGACGACGGCCGACGGAGTCCTCGTCCGATGCGTTCGGATGCACTTGCCACACTTTGGGACTGCACGCGACCGATGACTATTATTCATAGTGCTGCTGCTGTTGTTGTTGTTGTTGTTGTTGTCGTTACCGGGTCAGCAGCGAAACGAGCGTAAGGTTCGGCGTAAAAAATTTAAGACGGTCGAGAGAGAAAAAAAACAACGAACCACTACAGAGACGATAAGACGAACTGCGTTATTACTAAATTACACTGCACCCGGCACCGGTTGTTTAGGTATTTCACATACACCGGTAAAATCGAAATCGGTGCCGGTTTCAATTCACACACAATAGGGAAACCTACATTTGGTGCTATACACTTTTTGTACATGCACCTCATTCCAGGCTTTTCGTGTTTCAACTCTGTCTTTAAAGACATCCATTGTCTTATCCCATAAGCAAGGTTTACTTTCGACCAGTTCAATTAAAGTTACAACGTTGTACTTAAATAATTCACTCGTTTCTGGTGCTTAAAAATGTATGAAAATAATAAAATCCTACGAGATGCACATACACTACACTACGAAATGCCATGCACTACACAACGAGATCGATGTCAATACCAAAGTAAGTTATCAAAGTGTATCATAATATTTTTCCCCGGTACCGACCTGTGCGGACACGTTTGTATAAGAAAACATTGAAATCGACAACCGGAGATCGGTCCGGCATTCGAATTATAGAATTCAACGCCGACTGTATATTCCAGGTCGTCCACCGGACCGACAAATTTACCGGTCCGGTCTAAAGTGTGAAAGCACTAACTAAATTACACTGCATCCGGCACCGGCGCCGGCTCCGGTTCCGATTTTACCGGTGTGTGTGAAAACGGCCTTAGGGTGGAAAAAAATCTGAGTTTTGAGCTTGTTCGGGGCGATGCGCTGCGTCGCGTCGGGCGAATCGGGCGATTAATGTTTTGGGTGGTCCATTTCATCCTGTCGATGATCTTTTGTTGTTTTTCTTGTTTTTCAATAGGCACTCGCTATCGTACCAGATTATCTGTTTTTTTTTTCATAGTTATTTCCGGTGATAAAATCGGACGGACGGTAAAAAAAAAGTGATAACGCACCGTCACGCCTTTGACTCGGTATAATATGCGACACGGCCGGCATACGAACTGTTCATCGATCGGGACGACCTCCCCTCCGAATAACAGGAGCTAAAGTAAAAAATCCAGGACGCGGCCGATGGCGATTATCAACATGATATATTCGGTGGGCGATCCTTGAACGTCGTCCGCTGCAGCGTGCGGACCCCACGACCTATATATTATATTATATACGATATGTAGGTATACACGTCACGCGCGTGCGTGCGTGTGCGTACAGTGGTTACATGTTCGACGTGGACGACGACAAGTGGCAACGGTGTGTGCGAAAATTGAAAAGAAGTAAATCCTCTTGACAAGAAATAGCATATCCTGTTTTCGTCGTCGTGCCCGGGTGCGTTTGCAAATAATAATAATAAAATTACCTATGCGTCGTGTTCGCGGTTCGCGCACCCGGAGACGAGTACGTTTGAATCTGTAAAACTTACGTGTGTGTGTGTGTGTACGAAGGCATATTTGTGTGCCAGCAGATTTCTCTACGGGACGAGTGCCGCCGCCGTACGACAGCGCCATCCTGAAACGTATCACCTTTCACTGGATATTCTACTATGTTATGTTCTATGTTTCTATTTTCCGTCGAATTAATTAATTTTCGACAGATATCCTATCCCCGTCCGCTGCACGTATCCCACGCGAAATACGTAAAGGTGCCGAATGTCCCTCGCGTAAAGTTTTCATTCGTTTCGCCACACGGGTCACGAAAACGTAATAATCGTTCTGTTGCACGCTACCTTTAAGGTACGGTTTCCTAGACGCGACCGGTCGCCGAGACAGGTCGCCGCGATCGGTCGCTATGACCTGTCGTTGGCGCGTGCTGGTTTCCCAGGCGCGACTGGTCGCCGAGACCAGTCTCCGGTGACGTAAAAAAAAACTATCAAATTCTATACCTTACATTTTTATAAATTATTTCCCTAAAATATTTTGCCGCCCCTGAGAAATGGCGCCTCCGGGCATTTGCCTACCCGTGCCCCCCCCCCTAAATACGGGCCTGAGTAAGGTACATATTATTATGAATAGTAATAATATTATATTAAGTCAATTTGAAACAAAAACATTTTCCCAAGGCAAAAAATTGTATCTACGCCATTGTATTGTATTAAATTAATCTTATTACTAGATTATATATTATGTTATAGATAAATATTACATACCATATTTCCCGATGGTGTTAGCAATATCTAACCAAATACTATCTTTATGTTCTGCATCTTTATATTTGTTGTGTGACAGATCAAACAACTCAACATTTTTTCGAACCAATTCGATCAGTTGTTGTTCTTCTTCTCCCGAAAAATGCAATTTAGCCATATTCATGCACGTGATGATCGAAATTCACTACCCAAAAGTTGGTTTGTGACTAAAAAAAATCGACGGTCGCGCGCATCGGTCGCAATACACTGCTCTCGGACCGGTAGTGTCGCCGGTCGCCACGATAAAGTTCAGTCGCGCGACAACAGTCAACGCGACAACGATCTAGTTGTACATTATCAATGTGGTACGACGGAATAAGATGTACACGCAGTTTGACGGTCCGAGTGTCCATTGGCTCGGGTGCCAACATTTTACCTCGGACACTTATAAAATTTCAAACCTACGTCGGACGAGACGCGTGGTCCGTTTTCGCATACCATCATATTGTTACCGCGTTGTGAGCGGGTCCGTGTGCACAACCGTTGTACCGCAGGACCTTCAGTAAGCGGGCAGTATATACGTATTATGTTATTGTCTCATATGAACTTTCAACGAAAAAAGACGCAAGTACAGAGTTAATATAGACCGACTGTACAGGCACGACAGCGTTTAAAATGTAGTATCTCAAGGGGATGCAAGCCATGATTTCTTTCTCTTTCTATCACACGTGAAACGTAGCGGGATTTAGATGTTTTCTATTTTCAACGTACCGATCGATTTATTCGTGCGTTAACAATTTTGAAAACTAATTTGAATTCGTTGTAAATTCTACTTTAAATCGACTTGCCCACTTTTTTGATTTTTTATTCCAAAATTTTATAAAATATTTGAAACATTAAGAGCAATACAAGTTCTTAGGTATTTTTAGAACAAAATTTAGAAAATGTGGAAAAGTCGATCGAAAGAAGACATTAACGGTAATCTCAAATCAGTTTTAGAAATCCTTATCGCATCAATAGATTGATCGGAACATTGGAAAAGGAAAACTTCTAAATCCCTGTGTTTACCGTGTGATAGAAAAAGCAAGAAAATCATGGCTTGCAATCCCATTGATAAAAAAACTTGATGATGTCATTCTTAAAAAAAAAACCACTTATGTGACAACTCGGAGTCTTGTAAACGGTGGAATAAATTATGAAAAAAAAAAAAAACATTAGGGTTAAAAATAGAATTGGAATTTAAATACATATTAGCATCGCAAGTCCATCCTGAGCAGCTGAGCGAGTTGCGAAAGTCGAGTTACGACAGTTTTCGTGGCGGCAAGCGATGGAACTTATGTAATGTTCCGCGTAGGCGCGTAACGTAAGAAAGATATAATTTATACGCGCGGGAGTGGATGACGATCTGCGGCTGCCGCAGGGGAAATGGACGAACGATTCGCGCGCCGTCGCGAAAATACGAAAAACGCGGTGAACAGGTATGTTTGCGGTGTACATTATTATTACGTCTTAATGTAGCGGACGTGTATTGTAACATACAGGATTTGGTTACGAGGTTTGTTTAAAAAAAAAAAAAAAACCATCGAGACCACTTATCGGGTTACGATTTACCGATGTTCCCCCTGTGCAGTGTAATATAAATGTACTGCGCGTGTGCATTATAATACCAGCTATTACGTCGTTTCCAACCGAACGGACACAAATATCGATTATAATATTATAACATGCGCGTCGTGTCGGACGAGAACGACGACGACGACGACGATGATAATACGTGTTCGTAAATGTTGACCGACTCGAACGGCAACGTATACGTATATATATATGTGTTTATATGTGACACGCGCGTGCGTCTCCCGAGCTGCGTCTCCGGTAAACGTTAAACGACGACGGGGTATGTAATATGTAACACGGGTGCGGGGTGAGTCTATGGCAATGCGCTCTTGTGCACCCGATTGATCGTCGCCTAACGTTTTCTCTCCCTGTTAATCCGATTTGGATAACGCGTCTTTTTCATACATAATAATATACTAACGACGTAACATAATATAATAATGATATATATATATATATATGTAACGCGCCAGTTCGATTCTCGCGACTTATTATACGCGCACGTATAGTCCTGCGGCGGACAACCCGGCGTCTTGTGCGATTCGAATGTCAAACGTGATGCGTATATTGCCGAGACGCGGCGGGTGTTCTCGCTGCACCCGTGAGTTCGAGCAGGGACGTTGAAACAATACGTGAAGCCTATACTTGAAACGGTACGAAACAAAACAGGAACACCGAAAAGCTGACGAGAAACTGGTCAAGCTCACTCCACGAGGATTTTATTGGCTCCGGAAAACGTCCGGTATCGAAAAAAAAACTATCTATCGACTCGGCCGGCTATCGGTTCCGCCGGCTACTGTTCATATAAATCATACATCGATCCTGCCCACTCCACGGGCACCGCGTGCAAGGATCGAGATACCTGAAATCGTGGATGCACTATGCGTGCATAGTGCCGTTGGCCCGTCGCTCAACTCATATTAGCCGGATGCGGATAAAACCTAGTCGAAGGAGGATGTCGTGCATAGGAAATATTTTTGAAATAGTATGCCGCTGATGACGTTTAGAAAACGATATTTTCTGTCTAAACATGAATGGACATTGATACATTTTGATATTAATCTGTTTAATATTAAAATAGTACATTTTAGTGTCTTGATTGAGAATGAGAATTTGTGCAACACGAAAAATAGTAAAAGGTAAGTGCAAAATGATTATATTTTGAAATTTCATCGTGACGCCATCTTGTCAGAAAATGATATTAATAGTTAATACTTATCATGTGATAGACAATAAAATGTCTAATGGTTATTTGTACAACGATACTGTACACGTGTCGGGAAAAGTTGAAAACAACTGTATAAAATGTATAATCGCGTACTTTTGAGGTTAAGAATCTCTGGCACGGTCCGCGTAATGGCTGCAGCGGTCGAACTCTACTCACTCTGTATTTATAACGCGCATACGTACGCCGAGGGACGACGCGTATAGATACGAACGGTATTTTCCACGATCGAAATCGGACGACCCTCGATGTTTCGGCCCACGATTAGGCTGTGTACAGCCGTATAGGTGCGCCTATACCACAATATTATATAATTATATCGTTCTGTCATTCGTCTCGTCACCGATGACACTGTGTATTCAATGGGCATTGTGTAGTAAGTGTTGGCTCGTACTCGATTGGTGTTAACACGAAATTACCCGCTTGTCATTCTCCCCTCCGGTTCGTTTGATAAAGTGTTGTTGCTCGTGATGGTCTTGTCTTACCCCCATCCCCACCACATACACCAACGATGATTTCGTGCATTGATCGATCATCTTGTGTTATTATTATTATTATTACAGTCCCGTCGGCGTAGCGGTCCGTTGTTCGAGCGTGCGGTTTCGAAACGTCTGCTGGAAAATCCTAGTTGGGTTCGCGCAAAACAACATTCTTGACCACGGAACACGCTGCGCAAAGATCGAGAAATACAATTGCATATCGTTAAACACTCATTATAAATAAAACGAATCACTGTTTGTTAGGTTTGCTTTACGTTGACATTGAAACAAACGTTTATTCTATTGTTACTCTTACACGCCACAGCGGCCGCGCGCACTAACACGCGCATTATGCAATGTCGAATTAATATTCTATTTGAAAATACGTCTCACGGTTACAGTCAATTTCATACGCAGACACACACACACACACACACAAACTATACAAGTACAAATAATGTATCGCGAGACCGACATCTATCTCTGTCTCTGTCTCTATCAATGTAAAACCCCCTTGCGCTCTGTGAATTATAATTAATTTTTCTTTTTTTATACGATTTATTGAATTACGTGAAGCGTATAAGAAAAAAAAAAAAGACAGAAACGTGGTTGCACATTATCCTAAGTCCGATTATAGGCAGAATTTACACCACGTTGTTCAAAGAACAAGGAGGTTTTTTTTTTTGAATTTCGAACGTAAAACCTCGCTTCTCGGTATAATGCGGTACAACCGCGGCGCGTAACTCGAATTAAAAGGGAAATTTTACGCTCAACTAATATATATATATTTTATTTTTAACTCTGTGCAGGTTTTCGGGGCCAATGCCCAATATACACACCGAAGTGGAAATTTAAAGCGACGTGCACTGTTGTAGTCATGGCCGGCGGTATCATGGCAATTAGCACTGTTCAAACTCGGCAGGGGCGTTAAAGTCTTTTGAGGGATTCATAATCGTTGTAATCGGGATCCTCCTGGACGGACTCTGTCGTCGTTATGATTATATATGTACAGAGTGTTCTATTGGCATTTACACAGAGCGATATCTTCCGTGTTAATAGAGATAGTAGGTACACTATATTTTCTTATTAACTAGAAAAATTCTAGTTCTTAATTGAAAACTAAAAGTTGAACCGTCAACATTTTCAGATAAGTAATTCCTAGAAAATGGCTGTCTTCGAAATGTATAAAAGTTATAAAATAAAAAGTTAGTTTTCCAACTTCTTTAATAATACACTTATATATACCAAACTATTGTCAAACAAACTGCCTTTGTCCAGAGATGCTCATAAGAAAAAAAAATAGAATTCGATTATATTTATTTATATTTTTTTATATTTATTATAATTAACGCCAGACGGCTTTTACAAAATTACAACAAGAAGTACAATTGATAACAGTTAAATAAAAAAAAAAAAAAAACATATACAATATATAAGACGCGTAACTTATCAACTTAATGTTAGAGAGAGGAAAAAGAATTAGTAGGTAAGTAATACAAAAAAAGAAAAAAACAACGTGGTGTAAGTTATCTCTAATACATCTACTAAAATAATATATAAAATACGAATCACGCACATAATCCGTCGCATTAGTGTGCAAGCACACGGCTTGTGCATCATGTATATTCCACGAGCCGGATCACAAGGAAAAACGAAATTCGCGGAATTTCATCGGATTTTCTGTTCCAATCGGAGTGTGACTGCGTGTGCGAAAGTTGCACAACCACATATTATGTTATATTGTCGTCACCGGGGAATCATCTGCTTTTCGAGTTGTGGAAGGTCGAGTTGGAGCGAGTTGGCATGTACTCGCGTACACATTGTATTGTTATTTACTAACCTTCGATCGCACGTTTCGCTTAGAAATGTACAATGCACCACTCGGATAAGTGACGCGCGTGTCTCGCCAATGACGTATAAAAATACGATTTATTATATTATTACATTATGTTGTATTCACGCGGGCCACGTCATGCGGTCCGCGAAAAACGTCGGCTCGCACGACGCGTCGTCCGGTGGAAAAAAAAAACCAACACCGTATATCTACATGAATGAAAGAGACGGAGCAGACCGTAAACGTACCTGTATAGCAATTTAGCGGTGACACGTTTTACTACGAGTCACGCACGTGCAACATGTACTTTTTTCATTTGTTTTTCGTCTTCTCGTTTAAAATATCGCGTTTAATTGAAATTAATCGTCGCCCGCAGTAATGATAACAACAGCAATATTAGAAAATACAACAATCGTAAGATTTATATTAATGGTTATGATAGTTACAGTAATATGTATAGACGTATAGTACCCAATAGTAATAATCGCTCTGTGATAATTCCTAATAGTATTAATTCTCAGTGTTTCGAACTTTAGTTTCTTTAGTTTTTCAACCAGCATTTTCTGCCAATATCGTACGGAATGAATTTATTAGATTTTTCTTCCAACGTATCTGCAGTACTTCAATAATTGTGACGACCACAATGCCTTTTCGAATAATATATGTTTACGGCTCAGCGAGACGTACCTACACACAGTTACTCGATCGGGCTCGTGTACATTATATTATTACACAGATCGATCATCCGCCGTATTGGGTCGTGTATAGGTCTTTTCGTCCGCGACGATTTGTCCGCGCGCTTGTACGTTTCGGAGACTGAACACGTGCTGCGGACGCACAACGGTAGGTATCCCGTAACATAATGCAAACGACGCACAATGATAACAATAATGCTAATAGCGCGGCATATGATATCACCGTGTATTATACCTAATAACATATTATTGTGTATACGTCTCTATTTGATTATATTATTACGCGCCGATCGTATTTCGCGTGTACTTATTATATTGTATATTAGGTATTATTATACTGTATGGGTAGGTACATTCGGTATCCTCGAACACAATGCGCGCGATCGCCGGCCGGTTAAGTCCCGATGATTGACGATCTCTCCTGCTCGATCGTACATACATAACATATAGGCTCTGCGTGCGCGACGACCGACGCACGCATTATACTCCCGGTGTATACACAAATAATATAATATGCGATTTTCATAATATAATAGTAGGTACCGCCGAGTGGCAGGTATACTTACTAGTGTGTGTGTGTGTGTGTGACGTGTGTGTGTGCATTATTACATCTAATGCAAAAAATGCACTGACCGTCGTGCCAAACTGCGTATCAACAGGTGCGTACTGTCGCGCGTTTTAGGCGTTTTACATAATAACAACGACAATATCGATATAACGTATACGATGTACACGGCACTTTTGTAGTACAATAATAGTATTTAATGCTCTCTGACGAGAGCGCCGGGGAAACGTTTATATCCTTTATATTATGTATGTACGTAGGTATATATTATGCGCGCGTATAAAGAAATCGAGATGCGAAAATATATTCATTCAGAGAGAGAGAGAGAGAGAGAGAGAGAGAGAGAGAGAGACGGACGGACGGACGGACAGACGGACAGAGACGACGAGAGATGTTAAGATCTATTACTGTGTCGTCTCAGCTTTTGTACGCGCAAGTATATTATTATTATCATTATTGTTGTTATTATATTATATACACATATGTTATATGTACAGAATGGACACTACTCGGCTTCATCGGGCTGGCACAATCGCTGCAATGTACTACCGTACGGTATGACTGAAGCCGCGAGTAACGCTCGCGTATTCGGTAGAAGACGACAATGATCGTATTCGTAGTGTACACAATGTATATACACACACACGCACTCATATATAATATATATACACTACATAACGCTCGTGTATGTGTCTGTGTGCATGTCGACGATGCATTTTTGTATTGTGCGCGGTGATTTTTTTTTGATTTTTTTTTTCAATTTATTCAATGAACCTCGATCCTATTAAAATTATACGCACATATTATTTATATATTACGAATTCGAAAGTGCCTCAAAAATAATCTGTCTTCCCGTCTCAGTACTATATAATGTGCGAATCGTACATATTATATGAACCACATGTGCATATTATATACATACACATATTGTGCTATATAATATCGCTATCGAAACAACCACTTGTGGTAGATGGTACATAGACCCGTTATTTTTATGATTTTTGAAATGAGAGTGTTGTTTATAAATTTTAATTGAGCTCCTGGCATGGGATGGGAGTTGACACTTGCATCTGCCGTCATGAAGTCGAATCAATAAATTATATGCGTCCAAAATATGTCCAATATATACTATTTTTTGCATAATATTAACATAAAATATACAATAATCTAAGTTAGGATTGCCGCACGCCCCGGTACTCTGGGGCATGTCATCGGCTTATGACTTCGGTCCCGGTCGTCCCATTAGACCCTCTGAATGTTCCGGTTAAGTATAAATATAATATACTGTGTTATTATGGTTTCGATATAGAACTTTCAAAAATACTAATACCGTCGACCGACCATCATGCATTAGTTCGAATCAAACAAGCGCGTGTGACGAGTTTTTTCTCGTATAAACGTTTCGATGTCAGTTTAACGACCAAAAAAATAAAATAAAAAAGTTGTTGAAATTATTTTTTTGAATGCCTCGGTCAGTACATGAACTACTTTTTTGTGGGAGCCCAAAACATTAAGTATGTAGCCATGTAGGTACAATAGATATTTGGCTCGAACACGGAAAATGATGCAATGTTAAAAATACATCTAAAACATCCGGCTAGGCTACTCGCTTGGTTGTACAACATTATATTATACTACGTCGTTATACTTATCAGTCAGCCTATGAGATACGTTAGATTTTAATATTAATATTTTGTCGGCTCGTACGTTATGTGCATTGAACGCGAGTTTTGAAACATTTTTTACATTTATTATTATTGTACTGCATTGGAAAGTTAGATCGACGAATACTCTTGAAGTACAGCAACTGGCCATAATGTCACCACTACTTTTCGTGCCGACAGCGCAGGCTGTAGCTCTATACCACCGTGTTGATGATCTAATAGCATTATATTGGACAGAACTTCAACGTCTCGTGGAAAAACGCGCCAACGTTATTTTACATGTCTTTGGAATAATCGAATCGAAAAGCTCTGAACTTTTTTTCACGTCGGGTCCTAAACAGGTTATAACCACTAAGGATTCATATGGGTTTCAACTTCGTCTGGAGATCGCCGCGTGAACATGATAGTATAGCACCTACATCGTTGTCCTTCGAAATCGGCTGTAATAAAAATAATTATGTTTTTATGTACTAATACTTATGTGATTCGTAATAGAAAAAAACTATTATAATAATATTTATTTTGATGACGTGAAAAATTTTGTAAAAAAAAAGGTAATCCGAAAAAAAATTGATATGAAGGTCCGCGATTTCTAAAAATCTTTCATCAGAACCCGTGTCGTATAAAAGCTAAAGAGCCGCTGACATAGAGTATGCTATTATATTATCTACGACAGCGGTTCACAGAGTGCGATCCGCGGAACCTAAGAGTTACGTGAGACCATCCCAATGTTTCCGCAGTGATATGTGATATTATTAAGGCTTATTATTTTATTATTTCTGCTATACGTTATTTCATTTGGAGAGAAAATAAAAAAGATTTTTTATATTTTGAATACGAGTACCCGTAATACGCTATCGCTTCGGAACTGCAGGAGGAAAGTATGGAGAAGAAAATTCCATCTGGTGTTTTGGGCTATAGAAATCTGTCGACACTGACGATATCGAATTAAATATGGTATATGTAGGTATCCTGAAATGGATTGCATTTTAAGGTTTAGGGCGTTTAGGCTATGAGGTTCTACGAAAACATACCATTTTCCAAAAATGCCGTTGTTGTACATGTTTGGGAACCTCTGTCGTAAATAATCGTGTGAAATTCAAAGTAATATCACTACATTATAATAATAATAATTGTATAATATTATGATAAATTGAAAGGCTTTGTGAAAATGTTTTCAAAAACAGTGACGTTACAGCGATCAATGTATCGGTCGAATTAAGTGAAGCACGTCGCTTGCATCGAAACGTTGTGTAGAGATAAATATCAAAATATCTAGATAAAGATAAAAGACAACATTGACAGTAGAATTATCTGGATAAACGATCGACTACATTAATTTAATCCTGGTTGAAATATAACTTCTTTTTTTTTAACTGGTATAAAACTATACACGTATCAGACATACAGAAGAGTATACGATATTATTGCGCGCATTGAATTGAAAAAAGTCTTGTTAATTCGACGTTTCTTCGAAACTTTAGATGCAGATTTACTGAATGAAAGCTCGTGTTTACGGAGGGGGGGATTTTAAACTGATATATCTAGCTTCACTTAAAATCTAAAATGTCACAGCGGCCATATACAGATCGATCCGTACGACTTGATTATTTGTATTATCTTATGCAGCCATACTCAATCTATATTCAATCACGTGCCGCTTACCAGTCACCATCGTGTCCCGCTCTACCAATTTGCTATCATCAAAATGCAATATTAGGTGAAAAAATATGAAGAAAAAAAACTGATTATTATTCGTGACAAATCTTATGACGATTAGCTTGAATAAATTAAGTATAATTTTCACATAGGTTAATGTGAACGGTTTTATTCGCGCGACAGACATTTTTCGTTTTAAACAAAGTATAGTATTGGATATTTTCAAAAGTAAAAGTTTTACATTTTTCGGCCCATTTTTCCTCGGCTGGAAACAAACGCTGAGAAGATTAACTTCGACGGCTACTTAGACAACCGACTTACTATATTCGTTTTGACGGGACGAAAGATGAATATGAATTTATTCTGATGAAACACGTTGCCCTCGCCGTATGAATATCATCTCATGAAATACGCATAGGAACGTGGTATTTGAAGACAATTTAGACAAGTTGGACAAAAGACACGAGATTTCGAACGTTATTATTTATACGGCACATACGAGTTGGTAATTATGAAATATTTTAAAAATGTTTTCCGAAAATGTTAATAATCAAAGGAATCCCGTGCGCTTCTTACGCGCGGCAGAACGATATGTTACCAAGAGATCATATATTATACACACATCGCAGGCGGCTAATAACTCAAAATTTCAATAACGGCTATAATTTACCAGCGCATAAGTACGAGTGTATTGGCGCGAGGGATGTATTAATGATCTTATTATTATTATTACACATATATAGTTAACAAATTCTTGTAATCTACGATCCACCGTATGTGTGCTATTCTATTAACATTCTTTTACCCGGACTGATTGTAAGAACATTTCCCGACAGTCAGTTGACCGTAATACGCGCTCGTATAGACAATAACGCTGCAGTACCTATATCCATATATATATAATGCACTAATATCGCGTACACACGTATACGTTCGAGGCATAAATCATTATTAAATTGTTTAGATTAGTGCTGCGGATACCGCTTACCAGATACCGAATGCCACGCATGCGGACGACTCACAATATTTAGGCCAAATAGAATTTATTTCATTTCATTATTATTATTATCATTATTATTTTTTTTTTAATTCGTATAGGTAATATTACACACATGTATATATAGAGGTATGTATTGACCGAAGAGCGATGGCCATTTAAGGATCGTTCCACACCAGATTCGTAATCGATTTTCATAAATTCATTCCGAATGGAGTGCACTGCAGTTGTCGGCTGTACCTCGGTGTATATACTCGTATATATACACACACGCACTTAATAACATCGGTAATGTATCCAATTAGTACACTCCGGCGATTTCATTGGTCTACCGCGTAAACGCGTTCACAGACGGATATTAAAACCTTATTGCGTTTATTCCCGGGGGTCGTTAAGGGACATTATTATGAATCCGTATGGTTAAACGCGCGCGCGTGCGTTCGTTTAACGGTAACGCTTAATGCGTGTTTACGAGTATAAATAATGTGGTTTTGGCGCGGCGCAATGTAAATTAGGAATATTATTGTTACCATACGCGTACCGTTTTTCAGGTTACCGCGGTTGCGTTATATTGTTATCGACGTGCTCGTTTTGAACACATAACACGTGCAATCGGCCTAGTCCTCGCCTATCTCATCATGTTCGTAAGAACGTGATTTAAATATCTCTTAACGGACGATTCGCGTCGAGGAGGTTCTCGTCGTCGGAAGCTGGCGGTGTCCGTATGAAGAGATTTCGTCGTGCACATTATTATTCTAAATACGGCAGCATTATATTACAGGTGTTAAAATTATTGATATATTGTAGCTGTAAGTGCTGTGCGGCTGCAGTGTTCACATAATATTATAATATAGGCTTGTATATTCATAGCAAAGTAGTCGAGACTTCGAATGAAAATGTTTACGTCCGTAACTATATATAACACACATTAATATGTGAGGAGACAAATACGTTTGTATAACTAGTTTTGAGTTGCCAGTATTATTTTTATTATTATTCCGATGTTCAACCAAACATGATGAGTGCACGTTTTTATAACCATATAGAATAGGTACGTGATTCCGTTAGTTTTTCGGTCTTCTGTATCGTTTTTCTAACGTATATCATTTTCTACAAGAACGAAATCGAATTAATTCAATATCAAAATGACCGTGAGACCATTTTAACGTAAAATATATGTCTCGTTTTGGTCACTATAAATTCAGTACATTTTATTCGAACACACGTCGATGGTCGTAAACTATATAGTGAGACACTTCGCGAATAACAGTAATTTTACATACATCCGAATTACACACGATTATAACAACTCTTTCACAGTAACGCATGGCGTGGCGTATACATAATTATTGCTTGGAGGTGATCAGTAAAAAAATCTAATTCTATGTACAAAAAAATTTGTTTCAAGGTTTTAATACTGCCCTAAAAAATTTAAATTTACAATTAGACGCACTTAAAGTATGTTAACCTAGTACCAATTATGCGCTTATGTAGTCGTGTAGGTAAACATATAATTTGTAATAATTATATCTTACACATGCTATTCATTTTTCAGTTTATAAAATAACCATTAACCTATACTTATAATTTACCAATAATTATTTAATACACTATCTTTAAAAAATAATATACTTTAGTTAAATTACAAAACCTATGAGTACATAATTTGCAGGAAAGCAGCAATTATTTTTTCCAGGAAATCGCCGATGACAAAAAATGTGCTTAATATTATATAGATACAATTCTTTATTGTATATTTATATGTAAGTACGGGATACACAGGGTGACAAAAACCAATTTATAACACCGAAACACTAATTTTGTAATATTGATTACAGGATGTCCCACCGGGATCTACACAGAGCGATATCTCCCATGTTAATAGTGATAATCATATTCTGTTTATTTTATGAGCACCTCTGGGAAAAGGCAATTTTGTTGACAATAGTTTGGTAAATATAAGTATACTAAGAAGTTAAGAAGTTAAGAAGTTAAGAACGTCTAAAATGAACTTGGTGTCGTGACATACTAAATTAAAATTAGTATATTTCATCTCTGTCTTATTGAATCTCATATTTCATTCTTAACTTGCTAAAATCAAATTCCTGTCCTTAAGTGCCTCTTTATCTCAAACCATGTTACCTCCATCACATACGCTTATTTTTAAGTAATAATTACAGATTGTGTATTACTAATAAATGTTAAAAAAAAAGAAATGTGGAAATTAACATTTTATTTTATAACTTTTATAAACTTCGAAGATGGCCATTTTATAAGACTTATTTTTCTGAATATTCCGACAGCTAAACTTTCAGTTTTCATCGGATTCATGGTTTTTAATAATGTTTTTAGGTTACACAGAAACATTGTGTAGGTGCTATTTACATAATTTAAAATAATAATAACATTATCAGCAAACCTTGTCGGAGAAATGACGAGTTGATAATAATTTATATTACTGAATAGACTCTCGATAATTCGAAAACCTCTATAAGTCGCATTCAACTTTTGGTGCCCTGAGAAGACCTCTACAATTCGTATGAAACACACGTGTTATGGTGCTCTCGATAAGTCGAAAAAAGTCGAGTGTGTGACGGCGCGGCGGATGTAAAGACTACAAATTTTGGCCAGCATCGCAGAACGTCTATAGGTATAATTCAACATAAGCTCATATCTTGCATGCATAAGACGTATTATCTCGCATGGCGTTGTCTCCATTGGCGCAAGAGTCGGCTGCGCGGAGAGCGAATAAGAAAAAAAAAAACCGTTCTCGCACGAGGTCGATGGGAAACGCGCGTAGGTCTACGGGGCTATCGCGACATTAACGCTTCACAGAAGTATAATTCAACCGCGATACGTTTGAAACCGTACACGTACACGGCCGCGTGTGTTGCGATTCCTCTCCGCGACACGATTTGCGACCGACCGCAGATGACGTGTGCATGCAGTTTACCGGCGGCGGATCGCGAGCGCACGTCTGAGCGCGCCCGATAACGTACGGCTCTTCGGGGAAGAACAATTATTATTTCCGAACACCGGTCAATGGAAAAAGTTGATACACCGAATACACGACCGTCGCGCGATGCTTCAAGCTTTTCCGCCGACACCGCCGCACTCGGCTCTCGGGCCCCGGGGAGACGTCGCCGTTGTCGAGGCATTAATTTGTACGTTTATATAAAAAAAAAAAAAAAACCACAAGCGCGCCTATGAACACGCGCGCACGGCACGTACGAATTATATACGTAAGTCTCGCGCCGTGTCCGTTTCAAGGTTGTGTTGCATTCCTGGGGTGGCGGCCGTCGAGGAGTTTTACTCCACCGGAGAGCTTACAATGCGCAAAAATGTCGTCCATGTTCTCGTATATTCTCCCGTTCGCGTGCACACGCTGTACGTGCATCGCAGACGCGCACGAATCGACCGAGTGCATAACACATAGGTACCGCGGTCGGCGTGTACACGCACTGCATATTATCATAATGTACGGCGAGTGGTGTTACGACCGCATTATCGCGTATTTTTTTCGAACCGTTGCGCTGTGTACTGTTACCTGTGCGGTATACCTAGGTGGTGACGCGGTTAGGTGTTCGGACGAATATTTCCACTTCGGAGGAACTCTCGGGGCGTCCGAACACACGTGGAATCGTACGTGTCGAGTGTACAAGTGTAACGTGTACGCGCACCAGTGGCGTCGTTTTGTGGGGCTGGGGAAACTCACGAATTTCCCGCAGCCTAGAGTTTAGCTGGCCCAAAGTCGGCGCATCGTCAACAAATAAATACGTATTTTTTTTTCAAAGCCTTCGACATCGTGCTGTAAAACAGAAAAATTTACTATTTTAAAAACGACGCACAATAACTTATAGCCCTACTCTGCAGAGAAACCTGAAATGACGCCACTGATATACGCTGCCCGAAAACTTGGTCGACTCGGAGAGCTGCAAGATGATCCGTAAGGAGGTCTACTTGTTGTTGTTTGCCTCTTAGCCACATTTTAAGCCCAACTCACAACTCGAACGTTTCTCACACAGTACATCGCCTAAGAATTTCACAACGATGGCATTTTTTCTGCGGCCAAGCTTTCGGGTGATAAAGCCACGCGGAAACAAGCGGAAGCGATTATGCATAGTGTTGCTCGGTTTTCTTAGAACACAGACGTTTCGCCATTTGGTTCGTTTTTATTTTCTTGAGAATTTCAATTTGTTTTTTAAGTGAAACAACAGAATGTACCCGTTGTGGCGTTTGTCCTTTAACTTTGTCATACTATTATACTACCAATGTGTTTGTACATCGAGCTCGACATCTCGCATTTAGAACATTTTACAGATTTTCAATAAACCCTTTGGCTTCCCCTGTTTCTAGACTCGGAGTTTTCGAAAAGCAATACTTTTCGATCGTTCCCGCGGCGAGGAGACGTATAACATGCTGGACGGTGACGGGTTTTCGTCGGTCGGCCCGTCGCCGGCAGCATAACATAAAGTACGCCCATCGCACGATTGGTGCTCGTCATAGTTTCGACGCGGTCAACGATTCTCCCACACAAGTCGACCGAACCGGACCGGACCGAACGGCCGAAAAACCGGATTGAACACGGGATGTCGTCGAAAATCGCTACTTCTTTAAACTCACAACACACATATTATCACAAGCGTATACCGTACGTGTGTACGCGCACACGCAGACAGACGCATCTTCGCAGCTTCCCTTCACTGCGGTGCACCGTGCGCGTATACCGATGACCGTTGGTGGTAGCGGTGCGGTAACTGGTGGTACACCGCGTGTGTTGCTTCTCAGGTCCCCGCCGCCGCCGCCGCCGCCGCGGAGTAACCTTTAATGCGCGCGGAATGCCGCGTATTCGTGTGTCGGATTATATTTCATTTAGATCGAAAAATTCTTCACTCGAATCGTTAATATTTTACGTGTACGCCGAGGCAGAGATGAAACCGGTGGAGGCGCACGTTTCGTCGTTTCTGGGCGCGATCGTCCGCTCGCGTGCGTGCGCGTGCGTGCGTGTTATGTGTCTCTCGCCCGGAGATCGGTCACCCGGATAAACGTCCGTATTAGTATATCATGGTAGCAATATAATACGCGCACGAGCAGTGGGAACATGGAATTCATCGTGGTCCTCGTTTCGGGGCCCGTACAATACGTATATGTATATATTACTACATCGAGTGCTCGTCGTTAGCGCACGTCCCCGAAAAGTCGTCGTCGTATATAATGTTATGTCATACTGGGTTTGGACGACGAAAAACTTACTATCCGTTGAACGTGTACGGGTGTAATATTATAATATATTGTATTCGTAAACACATTGTGCACTCGTTTAGCAGGACGTTCTGGTGCTTACGACCGGGTCTCATCGCCGTGCACCTGCGTGTAAAGTTTTGTAAAGCTCGAAAGTTGAAAGAGTAGTGTAACTTTTTGTAGACTTCCTAGCTGTACTGTTTGCATAAAAAGGTACTGCTTTTGCGTTTGTATACATCCGTGTGTGTGTGTGTGTGTTTATATGTGTAATTAAGTTTAAAACGATTAAACACAAAAGAAGAATGTTTCAAGTATTTGTATATGTGATTTTTTTATAGAAATACCTGTAGTATGTTCATCTTGATAAGTAACAATAATGTACATTATTGCACATTATTGTTGCTTATCTTTGCACAATCACGCGCGTTGTTGTGTTCAGAATTGCATATATATTTTGCGTATAAAGCTGCAGGTGACTTCACCGTGTGGCTGTCCAGCAGAAGTAATATAATGTACTCTTAATACTTCATTACATAATTATACCCATACGTACTACTGACACGTATGATTCGTCAAAGTTATTAAAACTAAGTAAATGATTGTGACTCTTGTAATACACGAGTAAAATCATATACATTCACATTATTCATTTGCTATTGGGGAATTTACCCGCGAATGAAATATTTTTGTCGAAGCGTTTTGCCCGATTCGAAAAATGTATTAACGATTCGAGAAAAAAAATAAAAAAAAAAACAATCAGAATACTTTCATAATTATTTCAGACGATTAATAATAATAATAATAATAATAATAAGAACAGCAGTAAAGGAAAAAAACATCGTATACAAGCGGCCAATCGCATATTTATATACATGTGTGTGTGTGCGCGCGTGTATACAACTGGTCAAAAAGGGCCGTTGAAATTTTTCTCACGGGTACTCATTGAATATTTTCTCATCACCGCCGGTAGACACGAAAAAAACGCGTTAAGGTCTCCTGCGATACACCGAATTTTTCACGCTTAGCAAAAAAAAAAAAAAAACCAACAACAACACAAATATATATAAATAAATAAATAAAAATCTACGAACGATGTAATTGACCGGGGCCGGACAGAAGTATGCGAGCAAGAAGCAATGCGCGCGCGGACCTCGCAGGGGAGATAGATATGCGTGTGTATTATATATGTATATACCCGACGACCGTCAATGAGAAATCGTCCACATACATACAATACATATATAATATATATAAAAATTTTGTGAAATTTAGAGACGGGCGAGGAGGTGGAGGACGTGGTCGTCGCCGTTGCCGTCGCCGCGTGTATGACAAGCCGACAGGGTTATGTCGGGCACGGGGCTGCGGGGTCGGCGGGCAGTGGCGGGAGGGGAAAAATTCATCTCCCCTGCCCGGTACATGTATATATATACGTTGGTACGCACGAGCACCGCGAAATGACATAATGGTAATTGAAGCCGGACCGGCGGAGAGCGGTCGAAAGGGGAGGGGGTCGTCTCTCCGGTGACGACGATCGAGCTATACACACACAGGTATACATTATATACCTTCGCGTATGCATGTGTATACCCGGGCAAATGTATAATATATTATATGTGTGTATACACGTGTGTGTGTGTGTGTGTATAAATGAAGCGTGTGAAAATAACTTTGAAATTTACAATGGCTCCCGCCGCCACTGATGCTGTTGCCTTTGCTGCCGCTGCTGTTAGGCCGCCACCGCCGGTCAATAGCAAGCCGAAATATGTGCGCCGCCGCCGCCGCGGTTTCCTCCGTGCACGCGCAGACTATGCGTATACCCCCCCGAGACATATTTGCTAATCAGTCGGGCCGGAGCGCGCGCGAGAGACATTTCGAAATTCCTGGAACGGTTCGAAAATGTCACATTGTTTATTGTTTTTTTTTTTCTTTTTTTTCTCTCTTTTCATTTATTTATTTATTTATTTATTTATTATATTATCCTCTCTCTTTCTCACACGCGTCCGCGGCGCGCGCACTATCTTTCTCCGCAAGCTTCTCTCTCCTTCTCCTTCAACCCCGCACACCGACTGTATCTCACTCTTGATCATCGGTCCGTCTTTATCTCGCGTTCTCTATTAGACGCGGCGCGCGACGACCGGAGAAGGCGAGCGGCTGGACGAAAAAAAAAAAAAACACAAATACTGAACTCAATAATATCTTTTAACTGTGGGAAGCCGTTGCTTCTGCTGCTGCTGCTGCTGCTGCTGCTGCTGCTGCTACTCGTCCACACGTTATGTGTATACATATATATATATATATATATATATATACACCTAACTGCAATCATTCGTTTTAGCCGTTTTATATTGTCCGTCCAAAGCGTGGGATAAAATACTTGAACTGCGTATATTTTCGTCGTCGGCAACGAGACGTTCTTATATATTTATTTATATATATATATATATACCACCACTGCGGTCGTAGAATTTATACGAAAGTACTCGCGTGTAAATCTGACCTTCAATCATTGGATGAAAAATCAGAGGAAAGAAAAAAAAAGTATTATATAAAATGAAAATAACGCGATAAGTACGATATTCGAAAGCACGCCGATACGGCCGGTACTGCAAGTATGTACCTACTCGATTTCTCACAGTCTCTCTTACTCTCTCTCTCTCTCTCTCTCTCTCTGATGGTTGATATTTTCGAGATGAGAGTCTTTCCGTCCGTATTTACGTACATCTGCCGAGTGATTGAAAAATAATGTAACGCTTTCATCTAGATTACAAAACTAAATTAACGTTAAGAATTCGCATAATTTCGTGTATATATTTGATTATTTTCAATTATTTTCATACCTGTATACCGATACAGTAGTACGAAATTTCGAGACGACATACATTGTAAGCAGTACTTATATAATATTATATTCGTATAATCATATTTTCGAAAAGCTCACATTCCATGTTGGCGATCGATATTTTTCTTGATTACACAACTTTTAACTTTGTAATACTTAACTTCACGAGTAGCATTACAAAGTACGACGTTGAATAGTCCGCAGTTATGAGAGTTCCAACAATTTTCAACAAGTGTCCTACAATGTCATCCAAGAAGCCCATAAGAAAATTGTTGGACGTTTTTCATAAGTTTTTGTTGCATATCGTAATGCTGACTTCAAAATACTTTTAATGGTTTTTTATATTATTATCAGGTTACTTGACTGAAAATATGAAGGTATAAATAGTTCGAGGCGCCTGCGGAACATCATAGCTTTAGTCAACACAGAACTGACATAAACGAGCGAATAGCAATCATACGACTTACAGATCTGATGTTTATGAAACAATGTATAGCACTTGAAGGTTTTTCGATTTAGTTGATGATTTATATTTAATCACTATAATTTATAACATTTATATACCAGACATGTTTACGATCGTATACGATTGCAGTGGATCGATGGCAGTATGGCCTATTAAGATTTTATGTGTTATTTTGCCTTACAATACAAAATCTACGTCATACTTTCGAGATATAAATTGAATAATTCTTTAATTTATTGGAAAAAAAAATAAATAAATAAATAAAAATTATATTCACTTGAGTACGGTGATAAAATTAATTGACGGAACGCGAATAAATTACTGTATAGCTGCGAAACATTGAAGTACATATACAGCCTGAAGATTATGAAATTAGTAAGGAGAATAAATGACGTTTTTACGCATGGAGTGAATATTTATCGGTTTTAAAACTATCCGCGTCACTATGGTGCGCGCATTGTGTGCGAGTAAGTGTGTGTGCCCGCACGCGAGAACCAGCGGCTGTGTGTAATAACAAAAACACATTCTCAACATGAATCCCACAAAATCCCTTCGCAATAATAGCCGCGTGTTACAAACAGATCTTACGCAACCCGCTGTGTATTATCCCGACGTTATTCAAAGGGAGAAAAAAGAACCAAGACGACCGTGTATTGCAAAAAAAAAAAAATTGAAAAAAAAAATACCCCCCGGTTGTGCGTACAGGTTATTATTATTTTTCATTTCATATTTATAATATGTTCTACAAAATGTACTCCAAGAATTACAATGCATTTACTAAAGTAGTATAGTATATTAAATAGACTACGGAGAGAATAATATGTGTACTAACTTACAATAATATCATAATAAAAGAATAACGAAAAGAAACTAGAAATCAAATATGAAATACAAATATGAATATGATAGTGAAAGAAAGAAAATCGAGCTATTATACCGGAGAGGCCGGAACATACGTGGGGATTAGGATTTTTATAAGTTATGACTAGGGCTAGGATATGTATAGTCATAACTTATGACCATATTTATGTTCATATATAATAATGTAAAGTGCATAGGTATGCAAAACTGTCCTTGATTGCGGGCATCTTAGGAATAACCAACTCCAAAGTAAATACCTCTGATAATAGGGTGCGTCACAAGCAATCCATTAAGTGAAGCCTTGATAAAGTTTTGGTCTGCATCAGATTGGGTGCAGATAGAACATTTAAAACTTCACGTGATAAAGTTTAATAGTCATGACGTAGATGAGGTGACTTGAGAACCAAGAGAAAGTTCGTACCAACTGTTTAGATTCGAGTATGTTCAATAATTAATATCTAATACAATGTAGGGCATTGCAGTTTTTGCATTAGAAAACACACTAGATTTATCGCACCATTGTTACTTTAAAATATATTAAAAGCTATGCACTTACTGTGAAACATTTGTTTGTTTCTTTAAATTAACAGTTAAACGAAACACATTTTAAGATCACTTAGATATTATTATAAGCATCTACAAAAAAAATGCAATGTTCCCTACGTATTGCTGTATAAAACGGCTAGTTCTAAATTATTATTTTAAATTTGTAATTTTTGTATTATATAATTTTACGCAAAGAGCATAAAATCGTGTTCACATACAAAATAAAATAAGGCATGATAACCGTGATCAATTCGAGTTTGAATATGCCAAGACAGCAGAATCGCGATTCGTGGTCGTCTACAAAAGACGATGGAAACTACGAGCGCGCACGGGGCTGTCCATCTCGTAACGAGGTGAAGTACGGACGACGTATTTTTTAATATTTTGTCGGCACTAACCGTTTCGACGGAGAATATTTTGTTTAATCGTCTATCTGTTTTAAAATAATTTCGTTGCGTTCAAACCACATTTATAACAAGAAACTCTTTGTATTTTGTTTTGAAAGATTGTTTTTCGTTAAAGGTATCTTTGAAGTGAAAATAGTGTTATTACTTTGTTGTATACTCAACACGGGGTTAATTCGAAATGTAATAAAAAATTAAGTCTTTACAACACTGCTTTTATATTTTAATTGTTAAATGAACACCCGGAGGAGACTAAAAGAAACTCTCTGCTCTTCTGCTGTCGTACATACCTATACGTGACCTAAATACTATATTTTACAAACTATTGCCTCAGCACATTTTGCTTCACGGGCTTAAACTTCAGTTTCAGTGCTGACGATTTTGATAGAAATAAAAAAAATACAACAAATATAGATATATGTATATACTATATATACATGTATACAACAACATTCTCCACAATTGTGGCAATTGAATGTTTTCGGTATAAGGACGGTGTTGTACTTAATTTTTATCCAGTTATCGTCATCGTGGTCGGCTGGAAAGTAATACGACATTTTTCTAGGTAAAAGTTATCTCGCGCTAGAACAACCATCCGCGTGGTCAGTCGTACCAGTGTAAAGTGACTCTTGGGTAATAAAGAGAAAAACCTAAGGTATCCTTAATAGACAATACTTTTGCGCGGCGCTCGTCTTCGTGGTCACGCAAAAGGAGGGGTCCACTGAGTGACGGAACCGAAATATATCTGTTGTATGCGTGGTGTTTACGACAACATGTGTACGAGATAGTCCGTACGGATAATGATGGTGCTACTGCAGTAGGCATAGGCGAAAAGGAGACTGGTGGCATATGTTGCATGCACAGCCCATCGGGGTGAATTGCGACCGAAGAAGGTAATATCGGTTCGATAATAAAACGCTTTTCGTGCGTTGTTCGAAAAACGAGCATTTACTGGACGAAAATTATATTGTATATACGGACACAGTTAGCGCAAACCCGAGCGGGCCGCGCATCGTTTTCGATGCGACGACTATTATCGTGCCTACTCCCGCTCCGGCGCATCGATTCGTAGACGGGATGAAGGCGTATTGATTGACGTGCCGTGTAAACGTCACTGTTCGTACGAGACGCCATTTCACGGTATAATGCAAATGCGCTCGTGTGTGGGCGTACGGTATTACGCGCGGTTATAGATACGGGCAAGAATAAGAGAGTGGGGCCGCGAGGATGCGACCGCATCATCTCGCAAACACATCGCGATGCCCACAGCGAAGTCGTAAAGTATTATTGGATTTCTACGGCGCGCGCAAACGAGACGATCGCGTTCACCGGTGTTTAAATCTATTCGGACCGCTGAGATATCGATATTCTCCCGAAGTTTGTCGGCATCTCGGGCGCGCGCGCGCGCGCGCATATTGTTTAATAACCTTACGGTCGTCGTAGCTCGCAGGAGAACATAAAATACGAGATTTGTTTTACGACGATATTCCGATACGTATTGCGTGTACACTGCGGGTCAGTGTGTTCAATTATACAATGTGACCTCATCGAGCAAATGAGCCGAATACCGCGAATCGGCGGCGAGCAGATCAAAACTATCGCGCGAATGCAACCGTACATAATACCGCTGTGCCAGGACGACCAGCACGTGGACCTGCGGCGGCCGTCCTGCGCGGGACCCGATAAATTTACTCGCGGACCGACGGCTTCGTTTGCGCGATCGGAAATCCGTTTTCGCCTTAGAACGCCGCGCGCCGTGAACAGACGGATTTTCCGACACGTTCCATCGTCGATGAATACATTTCGTTATTACATACATTCCGCCGCAGTGTTTGCTAAACGTACCAAAGCCGCAGGGTAATAAATCGGCCGACTGAACAACGCTTATAACTAGGTTCTAAGATCGCTTGTTCGACAACATTAGTCCCAAATCAGCTTGATGAGCAATCCGAAATTTGTAATTCTAGTTTCGAGCGAAGCGAGAGATGTAGATTTTTCTTTGATCCTCGGTCAGCAGCGAAATCTTATATTTTTACAATTAATAAAACATTTGGTGTATTGCAAATGTAATATTATTACTGTGCTCGTACAGTTTATAAGTATTAATTATATTTATTTACATTCTTTGTATACATCATTGTATAAAATGTACATACCTACGTAATGGCCGGTATGAAACTGTAAGTTTGCAATTATTATGGTTATTAATGACTGAAGTGATTTTATATCAATTTATTTTCACACCAACTGGTTACACTAACAAGCAATCGAGAGAGCGATTCCGGATGATTATTTTTTTGTAGCTCAAATTGAATGAAGTACGATTGCTGTACTTCTTACGACTCGAAATTCGATAATGGGTACACTTGTAAATAGAATGAAAGCTGACGGTTTTATGCAATATTTATCACAGATTTCCTGATCAGATTTGTATAGATAAACATTTCAATGTGTTTTCACGTCAGACTTGTGACTATGATTGCGAGATGCAACGTTCATCGGCAGGATGAAATTCCACGTAAGTACACACTGGCATACATGGTACCAGGTATTGGTACCTACGTATGACGACTCGCATCACCTATGAAGGGAATCGTGGTAAAAGTTTGATGAAAATTACAGACATTTTTATGTTAATTTTAAATAGTATCATTATATATAACTATCATCGTGTTACTGATATACATTATAAATTGTCTATAGCTAAATATTTATTTGTATAATATAGTTATCTTGTTATTTGAATAAACATTTCAGATAAATTGCACTGACCTCCTAAGGGTCCGTGGACCACTGGTTAAGAAACCGCTTTATAGGGGATGTTCAATATTAAGCCACTAGTTTCCGATTTGCTAGCTTAATACGAACAAATACTAATCTTAAGCTAGGTCGGATGGTGTACTCGAATAATATTTTTTTTATTCAAAATATTTATTAACGATTAGTATTATTTATACAATAAGGACATTTGTTAGTTATAGAGAAATTTGGCGCAAGTGACGTGAAGAGCAAGTTTCCCATTGGTCACAAATCATTTATCTACATAACAATTTTTATTTTTTTATTATATGTATATTTATCAAAATCTTATAGCCGTTAAAATACTACAGGCGTTTTGTTATATTAAACATTTTTTACGTTTTACTCTGTTTTAACGATTGAAAAGGTCTCTTGATCAGTTTATTTTTAGGCAACCGCCGTATTATATTATCAGGCATACTACTTGAAGACATATTTCTAATAATTAGGGGGTTAATCTTTTATTTATATGTAAAAATATTTAATATACGAAAAAATGTATTATAAAAACGGCACCGAAACGAAAATATATTCCATCGTAAAACGTTTTCGACGTGTTTCTATGCGGTTAAGTGACTGTAAGTAAATTCCAAATGAAAACAAACACGAGCAAATTATTTTTAACATATTTATTTTTGTTGTTCGAGTTTATGGGGTATGCGTTCAAACGTTTGTCGGGTTTCCATTTCGAACGCAGTACAAAATATCAAGTTATCAGAAATTCGACTTATAGAGGATTACTTAATATTATTAAGTACATTAGAGCTACATAGAGGTGACGACGAAAGGTAATTCGATTTATCAACGCCCGATCGTGTGTGCCTAAACAATACTAGTGGATTTCCACAAATCGATTTATGGCTAAGTTTAGTAATGGTAACGTTTAAGAACGTTACGGTTCAATACAGCTCATATTTATTTTATTGTTCGAAACTTAATTAGTCGGCGTATTATACGAATTAGGCGTTCAACACCGCGTGCTTGAATCTCGTCGCTGGCGAACAAATTACACACACAGCAGCGGCTCGATGACGTATTATTCGGCGGGCCATGTTGTTGACATCGAGCACGTTGAATAGAGCGCCGCGTATATATTATATCGACAATATACGTCGGGTGTGCACCCGCCGACAATGTAAAGTAGTCGACAGTTACACTGATCAATACGGATTAGCCAGTGTGCGTGTGCATGTGTGTGCGTGTGCACGTGTGCGTGTACGTGAGTGTGTGTGTGTGTGTGTGTGTGTGCACGAGCTCACGTGTACGTATAATGTATATACCTCGCGAGTGGCGTATATGAAACGGAAGAGAGATAGGGAAAGATATATAGAGAGAGAGAGAGAGAGAGATTGAAGCCTCGAAATAATAATAATAAATCCCTACAATATGTGTATACACCGGAGAACAGTTTTCAACAAAAGGATAGTAGGAGGTCCACGGTTATCAAGGCGTTTTGAATAACTCCATGTACACGTATACAAACGTACGCACACGCACGCACACCGTCGTGGTCGTCATCGTCGTCTTCGTCGCCGTAGTCGTGGTGGCTGCGGAGCAGCTGCAGCAGCGCGAGTAAACGATCGGGTTCTGTTCTTTTTCGGTTCACAAATTTCCACAATGGGCGCCCACAATGCGCGCGATGCCTGTTGTTAATAACGTAAATGTATTTCGATCAATACTAATCCTTCGACTGTTGAAAGGACTATCTAATTTTTCTCCTCTTCCCCCCTCCCCCCGGATCCCCGAGGACGCGAGGTCTTCCGCTTGTGCGCCGCCGGTGGAGCAACTGCCACCACCGTCGTATTCGTCGTCGTCGTCGTCCCGTCTCCCCGTTTCTCATCTTCTCGTCACTACGTACTCTTCCACCCGCGAGATCCTTTCATCGTGCATTATGTTATTATATTCATCACGTCTTCTTCTTCTTCCTTGTTGTTTCCTTGGTCTTGCCGGACGACCCCGTGGCATTGTACGTGTTCATGCCACCGCGCACGTCACGCTTGTTCAGCGACCAGTTTTTCCCCTCGAGAGCGAATCGCCGCCCGGATCGAACACGCGCACACACACACACACACACACACACACACACACACACACACACACACACACACACACACACATGCATTTACATGTCACACGGCGGGAGCAGGAGGACAACCGGAATACACTTCACACATGGGTCACCGGTTACCGGGGCGTTTGTATACCATGTATACGTATGATATAGGTATGCCCGTACGTACGATATATACCCCATCGCTTATGGTGGTATTTACGCATTATACTTGCGATTTTATCAATCATCGTGTAAAACGGCCGGCTACCTACCTATAGTGCGCGTGGGTAGGTATACACACCCGTTCGTTTATTATAACGTGCACGTACATACATATATATATATATATATATATATACGTACACGTATGAGATGTACTATTATAATAAAACGTATTATATTAAAAGCGAGAATGCGCGCGCGCGCCTGTGAGTTTCCAATTCGTAATACCGGGAAACGTGTGGGGGGTATAATGCGCCGTCAGTGGACCGTGAAAAAACGAGCCACTTTTATTCGACGTGTACGCACATTATATTATTTTATACGCACAATACGGATGGGTAATATATGCCAATACTGACGGGGAGCGGACGCGGTAGCACATGTACGCGTAGCGTTTTGTACGGTTTAGGTTTATAATTCGGCTATCACCGCAACCTCCCCCGCCGCCGCTGCTGGAATTCTCTCGATCCGTCCTGCTCGCAGCCCCCGTCGCCGTATTTCGACACGCTACCGCGGTGGCGGTGATGACCAACACACGGATACGATGATAACGAAAACGACCACTGCGACGGCCAACGCCATAAACAACCGCCGTCACATCGTCCTGCTGCTGCTGCTCCTCCTCCTCCTTGTGCTCCCAATCCAGCTCTTCGTCCGTCTCTCTTCCACCACCACCACCGGTCGTCGGGGAAGAATTCCATCGCCTGCGAGCCGGCTGCTGCAACCGCGGCTTCGACCCCTTCGTCTGCAAAACGCGCGTCGCGGAACAATGCGATTCGAGCGCACCGCGGTTCTCTTTGCTCTCGTCCGGTGAAAATATTCTCCGAGAAATCGCCATCACAAAGAATAATAATGTTAATATATTATAACGCGACCAACACTATATATATATATATATATGTACAGAACACACGTTGAGGTCCGGTCTCCCTAAAAACATACCGCGTGTGGATCGTTGTTGATGTCGATAAACTGCACGGCAGTCGACAAATGTACCACAATAGCATACAATATACATTATTATTATCATTATAAGCTAGGGTTCTTGCTGTGAAAACCGGACACTTTTTTCGAAAACGCACTTTTTCACGGAATAAAATATAGAACACAACTAGTAGGTGCGACAACTAGATTAGTCCATTAATGTATGCGATAATTATAAATTTGTTCTTATATGTATTAGAAATAATGTGTCAGGTAAAATTAGGGATTTGCTATTGTCAACAGCTCAGTTAAATAGTTTATCTTTATATTTCAATATTAAAATCATTCAAAACTAGGCGAGAAAAACAATAAGTTAATGTAATTATTATAGTGGGTGAAATTATACAATTTCACAAATTTGTATTTTCTATTATGACAACTTTGCAAATATATTATACTAATTAGGTTAAGATGTATTATAAACGATGGACGGTGTCGGAATAACATGTTCGATACAGTGCTTGTAAAGTATTAATCTTGTGTGTTTCGTTATCAGGTATACGTCCGAAGTAATCGACGTTAACGACAAAGATCTTCTGTAGCGGTCACATGACTCAGTATGTGACAAATTACTTTCAATCGAGATTTACCTTTATCATTAACTTATGTGTTATTATTGTGTGTATCCGATGAAGTGATTGACGTGCACGGCATTAAGTATAGTTTTGTTATAATGAATGGAATTTTCTGGTTTTCCTTTTCTTTTATTTTTGAACAAGAATTATTTTAGTCCGGACTTATCCTGTTTTGGCAGCAAGTAATGGTTACTCTGTATCAAAACATACGCATGGCCGTCCGCGGTATATCGTAGTTGTTTTGTTTTTGGTACTGCAGGATTAATCGTTTTCGTTCAATTCATCCAAATATTAAAAACGGTAATAATCGGAATAACCTGCAGATTACTCCATGTTGGGTCAAGTTCATAAAATGTACGTACACAAATCAACTGTGTACGAACACGAGACAGCGTATTGCGTATAGAATTTAAGACATTGTTGTCGGTACATTTTTCAGAGCTCGCCGTACCGTAATTATTGTGTTTCTTATACAACCTGAAAAGTTTCGAAAAGTGGATTTATCTGGTTGTCGCAGCGAGCACTTAAAATACTATATCCGTGAACACGATCCACGCAGCTGCGCTCTATCATAGAAGTTGTATTCGTGTGCATTGTGCATCGACAAAAAGAACGTGTCCGTGGACGGATGTCCGTGCGAGGTATAAATAATTCGTATTGCGATACGACGAACGGCAGCGTGGTGTTTAAAAGTGACGGGCACGATCGAATGATTTGGACGCTGTACCGCGGACCGCGTTGGTCGATCAAACGTAATGGTGATCGATAAATTAATCGTCGGACGAATAACTTGACTGACGAATAACTTATAGTTGAGCATTCATTAATTAAACAGACCAATTTGGACAAATAACTACCATGCGATTTGATTGATGAATAAATTATCTGGTTTTGAATATTGTTACATGGGTTGCTTAGTTCAGTGTATTTTCAACATTGTTTTATCCGAGTAGTCGATTCGTAAGTAAGTAAGGTTATAGAAATCCACTTAGTAGTGGAAGTATATATAATATTATACATGTACACACAGGACGGCATAGCCGATACAGATAATATTATGCAAACAACTATTTAGTAGATTGTGGTAAAGAGATGTTATTAATTTGTACTTGGTATACAGTCGCAAACGATAATGTTGAACTGTAGAATCGAAAAATGCGACAATATACTATATTTTAATCATTTAGCTAAACTCATGACCAAAATACCGTTTGCATGACAATTTACTGTTCAGCGGTTACCCGCTAAATACTTAAAGTGTAATGTGTTCCATTATTTAGAACAGAAAATGAATAAATAATATATCAGTTATATATATCGGACGTTTTGTACAATTACAAGTCTATTGTCATATGACCGCTAATTTATTCTTTAATATTACTACTTTATAGATATTCCATTGTGCTCATTGCTCTAACAGACCCACGGGAGGTGTGTGTGTGTGTGAGTGTATGTGCGTGTGCGCGAGTAAGTATAGTTAACATAAATTTGTTCGTGAAAGGCAACGAAAGACAGATAAAAACACATTTGACTTATTCGAGTAATCGAGAATCGTGATCAAACGTCTTCTCGTTTAAATAGTGCCGTGCGAAGGGCGTACGTATATATATATATATATATATGGATACCCGCAGCCCTTGGGTGGCCTTACGAAACCGCGGTCGGACGAAAATCGTCCGCCGAGCGGTCACCGCGGCTACATGACGTGCTCAGCAGCACACACGCGGCACGTACCTACGTATACCACGGTAACGTTAAAGCGCCGGCGCGTATAAATTAATACACTCGTGTGCGGCACGACAATAATACCATTACGTATTCGGAATAGTGAAAACAGCTCCGGGGCGCACGGTGCACACCGTTGATATTGTTACACGTGTATCGGTCGATCGCTTGCATCGCGTTCCGCGCACGGTGTATTACGTTTTATTACACGGTTTAACGCGCCGAAATGGCCGGACGACGGGTCGCGGACGTCCTCGAGGAGCGGCGGCGTGCATCAAGAACGACGGGGTGTGTCACGAGTGTGGATCGCGAACACGGCGATCCGGACGATTTTTTCCCCGACACGACGTTACCGTACACATTGTGTACCCGCGGAGAGCGTAGGCGCTTTTATGTACACAACACGGACGTTATGTATGTATGTGTGTGTGTGTGTGTGTGTGTGTGTGTGTGTGTGTGTGTGTGTGTGTGTGTATGATTCGGCGCAGGTAAAACGTGTGACTATAACGAAATAAAAATCGAATTAACGGCGACAACGTCCACTGCCGACGCAGTTCTATTGTGTGCCTACGGTTATCCTCGTGTCGTACAAAATGTTATTCGCTATATTTTCTTAATACGTCTAGTTCCTCCGCTGACGTGCGGGCCGACCACTGAAAAACTAATCGTTTGTCCCGAACGGTTCGAGGTGTTGTTGCTCACCTTTTCTGCTGAGTAAAATTTACTATAGACTTCCCATTCGTTCGGTTTTCGATAAATACAATATACAACATCATCGTTCTACCGTACGAACTAACAAATCTTTTTTTTACGATGTCCCGCCGATTATGTCCGAAGTGTTAACAATTTCATGTTCACAGTGTTCACTTATAAACGACCGTGGCCGTACGTTCTACAGGAGGTCAAACGAGTGACATGCGTGTGACACATGAGTATACCCGCAGCTGTTTACGGTTTTTTTTTTTTCGGAAATACAAATTGTAATAGTCCATGACACCCCACGGGTGCCGCAGTGTGTGAGTCTATCGATTTAACTGTTACTTAAATCGGTATAGAGTTAACTGTTTCCCGGAATACGTAAAATATTGAGTCAAAATTACTTACGTTTTTATATAATATTTAATATTATGTCATAGCTATTATACGTATTCCGATGATTTATTCGTACCGTTTGTTGTTCCTAATACAACTAATCCTATACGTAAGTCGGTCATGGAAAACTGTAATTTATTTCGCCATGCGGATTGTTAAAATATTATAGTACAATCTTGTCGCATCACACGCATTCATATACTCGTATATATATATGTACATATTGCGAGCTCAACATTCGCCGTTTCGCGTTTTTTCGTCCTGTCTCGCTTGAACGGCCTCGGCTGAGCATTCATGTGAATCATAGCATGTATAGGTACGTATATAGTATCGTTAACCATTACCTAACTATTCAGCTTGTCCTGCAGACATGGACGTTCTTACCGGCTGAGCATTTTTCACTTGCCAAATTGCGAAGCTCTTCTGTCCTTACCGCTGCGGCCGTTCCCGTTCTTTATGAATAACGTAATATCGATTCGTCTCGTCTTAAGCGGCCCATACACGATAAAATTAATCGTACAACAGATTGTACAACGGTTGTATGTACTGCGGAGTATTCCAGAGTATTCCAGAGGGATGAATGATTTCGATATAATTCAATGAAATCTTGCCAAAAATCTTTATTAACATCCATTACAATGTTTTTATATGAATAACTTAACAATAAATAAAAACAATGACAACTGACAATTGTGGCTTTAAAGTACAATATTATTAAAGTTAATACAAAAAACAATATTTTGAAATATCAAATAACAACGAATTCAGTTTTCAAATCTTATCAGTTTTAGTTCACACGTGCTTGGTGATAAAAAAAGAACAAATGATGGTTAAATCGATCAAACTTATTATACGCAGGTCCACACATGTTACGATTTGTCGCATTTCAGACTTGTCGTACGATAGATTTTATGCAAGTTCAAACTTCATCTCATCGTACTACACGTTGTAATCGTTTGTGAAATCGTATCAAACAAAGTTGTACAATCTGTTGTACGGTTAATTGTATCGTGTATGTGCCGCTTTATCGTCGTACGTGCGACGATAATTTGACTCTGAAGTCGGAGTGGAAATATACGAATATCCGAGCAGGACAACGGTCGATATTAAAGTGTGCGCGTTTCCGTAAGAACGCGAAACATGCGATTCGATTTACCGAGGATTTCGAGTCTTCGCTGACCGCCTGCAGCTGTATTCGGTATCCTCGAAGCTTACGTCCGTTATTTCCTTGTACCCGAGCTGCACCGCGTACACGCATTTCGTCGACAAATGAAATTTCAAAACGCAAAAGGCATACACAGTCTCGTAAGTGCTTATTATATGTTGACCATACCGCCAACTTTAACGCGGTTTCGCGCGCGGCTCCGTCCGTAACGTAGCGCATACGACCCGTGATGGACATTACGTACGAATCGTATACGCCGCGCTCGAGGCCTGCGGAGTCGACGACGAATGTCAGGGGCCAGGGGGCAAGACTGCGTCCCGGCGACGTGACGTGCGCAGCACATAAAGGAACGTAGAGAAGCGAATAAAAAAAAAAAAAATCCGAATGGGAAAAAAAAAAAAGAAACCGAAAATATTAATTGTACCTACGTTGCCGGTATACATTGCTCGCTCGCGGTACATTAGAGTGCATTTCGTTCGACCGATAAATAACCGCCACCAAATGGCACACACGGCGGCGGCGGAGACGGAGCTTACTATATAGGTTGTTTTATTAATGAAAATAATGTCGGCTATATTGTACCCCGGGATCGCGGTCGTCGCGCGCGTGTAAAACGAGTGTGTGTGTGCGTGTGGCGGGGCCCGGAACGATTCTCACGAGTCGTGGGTTCGTGTTTTCCATTACTTTATTAACTTATATTATAGCCCCGCGCGCTGCGGCCACGCTACGAGTTATAAATATATCCAACATCATAATGCTGCCGGTTGTCGTGTGTGTGTGTGTGTGTGTGTGTGTGTAATATACGATTTATTCTTTATTTATAATGAAGATATCATCGGGGGACGAGGGCGAGGAGCGGAAGAAGAAAGGACCGATCCGCCGGTGCGTACCTGTACATACGCTACACGTCTGCGTACGAGCATATCATATACCTATACCGTGTACGCGATGTGGTACATAACTGCAAGTCATCCGGTGGGCACTGTCGTATTTCAGAGCAAGCGAGCGCGCGCGCGTTCACACACACACACTTGTACTTTACACGAGCACAAACGCAAGCACACGTACACGCACACGCGACCCCGCGACTCTGAGTGCACTTTTCTGCAGTCATCCTGTACTTCGTACGAACGAATGTCGTACTTGATAGCGAGGGGACGATTTCGATTCATCGTTGACCTATAGTGATCATGTTCCGCAATATTTCTAAATCGTCTTCTGAAATGTCATGCTGTTGTTCCGGAGCGGAAAATATGCTCCGGAAAATTTCAACACGTATAAGAATCGGATGGTCAATGGTCTACGGCAGCGATCCTCACTACGCGGCCCTCGGAACGATTTTTTGCGGCTCTCAGACTGATTGTTAAGGATAGATAAACATACATTTTAGAGTTATTGAAACAAATATTTTTTTGAAAAAAAAGTTCTAACATAGATGCCATATTAGAGAGTTGTGAAAGATTTCGCCCTTCGACTTTAACGAATTAATGAATTCAAGTAGGCCTATTCATGAAATTAAGTAAAAGACATTTCCCTACTTTTTTATATGCAAAAAAAGTTAATTTTTTTGATGTAATAAACTTATGTTATAATCATATTGTTTGTAAGTTATTTAACGCCACTTCATAGTGTATTATAATTTAAAACAATAAGAAAAATATATTTTGTAATTAACCTATACCGTCTAGGTTTAGGCCCTGACTAAACTGTACAATTTGTACTTGCGGCCCTTAGGAAAATTTGATATGAACTATTTGGCTGTCTAAGAAATCCTAGTGAGGACCCCTGGTCTACGGGGTAGGTGGTTAATGATTAATATTACATAGTAGCGGCCGACGTTTGGGCGATCCGAGTGCCAGGCATACCCCGAAAAATATCGGTGGGAACTACTCGGCTCTCTAAACACTAAATACTTTTACGTAATAGTATTGATAATGAGTGTGTGAAAAAAAATCACCCTGTATACCGTAATAATACATATATATATATGTATACATGCGGAGGTACGCACACACAAATATTACACTCGAATGCACGTACCTATATGTGTATAGTGTTTGACGGTCAGCGGCGGCGGCGGCGGCGGTATATGTTTTATGTATAATACGTATACATGTATGTAGTGTGATGAACACACACGCGTGTATATCCTCCCACAATACGGTTTGACATATTACCCGGTCGTCCGGGGCCCAGTAATAATCGTGTATTACTTATTAATTTATTAACCATTAACAATTTTTTGTAGTATCATCATTGTCAGAATCACATAACGTAATAGCGTTTCCAGTCTACTGTGAGAATTCTGGACCCGTCGCTGCCGCCGCCGCCGCCGCCGCAGCCACTGTAGTCGAATCATTAACGCACACGCCTATCGCGTTTACACGCGTACACGTATAATATACACGTCGTTATACGCGCGTGTGTGGGTAAGCGTGCGGCAAGTCTCGCGGGCGAACCAGTTCAAAGGAGAATATCGCGGGCCGGTTGCGACTTCACGCGCGACCGTAATGTAACAACGTGAACATCTACATCGGTACGAGTTAAGTGAATAAAGCCCGTCCGAGACGATTCTTCGATGACACGGAATCAATAGGCATCGGGTGGTCGTAGGCCAGCGTTTCTTAAACTGTGTTCCGCGGAAAATTTTTCAAAATTTGCAAGAAAATTACTTTAAAATTTCCAACTGAAGATTAGTAGTGGGGAAAAAGTATGCATCATAGACGTAGTCGTCATTTAGAATCTGTTCGTGGTGAACTTAAAGAAAAAAATGTAGAATTCTTGCTCGAAAGCGTGATGAATTATAAAAATCAACTGTATGGTTCAAACTACAAAAAACGTGAATGAAAAAGCAACCGAGGCTTCTTATTTTGTTAGCTAAATACCTTTAACACAATATTATGATATAATTATAATTTATTTGCAAATAATCCTAAAAGAAGCTAAAAAAAAGTAGTGGTTCCACGTTAAAAGTGGGCATCAAAAAGGGTTCCATGGATAAAAAAGTTCAAGAAACGCTGTTGTAGGCGCATATTAACATTGTACCCGCGTATTCCTCGACGCGTTAATTCTGTTTGTACCTCTTCGCGTTTTTTTCCGCGCCGGTGCCCTACAATACTCGTGCTCACGTGCGGCGAGTGGCGTTGTCACGTACCGAAGTTGTCGTGTACTCGTCTTACTCGCAGTAGACGTTCATTAGAAGCAGTTATCGTACTACGTGAATGTGTAAAAATGTTATTTTCAAAATCCGTGCGCGTCATACGTAACATATTTTTTCCCGTACTGATAGTCGCTGCAGCTATACGGCTACAATGTACTGTTACCAGAAATCGAGAAAAATGAAAAAGGTTAAGTTATACTCGTAAATCAATTCTGGTGGTGCGGTTAGCCGAAAACAAATTACGAGAGGGGGAAGTGTTTAACGAACTCTTGGTATATACTTTTGCCCTTTTCCTCTCCTTCAGTAATTTCCTCGAGCCGACCACATATAGGGCCTATATTATAGGCTGTACAATTATTATTAATGTACAGACGCGCACCGTATTTTACGAGAGACATGAAAAAAAAAACATACATTTTAGACCTATTTTTTTTCAGGCAATCCGATCCGTATAATAATATGTAGTATTATCTACGGAATATTGAATCGTCGTCTCCGCACTAAAAATCTGATCGACGAACCGAAAAAATGGTCGTTATCCAATGGCTAAGGGCGTCAATAACAGTCGCCCAACATTTATGTGTGGCCTACACGTGATTGCAGTGCTGCACCCCGAGCCCATTGGCTCCGCTGTCGGTTTCCCGTAGGACGGGTGCGGAATTGGATTTTCGTCTCAAGAGCCGGTGAGGTCGTATTATATACGAAATGCACGCACACCGCTCGATGCCGTTGTTCGTACGCGAAATAAAAAAATAAAATAAACGGAACTGATCCGCGCGTAAAAGATGGTAAACATAAAATCCAACAACTGCAGTTGTATATATGTATATTTACGAAAGATTAGTATCATAACAAACAGCAGTTGAACGGGAACCTTTGCAGTGCGCGCGTGTTTACACCATTATATGTTATTGTATATGTTTATAGTGCCGTGGAGATTGCATTAAGTGCATCCGTATACAGCCACTTTTTACGTTTGTTATTATTATTTATTTGTTGTCTCGCGAACCTCTTATCGGCGTGTACTCTATATTTTCGTTTTTCATTCATTGCTCTCCATCTCGCATTTCGTCGAACTGACCCCTTAAAACCGTTTTAAATGAATGCCCATTGTTGCGAGCGGGACGAAAATCCGTTTGTACAACGTACAGGCTTATATAGTGTTCAAGTGTTTTTGCACCGTTAACCGAACAATCACCGAGCGCGGCAGACGTAACGTTGTCAGTCGTACACAAGAATGGGAACGAATAGATAGAACAAGGGATGTAAGAAACAACGAGCGAAAAAAGTGCTCTCGAGACCGCGCTCTGACAATAATTTGTCCTTTTCCAAAATGCATTCGAAACGATTAAGCTAACCGAGATCTGCAGTTCTGGCGCGTACGAATGAAGTCGCGTGTAAGCACTCGCTGTTCATATTGGATTTATTGAATTCCGATATTGTAGAGATCCAATTATAAACGACACTCACGGGCACAGCCGTATAGGGAACGTCTTATTCGTTTGTGCATCACGCGAGCGCAGAGGACTGCAGGCAGACACCGATTGCGTAAAGTCGGTCGACCGCGATCGAGATTACCAGATCGAGCGTTGACGTATTTTGTCATCGCTGCGCTGAAACGATCGAAAGTCGCTATTAGAAAAAAATATAACCTACACGGAATCGGATAGTTGTCTGCCGAAATTGTGTTTTAATCTTTTTTCGGTCGACATACGTATCATACAGACGGTGCAAGATACTAACATTACCGTCGTGCAATAACGGTGATGACCCTACGGAATGAGGCATGAACGTCGAGGATAAAAATAAAACGCACGTATACGTCTATGGGTCGCAAATTCACGAACGCGTTTCAAACTGTACTGGAACTCATCGTGACGTATTGTAGGTACGACGGTGTATACCTACCGCGTGTACATCGCAGTATGCAAAACGTTTACAGCGCACGTACACAACATTCATTGCGGACTGCAACCGACGGAATGAGCGTGCACTTATACGCATGTAATATACCTACAAAATATAATAACACAACCTATATGTATATATAAACAACTCGCGTGATGGTCGTAAAATATGATATGTATATACTAATTTATAATATTATTTATTGTTTAAGACGACGTATCACTATCAATGGCGCGCGTATAATAATATATGCACGTCATACGGCTCCGCGTTGCGCGATTTACTATAATCATAATAATAATACGACGTACTTATATATACCTCTACATACACGGTGTAAAGTAATATTATTCCCGCGACCGTACAAAGACTCGTTCGAGTTTAGAACATAGGGTACATGATATTTCAAAGATTTTCTCTCCGCCCGTGCGTTGCATGCGTATAGCGCCAGGGCATGACTCTGCAAGTGCGTATTTAAAACACACCGCAGTCCCGAATCTTCTCCACTTGTTATAGCTATTCGATTTTCACGTAAAAATGAGTTACAAAACGATTGTACGTCAGCGAGAATATGAAATACATAACTTAACAATTTTATGTGTGATTGACGGGTTCATTTTAGCGGTAAAATGTCATGATTCACCGATTTAATATGTACTTCACATCAGAGGTCTCCAACTCACTTCCAACCATATTGGTTTAAAATGTATTAACCTCCCATGGTAACGTGGTCGGGGATCCGTAGCTCTGGAGCATAAATGGTATGTAGGATCTTAATACAAATAAATGCGTATTAGTACAGATAATTATCAATACATAAAGGTTTATTAAGACTTACTGACATACTTAACAATCATAGGGCTAGTAGTTATACGGAGTCCAAGCTAGCGTGATGGTAATCGCGGAGAACTGGCGTCCTCTTACATACCGATTATCGACCATAGGCCTTACAATATAAGCTGTGGATGGGGGGGGAACTTAATGCATAGTCAGCTCATATTATGTTTCTACAATAGTAATAATAAAAGTAATATATATAATATAATAGTAACGTTCGTTATACTATGTAAAAAAAAATCCATGAACAATGACGCACAATAATGTTAATATACACGTTCACTGCGTTATGACGACTACAGTAATTGAGTCATTCGATTTGTTCATTCGCGCGGATGACACGTATCTTGTTGTAATTCTTATAAGTGGCTAAAATTCGGCTGAAGTTAGGTTACCATTTTCGTCAGCATCATTGGAAATGTAGAATGAAACTGAATCGCATTTAAAAATAATGATAATTAGTTAAATATAGATATAACCTACTTGATAGGATTTTAAATATTAATAAACAAACTTCTCATCATACTTCTGGCCTCTTATGATCCACTTCAATTCAGATCTATTCTCTATTCTCTAACTTTCTATACGTGATACAAAACGTATTTTGAAGATAAAATGGTCTAGACTTCTATAGACCTTTTATGATAAATACTTGAACTAAATAACGTAAAACGTTACTTCACTTTTGTATATATCTGTAAAGTAGTATCAGTGGATATAATTTTCTCTTTTCTTGTACCTAAACTTTATGTCTAAAACTCATATAATTATCAAATTTGCTTATTGTATTGTTAATTAATATAGATTGCAATTGTAAATTACTTTTTTTTTTTTTTCCTTTAATATGAATGTACAATCTGTACCTAGGAGGCACAATAAGTACATGTGATAAGAGACATTTACATATATACATCATATTAAAGCTAACTAACAAAAACATATATATTTACATGAATAACTGGATTAGAGAAGCCATCCATCAATGACACTCGCAGTAAATTACTTTTATAAAAAATAAAGAAAACAAGGGATTTAAAATTTAATTACATTAAATTAGAACGATTGAGCGCCAACCATATAACTTCAAATGGCTCATTACTATTTCTGAACCCGTGTGGGGGGGGGGGCTGAACGAAGCGAAAAGTTTGATACGTGACATGACATACTGAAACATGACCCTTTATACACTGGGTGTATTAAGTGAAGTTGACGATTTATCAGTTCATTTTAACGTGGTCTGTACAGGGCCATATTTATGCAAGGACAAATGGGACATTTGCATTGGGCCCACTCGAAAGAGGGACCCACTGACTTCAGCCTTATAAAATTAATTATATACCATTTTTATCATATTTTTGGAAAACACAATTTTACTTGGATATTTTTTTGGGTATAAAGTATAATGGGGATTTCGCGAAAACGATGGCTTTAATCAACATTGACGATAACTTAAATTCATTAAAGATATGAAAATATCACATGCATTTCCAAACTTGGAAACGTGTCTACAAATTTTTCTTACAATGCCTGTTACAAATTGTTCCAGTAAACGATCATTTTCTTCAATAAAAATAATTAAAAATAGATTACGATCTACATTGAGTCAAGAAAATATAAACGCTCTGGGAATATTATCTATTGAACGTTATATCACAGCAAACCTAAATTTTGATGATGTTATTGACCACTTTTCTAAGCAAAAAGCAAGGAAATGTTTGTGAAAACTGAAATAAAATTAGATTTATAACATTAAACGTAAAAACATTTAATTTGATACCTATATAATATTTATTACCTATATAATATACCTAATATTTATTCTATGATCCAACTACTCATATACTCGTACTAATTATATACAACATTAATTTAAAAATATATTATGCGTACATTTTTATTTTAGCATTGAAGAAAATAGAGATGGACAATTTGGGGCCCAAAATTGTAAAATGTACTGGGCCCACAAAATGGTAAATCAGGCCCTGGGTCTGTACAATAAACACGCAAAAAAAAAAAAGTATACAATAAGGTTGGGTGCACCAGTTGAAAATCGCTACAAGTCGAAAACGGTTTGCGAAATTATACGTGCATAAGGGAAAAATAAAAACTCGTTTAAATCTGATTTATACATCTATCCATTATATGCTAGCGTATAAATATATAAGCATACACACACGCACACACACGTGAGTATAATATTATGACGATGTACGTACGCTTATACGTATATAACTATATTAATATGTAGGTGCCGTGACCGCTGTCATAACATAACGTTCGGGTCATCTCTCGGGTTGCCCTCGTGAGCTGTCCATACGATACGAAAAGGTGATTGGAGGGGAGGAAGACGTGGAGGATAAGACGTGTAATAAATAAATACAAACGAACAATGATTGATAAGTGTTTACACGATGAAGGAAAAAAAAATACAAAACAAAACAATACAATACAAGACCATTTTCCGTGTCTATACGCACAATTATTTATATACATTTATTATACAAAAAAAAAAAAAACTTGATCGTATATCTCTATAAATGGGTTATATGTATATATAAATATATTTATATCCACGTGATAGGTGGCATACTGTTTCGAGCTATTTGTTTTATTATAAGAGACGTAGGGTACGAGTGAGTGAGTGAGAGAAAAACGGGTAAAAAAAAACCAACACGCCACGGCCGTACAGTAATAATAACAAAATATATTATATAAGCGTCGTGTTCAATAGGATATACGTGACGAGAATGTGTATTCATGTACATCTAAATGTACTGCGGGTACAGGAGGAAACTGTGAAGAAAACCGTAATGTACGAAGACGCATGCTATAAAATACTAAACTGTAAACTGTAAAATACACGAATGTAATGTATATTATTATTTATTACGATTCTTCGCGTTAGAGGGAAAACAATACTGTAGGTCCCCGTTTCGTGCAATGCTGTACGATCGCTCGGCACCGATAAAATAGTAAACAAACAATCGTACTTCTCGTTCGATAACGGCCACGATAATGGTATTATTACATGTACTGTACACTCCGTATGACGTTATACGAGCAGCGAAACCCCGAATCTCATATTGTCCGAGTTATCGCAGTTATTCGACAGCGCAATAATGTTATATGTTTGTTATTTATAATAAATTATTAGTCCTCGTTCCGTTGCTGTACCACCGCAGAGATCACGACAATGATAATTTTAACGAGTTTGTAGAAATCGGCGCCACGTGTGTGTGTGTGTGGATGTGTGTGTGTGTGTGTGTGTGTGTGTGTGTGTGTTTTGTGTGTGAGTGTACGTGTGTGTACATATTATACGCCGGCGACCGTGAGCACCGGACGAGGAAACTTCCAGACGATCAGCAACGATTGGACGGTGGAGGGTGAGTGTAAGAAACGAGTGACTGCAGCGCAAAAGTGCATCAGTCGACTCATTCACCCGGTGCATACACACAGATCACCACACTCCATACCTAACCCGAAGGACTAGTAGATTTGAGCTCTTCGAGTCTATACGATGACTATTCGATAGTTAGACCATGATTATGGTCAGGGCAATAGTTTTGGTTGCGAGGGGGTGGGGGGACGTTATGTGATTTTTAAATTTGTTTTTTGTCTTAGAAATATTAGTTTGGTCGTCGGTTTTATGAAACAAATACTAGTAAGGATAATCTTATAATGGAGGGGTCAGAAACTTTTTTTACTTCGCGGGACGTAATTTTTTATAGTTTTCATTGAGGGCCGCACTAAATATTAATTTAAAGTTATGAAAAATACAATTTTAACATATAATATTAATAAATTTATTTATAATGAAGTTGCAACGAACTGCACTAAACACGAATACTTTAAATATCGACCAACAGAAACACCTTTGTCGTATGTCTTCAAATATTAGATCAGAACTTTGACATCGATTATTGAGATAACCTCGAAGCTTAAATTGTAAAAACATAATAGCTATAAATCGAAAAAACAATACGAATAAATGCTTCATACTTATAAATTGAGATGTAATATAAAAAATTTGAAACACTACTAGGGCCACAAAAAAATAGTTCATGGGTCACATGCGAGCCGCGGTGCAACAACAATATATTATAAGCGTGTGTTGTCATGATAGCATAACAATAAGTTATATTGTAATACTTTATTTTTTTTTCCATTATTTTCGCTTAAAAAACATCTTGTCTTTAATTGTTTACTGGACGGCGCGAAAAGAAAAGGGTAGAAGGATATGCGTTCGGCCGGATATTCTCTGTCTCTTTTTCGTTCACCACGGACAATTGTGTAGGTACACATATGTACCGATAATATAACATACATATACATATATTTATAAATAATATGTTGTAATATTATAATATTTATAAATATACACCAAGTCTCTGGACGAGGAATACCCGCTGCGCCACCCGTCCGCCACCGGTCGATATATTTATATTTTATATTCGTATGTGCGCGCATGAAGAATCCAGCGGCGGCAAGGCCCACACACAAGTTAACAACTAATTATCGATCGTATATACAGTTTATATACACTCCGATGCTTTAGTGTGTGCGTGTGTACGTGAATGTGTGTGTGTGTGTGCGTGTGTGTCTGTGTGTGCGACTATGTTAAGCTTTAAACGAATATATATATATGTGTGTGTATAAGTCTTCATTATTTACCGCGTACGTTATACGCGCGTACTTACTTATAATAATATCGTCTCTCGCACTATACACGTACCTTTTTTTTTTTTTCTCATTTCGGTTTTTTTTTATTTTATTATTCCAAACATTAATTTTATTCTTTCCGTGTATATATTATCTCGCACGCGCGTGTCCCGGTCGCCTGTCCGTGCGTATACCTCGCGGGGTACCCCGACCGGCGTCATCGTGTAAGCGGTTTTTTTTTTTATTTATTTATTTTTTTATTAATTTACCGTCTTTAATATTATTATTATTACTATCATCATCGTCGTCGTCAATTCTCGCGTATACTTCAAGTGCATTTGTATACATAAAACATAATATATAGATTTCACTACCTCAACGGTGACGTCCGACTAATGGAGTATGTTACACAATATTATATACTTATTTTGGTGTACACGTGCGTACACGCGAACGTAAAACCGCGCGGGGACGGTATAATAATAATAATATAGTCGATTTGTTTCCGTCCCAGTATAGTGCGTCGGAAAAAAAACTAAAACGCACACAAACAGTACACCCATCGCCGAGTAGACCTTGCGAACGGCGAAAGGAAAAATGTACTCGCGGCACGTTTCGTAAAAACCCGCTGCGCGGAATAAAGCGAAAACGGTGTAGAGATCAATTTTTAAATTGATTATAGAGGTGTTACCAATGGGCTTCTCCCTCAACACGTTGTTCATGACAATTTAATCGTATTATTTTACCATAATATTCGCTCATCGTAATATTATTTTGTTGTACGGATAGTAAACTTTTCTTAAAATAAAAGAAAAAATGTGGCGCGTTTCGCGCTGTGATCTCCACGAACATTGGTCGCAATACTGCGCGGCAGCGGGTCGAGAAGTGCACTTTTTCCCCGTCACTAGTGCGTTTCAACCACCATCGTGGGCGTATAGTGCGCACTAACGGATCGTTTGAGAACACTGCGCACAACTGTCGGAAACTGGCACACCGCGGTCCGTATGATAATTATTGATATTACGTTCAAAAGCATACTGCACGTAGCTGCAGAACCGACTAATGCATTATCTAACTTTAACTCGTTTATCCCATTTTTCGTATAATTTCTTCGACGGTAAGTGCAGAAAAAAAAATTAAACGTTTACTCGATTTGACGTGTTACTAGTGTTGCAATTTTAACGTTCTCATAACGACTGGTAAATATATATCATTACAATAAAATACGTTCATTTTTCATCTGCATCCTCTGTAGCGTGCCGGGGTTGAAACCAGCAGTAACAATATTAAGGTGTTAGTTATTTTCAAATGAATACGTTACACTTGTATATTGTTACGCTTTATCAACACGGAAAAACAACTGATAATAGTAAAACGTTGATGATGTCAACTGGCACAGCTTCTTAACCGAATGGCTGGATACGTCTGATTTTTGTGCGAGTCCGGAGCTGTTATTTCCCGTGTCCGTGTTGCTAACTTGGTGTATCCGTCGGTTATTGTTTTGACTTTTTTGCATCTGACCCGATGCAGTCCTTGATTAAAGGGCACTTGTGACCGGCGCGTGTAGCTTAGTATTATGCGTATTTGGTTTTCCATGGTACATACATTATACATTGCAAATGTGTTTCTCGTTCATTGTCTTTTCTTAATTCTATATTTAGATTGTATGTAATATCGTAGTACATTACACTACACCTCGTTCGCTTATCGGTTAATCTTCAGGACTCCGATGGAAATCGTTACGTGTTGCCGACCGCGTGTCACATGCTCCGAAACGCGCGTGTTCTGAGCGTTATTTTTCAACACTCGTGTTACCAATCGGACGGACTACGGAGAAATCGTCCCTTTTAACGATGCCGCGCGTCAAGCCCGCGGTAGACGCGGTAGACCACGATGACGGCCAAGCGCGATTAAGTTAACTCGTCGTTGCACCTCGTAAAGCCATACATAACGTACGGTACTGATGGTAGAGCTTTAGTGGCGCATTATTTAGTGTGTGTGTTTTTCGAAAGAATAATATTTCCATAGCGATTTTATATGGTTTTAAGTTTTATACGGTTTAAGCATAAGGACGAGCGCACGTGAGCGGGTTCGACGTGTGTGCACCCGCGTTCGTCGTGCAAATTATGCAAATCGAATCATATTACACCGTGATTTCGGTACGTTTCCGACGAATAACTCGCGTTCGCTTTTAAGCAAACCTACATATTGCTATAGCTTACGCCGTTATTAATAATGTATCGCTTATAGCTTCTTTAAACGTTGTAGACTTTATTTATTTATCGTAAATTATTATTCATCGAACGGTTTGTTTACCGAATGAGAACAGTGATTATAATAATTATCGATCAATAATGTACAAACAATATGCCGACGATATAGCTAGTATATAATCGAGACGCGTAATCACATTATAAGCTCATTATACAAAGTAGAATAAATATTTATACTCAATTACGGAGATGAGTTATGAGAGTCTTATCATTTTACGTTAATCAGTTCCAATTTAGCCATTTAGTGCTAATCCTCCGTGTACGAAGATTTAATCTTTTTTTTAAACGAAAATCTAATCGAACAAAATAATCGCACAAGAACACAAATTTATTCGACGCTGTTTATTCACTTTCAATTGCCAACGATAATGCGTGTTGAGTTTTATACAGTCTATGATATTATAACTATTATAATTTATAAATGCGTATACTTGAACCGTTTTATTATATAACGCGACGAACCATCGATTATCTAATCCAATATTTTTTATGACATTTCCAGGCACGTATACTAAAAAAAAAAAAAATTAAAATCGTGTAGCTTTATCGATATAGGTACGCATATTACTTAGGTATAGTATGCTCGATTCTACGTCGTATAATAAGGTATATTTGTAGCATTGATATGTACAAAGTAAACATATACGAGTATACTATATAATATATATGATCATTTATTATTTCGTTTCGACTTACTCGCATGCGCATAAACTTGTGTGACAACAATACTCATTTCAAGTCAAAATATTGATAGTGATAACAATATATATCGATTTTTTCCACGCAAAAAATGTCTTCTAGAATCCGAGTTAATTTTTTTTTGAAGGTGTGTCAGTCGCCGTGTCCTTTTTGTTCTCACTTTATCCACTACACAATACTACTATCATTAAAAATAACATTTAATCTTCTTTAGGATTATAGGGTGATTGAAATGTCTAATTTCATCTACATGATGTGCATACCTATATGAGTCCCTGTAGATTGGGAATCGCAAGCGGCCGTTAAGGATAGCCTATAAAGATCTTTATCGTAATAATATTATATACCAATTAACACTTTACCTCGAAATACGATCTTTAAGAAATAAATACCTAATCCTGCTATGGTTTACTTTTTCCTAATTTACTGACTAGTGAAAAGGTAACCAAGTTCAATCGTAAGGACGAGGGGAGGTGGTTGAGAAACGACTAAAAAGGATCGATTAAGCCAACGTTACTCGTTGTACGATGGTCTTGTAATTTTTTAGAAAAATTGCTCTTTCCTATGAAAATATGGCCTACGCTCGCTATAGGTGCACGTTACGCCGCCGCGGTCGGCCGTGTTAAGATAATCATTTGGCTACGACTGTACGAATATTCTATTATTTATGTTCGATTACTGGCGCTTGTGCCGCGAAAAGGGAAATAGTATGTTTGGTGACGTTCCGTAGACTCGCGACGACGACGACGACGGCGGTGGCGGTGCCCACGCTCGAAATAGATCGTGCGCTTTCTCGTTGACTCCGTACATTAGGATGAACGCGGAAAGGGAGACACTAATGTACTATGCAGCGTGCACGTCTTACGGGATGTATAACAGCTAAAAACGAGACTATACTTGCATAGCGTGCTATACCACTTATGCGCGTGTATACGAGGTGGAAATAGTTTATTCCGAGAGAAAATAACGATCGACTTTGCGGAAAAAATGTTGATCTATTTTCTCGCGCGGAAAAAACCAGAAATCTCTTTGAAACAATTCGTATATCGTTTATGGCGCGGAGCCCGAACGGCTGACCGAATGACCGATGACAGGTCGAATTGGAGTTAAGGTATACGTGACGTTTAAAGGTGACGTTTTCAATGTTATTACGCGTACCTATGCAGCTCATGTAACTCTGTATAGTTTTTCAATCGACAGTTTACCACCACGAAATAAACTCCGCTGGATTCATATGTGTATATTTTTTTTTTACTACATTATTGCTAATATCGCATTTAAGTGAACAATTAAAATGTTCATTATATTTGATTAAAATCAATATTTGTATATACGTTAATACACATTTATATAATATTACTTACATGACGATTAATCAAGATAAAAAATGCAAATTAAGACAACGTACGATAACGTCTTATGATTTACACACTAATTAGTAGTCACACACGATAACAATAAGCGTATGATTATAAAATAATTATAAAGTAAATCCTTCAATTACGTTCATGGATAAATTCTAGTTTTCGCTAGGTTCTAACGGTCTAAAGGCTGGCGCTCACCTTGCTGTTAGATTTGCCCATCCCTGCAGGGTTAAACGAGGGCGCGACAAATAGTGGCCATAAAATCTAAATGAATGACGGGCTCGTTCGGCAGGCGGCGTCGTTTTTTGGTTTTAAATAATAACGCACGTATACAGTATTCTATGCCTACCTATAACAGTTGTATAATGCACTCGTCTGGGGAATATTTAAGGACCGCGCGCTCGCGTTCGATGTTAATTGTTAGCACATGTCCAGGCACGAATCATTTCGTACGCCGTCGACATACAGTCACTTACCCACACACACACACACACACACACACACACGCACAAACATACGCACGTACACACCCGCGCGGACGCGAGCGCTTGTAAAAATTGTCACATGTGGCTACGCATCAATTAGCTGGGGTCCGCGCGATCTTTATTTTCGGGCGTTTTATTCACGCGTAAGAGCGTTTCCGCGTCCGTCCCCGTGTGGCGCCCCGAACGCAGCCCGCCGCCGCCGCCGCCGCCGCCGCCTAAGTACACGGCGGTTCCGACGTTAATATTATTCGCCTTTTAAGATGTCAACGCGCACGGTTGTTTGGTATATCTTATTACCCACCCGTGCCACTGTACACGTACAATGTAGTACATAATATATCGTTCACGACGACGACACGCGCACGCTTCCCTGTAGACAATAATAATTATAATATCGTGCTGCGCTCACTACGCAACATGTTATATGTGTTTATAAGTAGAAATACGTTTTACGCGACTTCGGTCTCATATTATACTACACACACCGCATGCAGCCGCACGCGCCCGCGTTTCCCATATATTACGCGCCGTATGCGTACCGCCGTCGTCAACCCCCGGCTGTGCGCGTTATTATTAGCGTCCGCATTTTAATAAGTCGTAAAATCCATTAAATGTTTCTCAAACTCGTAGTCGTGCGTTTCGGCCAGCGATACCTACCCCTCGTTTTTTTTACACTTATATGAACGTAGAAAAAAAAAAAAAAAAACACGTATCACATGGTTTGCCCATACTTTTACTTCGACATACTGCGGCCAGATTCTAATCCTCGAAACCATCCCTTCGGTACGCCCGTGTTCATGTTAATTCGTTTTCAATTGAAATAACTTCTTGAAAATAAGAGCAACACGCAAAATAGGAACAAAACGAGTTTAAAAAAAAATCAAGAGCTCGCGTGTACAACACACCCATTCGTGGAAAATATTAAACTCCAGTAATAATGCTCGCACGACGTCCGTTTGGAGTTAAGTGATATACATTATACGATTATCGTCGTGTATAGGTATACGGGACGAGATTATTAATAGATCAATAAGTACCTATACCTGTTGTACCGTGGTATAGATCTACATACCAGCGCAATACAAAGTGTTGAATATTATGCAAATTGTTGTGTAATTAACGAACTCTTTACGACACGTTCCGTGTGCGGATAATATTCGTTATCGAGAAATATTAAAACAAACGATTAATATTTTCGGTTTCATTTTCATACATTTATTTTCATTGCGAAATGTTGAAATCTATTGAATTACACGTACAATTTTTCAATTCACGACTTTTTGAATATTTAAATTTAGTATGTTAGTACTAAGATAAAAATGTTGAACATTGTTCATTATCATAGGACGTCCACATTATAATGTCTGAGATTTCTATCCAACGAATTGAAACGTTTAAATTCTATGTATAATTCATCGCATGTCAGCGTACTTATCGGTGTTTTATACATGCAAAAATGATTAAAACTAGTTTATTATTGATTCGCGTTTCTATATAATAGTTACACTAAATCGATTACTCGAAATTCGGTTAAAGTCTGGAAATAAATGTTGTATTCACCATAAAATCACATATAATTCAGTTATATTGACATTTTAATGGCCCATGTTATCATGATGGTAAGAGGGCTGAAGTTTTCACTATGATCTTCATTTAGGATTTTATAATATAGTATTTCAAGTACAAAATCTCATTTGGACATGATGTTCGTTAAGAATTCGAGAGAAGATATTCGAGTCAAGAAACTGTAATTTTTAATATTCATAAATTTAATTTATATATAGTTTTACGGTATTTTTTTTTATTAAAATCTTATAAGTAATGCTTAACATTTTACGTGCGTGGGAAGTCTGAATCGAATTTTTATCTGTTAGAAAATATTAAGCGTATAAGTTTTCTGAGAATGCGTATACCTACATTATCGTTATTATGATCATCATCATTATTGTACAACGTGCACGCCGTGAAAACGTTAAAGAGTTAAGTAGTCGTGTGTACGATTTTATTAGAATAATTTTTCGCAACGTTCGTACGAAAATAACGCGAACGGGGTCGAGAGCAGCGAAGACGTTTTACACGCGAGATTAGCGTAAATCGATAAAACATTATGTTTGCTGATTGGACGCAAAACGGCTAGTTTATTCTATTATCTCGTGTACACAATATGATAATACTATAATGATATTCCATTGTTCCGTGACGGGATCACGCTACGAATCTAAAATATACGATTTCGTAGCTGTAAATAGTGCGACAACAATATTACGCGTTGAACGCCTATCGTGATGTACAGCTGCGTACGCCGGGGTAACTCGCCGGGGTAAAGCGAGCGCAGGTATGCCAGGGGCGTAGCCAGTAGGTAGGCCTGATAGGCCCGGGCCTACCCAGATTTTCTCTAAAAAGAAAAAAAAGTATTTCAACGATGAGAAGAATAAAACATACCTCGGGTCGACTAAAAAAATTCCTAGGCTAAACGATTTGACGTTAATTTCCATAGAAAGGGAAATAAGTGAGCAATTTATTGATAATCCATCGGCTATTGTTGATGAGTTTGCTATCATAAAGGAAAGAAGATAGAATTTTGACTTTGAAAATATGTTATAAATGGACAATACGTATATGTTGTAAGTTACGAGTATAGTAATTAAAAATTATAAAAAAGTTATCTTGTAAAACATGTATTGTATTCACATATATAAAAATTGCAAACTTTGCTAAGTTATTAATAATTAATAAAAATAATCATTGATAAGTTTGAAATTATAGGAGGCCAATACCAAAATAATTGGGATTAGTCTTCACTTCCGTCTAACAGTGGAAGCTTTATGTGGGCCCAGGGCTGTACTTAGGGGGGGGGCGAGCAGAACTCAGGCCCTGGGCCTCGCGCTTTTTGCTTAAATTTGGGGCCTCGCGTTTGAAAAAAGTAGTAAAATTGGTTTTATTTTCGTCGTGGTGTCTGAGGTACCTACCAAATTGTTTGTGTGATAAGAATTATTAATGTCATAATAATATGTTTATAGATAGATGGTTTAATATCTAAAAGGTGTTTAAAGTATTTTCGCCCTGGGCCTCGCCCTGGGCCTCGCCCTGGGCCTCGCACTGGGCCTACGCCCCTGAGGTATGCGCGATATTCATAGGCGCAATTAGGGGGGTGCTCAGTACCCCTAGTTAGCAACCCAATATTGTTTACGTATTGATAGATATGGTTCTCTGAATAGAGAATAAATACTAAATAGATGTTCCTAAAATCCTATCCGTTGTTTTAGAATTCAAATTTCAGTTTTTCGATTTGTCAATTTTATATATTGAAAAATATTCAACTATTAAAATTGATAAAAATTAAGTTATTTTTGTTTTAGCACATTTGTATTAAATAGTTTTAAAAATATTATAGTTTATTTTATACCGTCGATTAAAAAATGTATAAACTTCCCATGTAAATAAAAGATATGTATCCACATGAATTCGTTCTCTGGATAATAATAGCTGCCGTGTCCTTAAAGCCAAAACAATTATCATAATTAGCGCTGGTAGAGTACACGTTCTTATCATTATAATCTAGCTGAATTACCTAGCTCCATCCGTGCACAGTTATGAACGTGAAATCGTACCAATAGTGATGGATTACACATAAAATTTAGTGATTACTACCGATGAAAATTATTTGATATATTGCGATTTTAATTTTTTCGTATCCACAATTAAACCTATAGGTATTAAACTGGTATTTTTCGCGGACGCTTAACGCCCCTAGATTTTTCTTCGAAATTCCGCCCCTTGCGATATTACGATCGAGAATTTCCACGTAAAATATTCGAGTGCGGCATAACTATTGCGTTGAACATTATTACAAATGTATAGTGCATAATAAACGCGCAGCGTGTGCGCCCGGTTGAAATTCGCCAGCGTCTCGTACGTTAAATCACACGGGCTTATAATAATGCGTAAACATTTTATTGAAATACTGTAGTCTGTACCCGTACGCGACCCCTCGCCTCCTCTCACTCGCGTGCGCAAGGTAAATTCCGAAACGGGACGACCGCACCGAAGCGACAATATATAATACCGAAATTTACGATTCACGAAGGAAAGACGCAGTTTAGCTCTTTATACGTTTTACACGAAATTTGTTTCGTAGCCGTTCGGACGGGCGCGGGCGCGTACTCGCACACATTATATTATGATCGTTCCGGAACCTATATCGTGCTATTCACACATATTATCGCGCACCTATAATATACATAATAACACGTACACGCATTTCAGTCGAACGTTTAATGGTATTATATCACGTGCACCTGTGTACGCACTGTACGTACATGTATATATACTCGTAGCAGCAGCGAACCGTCTTACGATTCGGTGGTGGCGGGAGCGGGAGAGAAGTAAATAAAAATATTATTTACGCGCACATTTACCACCTGGATTAAATACCACTTATTCAAACGCGTCTTACGGTCTCGGGCGACGCGGGAAACTTAAGTTATTCGTTGATCCACGCAACGCCGCCGTCGACTTGCACGCGACACTTGTATTAGTATTACTATAATATATATATATACGCCGCGAAGGAAATAATGAGACTGATAATAATAAAAAAATCGGTGAGTTCCGATCGTCGCGTCGTCGGGCCTGCCCGGTCGCCGCGGTATACCTAGCCGCACGAGTCATCGGGATCCGTCGCACGGACGGACGGCGACGATTCCAGTTTGTATACAGTCTGATTATGTTCGTAACATTAATCCGATAATGTTAATTACACGGAATTTTCTGGAAAATACTCGATGTTTAAATCATTGGAATAAAGTCTATTAATTACACTTCGATGAATACGGCTCGGGCACTAAATGCCGAACAGGTTTTCGGACGAGCGCGCGGCGGCGAGTCTCATTTACGGGGCTTGTGTACAGTGGAGATATAACACATTTCGTGTTAAAAAACGATTGCGTTTTTCTCTTAAACGACAGATTTATTTTTAATCCGCTTTTTTCATCTGTTAATAATCATACCGCCACCGTACCTGTACTGCTACACAATATATATAATAACATAATATAATGGTATGACATAATAATATTCATTTCTCTCTCGCTCTCCACGTCTACAGGTATTCACTGCAGTCGCATGACTTATCGACGACATTTTTTCTTCCCCTTTTTTCTTCGGAATTGTAGAATTTTTTTCATTTTACCGCCGCTTTGTACTAATCACCGTACATCACCGTGGCCGGGGCACACTTATGTACTTGTTATAGGTTTACACGTCGTTCGTTATATGAGCGAACGGTTTAATTGATTCGGTATAATAGCGCATGCACAGTAGAACCGTCGACGCGTATACGCGTATAATATGCGTTATTTATTGTACTTCTACTACATACTGTACACCACGTACACGGTGTACATGCGCTATCGTATTATTCAAAATATATATTGATAAATAATAATAAATAATAATAAGATGTACCCACACAATGGGCACTTTTGAATTCGTCGTGCGTGTACACACGTTATAAAAATATGTTGTACATCGGCCCCATTCAGTTATCATCGTAAGCGAAAAAGAGTACTATTATTGTTATTATATACTCGAGAGAGAGAGAGAGAGAGAGCGGAATTTTCTTTGTGCGCCTGTCCTTTAACGGGTTCTTTATTTCCAAACAAACGCGAACCGTGATGCGTGCACGTTGTACATTTGTACGCGCGTATGTGTAAATATACACGTGTACACAATACAGTGTATCCGCTGTACGTATTATTTGGGTACGTGTAAACACGATTTGCAGCAAAGGATATTATTGAATGTCCACAATGCGATTATGTCCTTTTAGAGGACACATTTTGAGGGCCGGAAAAAAAAATAAGAAATCATCAAGTAAAACTATTGGAGCGTGGTCAGGGTCAAGAAGGGTATAACATTATAATATAGAGTACCTACGGGACGCGCTGCAGTGACGTTTTAAACAAACACACAGGCGCGAGAGCTCACGCCCTGCATACTCACGTACCCGCAGTGAACATTGCACGTTTATATTATTGTATATCTATTATTTACGATGCCTAGTGGACAACATAATAATAACAAAAATAATAACAATAATAATAATAATAATAATAATAAAGACGTTTTAATTTTTCTCGCGTTGTCCAGAGCCATCGTGTACGCGGGGTCGGTTTCTCACAATGGGAATTCGTCCGTCCGTCGAGGGCGTTGCCGATAAGAGCTATTCTCACGAGAGAGAAAAAATCGTCCACTAGTCATTGTGAAATTTTTATGCGCACACAGGTATATAACGCACGGACGGCGACCGCGTTATGACGGACAATAATAACCGTGCGGTTGACCGATCATGTTTATGAAATACCTGGTCGATGGTATGCGACGCGTGATATACCTGTGTACGCGTTTTAATTGTACCCATACAATACAATATAGTACACATAGCTACAAATCAATAATAAGCCCGGCGATGTGTTTCCATTCGTGCGTACGGAGTGTCCCACCGGCATTCACACGGACCGATATCTCCCGTGTCAATACACATAATAAAATGCTGTTTCTTTTATTAGCATCCCCGGGCAAAGGCAATGTTGTACACCAACATGGTTTTTAAATAAATATAACAGATTATAAGTTGGTACTCGTAATTCGTATTCTACTATCGGACAAGGTTTGAGTAACCTCTACCCGCATTTCCTGTTAAATAATCTTAAATCGCTAAAATCGACGTCCGGTGATATCGTTCAGTATCGTTTTAGATCATAAAAGCATTTTTTTTAGAGCATTTTTCGGGGGTTCTTAGGACATTTTTCGGGGTTTTTTAGGGCATTAAAATCCCAGCCCTAATAATGAGTAACGAACACATATCATGAATCCGCCGGTGCAGGCCATCATATAGCCTTTAGAAAAAATAAATCATTAGATGAATTCTCGCTAAAATTGCAGAATATAACTCTGATCCAAAATACATTATTTCCCGTCGCGCTATGTGTGTACAATAGTCTATACGACACACTGTGTACTATATTATAATAGTACGTTCTCACGCAGTGGCGTCATTTGGACCGTGCCAGGCGCATACATCAATTTGCGCACTTAACATTCAATATTATGGTAATCCGGGCCTGCGCTCCTTGAATCGGTTGCCCCGTACATCATTGTACATTGTTCTATGAATATACTATGAATACATAAAGCATACTTTATAAATAATAATAATAATGTACCATCTATTATGCGTGTTTAAATAAATTCGTTAGAAAATATGTGGATTAATAAATTTTTGATGAGTTGTAAATTCCAGACACCACATATTGTTGTCTGCGTAAAAATACGCGTGTTGAAAATAAAAATTTTTATGTTGCCACCGTAATGTTTTTCCTACAATTCGCAATACCGTGTAAAATGATCGCTTCACGATAGGGCAAGTCGTATGCAGTGGGGTGGCGAACATGGGGTTATCGGGAGGCGGCCACCCCTGATTTTTTTTTTAAGGGATGATGTGTGAGCGGGTAAAACCTAGTGGGAAATAGTAAGTTATATGAATTTATCTATCATTGTTGCGAGACAAAGTACAGTGATAACAAGCCAGTGTCAATAATGTTCACTTATAATAGCCGATAGGTGCGCCTTGTCTCGTCAGTTCGTCGGCAGGTGGGTGGCTATTGAAAAAAAATACTCTGCTTCTGAAAATATTCGAGTTGGCGCACGCCGTTGGTCGAACGTATAAGATCAAATGTTAATGTACCTATGTCCTGCGTGCTGTGCGTACGGCACCGCGCACGCGTATCACTTCTGAGATCGAAATGGTATAATATTCCGGAAACTCAAAGTTTATATCGTACCATAGTTTCGTTCGGTTTTTAATTTTAAATCAAAATTACCCTCAGCAGGACGCAGGACGAAACGGAAAAGTGTGATGAACTCCATATAACATGTCAAAGTGACGAAACTTCCTATTACGCCCTGTGCAGCTATAATACAACTATTCTATCATTCTATCATTGTTCGGTTTTAACGTAGTCATCAATCGTATTTCTTTTATTTTTGCGTCACAACACTTTTTTTGCGGACGGACAAAGTTATAATTAAAATCGTACGCACATTTAACACACGTCACTTTGGGCGAGCAAAACGACCGTCAGGCGTCTTTCGGAAGAATTTGCTAGCGCATAGCGTTATTATATCGCGCGCGAAAATGCATCGGGTGTACATAATAATATACCAGCAGAGAATAATAGCCGTCACTTAATTAACAAAATATACGCTTATTGATAAAGGGAAACCTAGATTGTTTCGGTGACAGGGGGAAAAAAAAACACCCAGCACGTTCTTTTTACTACCTAGTGTCAACAAGTGTGCGTGTCTGATTGATAACATATCTGCGACCGGATAAAATTGCTTCGCAGTACAAAATACCTCTGCGCCACACGTATGGTATTACATAATAGATGAGTTTTATAAGCGCCTGTCGCAGTATTATTATTGTGACCGCGACGTGGCTGTATACTATTTATAAACGTTAGTCGACAACCATTTATTTTTTTTTCTCTTATGAGATTTCAATTGGATTTCGCGGGTGCATTGCTTTTTTGCTTCGGAAACCTGACCGCGATCGGAAAATTAAAAATCTCGATTTACCTCACGCCTTATCCGTTCAATACCTACCCAACGTTAAATCGATCCGCACTTTCGTCCATATCGTTTTTATCACAATATTTCGCGCTGTCGCCCACCGTCTTAAGGACGCAAAAGTATGTACCTACTACAATATATAGGTTGACCTATACGTATACGTCCCGTATTTTAATTCCGCTTCGTATTGATCCCGTTTTATTCCCTACACTTAATGTACAACTTATATTTCCTTTTTAAAATCTCTTCTCGATCGAACACCTCGAGTATTAAGCCACTATGTCAAATTTTAAATTCATACGTTTTGTCGTTTTTGACTTTTTGAGATGTAGTGATACAGTCAGTGAATGTGCCCAGGACATTTTTCACTACTATTATTTTAAACGTAATTACTATTTCGATTTGGAATAAGATTTTAGATTAAAAAAACGCACAATCGTCGTATACATTCAACGATATTTATTTATATTTATTTACATTATACTAATTTATATATACCACAAATGGTTATTATACTGTTATTATGAATATAATACAAAATAAAATATTAAAGTAAAATTTCAAGATCATGCGTTTTGTCGTTGTTGAGATGAAGCAATGAATGAGTGGTTCAGTGGTATTTGCATTTGATATATAAATACTAGCTACAAGTAACCCAGCTTCGCACGGAACAATCTAGGTTTTGACCTTAAGCTTGGTCCCGTTCCAAAGTTCAGCCATAGGTTTCAAATTTCGAACAATATAATAGGAGTGCCCAAACTTGGATTAAGCCTGTGATATGGCAGACCCGGTGATTCAACGGATTCAGAAATTCGACAGGATAATTAGTAGCGTCATCTATGTTGATCACCGTGTCTACCGAAGTGTACCTATACCATTTCTTCCCCCACAACAGACAGCAGTGTATCGATGAATCAATTTTTAAAAATCCTTTCTTTGTGGAGCTTTTGTAACGATCGTTACATCGCTATTACTATTCCAAAAACATAATATACACATACGCTGACTTTACATTAAGTTCCCCCCTGTCCAGTGTTACTATTGTATGGCCAATAACCAATGTGTAAGAGGACGGCAGTTCTCGGCAATTACTATCACGCGCACCCGAAAACCGTACAACTGCGAGATAGCCTTTTACTTGATTAATTTTATGAGTAAGTCGTAATAAACATTTATATATTAATAATTATCTATACCTATAGACATTTATTTGCAACATTAAGGTATTATAAGCCATTTACGTTCCAGAGCTACGGTTAATTATATTCAAAAGAAAATAACTTCTTCTCTGAATATTTTATATTTAACCCGATCATAAAACAAAACTACTGACCACATTGAATGTGGTACATTCCATACTTATATCTTCAATAGTGCAGTGTAGAGATAAGATGTTACTATTTTGGATAAGAACAATTTCTACTTGGATACGAAAAAATGTTATGTTGAAAAAAGCGTACAATCGTCATATGACCTAATAATATTTATTTTCATTTAACTATACTATATTGATTACATAAACCTTGTACCTCAGTTGGTAATTATTAAAATCAATAAATTAATCAAAATAAAACTGTTTTGTTAATAAACTGTTTGGACCTTTAAAAATACGATTTTCAAAAAATCCTCTCTTAAGGAACGCTTTCGTCATAATTTTTATGCTATTTGTATGCCAAATTTCAACCTTATCCGTCCAGTGATTTGAGCTGTGCGATGATGAATCAGTCAAACAAGAAAAGTTATTTTATATATAGAATATAGATTTCAGTAATAACAGTATACTGCGTTTTACTATTTTATGATATGTCCACGGACGTTTCGTACAATATTTTGTGTCCGATGAGAAGAGTGACGAGATTTTTGGGGTACCTACACGCACGCATAAAGGCATGAGGCCATAACAGTAAATGCACCATTGTATAATATGTGGATCATAGATCACTGGTGCGTTCCGGATGTGTGGAAACAGATTACCGTTGTTTACGTTATGTCGTAGGTACCTATGCGTATATTGTTGTATAATATTGTAAAATCCAATACGTGATCGACTCTTATTATTTACCCGTCGAGTGCGTGTAAAACGGTACGTTGCCGACGTAATAACAAAACGCGAGCTGGGTGATATAGGGTACGTTTTACGTGTAATATTGTGCCCATTATGTCGGACAGAGGTGTGAAATGTTTTTGGCTTTTGATCGCGGTTCCTTTAGATCGTTGCGTATAACGTGATTATTATGTCCTCGTGCACACGCGCACCGAGTAACCTACCTGTATAGCGTCTCACCCGGGGTGGTACCTACACACGATGATTGTATAACGTGGTATTAGTGTAAAGGTATTTTTTTTTTTTTATATTATACTTTACGTATAGGTGCGTGTACACATAAAATAATACGATTTCGACGTGGCGTTAAAAAGGATAGAACAAGGATACGCTCTCGCGTAGTCACGTTCCGGGGACTTGCGGCGGTGCGATGAATTCGTATCTATGTAATATAATAATAATAATAATAATATTATCGTTATGATGTACAGTGCGTAAAGTGTAATATTTATAGAACCAATACAATTATATTTTATTAACGGCCCCCATTGTAGTGCGTATAAATCACGTTGTTTTCTCAGAAAATCCGTAACGTGGGTGGTTGTCCTGTAAGATACGTATAATGTGCATTTAAATGTAGTTATACATGTATAAAATCACTGTCGACGGGGGCACGGGAGGGGGCGAACGATGCAGTCCATAATAGCGATCGCGTTCTGGTGTGTATAATACGTATATACGGTATACATTTATATACGTATATATATATATATTTATTATACGATTCACCGTGGTGGCTGTCCGTTCGGCATAATGCGTTTACATCATTTAAGCGGGTAATCATAATCTAATTGCTGGTTTGTCACTACATTAAAACGGGTCAGTTTGAAAGACCGTATCATAATTGCATTAAACCCATAGAACAGGTTAACTTTGGAACACCATTAGTTTCGCTTCTTTGTGACGGTGTCGTGTACAATATAAAAATAATAATAATAATAATAATATGTACGTATATACAACTTACTGCTGTACAATATGTATATTATATTATTATAGATATATTATGCGCGCTCCGTGTGTATATTATAATATACAAGCAGCGTGATTTTCAAGTATACGCCGTGCGATCACAAATTCAAACAAGTAGGTAGGTACCTAATTCAGTGTGAATACCTATCGTCGACACGAAGTTAACCGACTATATAATACGTTATGTACGTACCGTGTACCCGCGTACGGTGATGACTATAATTTATAATAATAACAATTTATAGTACTGAAGGCATACAGAGGTACTCGCGTTGCACACGGACATTGTGCTTTTATATAAATGTATTTATTTATATATAATTGTATTATAATATGTGGTGGACCCACTGACTTGATAATAATGTACACGGATATTATGCACACGTAAGGGGGAAACACGCGCACACACATACATAATATTATTTTGCTCGCCGTTTGCGACACGATCGTAAACTGGTATACATTCATAATAAAGACGGCTAAAGTGAATGTTATTATTAGTGTTTTCCGCGTAAAATAGCGTCATATTTTCCCGAGGCTTATATGACATTGAGCACAAAAGAGCTGTTTTTCGTATACTGAACCCAACAGCCTGCAACTACATAAATGTTGTTTTTCGATTATATTTCGTTAAAATATTATAATATTTAAAATAAAAATTTTAATGTCCTCGTTATTTTTATTTTTTTTTTTTTTTACCGCACACCTAGACAGCACAGAGTGTGCTTAAAATAAGAATCAGATTCCGATTGTGTCTAATATTTGTATATGTTCTATTCTCGTACTGTGATACCGATAACGATATTTCTTCTCGTTCTATTTTTTTTTTTAAAAAAAAATATCGTCAGAAGTATACGTCTAGTGGAAAACATTATACGAATTCTGACACAAAAGTTGCGATGAAACGCAGTTCAAATCGTATTATACTTTTCGCAAACACGATTACTATACGAGCGTGCTACCCGACAAAACGCATTTAAACCCTCGGGAAAAAGTTGTAACGTTAATATTTTATGATCTTGAACAGAAAACGATTTTCAGACGGTAAATTGAAGTCTTATACGACGTGATTGCGAGAAGAAGAAAAAAAGTTGTATATTTAATCGTTTTTTAACACTGCAGTAAACATAATGCTATTAAACCTCATTGGACGACATAATACATTTATTATTAATAATAATAATAATATATTACAATATGTTCTTTGTGAATCATCAGAACGGTATACGTTTTTCTTTAACGATTCGCGTACAGTGTGGGGGGGGGGATGAAAATGTATCGCTTCCTCCTCGCGTTTACCAATATTTAAAAAGTTTAATTACGTGCGGTCCAGGCAGGCGAGTAGGTTATAAGGGCCAAGGGGTGTAACACGATTTTGCCTGTTTTACATTTGTACGTGCTAAATACGCAACATGATTGCGATCTATAAAATAAATAGTTGTAGTCCTATTAACAATTTTTTAATACACAAGGCTGTAAAAGAAATTTTCCCAAATAGCAAAATAGATGACCTGTAGATTTAATTTTTGGCAAAAGTTGGCTTATAAAAGTCCAAAGCCGTGACAATAATTTTTAATGTGAATACAATTCAAAGCAGGAAATAGGTCTTTGGTTAAACTTAATATCTTTGAATAGTATATTTTTTTAGCGTGTATATATAATTAGTCAGTCCTAACCTAAAACAATTTTAAACTAAGTTAAAAATTCAATTTTGTAATCAGTCGTAAGCCCGTACAACTGGGAAGGACAATTCGTTAAAGGATAACACAATGCATATTTCACGGAGCGCAATCGCGTTGCGCCGAATTATAGGGCCCACGTGCTTTGGTATAATATTATAGTATACCGTATTAACCATTAAAGGTACGGTTTCCAAGCTGCGGCTGGCCGCAACGACTCACGCAGTCCGACTGGTGCTATTTATAATTGCGAGTGTGGTTTCCAATGTGCGATCGACGTGTGCGTGTCAACAATTTCGTTCGACGATCGTAGTGCTCTTGAAGCAGTGTATTGCGTGCGTCGCACTGCGATTTTAGTATAAACTATACTATTTTATATTATTATTAATATTATTTTATTATTTATTTTATATTTATTGGAATTGAAAAATGTCGAAAACCACAAAAACATTGTTTACTACATCTGACAATGAGCTGTTGGTTGAAGAAGAAAATTATTTTTCTCTTTCTTTTCTTGAAATAAATGACTTATTGGCTTCCTATTTGTGTTTGTAGAATACAATATTTCTTCTTCTTCCTCCTCTTCTAATAAATGTGCGATTATTTTATTACATATTATTTATAATAACTTGTTCCATTTTTAGTGATTCTTAACGACAAATTAAAAAAAATAATACGTGTGTGCTCATTGAAATATCCGAGCTAAACAAAAATAAACTGAAAATAAATGCCAGCCGCAGCATTCAGTCGTATTGTAGGAAACCAATACACACGCAACGATCAGTCGTCGCGTAAAATCGTTGCGGCTAGCCGCAGCTTGGAAACCGTACCTTAAGACACTCACCGACTCACCGCGGATATATTAATACTATTTATTATTATTATTCAGTGTACGGTTAGGTATATTATAATATGTTATATTATGCACTCCGACCGAACAGTGTATGTATATACGAGCGCGCATACAACTGCATCGGGTGAACGCACATATCAAATATCATAAAACAATTTCAGAAATACGTATACACATATTATAATATACGGTTTACGGTTTGTATATATTGTAATACATTAACGCCGAGAGACTAATGCGTTTGTAAATGTGCGTGCGTGTGCGTGTGCGCGGTATTTTCTTTCCCATCCGAAATACACGTTTACCGTATAAAATATGTAAAACTATTATCTACATGTATATACAATATACATATAGGTATATAAATATTTCTTTTTTTTTTTTTCGTCGAAAATAAATATAAATCCTCTCGACAATTAAGAGGCATAACTCGCGGTGAGATCACAATCTCTTTGGGTGGTTATGGATGTAGTAGATAGAGCGAGTGAGCGAGTGCGAGAGAGAGAGAGAGAGAGAGAGAGATACTGAACGAGTGAACGGGTGAGTAAGTGTGCGCGAGAGGGAGAGAAAACCATAATATTAATAACACAGAGTTCAATTGAATAACAAGTGTAATAATAATCGCGTCTAACCTAAAACGTATAAAGAATAGCTGCAGTGCGGAGGTGGCGAGTCACCGGACCATTACCCGGCGGCGGCGGTGCAGTATTTTATTATTTTGCCACGGATGATGATTTAGTAATAATAGTGTCCTTGAGCAGAACGACAGAAGAGTGTATACATACAACTGTATCGTCGGTAATAATTTCGTGTTTTATACGTATATATATATATTTCGTAACATTTTTTTACATTTCGTTCGAGTCCTGTACTCGTCGACGGCTGCGGCGCGCGGGCCCAGAATATAATTCTATTGAAGCTGCACGATTATTGGAACCCTCTCCACTCCCAAACTAACCACCCTTCTCTTTACTTGGGAAAACATTTTTGATCGCTATACTCTCCTACGGTTATTTACATATTATGATTTTCAAATCGTGTATACCATTTAAAAATAAAATAATTACGATAAGACTTGCAAAACAGCAAGTGTGTATTTTTGTTTTCATATTTAATCCGTGTGTTTAAGAGCCGGAGAAAACAAATGACGCCCATCACAACGGAAAGCATATAGAATATATGTAGATCGTCGAAAGTTTACAGACGTACGATATTTATTTGCGATATTCAGCGTGCGCGATACATGCGAAAAAAACTTCTCGACATTTGGCGTTATTGTCCTTCGACCAAGGTTCGTGGGGCTCGTGTTGCGGTAGTACGATGAGCAAGCTCCACGATCGATGCACGTATACTTTACACTGACCGTCTCGTATCGGATTCGACACCGGTCTTCTATTTTACACTTCTACGTATACACCTACCGCATTCCTCCCGGACCTCCGCGCTCTGTAAACAGAATATCAACGTGTTCAGGTACAGCTATTGAGCTATGTTATGGTAAACCATTACGCACCGCATTATGCGTGCGGGATGGTGGCCGGCAATCGCATGCCGGGTTAGGTTTATTAGTGGTGTAAGTCACTTGTTCGGTCTCGGTATGCTTACGGTCTTTCTATCCTAATATTGGAACAAACAAACTGTCATGACGTCAAATGAGCCGAAAAGTGACTTCCTATGTGTACATTTAACCGTATTGACGCGTGTTCTCGAGCACTCTCCTAAGAACGGTTCCGTATGTTATTGTTAATACAGGCTCGTGACGGCCGCGCGATGTGCTGCAGAACCCGCTCGAAGACGCTATACAGGAATTAGACGAGTGAGATCACGCGCGGCTATTGCTTTGGAAACAGTTTTGAAACGAGAATATTCGATCGCATTTACCCCCCTGTAAGTCATGAACCGAATCCACTTCAGTCTGTTTTTATAGACGCGTGTAGTGCAAATTAGTATTGAAAAACAACACGGTGTAAATATTCCAATTGCCATATTTAAACATAATAATACCGAAATCACGCTAGATATATTATGTATACGTATATTTTATTACGCCAATAAAAAAAGTATTTATATTTATTGATGGCATTTGTTTTATATATATAGTATATACGTAAAAATACAATCAAGGTGGGTTTCCAATCAGATTTTGCTTTTTTTTTTTTGCGCTCGACGATTTACTGAACAAAATATGTATTTATAAAAATGGACGTAAGTATCTTAAAAAACATATTGGTTTAACAGTGTTAATATGAATTTATATATTTGGCTTGAAACGCCTGGCCTACAACTAATACAATGCACGTAGTCTGCATTGAACGGGTGAAATGATAGAACGATGTGATTGCCTTTGTTGTGAACAATACGAGTATATGCGACAGAATACGTGATTATTTTAATTTTTAAAAACGCATTTCGCACAAATTAAAACAATAGCGCCGACTACGACCAACTATGAAAACTTTATTTTTCGCACTTGTCAGATCTCATCTTGAGTTTGGTTCGACAGTCTGTTTACCTAATTAGAACACTTTTATTGGTCTTATTGAAAATGTACAACATAAATTCCTAAAATTATTGAGTTACAAACAAAATGTTCCATTTACTTCAAATAACTTGTGTAATACGCGAATAAGTGAATTGGGCTTTATATCTCGTGAGGTAAGAAGAAAAGTTGCAGATATTATGTTTATTTATGATTTGCTGAATGGTCATATTTTTTCCCCAGATCTGCTTCCTATGATTAAGTTCAATATAACAAATCACCGATTAAGAAATTCAAACTTATATTTCATGTACCATTTTACAATAATAATTATAGCTCCACTTCTTTCTTCCCTAGAGCATTAAAACTAACAAATCTTATTACTGAACATGTTGATTTTTTCTTTATGTCACGTATTGTTTTTAAAAGAAATGTATATTTAGCTTAAAACTCAGTTATAAATTAACCACCATTTACCATAATTATATTATTATTATTAATTTAGTGTTGTTTCTTTGTCGCTATTATAATTTACAGTTGTCTAATTATCATTATTATTATTATTATTATTATTATTATGTATTATTATTTTGTAACAGTATTTTCATTATTATTGTTTTAATTTTAGTTCTTACTGTAAATGCTTAAAAATGTGAATCTAATATTGCTCACACAAAAGGATTATTACCCATTTATTATACATAAATAAATAAATAAACTATGCGTGATACTCTAATACGCATATTATGTTAACGGGCTTTTTCGCGGACGTGATATTTTACCGTTCACGCCGTGTGGACTCTATACACCGTGGTATAAAATAATATAAAATGTTCGTTGTAATGTTCGTGAAAATAATTTCGATTAGCATAACGGTCGCGCAGTCGATTAACTAACTAACTAATTAGCAATTAATTAAGTATATATGAATAAAATGTTTGCTGACGGTCGTCTATTAAGATGTATAATGGATGTTCAGCGATTTTATTTATAATTTAATAAAAAAAAGTCCACTGCCTGGTTTAAAGTGTTAATATAAACATTTAAGTATTAACACAGAGAGAGAGAGAGAGTGAGAGAGACAGTGAGTGAGATAAATTTCATGTACAGTGGTAATTATACGAATAGAATTGAATGAATAAACTATCCCATTCCCGAACAGATAGGATACACATGCGCTTGTACAATTTGCAGAGACGGTGGAAAATTTGAATGGCATACCTTTATGCACGTGCGTGTTACATGTTTTATTGTAGCACGTTTCCGAGTGTTCGCAAAAAATTGTTCGCAGTTTCCAACACCGTGGTCTTGGCGTTTTTTACCACGTCAGCGTTAAATGATAACATTATCATGATGTAACACTTAACAATAGTAGATTATTCATTTTTATTAATTTTTTTAATCATGATATAACTTATAATATAATAATATACCTACCTTTAGGTTTATTAATTAAATTATTAATTCCCAACAGAAGTCCGCGTGGCTATTTATATGAACGCGAATCCGATACAAACGCTATTATAAACACGTTCGCTCGAAAAAGAATAATTCATACATGCGATACCCCAGGAGCGAAGCACGTTTGTTTTTTTTTTCAGTCTCTGCGACACTTTTGAGTATACGTTACCGTACGTTCGACGTCGGTCAATAAAAGTTAAGCGTTTGCGTAAACCATTTTATTTATATTTTTATGCTTTGCAAAAACACTGTACACATAGAAATGTTTTCTTTCCGCGACAAGCGTATGCAATTATTATTACGCTTAGTTGTTTGTCCCGTAACGATAAAGCGATCAAATAAGATTTCAGTGATGAAATATTTGTGACTGGTAAAACCGATAATATTGGACTCTACGGTCAGTGTTTTTACGGGGTTCGTGAAGCGACTGAATTCGTTTTTGACTTATTTTAGACGGTCGCGATAAATATTGAAAAACCACGCTCATCATCGCTCATATTATGTTAAATACTGTGCAGCCGCGTTGGCTTTTAGACCCGCACCAGTCCTGCGGTAACGCAATAACTACGGCTATATCGTATATATAAACATTATATTATAGTAACCGCACACTAACCTAACCTAACGTGTACGAGGTGAACAATAATCGGTCCGAAGAGGGGAAATAACCCTATGCACGTCGCCACTTATTTGACATTCATTTGACGCTTGGACAAATATTTTCAAACCACTTGTTTCCACGCGTTAAACTCGGTTAAATGCACTTGTCGTCGTCGCCGTCGCCGTCATCGCCGTCATCGCCGTAATCGTCAACAGTCGCCGTCGTCGCCGCCGCTGCTGCAGCGGGATCGTGTCCATACGTAATACGTATGTATATACAGACTACACGTATTACATTATTAAGTATACACCTATATACGCGCGGCCGGTGCTCGTCGATGACGGACGGACAAGTGCACTTGTCGCGTGTTTGTTTAAGTAATAATATATTCTCTGTTTTCCTTTTCGGTCGGACCAAGTGCGCGCATAGTGTTTCAAAATACAACGCATTATACACACGTCGACGAGACGAACGAGATGATAGGAAATGGCTACATTAACTCTCTCGACAACGCACTACACACGCGCGCACACGCGCACCCCACGTACTTGTCGTTTACGCGCTGCTGTTAATATGCATGGGAAAAAATTCTAAAATTATTATTTATTTAACACACACAGGGATGTATACGGGATGCAAACGAGCCGAGGGTCAATTGTATAATAGCTGTAGTAGACGTACAATAATACATGTTTGGAGTTGAGAAAATTGGGAGTATAGTACAAACGTGTTGAGACGACAACGTTATGTTGTTTCTGGTACGTGGTAAACGGCGGACTCGCGGGAGTAACAAGAACGTGTATTATTCCTTTTTTCGTGTTTTAATAAGGTTTTATAAGTTTTATTGAAAATGTAGTGCGTTTATATACGTATACACACACATACACTCGTTCACAGTGCCAACGCTTGAGGGGGGGGGGGAGCATAGGAGCATTCGGGGCTCCGCATTAACTTTTAGAGAAACAAAAACAATATTAATAAAAACAGTTTTCTACGATCAAAATTAAAATGTAATAAATAATAATAAATTAATTCATTACATTTTGTAATACTCTAAAAAAATTCTACGCGACGTCTACTTGAGAGGTCCGGAGTTCTATGCAGAATATCTAGTCATTTCTTTTCGCGCGTTTTTTTTTCATCTTTTTCATGAGGATGTCACCGTTGTTGACCCATATGAATTTGAACTGCTTATCTTTCCCAGTTGTTCTTGCCTGCCCAAATAGAATTCGACGGTCTTTTGTAAGTCTTTCGTTGACGTACACTTTGATTTCATTCGACCAATAATTAATCTTAAACTTAAACTTTAATCTTAAACTTTTCGTCATCTCGTTCTCGGCGACTAGCGGTTTGCCAGCAACGCGCGTTTCGTCTCCGCCGTACGCCCTCTATCACTGGCCACAATAGGGGAACACTGTTCACTCGAAAATCGTTTTTTGTTTTTCTTTTTTAGAACCGATACGCGGCCCGCACGGTATTGTCACATTCCCCGTCCATTCAGCACGCGCTATTCGTCTTGTGCACTGCCGATCGCTACCGCATTAATTTCGCATTAGAGCGGTGGCCGAACGATCGGTCGCACCAGACGATTAATAACCAAAACATATTGTTGGCACACGTTCCGCGGCGGTTTGTTAGAATTTCATTTTTTTTTATTTTTCACGCGCACGTTTGTACAGTTTCGACCGATTTGCGCCATCCGGTCGTTACCGTTGCTGTTGGTCGTGATACTTTAATGCCAAACAATTGGAAAAAGTACGAGAAACGCATTAACGCTGATTACGGTTCCACATCGAACAGTGCGCGTTAATTAGCTGTAGCACACCGCACGCGTTTTCTAGGGGGGTCAAAAGTCTTAGATCCGCCAACGCGTATTAGTCGAACACGTATTTCAGTATAGCGTACACAGTGGTTTTTGTTTCGGGGGGAGGGTTGTGCGCTCATAACAATTTCCTGGATAGGGGCATCTTATAGAGCTCTACATGCAGAAATACGGTTAAATCTTTAACCGTACTTTTCGTACAAATACTAATTATAAATAACATCTTATAGTGTGTCAATGTCTGTGCATACTTTTTAATGTGTTACAAACGGTTTAATAAATGTAATGCCAATCTCTTTTTTGATATTTTTCTCCATCTCATCGATAAATTCATCAGGAGTTTATTTATATAATATAAACGTGAATGTTTAACATTGACCCGTCAAGTCTGAATTTTCCAGTAGTACTTCTTATGTACGTTTTAACACGACGAAAATGTATGTTCTCCCGTGACTGTTGTATTGGGTAAAGTTATGAACATTTTAAGCAACTTATGTAAATAACCCGATAAATATGTGAATTACATTGGAAGAATACGTCTGTTACATTTTTTTTATTTTGTTTACCTTTTTGCTGTCGATATTCAATGCCATTGTGCTATAATTTATTAAAATTCGTCATAGATTTAATAATCATTTAAAACATCCATTCAAGATCTCTTTCTACGTTTGTAGTAGTAACTTAAATTTGTGTTCGGTGTCTCTGGTAACTTAGGAATTAGATTTTTTTACAAAACGATTAAAACCCATAAATACAGATCTATGTTCCAAAAACAGATTTTGTAATTAATCTATGATATTATCTATAATATGGATAAATGATTTTACTCAGTTATAAATTTCCAGAGTGGGATTGGCTATACATTCGATTTGTGTGTTGGCCGACAAGATATTTTGGAAACAGTAATTTACAATCGCACATTTTTTCAACTGACTTAAATAATTCATTAAATTCTTCATCGATACATGAACGAATATCATTTAAAGTGGCTACAGTTTTTGTAGTTTAAGCAAAAAAGGAAATTTTCTAGATTCAAGTTTTGTGTTTGTAAAAATGTGCTCAAAGACACTGATATTGAAAAACATTTTTACTAGAATCGTCATTCATATTTGGACCTTAAATTGGTGTATTACTATTGATGCAAGAAGTTGATTTTATTTATGTGGTATGATCAACAGCTATGAAAAAATTTAACGAAGGAAGAAGACATTTCTAGGGGGGGGTGTTGTGACCCCTCTTCCCATGGGTGTGCCTCTTGCGTATTTTATTCGTTTAATGATCGCTTATACCAGCCCAATACGAGATGCACTATAGTCTGAACTACATATTTAATATCCATGTCATAAATTACATAGGTACTTAAGTGAATTCCAAAGCGGTATTAGGTTTGGAAAGCATACATAGGTGACATAATAACTAAACACAGATTTTTCCGGACGATTTTTTTCACCTACCTTTAGCGATGCGTATTTCTTTTCACAATTTTTCTTACACCTTTAACTTGTATAAATGAAAAAAAAAATGATTTTAGTTAACTACCCACTATTTTACATACCTGTATGCTACAAAAATTATAGAAAACATTTCAAGATAAATTCTAGTCAATATTTTGGTTATGAAAATTGAACTGTGAAATTATCTAAATTTATAAAACGGTGATTTTAATATATGCTATTATATTTGATAGCTGCATTTGTATTCATCCCATAGTATATTTAAATTATTTCTTTTTTAAAGACAATTTTTCAAACTAAATATGTTGGTTGGTGAGGAACAATAACAATAATGTGTTTGTAATTATTATAAGGCGACTTGATAAACTAAGATTACAGTATTAAATCAATAAATTTACAATCCAAAAAGTCGGAGTATTAAAATAATATGAGTACTTATTATTAAATAAACACGTCGACGTCACCGTTCAGCATTTGTAAACCGTATTTTGCATAATTTAAATAGGTCATTATCATTATGAAATGCATCGACGGTAACGAACTATATATTATATATTCCATAGTGTATAATAATAATGTGTGCATGATATACTTCATCGGTTTCTAGTGTACAATACAACAGGAAGAAAAATCGACGGAAGACGTACAAAAGTGACGCTGAAGCGATAAATGTATTATGGTATATCATTACAAATTCCTATAGTTATAATGAACTACTTCTTTCAAAGGTTATAAATTACCTTAATACTTGAGTAATTTACACACCGAAACGAATGTGGTCGAGACACTCCTATTATGAATCTAGATTACAATTTTTTTTATTTATTTATTATATCAGTATAAATCAATTGACATATTGACATAAATTAAATTAAATTACATCGATAAGAGCTCATACGTATACCAGCTGAGCTAAGTTATCGTTTTTACGATTTTACGCAGTTCCTAGAAAATGTAATTAGTCTTATAATAAAATACTTTTACGACTTGGTTCATTGTAAATAGTATATACGAAATTACATTTTATAGTACCGAAATTAACGTCATTAAGATATTTTTATGTACACATATTGACTTTTATAATTGTGTCAACTGTCAATGCACACATTTTCATCAACTGTATTTATTTTATTGATTGCTTTTTTTATTTGATTTTTAATAATTATATAACTGGCTATTTACTTTGCAATTTGAACTATTGATTTTTCCCGTGTAATCGGACGAGCTTCTTGAATTTAATTTTCTCGATTAGAATTATAATAGCATAAAAATTGATCACAAGTATATACGAGTATGTGTAATGTGTATGTCTTACCAGCAAAATCAATACATTTTAAATCCACATTAATATTGTGTGTAGCGAATTATAGAGTTTGAATTTGATTAATTTTTCGCAGATGTTATATTTGTGTGTTAATTTTTGTTTAACAATTTTCGAATATTTTTATTTTTAATGTTTTTTTTTTTAACAATGGACGTATTTTTTTACACGAGCTCTTGAAGCGTTCAAACACATTGTTCGTAAAATATATAGTTAAACAGACTTCACTTATAAAATCGCTTTCCCGAATGCGACGGTTTGTCACCGTTGCTCTTAAATCCAAAAACGATTATTCCAGTGACTCATTATTATAGTTCTCGTTGAAGAATAGTACCTAAAAACATAATATGCGATATGCGGTTAAAGAAATTCTTCTCGGTAGCATTTGATAATACTATAAGAATAATAATAATAAGCTGACTCCAGCGTCATTGTTTTTTTTATAAATTTCAAATAACATTATACAACATACATCGTTCACCGCGGCGCGTACAAGATCAAAGTGCGACGAACGCAGTCTTCGTATCCGGTCCGTTATTTTATAGCGTACGCGTTTGCGTATGTGTATATACATATGTGTAGTGAGCGGTGTTTTTTATACACAAATAACTCGTTTGAATGTCTCCGTACGGAAATACGAAACTGAATTTTCGGAAAAATGCACCAAACGTTCGAATTATATGAAAACGTATATCGCCCCGGCCGGCCGTTCGGATGTAATATATTTAATTCACGTATACATATTATGAAGATCGAATACCGGTGGTGACGGTGTGGACGAATATTATATACGCGAGTACGCGTAGAGGGACCATCCCGCGACGATGTCACAAGACGACAGATCTTAGACGTGTACCTAGTTAAGTTACGGAACGGATCAGATGGTGTCGTGTACGCCGATGTGTACTTCGACGTACTACACAGCACAAATCGTAAAATTGTCGTGACACACTTGTTAGAGCACTGCAGACGACTGCCACGCAGACGATCGAGTCACACGCGGCCGCCGGAAAATACTCTATTTGTTATCACGTCTTTTTCCTTTTTACACACCATTTTTCTACTAACCCTTTAGGTTCTGCTGAAAGCCACTCAACAAACTACACAATGTTATTTCTATTTCGTTCGACCTAAAAGTCGATTAATTGTTTCGAAATTGACCCGGTGTAAGTATAAACATAAATTTGTAATCGTTAAACTGAACATATGGTTAGGTCACGAGCACCGGACATTAGCGGTGATGCGGTATCAAAGACGTGTACCTATGGCATAAACGCAAATCAAACGTAATCGTAATGTTCCGTGTTATACACTGGTACCCAGTGCTCGAAGTGGCTCAAGATAAGTGGAGGGATGCCTTACAATTCAGATTTTCTAATATCATCATAACATTCTTCACACCTTGTGTACCTATAATATTTTTTTTTGTATTTTTATTTTTTTTATAGTTCACATTTTGTTTATGCATCAAAACACTGCAATATTTTTTTTTATCATAATTAATCTTTAAAATTAAACAAATAAATAACATATTTTCAAATTTAGTAACAAAAAAACTTATAAAGTATTTTATTTTTAATATTTTTTTGTAAAGATTTGAGATTAGGTATATAGTTAAATTTATAATTAATAATAACAATAATCAATATACTTAATATGTAATATAACAAAATCTATTATTATTATTATAAAAGTATTATTTAATATTTAAGTAAAACATTTTTTGTACTTAATTTAGCAAACACTTTTTCTTAATTAAATACTTTATCTCTTATATTGAGTATGTAGATTACTTTAATTGCTCCCAAAGACTATTCCGTGTTATATCCTATTTCTTGCTTTGAAATGCATTGTGTATGGTCAGCACATCTTCTACCTTTATAAATCCAAGAATCCACATATGTATTTGCATTAAATTCACATAAAGGTGGACCAACACATTTAATCCACAAAAGATCAGATACACGTGAAACTTTTAATGTATTTCGAATATCATTATGAACAATGTTTATGGCACTAAAGAGCCTCTCACATTCAGCAGTAGAAACTACTAATGTATTCACAGCTTGAGTTAGAGGTTTAAGGTTGTCTGGAATAATAGATTTATTATCTATATACTCACGAAAACCTCTAACTGACTCTCTTTCATTTATTTTAAATATGTTTGAAAGCTGCTTAATTGCTCTCTCTCCATATAATATATCTACTTCTAACGGCCATTTTTGTGGGTTTAAAACTTCTAGCAGTTAGGTTTTTTGTAGTGACACGTAAACAACACGATAAGCCGGGCGCCCGGGCCTGAATGTTAAAAACAAATATTTTCACCGAAAAAAAAATGTCTTATAAATAAATAATATATAAAAATGATAATAAATATATCATTTTAAAATACAAGTCTTAGGAGAAATGCGTTATTCTAGACAAAACAAGAAGAGGGATGAAAACTGTAAATACAAAAAAGTAGAGGGATGCCATCCCTCCGTATCCCCTCCACTTCGAGCACTGCTGGTACCGTGATGTAGAAGCCTCGTACGTTTACCATGCAGTGGACTCTGTCCGTGTGTATTCGTACGCGTACAAACGTTTATCTCGCAGTTTTGTCCGAGTATATGCGAGTGGGTTCCTATACACGTACAACACGAAATAGACACTCACAATATTGTAATTATCAAATTTTATACCGTAAATTATGATGATTTCATAAAAACTAATACATTATACGTTCTGTAGCAATGCTGTCGAAACGAGCTCGGCCAGTTACACCATACTATACTTATAATAACGTGTGTAATAGTATAACGTATGGTTTGGTCGGCGCGCACAATCGTATGTCTTCGTTTATATAACTTTATGAGGAATTCGTCTGTCGCTCGAACGAGTTAAGGAGAAGTTTTCAATATATATAATATATAAGTACATTAAATGTTGAGCATTAAGCGCATAGACGTGTGACGGTTGTGAGACATTGCGTGTTCATACACGACGGTTTTCGATCTTAGTGTTACGTATAGAAGACTGCAAATAAAAAGAAGTAAATAATAATCAGAAATCGCATCGCTGGCGTAGACTGTTAGAGCGAATCGACTCAAAATGTCATTTGTTCGGGCGAATATGATACGCGAGTGAGTTTATAGAGATAAATGTATGCACGTATAGTTAATTATTAATAACACGAACTTAACCTTAAAACGATATAAGTGTAGAAATATTGTAATATTATGCACTCGACAATTTATTCATAATAAACATATCGTAAACAATCATCGATATAATTGATAACAACTATCGGAGTCCATCAGGGGCGTATATATGGGGGGGGGCGATGGGGCCCGCCCCCCCCCCCGAAATGAAAAATCGCTTATGCGATAAGATAATAAGAATTGTATAGCCTGTAGTCTGTGTAGTCGGATAGAAATAGATAGATAGGAATTATCGGTATTTGTAATTTTAGCTTATAATAATAGATAATAGATAATAATAGATAGTATATTCTATTAATATTTGATTTGTCCCACTCTGCACCGGGGCCATTCCATCACTGCTATACCATAACATTAATATATTCTGTGACCGTAACATTTTGTTATTTATTATTAGGGCTAGGATTTTGTAGCATTTGCATTTTCTTTCTTAGTACTCCAGGACATAGCTAATCAAAAACAAAATTCGATTCATACATCACAGAGTTCAAATTTACAATTTTGATTTTGCTTTTTTTGCATTTTCTTATGATATTCGTAAATAAATGCTTTTTTGGTACTTTAGTGTCAGTTTATTAGCTTTTTATTTAGTTTTTGTTAATTATACGCATATTTGATATTTTTATAACATTTACGTACTTATTTATCTAAATTATTCTTTATCAATTTATTTTCATTACTATATATATTTCGTGGCTTCACCTTATCGGAAAATATTTCCGAAAATAAATTCTTAGATTTTGTCAAAGTGATTACCGAGTGGGGAGTTGAGGTTACGTTGACTATCTGGACTTCAGACGCAATGACAACGATATTTATTGACTTGTTTACTATGTCTATAAAAAAAATTTACAAAAATATTATTTAACATTCACTAATTATAGGTATATCCATGAGGGTTTATACTCGCGTGCTAACGTACGGCCATGGCCCATGAGTCACATCAGTGGTCGTTAATACGTTATGCCGACAATTCTTTAATCGTTTGTTGCATTTTCCTGGTTAAAATGCTTTTTTTGGAGCATTATTGGCAATTTTTTAATGTCTTTATGGTAGGTTTTTAGTGCATCATTTTCCTAGCCCTATTTATTATCGTTGATCAGACATCAGTTGTGTGCGGTATATCTCCGAGACTCAAGTTCGAGGCTTTCGTGCTTTAGACACGTGTATTTTCGTGTTTCCGAGTATTTATATCGTATCACAGTTTGTCGTTTAGCCATATGCTTTAAAGTTTTGTGGGTACGACAGCTTCGTCATAATGAAGAGACAAATGTCGATTCAAAACCTCGTATTTAAAATGTATAATATTCGTTTATTCTTGTAAGAAAATATGTAATTAATTTTGAGTGACTGTAGTAAAAAAATTGTTTACTGCAATGAAGAGTTTTTATACATTTTTTACATTACATTTCATAAAAAATAAAAAATTGAGTTTATTTTTTCTCTGGTGAAATAATGATGATAGTCCAAATAGTCCAAAGGTCTTTTAGCGTTTAAGCAATATTTGTCATTGTGCCTCCTCCGTCATTTCTCCCTAAACTCTAAATACATAATCGGCCCCCTCCGAAATTAAATCCTATATACGCCACTGGAGTCCATTGTTTCGTACTTCGAGTGGAAGCAAAATATTGATCGTACACCGAAAAAACTGTTGAGCCGTACACTTATTGAAGTGCATCAAATGGTCACCGGGCTTGTGCGCGGGTAAAGATAATTTCACTCGTCCAAATTCTCTAAATGACAAATCGTCCAAATACGGCACTATTGAGTTTTTGGTCTCAATAAATGATTACCTTCGTCCGATTTCGCACCACGAGAGGCATATGCGTAGAGCGACCCGTACAGTGTACCTATACACGCATAAGGTTCTCGGCGGTTGCTGTAACATACATGTACATAGTTGTCGTCATCATAATACCCTTTTCGAGAGAAGTCCAGACCTCCCCACGCGTTTGCGGCGGTATTATATTCAATACAACATTAGGTACCTACAAATATAATAAAATAATATACAGTATACACGCGCGCACACACACACACACCTACACGCACACGTGGACTTACTCCATTCTCTCCGCGGAGAGGTTGCGTGGGAAATAATCTTGTACCGCGGTAATGGTAATAACGTTGTACTAATATCATTGTTACAGTACGATATGGTGAGTGCATATATATATATATATATTTTCGTGTGTCAGTGTGTTACCGAACGAGAACGGCAACGCGAATCGTCGTACATAATGGCATCGCGTTTCGATAAATCACGCGATACAATGATAATATAGTCGTCGCCGCCAAATATTGTCACGTCTTCCCATGCACCGGCGATGGTGTCGTTCATATAATAATATATAGTGTGTCGCGCGGAACAGTACACGTTATTATTATTATTATTATTATTATTATTATTATACTATTATTTTTATAAACAAACGTACGACATTATAATGTGCGCGGTACACGTCGTCCCGCAGCAGCCGTCGACCGGTGCGGTAATCCCGGTAATAACCGGTATATGATGTATAGTACGGTATAATACGGCATAGGTACGGTCATCATGTTAGATATTAATATTAATGTATCGTTTACACACACACCGATGCGTACGTGTTTTATATGTCCGGTCCGGCGAGAGTGACTCGCGCTGTCCGGTGCGGACGACGTTTCTATTACAATATAATATTATACCGGCTGCGCTTCCTCGAATTCCGTACTCCGCGCATTTCCGCGTCAAAGCCCATAGGCGAGCGAGTTCTGTAACGTCCAAAGCGTTACGGACGAAACCGTTTAAGGCGCGTACTAAAGTTTCTACGTCTTGTTGTACACCAACTCACCCCCGGGTGCACGCGACCATGTACAGGGTGATTTTTAACACTCGCCCGCCCCCCCCCCTTTTTCGGCCGTATAAACGCTTTAATTTGAAATTTTTTTTCTCTTTCAACGTTCAAGTTACCATAAAACCTATAGGTTTTCCGCAATGTTTTCTTCCACCGCGGTATTTCATCGAGGTGGTTTTTCTGTGAATTTTGATGTGTCGAAATCAAAACTCGACCGAGTGGTTTTTGAATAATTTTCATTGAAGTATTACGGGAAATATTATATTATAATACCTGATGTTATGATATAATTCGTAATTATATGTTATCGCTAACTGCTACTGATATGAGAAAATGCGAGTTTCACATTTTTCATACGCAATTTTAAATTTGAATAACTCCGTAAGTGTTTGACGGAATTTTTACTACGTTACACCAAAAACTCAAGAAAAATTAACTGAAATGTGGTTAAAAAATATGGTTGTTCCTTTTTAATAAAACAAAGTTTGTATAGCCACAAGACATCCTTAACTAGGCTTGAAAAAAAAGTTATTAAAAACAATAAAAACATAGGTTGTATGATAACTTGAACATTTAAAAAAAAATCTAGCACTTGTGTATTTCGATCTACACCGAGGTATAACGAGCATTGTATTTTATAGCATTTAAAGTTATTGAAATATGCGCTATTATTTAAGACCTACAAAATATTTAATCAAGCTCTATCCCTAAAAACATGGAAATAATAACGATATATTTAAAAATAGTTTTAATTTTAAACAATTTATATTTTGTTAAATTATTATATACATACATGATAAGGAGAAGTATAATATTTTTTTTACTGTAGTCGAAAACGTTTTTCTTCAATTCAAACTATGCGAGGTTCATGGAATTACAAAACAAATTAAATTGTATGCATGTAATCGAAATAGTGGCACCAAAACTGGAGATGTAGCTATAGAAAAATAAAATTCGAAAAATATTGAAAAACATGCAGAATACAATATGTAAATTTGAAATCACTTCAGCCACACAAATCAAATGTACAGCCATTTCTATCAGTATTCTTTAATAATTAGCAAATGCTACGGAATCCGAGTTCTGGTAATGGGTATACGATATTAACATACGGTAAAACGCGAATTCGGTGGTACAGGGCAGTGGATATAGGACGGAAAAAATTCCGCAAAGTAGAACAGTGATTAATTTTAACCCGGGGGCCTGCGCGAAAGAAACATTCGGAGTCATTATAGAACGTACTGTCTATACGTATATTATGCTAATTTTTAATTGTTCCCAGTCTCAATAGCTTATCGAAACTCAACAGTGACCATAAACCGATAAAATATAATACGCGTTTTCACATATTATTTAATAAATCAACGCGAATAAGAAATTTAAAACTATAATATTTATTTGATTTTATATTTTTCGAGATAAACCATTGTTTGATGCTTGATTTTGTAAAGAAAAAAAAAAGCAGATAACTGCTGAAAGAACAGTAATACGATTAATCATTCATTGCTGTATTATGTAATATTATACAGTCACGCAATTGCGAGTGTACTTTTGTATTTACTAAATTTCGGAAGGCCACACGAAAAATTATATTCGACATTCAGTTTCGCTACGGCCGAAGTATTGAGAAACATAATACGAGTACGTATATGATGTATACATTTACAGATGATGATAATGGATCGAACGGTACATATTTTTAATTGTTTTACAGATGCGAAAACGTTAGGTGTTGTTTGTCGACATTCTATTAGAGCAAAAGCACCGTTGCCGGTCTGCAATAATAATAATAATAATAATAATAATAATGATGATTGTGTCGGTTTCAATACGCGCAAGTCATTAAATTTCATTGCCATTTTAGCCGGTCGTAATAACATAATATAACATTATTATTGCTGTTGCAGCACGACGAGCATAATATATAGGTACGTATAATGTATATGTAGTTGCTGGCGAGCACATTGAGTATATTATAATACGTGTAGGTACGGAAATACCTCGAATCGATTATGTCTATATAAGAGGATGTCTGCGGACGAGACGCACGTGTCCGCGCGTTTTTAACATTTAAATAAATAATTTAAAAAACAATTAACATCGTCAATCGGCATGATCATTTTAATGATTATTTCGAAACGCATTAAAATAACTGGTCTACAACAATTACCGTCGTACCTACTGTTTAACATTAAAAATAAAATAAAAATACGTTTCGGTGTTTTCTCCCTACCTCCGTTCGTCCCTCACATGATTAACAAAACGGTTTGTGCAAGTAATGTATAATATACACAGGGTGTCCCACCGAGATATACACAGAGATCTCCCGTGTAAATTGAGATGATCGAATTCTGTTTTTTTTTATGAGCAACCAAATGCAATTTTGTTGACAATAGTTTGGTGAATATAAGTGTATTATAAAAAAAAGTTAAAACATTTTCTTTTTATTTTATAATTGTTGTGAAATTTTAAGATACCCATTTTGGTGAGCTCCTTTTTCCGAAAATATCGACGGTTCAACTTTTAGTTTTCATTGGATTCTTGATTTTTAATAATTTTTTTAGCTAACAAAGAAATAATATAAATTATTATCATCTCGTCATTTTTCCCATATGGTTTGGGGACAATGTTATTATAGTTATAAAATTATCTAAATAATACACTATTTTCTTGTGAACTAGAAAAATTATTAACAATCAAGAAATTTATGAAAACTGAAAGTTGAACTGTGAAAGTTTTCGGAAAATAGTCTCTATATTATGGTTATCTTCGAAATTGAATAAATAAAAAGTTATCTGTTTTACTTCTTTTATATTACACTGATATTTACCAAACGAAATTGACTTTACCCAGGAATACTAATAGAAAAGCACAATTTGATTATCACTATTAACACTGGAGATTTCGCTACGCTTGAATCTCGGTGGGACACCCTGTACATATACACGTTTATATGTACTAATATGAATGCTTATGATTACGCGTGTAATATATATATATATACATGTGTGTTGCGGTTCTACGCAGCTACGTGTTATCTGTTGAGATTTCACGGTTGGTGGTCCAGCAAACGGGCCGTTCCTCCGAGTTAAGTTTATCGAATTTACACCGCCGCATGTGTACGCGTATTATAATATGACCTCATCGATAGCTTCAGCCGTCGCACGGGGTATCGGTGAAAACGGGTCTTGCGGAAGGACGGCGATTTTTAAACTGCGCACCGTGTGTGTGTGTAATAACAATTATCCTCTGGTTAAACTGCAAGTGTCGAGTTATAGTCGTACGGTTTAATTGGACTTTCATTATATCGTATTATTCACCACCGCTAATTAGACGATTTTTTCTTTTTATTTTACATGTCCCCCCCCGTGGTTCGATGTTTTAATTTCGTGTGTGCGCGCGCGCAATTACGCGACGTTTAACATAGGAAAACCCGTCCGGATTTTATCGCCGCGCCGTAACACAAATCTGCGAAAGGGTTGATCGACAAACAGTTACGAGTCGTAATTAAGTTGTTATTATTATTTTATTTTTTTATTTTTTTCTTCCATCCGCTGCTATATAATACACTACAGTTGCCCGTGTGCGTACAGCGTATCATTATTTCACACACGCACGGGTAAAAAGGTGTTTATTTTATGGAGTAAACCAGTTTTCTCTCCAAAACCAACGTTTGTTTGATTATAATAATAACACATCTCTTATCGTAAAAAATCCCGCCGCACATGATGTTATTACTATTGGTGTACGCCCGCCGCCGGCCGTGCGTATATTATAATAATATTATAAAGACGTCAATGGACGCGCGTGTACCCGTGTGTTGTGTTCCACGCGTAACCGTACGTATGCGTTCTATGTTCGCGTCGGATTGTTTTAATCGTGAAAGTTCGTACCGTATCATATTATATTTTACAACGAGCGAATACGTAAATGTTTACACGGCACGAGTGTATTATACACTACTGTACGAGGAGAGATAAGCTGTCCATGTGACAGAAACCAGCTGATGGCGGACGATGTAACAACGATTTCGCACATCTGCGCCCAAACATTTAAGGGGTAACGTGGTGCGGTGATCGCACTGCAGCTATGACAGCACTGGCTACGAGTACGACACGCGCGATCATCCGTTCGAAAGAAAAAAAACACTCTGCACGATTAGTTCTGTAGTCTCTTCCCCTGCCATCGTTCCGATTGCTCTACACTGCTCCTCACCGGACCCGCTGTACTGGGAGCGAAGTACAAATACTTCGGTACAAGTTCTACACCGCACTCCACCCCTCCCAAGTGCCAAGTCGGTGAACGGTCGTTTCAATGGAAAACAAGTACGAAAAAAAAATTCTGCTTGCAAATGGGTCCGCGCGTGCGGTGATAATAAGGAAGCAACACCATCGACGCGTTAACGATTATTAAACGTTCTTCGGAACGACAATACGCGTTTGAAAAAAGTTATCATGACTTCTAGAGCAGAGTGACTCGATAGCTCTATAAAACTGCCCGTGAAAAGCCCATCAAAAAATATTATACGTTATTCCTTTGGTGGTCACTATGCCAGAGGCGGTTTGACATTTTTCAGTTCGTGGCTTCAAAGTAATAGGTACAATCTGAACTATATTTTCGCCATTATACACTGTTCATCTAGTCTATGTAATATTATGCCCGTCTATTTGTTTTCACACAGTTCAAATAATCTATGGAGGACCAAATGCAAGTGCAAATCTATTCGAATTGACACGCATCCCTAAATTTTTGGCATTTAAATTATTCATTACACCCAATGCCAAGTCGCCTCTGAACTAAACTTCTTTAGCACTATAAATGTTTTGATGATCCTCTACATAGGGCAGTTATTGCGCTATAAAAAAATCTACCAAGTTTAGTAGCAGTAATCACTCAGTACTGCTAAACAAACTCTGAACTTGTGTTCAACGCTTTTTATTTTACTTAGCATTCGAAACCAGTTTATATGCGTTTTATTAATTTTCACACGAGAGTGTTTCGAGTCTTATAAATAAAAAAATTCCACTCTAAAACGAACATCTCTGCCACACACTTTGCTCCTCTTCGTATATACGTCTTAAACGTACGCGGTACAAGTATACGCTACATTATTCTATACGCGCATACGCATGCATAACATTAAATAATATGTACACGTACTGACGTAAGATTCACACACACACACACACAAGTGTACACATAAATAAAGTGTACCATACGTATCCGAGTGTGTGTGTGTGTGTGTGTGTGTGTGTGTATGAGCTATCGTACGCACTCGCGTTTAAACAAAGGGAGACAAGAGATATTAGAAAATTAATAGGGTTTTTTTTTCAGAGATATACAATGATCGAACGGTATCAAAAGATCTCTCGCTTCCAATGCGTCGGACCGCATTCCTATACATTTCCACCGGTGTAATACGCTTTGAATAACTAAAGCGGACACGAAATAATAAACTACATTTATAACCGTAGGTACATGTAGCAATGTAGCAATTAGGTTCTCGTATTTATACGCTCACCAACGTATACACCACACACACATACGTACAAAAATATAAGCCTACTCACACGCTCGCGTGCAAAACGTTGTGGACGAATTAATTTTTAGAAAGTGAAATTATACCGTTCGAGGGGAATAAAATGAAAACATAATGTTCTGGAAAACTGTGCGAATGCGCGAATAGAACTAAACGGTTTAAATTATTATCGTCGTTAGGATACTTTTTTTACTTCCAGGCGTACACCTAAACACGCGCATATGTTTGTACGCACTTCGGGTGGAGAGAGGAGTGCGCTTCAAAAGTTTCTGTGCATAGAGAAGCGTTTGGAAAGTATTTTGGTCCGTTTATTCCCCGTTGGCCATTACACGTATTTCCAGAGCGCATCGCTTTCTTAATTTATCGACTATAACCAAATGGTATTAAATAATGTCCCTAAGCGCGTGCGCGTGTACAGAACTACAACGCCACGTTTTACTGACACGTGATGACGACATGATCCAAAGGATTGACAAACATTTTGACCGGAGAAAGACAAATATCGCGTCAGCGTGATCACATTATATTATATTGGTCTTTCCCCGCGGCGTGTAAATGAACACGTTGACAGAAGTAAGTGTGCAATTAATTTTTATGCCGTTTACACATTAGTCGTTGTTCGGAGGGACGAGCCGCTGCGGAGGACGGCTGCCGTTGGCTTCGACCGTATATATGTATATTATGACGTGTACGATTAAAAACGTTCCGAATAGTGCGTACACCGCGGGGCCCGCGACGAGGACTCTAGTCCTCGAGTGCTTCGAGAATATTACATCGCTCGGTGAAAAATCGCCCGGCCGTTGCCTGCGCGGTTTCCTCGGCTAATGAACGAGCAACACATTTCGTGTTTACCGAGCGTTAAATCACTTTTGTTAATATCGAACGCTAAATCAACTCCGCCTAAACGTTAAGTACGTTTATTATATACATATATACATTCGACGACGACGACGACGGTGTGAGGACTAATTATTGTGCCACGAGAGCTAGAAATACATCCGTTTATTTATATACACGTCGTGTACAGTCTACCGAGACGCGGTGCACTGCTGCTGCAGCACTTATACGCCACCCTCGTCGCACGTATACGTAATGGACAACCCTACATCAGGCGCCCTTGCCCGGTCCGTCACACGTGGAGACGTAATTTAAACACACGTGGATGCCTACGTGTACCTACACGATTTCCATCCTATCCCTAGATTCCGGATGACGTAATGGAAATAATTTGTCTACGTAAAATGCGTATTATATTACGTGTAAATTGTTCTCGTGAAATTACGTCTAAATAAGGAATACATTATTTGTTTGTTCCCCCTAGCCACAGGATTTACATTTGTTAATAGTCTGGTACCTCTGCATGCACGCATGAGGGACAACACTCCCCCCCCACTTCCCCACATCTGTGCAGCACGTATGCGAATGAAAATCTTTTATCCAGGGAATACAAGCGTTGTAAACCGTTTGTCGACCTCGAGGAGTTGATTATAACAACTTCGGTCAAAACATCAGCCTTGTGATAAAAATAATTTGTGATACACCCATCGGCACGCTATATATGTATTGTCGTAATATTTATATCGAAACGTATTTCGTGTTTGATGCAATATGAGGCTTATGATAACTTTTCAAGTGAAAGATTTTATCGTCTATTACAGCTGTATTCGTCATAATATATCTTTAGGACAAAACTGTATTGAATGAGTGTTATACAGGTACGCATATTTCTATTACTCGGAGTACTTTTTAATTATCATCCTTAACGGTCGAGACGATTTTTTTATGATAAGGATTGGGCTGTAGTACTTTCATACAGTAACAATAGTTTGAAACGCACGTGTACTATCGTCCCGTGTTTTTTTTCTTGACTTCGATTTCAACTCTTATTGTTGTTATTGTGCGAGTTTAGATAAAACGAGCAAAAATGCGTTCAGACTGTTTCGTTTTCTCCTGCAGTCAAATGCTAAGCGAAATGAATTGCTAGTACCTACACTGCGGGGCCGGTCGAATGTTATTGCGATGGATCGCCGCAAGATTCTACGTGTTTTAATACCAGGTGTCTGCGGCGTAACACAGTTGTAGTCACGTGATCCTGCGATAGCTGTTATATTAGTGGGTCACCGATACGTGTCGGCCGAAGGGCAGTCAGTGCCTGTACACGTACATAGTTGGTCAATGACACAATCGGCGTTTGCTTCGGGAAAATAATAAATCCGTACAATGTACGTCTTACGCTTGTTTTTTTACGATCACTAAGTGCGAATGGTCACGTGGTCCTTCGAAAGTAGGTAGCGCCTGTGTGGTAACGCGCGAGGAAAAAAAATAATAAAAATGATCATTGTTATTTGTTTTTTCATCACTTTCGTAGAACGGTGGGTCGGCGCAGTACACTAGGTAATTTTAAAATCAAAAGAAACAACGGCACTCTGCGGAAACTTCGCAAAAAAGTTATCAAATCTAAAACGGTGTTCTATCGTTTTCCACCTTAAGTGATATATAGATCACAAATAAAGGCCACGGCGGTTTTCAATGCGTGCACCAACCGGTTTCATAAATATAACGTCAACACCGTGTGGCACCATCCCTCTATACATACATACCTAATAACAACACGGGTCGGGTTCATATAATGTATAAGTGTTTGTCTAGCCGGATATCGTTTAAGACCAGTCGACCTTGTTATATTTTCTTATTCGACATTTTGTACTGAATAATTAAATTCAACGATTATTATCATATTATGTGCGTGAACGCGAAAGAAAAAAAAATCGCGATCATGTTTACGCATCGGAGGTGTTTTGTACCTTCGGTAGAAAAACATAATATCGCAGATAAAAAAGGCGTCATGTCTTCAATTTGTTTTCATATCTTTTCTTCAGAATCTAACGTTTACCGATGAATTATAAAATACGTATGTAAATGAGCACAACGTACTATACAGTTATAATGCATAAACAATAAAGAAATTCTGTAATAAAACCGTATCCACTAAACTATGATAATATACTCTTGGACATCATTTCGGATAGTGATCTTTCGCCCTTACTCTATAATATCTTTTACTCTGACATACAGCTATACCGAATCCAACTCTCCTTGCCACATTTGCTGACGATACAATACTACAAATAGCAATATTTGTTTCAAATAATGATTCTGATACTACGTCTCGTTTTTTTTTACATTTTCCTAAAGAAAAATTAATGTCCTCCACTCACATTAAATGATAATCAAATTCAACTACAGTCTACAGTGTAGACTCTACACCAACCAACTAAATACTTATATAGGTATCACTCTGGACAAAAGGTTAACTTAGTCAAATTACACAAAACAAAAACTTAGAACTTCACTCTCGCCTCCATTTACTCCGGCCTCTACTAAAATCCCAACATGGGTCTTAAAATTAAATAACTTATTTAAAAAAAAAATCTTAAAACCAATATGGATAAGAAGTTAGGTAAGAGTAGATTATTATATGTCCCTTATAACCAATGGTTGGTCCCCAATAAATAAATTTATATTGCGAAAGACAAATATTTGTTCGGGACTTTGACAATTTGTTCCCATTAAGCGGTTGTCCTTTATGCGGTGTCCCCATAAACGGTTTCTACTGTATATGGTATTTAAATATGGGGTCCTGCTAAACCAGCGAAAATTTTTTCCTATCCAATCACCTTAAGACTCAAAACTGGTACATAACAAATACAGCCATCCATAATGACCTAGGACTATACAGATCGTAAACTTGCTAAAAGCCCCTATAAACTATGACATATATAAATTAGCCATACCAACTTTTTCATCAACAACGAGTTCCCTCTCACCCCGCCTCATAATATTCCCCGTAGATAAAAAAGAAACTGGGCTATAGAACTTTTTTAATAATACCTCGAAAAAAAAAATGTCCCTAAAATGTGTAAACATAAACACTGATGTTCCTGAAACTCTGAAAAATACTTGAGATGTGGTCGCACCCGTAGACTTTGCTTTGTGTCGCTTTGTCCTTTTTCGGCCGTGCACATATTTTGCGTACACTACTATGGCTTCGTAGATTCGAAGGACCGAAATCCTTCGGGGCTACATATCGTTGTAAAAAAAAAATAAACATCGTCCGTAATCGTCACGAACCGTGTCAAAATTCGTCCGGCGCCGTATACACGTTTTCGTCGTGTAAATGGTGTACGTTCGGCCGGTTATCACGACGCACGTACCCACGAGCGTGGAAAATCGCCAATGAAGATATCTACATCAGCCTTGTTTATCTGGTCGGCACCGGCACGTGTCCTTCACGTCAAAGCTGCCGTCGTCGCACGTTCACGACTCGCGTCTCCGAAGACGACGAAGACGACGACGCTCCGTGCACCCTGATTCGCGTACAACATGGACTCGTGGACCATCACCAGGGCCATCCTTAGGGAGGGGGGCGAACAGGGCCCAGGCCCTAGGCCTCGCGCTTTTTGCTTAAATTTGGGGACTCGCGTTTGAAAAAAGTAGTAAAATTGGTTTTATTTTCTGATGTGTTGAGTTCTGATAGTGTCTGAGGTACCTACCAAATTTTTTGTGTGATAAGAATTATTAATGTCATTATAATATGTTTGTAAATAGATGATTTAATATCTTAAAGGTATTTAAAGGATTTTCGCCCTGGGCCTCGCAAATCCTAAGGACGGCCCTGGCCATCACGTAATAATATGATGTGTAATATCATGTATGCAGTAACAGTTGCTGACCAATCAAGTCGGTCACGTTCGCGTTTACCTGTGCAGCCCCGTACAACGAAATGACGCTGCGGCGGCGGCGCGCTAAATACGTCATGTTACAAATACCGCACGGACACCGGTTGAGATAATAAGCTTTTAATTTGTCGTCGTGGTTCGGTGCGGTTTCAGGCGAGATTAGTATGCGAATCGACATTGTACACGTTAATCTTGTGCTGCAGCTGCGGTTCGCCGCACCGACGATATTGTTCATAATGGCGGATTGCTTTTTAAACCTATTTCTTTCCCGACGAGTACCAATGCACACGTCGAATACATAGATATTATAGCTATTCCAATCGAGCTTAACCCGGACGTTTGACTACTGAAAATCGTTTACGGAAATCAGCCCTTCAAGTTAAATACACGTTTTCTCTCTCCCCCTTTTGGTCGGTCACGTGCGCGCGAACGATTAGTCAATGCGATGACTATGATGACTAGGGCTGGGATTTTAATGCCCTAAAAAACTTCAAAAAATGCAAAAATGACTTAAAAAACTCAAAAAATGCACTAAAAAACTAAAAAAATGCATTTAAATTATATTTATTATAAAACACGACACGACGAAACACAACGAATGCTATCGAGACTACGACGACGGACGTACTAATTGGTTACTAATTCAGTAATAGTTATCTAAGCCTAGCTATGATAAAATTGTTATCGACGATAACTTGTACCTATGTATGTATGTATGATGTAATAAAAATAATAATTTATAATAGGTATAATATAACGGTGATAATTTTCGGGGAAAAGCCTAGCTACGATGAAATATATGAATATATGATACTATATATAATTTATTATTCGTACCGTCAGCAGTTTGCCGAAAATTTCTTGTGCATCGCAACAATTTTCGTTCATTTTATGAAGAAATTGTGAAAAATGCTCTAAAAACTAAGAAAATTCACTAAAAACGTCAAAAAATGTCCTAAAAATGCATTTATGTTTAATTTTGTCAAAAAATGCAAAAAAATGCAAAATAAATAATACTTTAAAATAATCAGTATCACCCAAAACACATTTTATACTTACGGATCAACGTTTCAAAACATCAGAAAAAAAGATGCTTTCGCATCAAAATCCCAGCCCTAGTGATGACCGTCTTAATTTGACGCGGCCGAGTATGATCCTGAAAAATTATATTTCAGTGTCCGTTGATTTTAAACAGAAAATTATGGATCGTTGGGTACCGTCTGCAATTGTTTTAGTTATCTGCTATGATCGCGCGTAAGAAATGCAATACGTTATTTATTTTTACAACGTGTATACGGAATAAACGCGCACTATTGTAATACGGACGAAGAGGAATATGTTTAACCTATCCTAGAGATTTCAAATCGTGGTTTATACTAATTGCTTATTTTTTTTTTCTAATCTTAAGATCCACCGTTCTTTATTATTCAAACGACTACGCCATCGCGTAGAAACTTCACTGCAATGGTTCTGTTCAGCGATCCAAGTTGTTTTGCATAAAGCATTATGCCACGCGTCATCTCCGCAGAGTCCAGCGTAGACGTGGACCGCAACACTGCCCACTAGCTGCGACCTGCATTTATTTCGTGCGTTTACACAATACCGTGCGCTCGACGATTGGGCGGATAGGTTAAAAAAGGCGTTTGGACGCAACGGTGGACGACGTTTCGGTCTCGGGATGGGTGTAGCCGAAAATCAGGGGTGAGCCAAGATAAACGGACGCCACTTTGTACTTTTTTTTTTTTTTTTTATTGAACTTTAAAAACATCAACAACAAAGGTTATTAGTTTTTTTTTTTTTTTTGGTTAAATTACATGGTGTTGATTAAAAATTTCATTATTTATATTTATATGGTGTTTGTTATATGTAGTTGCTATTTATGTTACAATTTTCTTTGACGGTAGGTTTAAATTTTGTTGTATAAATCAGATTTTTTGAGGAATGCTAGCATGTTTAATGTGATTTCGCTATTCGGTCCTAGGGCTTCGTATAAGTTGGGTGGAATGTTGTAATTTTTTAGATCTTCGGAATATTGATAACACTCTGTTATTATATGCTTCACTATTAGTGTGACCCCACAGACTGTGCATTGAGCGGGTTCTTCTTTGGCCATTAGGTGTTTGTGAGTCAGTCTTGTGTGACCTATTCGGAGACGATTTATAATAATTTTTTCTCTTCTGCTGAGATTTGGATTTTGCCAGTTTAGAATTGTGTTTTTTATTTCGTTGAGTTTAGACCGTTGTTTGAGCCAGTGCGTTTGCCATTTTATTAGTGATTTGTTTTTTATTTGGATTTTGATGTCATCATATGTTACGATGTCCAAAAAATGTATATTACGGATGTTTGGTTGTGCCGCTTCCTTTGCTGCTTGGTCCGCCGTCTCGTTCCCCCTTATATTTGTGTCACCTGGTACCCAAATGAAAGTGATATTTCATTTGGGTACCAGATACTTTGTACTATTATAGCTATCGCTTAATTCGAAAACCACGTGCACTTTGTACGGTAACAACAGTTTGGTGAGAATTTATTGATTTGACGACAGCGATTGACGTGCTGTTTTGATCACGATTTGGCTCCACTATTTTTACCAACCGATCAGTACGGATTTGACGAAATCCGGGAGCATAACCTGAAAATAACAATGTCAGCTAATGTCAACAACCAAAACTAATAATTTAAAATGGTTATGAATATAAATATATTTTTCGAATTATTAATACAAATATTCGTTGGAAGTGTTCAAAAGCTACAGGTTCTGGTTCGAGGTAACAACGGATATTAATGAGCAGGTAAGTTGGTAATATATAACTAAGGATAGTTATATATTATTAGATCACCTGATCATTTTCTATGAAATGTAGTGTATTCATAATATATCTACATATAATGTTCTTATTACATACAATTGTACTACAACTGTCCACGATAACCTTTTTTTTGGTGGGGGGAGGAGGTCGTTTGTTCAAAGTGCCCGGCTATTATACATGCCAGACCTTACAACCCTTGCCATTTGCCCTCGGTGCGCCAACGCGGTCGAAAAAGAGCGAGGGGACCGCACGCGTTCGGACAATATAATTTATATTGCAGTATACGCGCGGTTTTGTCACGATCGCCACGGTGCACATAGGCTGCAGTCGCACGCCCACGGCGCCGGACAGGGCTATAGCTATTCCCTCTGCACGTCGATGGGGAAAAGAGTAAAAAAAAAAAATATTGACGTATGTAGCTCAACCGGTGCACAGCCGTTTATCGTTCCGGGATCGTAGATGGCCATCGCACCGAGTCGGCCCCTTTAGCATTTCCCCCGTGGATCGACTAATGATTTCCACTCGACTCGGCCGCGACGAGCATAATGGCGTACAACAGTGATACACGCGCGTTTACCGCACCGCGACGGTTCGCCCGCGCGTAGTTCGAGACGAGATTTAATGCGTAGCCCGACAAAGCGCTCGAAAAACCAACAGAGATTCTGCAGATGGCAGTCGATAGCACCATATCTATACAGCCTTGCGGTTTTCTGTCGATATTATCGCGGCGAAGATGTCATAAAACGACGACCGTTCGCGATTATACGTACGCGTACATAATGTACAGTCGGGAAGCATAGTATACATTTATACGTACGTTCTTACGCGGTTATCGTTCGACAAACCTCGCCGAGAATCTTTCGAACGATTCTCGGTGCAAAACGTTCGTTCAGACAGCGTTTCAGCTTTTTCAGTTCTCAGCGAAGATCACTTCAGGGTTCCGCGAAGCTTAAGTAAAATTAGCTTAAATAATAAGCTCTAATAAGCTTAAAATTTCCAACTAAAGATTAGTAGTGGGGAAAAAAGTATGCATCATAGACGTAGTCGTCATTTAGAATCTGTTCATGGTGAACTTAGAGAAAAAAATGTAGAATTCTTGCTCGAAAGCGTGATGAACTATAAAAATCAACTGTATGGTTCAAACTACATAAAACGTGAATGAAAAAGCAACCGAGGTTTCTTATTTTGTTAGCTAAATACCTTCAATACAATATTATTATAAAATTATAATTTATTTGCAAGTTATCCTAAAAAAAGCTAAAAAGCTAAAAAAAAAGAAGGGGTTCCACGTTAAAAGTGGGCTTCAAAAAGGGTTCCATGGATAAAAAAGTTTAAGAAACGCTGATCTAGATGATAAGGTCGGGACATTTGCCTTATCAATACGTCCGGTTAGAGAGGACTTTTTAGTATCACGTTTGTCCGCTACATTGATAGCGCGACCGGTAGAGCTTTGTTTTTTTTTCCAGTACAAATGTACGTATTTTACTTTTATACAAAATATAAAGTGTTTCTATGTTGAACGGAATTTTGTAATTTTTTATTTTTTTCGTTTATTGTCTTGACCTCGCTAAATGATATTATATAATCTTAATAAGTTTCGATTACTCGCGCTGATGACTAAAAAGTTCTCCCTATGCGACCGCATCGTTCCCTAGTATGTTGTGGAAAGTGACCCGACCTTATCTTCTAAGACCGTGGTTCAGTCTGCCGGTAAGACCCGCGAATGCTTGAAAATAAATGATATTACCTGTGTTGCGAGTCGGGTTTGAAACCAGCAGTAACAATACTAAAGTGTTTAGGTGTTAGTTTTAAATGTATACGTTACACTTGTGTAGTATTACGCTTTATTAACACTTTGTAATCAAATCAACATAGAAAAACAACTGATAACAGTAGAACGTTGATGATGTAAACTGGCAGACCTTCTTTACTGAATGGCTTGACACGTCTGATTTCTGTGCGAGTCCGGAGCTGTTGTATACCCTGTTTGCGTTGCTAACTTGTATACCCGCCAGTTATTGTTTTGTCTTTTTTGCATCTGACCCAATGTAGTCCTTGATAAAAGGGCACTTGTGACCTCCTCTTATGGTTTGCGCGTGTAGCTTAATTATTCGTAAATATTGTTTTTCAATGTTATTCAAATTCTATATTGTAAATGTGTTTGTCGTGCATTGTCTTATTAACTCTATTTTCAGATTGTAAGTAATACCTTAAGATATATTTAAAAGTATTACGTAGTACATCACACCTTCATGGCTTCGAAGATCACAAACGAAAGCTCGGTACCTACGAACGTTCGTTATTATCGATTTGCTGCAGATGTATTATAATATGATATTGTAATTGGTTGCCTATAATTTGCGGACAGTTTGATTTTTGATTATAAATTATATTATGTGCATCTATACGAGCAATGCGATGGCTACGCGTTAATTTATAAACAAATATGTATACGTATGTGCACACCTAAATAGTTTTGCCAGATGCCAGCGCAACGTTAACATAAATCGGTAGTTTTCTCATGGTTGCTATAATGGTATGTTACGGCTTTATGAATGTGTGTAGTGTGCACAAAAAAGTGGTGTTGTTAATCACAAAATTTACAAAAAAAAAAATGTTGATCCGGTTGATCTTGAATTTATCATAATATAAGTAAATTTGGACAAAACATTCTTTATTATTATAATTATTATTATATTATTTGGTAAAAAGTATGCCAATATGATAATATAAAATATTATACCTAACCTCGATCCCAATATTCATTATACAGTCACGACATAATATACCTACTGCTTATTTTATTTCTTATTCGTTTTTTGAATTATAGCTGTGTCAAATGAATAATATAGTGTTATATAAATTGAACTATAATACGAGTTTCTGTAAGGGTAAATCGTAATAATAATAATAATAATAATAATAATAATAATAATAATAATAATAATAATATGTTGGTTGGCTTCGGTAATTTAAGGTGTGTTGAAAATTAATACATTATTCTCTTGGTAATAAATTATTTTTATAAAAAAGAAATAGAATATCTTTTACGTACGCGTTGAAGTGATAAATATTTAGAAACTCGGAATATTCAATATTATTTACTGTAACATTTTTATTTTTATATACTTGACAATAATTTAACGGAATGCCGTATATAATAACAAGTCACATAAATTACCTTACGTTGTGTAAACTAATGAAGTATATATAGTATTATATGGATTGTTCGTGTGTATTTTTTTTATTTCTTCGTTATTTGAATGTGAAAAAGAAAAACTCAAAAGCCTATATACGTTTGGAGTTGAATGCCGGCTCGTCTCTCACGTATTCATTAATATTACAATAAATGCACTACTATAAAATGAAATAAAATACATAGGTACCGTATAATATACAATATATGCGTCTGCATCGAATAAAGTTATGGAATCCTACATACGGTAGGTATTTTGTGGTATCGTCATAATATAAAATATAATATGTACGTATACATGTTATGTACAGAGTGTTAAAAAAGAAACGATTTTCGTATAGTTTAGTAGTCATACGAATGTTAATTGAGAACTATGGTTGTTTAATGTTTTTTCTTTTTTTTTATTTATGACGTACGCGTAACTTCTACTTTTTAATTTTAAACGGCCGCACTTTGTTATAAGTATATCGTATAGTGTATACTGTATATAATAATATAATAATACCTAGTGGGCGATTGCACAACGATTCTTAGCGCACATACACGTGAGTGGTCTTGTAGGTAAAAAGATCGAAGTAAAACGTATTCACGAAATATGAATAAATGTCAACAGTTGAAAACAAATTGTTGATGCTGGTTAGAAATAAAAAAATACGACATCGTTAGGATGATTAATCTAGATTGTCCGATCGCCAAATAGAACTGTTTCTTTCGTCGTTACTCAAAAAAAACAATAACCTAATAGTCTGAGAACTTTCACTGAACGCTAATACCCAGCATTTTCTAGAAATGGTATAATTTTCAAGGTATTTGGTCTTTTTCGGACTATTTATACATTTTTTTTTTTTTTGCTCGTGTTTTCTTAGCGTCTTTGACAATGTCGATGAAATAATTTTGAAGAATCGACAAATAAATAGTATTAATACTACGTCAGACTGTGCAACTGTCGGTAAGCGGTTTTTTCAAAAACTTCAGAATGCAATACTTAAGCGTGTCGCGTGTACTATCTCGTGTACCTGAAGTACCTATATGTACGTGACTGCCCGGCCGCGTATCACTCGGGACTTCATGATGTATAACTCGACGTGTACGCGCATAATATTATTACACTATACAATAATATGATTATATTACAACTACTATTTTTTCGGTATACAATGTCGTCAAGATCACCATTTTGTGACTACCTGTGTAATAATATTATACTAATGATCAGTTTACTATCCGACAGGTTTTACGATCTAATAATTTTGTCACAAGAATAATAATACGCAATCTATTATAACATCATACCTACCTACCTACCTACCTGTGTTATGTAGAAGTGTCAATTTATGTGTTTCTAATTTATTTCTGTGCGTGCTAGTATATATGTTTATAATATAATATACATTTTTATTTACCAAAGTCATTTTTTTTTCTCTCCATAATTTATATGTGAACTAGTCGTTATAACAAAGTCGTTTTTGAAAGAAAAAATAAATAAATACATTTAACATGTTAGGTATACACGTACGTTTGTATTATGAAGTTTAATATTGAAATGTGCGGGCATAGTTTCAACTATTTGTAGTCCATATGTATAATATATTATGCGTATACGGTATGGCTACATTGTGTTTACGACATATTTCTTCAACTCGACGCGGACCACACGTTTATATAGGACGAACGGCAAAACGTATTTGTTTTTAAGATATACCCAGTCTGCGGTTCTTGAAGAAGAAGAAAAAAAAATCGTTTACGTCCCTAAACCTAGAAAACGGATTTGATAATAAAAATAATTTTATTATAATATATATTAACGCGTTTGTAGTAATAGCGTACGACGTGTAAACCAAACCGAACGACAGATTTTATTTTTTTCTATTAAATATGTCGAAACGCGCGGAGAGATTTGGTAGGTACAGAAAAACTCATTTTACATAATATCATACGATATATTCCGTAGACGTGTTTACGTATGGTAGCAGGCGCAGCTGATTAATTCTGTCCCAGCAGAGAATTATAAACCCAGTCGGAAAAAGTGGGTCCAGATTGATTTTATATTCCATAACTATTAACTATAAAATATAATATAATTATAATATGTAAAATAATATTATCACTCGACGTGATTTGACTTATTTTAATTTTGTTTTTTTAATAACAAAATATGTCCTTCATCCATGTCTCAAAAGTGTATTACGTACCTAATATTTAATACGTACGATTTAGAAGCATATACGTAATAACTGCGCCAAATGGCCTTTTCTTATGTAAAATGCGACCAACTTCTTATCATCGGTATGAAATATGATTGTTAACTGTGCAATAATACCACAGAAATATTAATTTTGTGAATAATATATGAGTAAAGAAGCTCAGTGTCTACCCGGAGAATGGGCTGAAGCACCAGCCGGGCCAACTCCAACCACCAATGCATGAGAGTCACTCCTTTGTTATTTTAATTATAGCTTTTACATTAACACATCCAAAATGCTTATGTTTAATTAGAAAAGTTGAAACAGTAAATTTAATTAGTAATAGTAAAGAAGGCAAGTGGTAAGCTACGAATCAAAAGTGTAAGAAAAAAAAAAGAAAAAAAAAAAGAAAATAAAAACGTTAACCCATAGTCAACACAATAGTGGTGTAGATTGAACATTGTTATGTGTTAACGAAATGTTATTATTTTCCCTAGTATTCGGATTCATGTTATAGTACGGCTGTAACGAATAAAAGTATATAAATTAGAGATTATCTTGTAATATTTTAGTTTTGTTTTACATTTTACCCCGGCGCGGTTAACATTATGTCACCCTTTATGGTTTTGACAAGAACTCGGGCAGGAAGAAGTATTTCAACAATGAGAAGAATGAAAACATACCTCATGTCAACTATAAAAATTCCTAGGCTAAACGATTTGATGTTAATTTCCATAGAAAGGGAAACAAGTGAGAAGTTTATTGATAATCCATCGGCTGTTGTTGATGAGTTTGCCATCATAAAAGAAATAAGAATTTTGACTTTGAAAATATGTTATAAACGGACAGTACGTATTTGTTGTAAGTTACGAGTAAAGTAATTATTAATTATAAAAAAATTATCCTGTATTCTGATAAATAAAAATTGCAAACTTTGCCTCAAGTTATTTTTTTTTTTTATTGATCTATTACAACTTTGGCTGCTATGGCCATTAGTTACATTTTTTTTTTTTAATTTTTGGTAATTTTAACAATTTTACATTTTTTTTTTTTTAATAAATTTATTTTAAATTAATTTGTCCAGTCCGGAGTCTTTGAGGAAATGAATGAAATTGTCCGTGATGTATGGTCCAATTGTTTCGTATAAATTTGGGGGAATATTATGTTTGGCTTTTTCAGAGGAGAATGAGTGGCAGTCTGTTATGATGTGTTTTACTATAAGTGTTTCGTTGCATGAAATGCAAACTGGAGGCTCTTTGTTGTCCATCAAATGACCGTGAGTTAGACGAGTGTGGCCGATTCTTAGGCGGTTTATTATTGTGTTTACTTTTCTTGAAGATTGCATTTGTGGCCAAGGTTTGATATTTTGTTTGATTATATTTAATTTAGTTATATTATATTAGTATTTATATTTAATTAATGACTAACCTCAAGTTATTGATGATTAATAAAAATAATCATCGATAACATTGAAACGATAGGAGGCCAATACCAAAACTGGGATTAGCGCCCACTTCCGTCTAACAGCGCGGAAGGTTTATGCGGGCCTGGCCAAAAAGAAATGTACATATAGCTCTACGCCGCTGGACTCGGGACGTGTTGACGCGGCGATTTATAGGACGCGTCGAAACCGATTTAACGTGGACGCGAGATTTGAATTCGAAAACGATTTACACGCGTGATAATAACGACAATAATAGGAATACACATAGGCGGATCTACAGGGTGTGCCGGGTGTGCCAAGGCACACCCTAATGTACAAAAAAAAAATGAATTAATAACAACACATTAATTGAATTTCAGTTTTTTGTAAATTAAACTACGCAGAATAAGTCTCTAAAATAATAACTATGTATTGAATCATTCAATGTTATTGTCGTCGACACCGACACAAAAACTTAGATGAATAGACAATAGTGGTGATGGCCAACTAGTAACTATTTTTAGCGCAAAAATATTGCCTTTTCTCGGAAACCGACATCGCGCTGATAATGACGGTCGACGTCTCGACGATTAACAAATAATAGTTTGATAGGTATAGTTTGATTAGTATTTACTATTTCATTTAACGTTACGTCTTGTTTCAAGCAATAAATTATTATAATCAATACCTACTTACATATAACATGGAATATAGTTAGCTTGCAGGAGGTAGGTAATCAAAACTTTATTTATTTAAACTTGTAAATTTGTAACCATATCTTTTGGTTTTTTTGATAGAAAAAAAAATAGTATATTGTATATCGCCAATAGCTACCAATAGGTAAATATTATACAATAAGTTATAGTATTGGTTAGTGAAAAAGTGTCGGATATTTGAAATATGTTATTTTTACATTAATTTATACATACCTATAAATATAAAAAATAACTACAAAAAAAGGCCGGGCACACTCAAATGTAAAACTCTGGGTATATGGGAATACACACCGGTGTACGCGTACAAGTATACGAGTGTTTACACTACCGTTCGGCGGCGGCGGCGGCGGCGATCGTCTCGGATACGTCAAACGTGTCCCCTCGGGGGGGGGGGGGGTGCGGTTGATGAGTACACGTGCAGACGCGACATCCGCGGACATCGGCGGCGACGTGCGTGTCGTTCATTTGTCATTCGCCGTCGCCGGCCGTCGCCCGTGTGATAATGCGCGCGCGTAAACACCGGGGCGATCGCGCGACGTCGATCGGCTCGTAAACCGTGCATGAATTACGGGCGCGCGCACGGCCACCGACGATGATGCCGGCACGTAATGACGACGTTGCGCCTGGGGCGGAGATAACATTGAATTGAGCCCGTGCTACTTTTATTTGAGTTTCAATTGAGTCCGGGTATTCTCATAGTATGTTTGAATTGAGTCCCGGGTATTATCTTAATACAATTACGGAGCAAATCAACGAGACCATGTAAAAATGCATTGGAAAATGAACAAGTTTTACGGGAACAGATAAAAAAATACACTACTAAAGAAATTTGCAGATTTCAGTTTTTAAAGGCTGTATCTTTTACATTTTTACCGGCAGCTATTTAAATTATATTATATTTGTATTACGCATAATTATATTTTATTTTTTTTTGTTCATTAACTTTTTAATTTTTATACTTTATATTATTTTTACACAATTTTTGGGATTGTCCTCCTGGATAACGCTAATAGACTGAAGGGACTCAACTCCGATAACCTAAAAGTATTTGCGGGACTCAACTCAATATCTGGGACTCAATTCAATATTACCGCCAGGGCCTACCCAGAATTTCTCTAAAAAGAAAAATAAGTATTTCTACAATGAGAAGAATGAAAAAATTCCTCAGGTCAACTATAAAAATTCCTAGGCTAAACGATTTGACGTTGATTTGCATAGAAAGGGAAACAAGTGAGCAATTTATTGATGCATCGGCTGTTGTTGATGAGTTTGCTATCATAAAGGAAATAAGATAGAATTTTGACTTTTAAAATATGTTATAAACGGACAATACGTGTATGTTGTAAGTTACGAGTATAGTAATTAATAATTCTAAAAAAATTATCTTGTGCTCGGATAGATAAAAATTGCAAACTTTGTTAGAAAAATAATCATTGATAACTTTGAAATTATAGGAGGCCAATACCAAAATTGGGATTAGTCCCTACTTCCGTAGTCACCTACTTCAGTGGAAGGTTTATGTGGGCCTACCCCAAAAAAAAATGTATAGCTACGCCCCTGCGATGCGCTCGTGCGCAATCCGCGTCACGTGGTTGCGACCGCGTTCCCTCCGGACGTGCGAGATGGACGGAAAGGCCGACCCGGTGTCGACGGTGTGTCCGTTTCATTACCGACGCGATTCGATGGCTGCGGTGCCGAGGACCAGTATTTTCGCCAGAAAACTCGACACGGCCGTGGCTTCGGAAATTAGTGTTTGCCACCCGAGCGAGCGTTTGAACTTTCAACGTCTGCAACTGTTCCGCGAACGGTGGACCGGAACAGTTGATATCATGTGAATGCTATATTATGTATATACACAACTGCCGCGATAATAATAATGTATATTTTCAACTCGTTAGAGACTCCCGTCCGTCAAAGTATCTTATCCTTAGTGATACACGACGCGGTACATGCCCTACGATTACACTTGTAAATTTCAAAACTGCTATAAAAGAATATATATTATTTGTTTGTTTTCGCCCTCTTCTTACCACTTTTCTCATATAACGACGTAAAGCGAATCATTCACGACGACACTTTACGCCAGTGGCAAAGGGAATGGAACGGAATGAATGCGAAGTTAAACGAAATAAAGACTTCTGTTCAGCCGTTTCCATTCACACCCAATACCACAACGAAAAACGAGACGTCCATCAACTGTCTCAGAATTGGTCACACTCACACCTTATGAGAGGGGAAGACCCTCCCATATGCGCGTGCTGTGGGGTCCACATTACCGCCAAACACGTACTCACAGAATGCCGAACCTACGACACCGCAATGTGTCACCAAATCGGTGACCACCTCACAGAGATCCTCAACCCAGAACCCGACAACATCCCAAAAATCACAAAGTTTCTCGAAGGCACACTACTTATTATTAAAATATAATAAATATAAAATATGTAATAATAGTAACTATGTAAATACTGTAAATTGTTAACGTCCAATGGCCCTGTTGCCGCGGATTATTTGTGTAATAAAAAAAAAAATTATTTGTTTGTGTGCGTGTGCGTGTGCGAATCCAACGGAAAAACACTTCGAATTGTAGACGGTACCTCGTGTAGGCACGCGTAAGCTGAAAAATAATTCATTTCTTCGAGCTATACACGTGTATATTAGTATAAATTATTCATCCGTGGGCAGGTCGCTGTGCAATATTACGGCTGCGGCTACTGCTTTGGGTGGGCCTCCTCTGGGGTGGGTGTTATTAAAATCGTATAAGTAATACCTAATAAATCATCGAGTCCATACGAACCCGAGAAGGGCTCTTGGTCCGTGCGCTGTACATAAATATAATAGTGCATGTTATTATAAAGGCGTACTCAAGTTTTAAAATTATTATTTTCCGAGTTTAATATTTTTATAGATAGAATGCATAGCCGAAACGTACGTCTGCACGCGTGATGTGTTTGAAATAAAATATTACATTTGGTGAAATATTCTTTGTTAAAAATAGTATAGCGTTAAGTTTGACTTTGAAAATCGATCTTCCTACGTGTGTTATATGTGTAGAGGTATTTATTGATATCACGACCACTATGATGGCACGATTAATGTGTAGTAAATGTGAACACTAAAATGTTATACCAAAATATTTTAGGACAAATCACTAGATCGAGGCATATATCATCGTGTATGACGTGTCAAAAAAAATGCTTAGAAAATGTTACGGACTCCTATTAAGAGGTCAATTTGTTCGTGTTATCGTACCTCCACATAATAATAGGGCGAAAAGGTCTGGTCGAAAAAGCATTATTCGTAGCTTATTCTCATCGCACGCGTTAAGTTTTATTCGCGGTGGATCTCGTCTGGCTAATATATTTCACATTGTAACAACGTTGGTTTTTATTTCAGAACAACACGACTTACAGCGGCCCCCGCTTCAGCAGACGGTCGAGGGGGTAAACGTGTAACTGGCCGTGATGCGAATAACTTTTTTACACCATATTATAATAAGGCGAGGTATAATAATTGCATATTGATGATGACGATGTGCATGTGCAATTCGCTGTAGGAGTGTGGTACAGTGCGTAAGTATTATATATATCTATATATATCCAACCGAAGTAATTCGATTTCAATGTGGGCGTTTTGATCCTTCCGAACACGGCGTTTGCTGGGTGCCGAGGTGACGGTGACTTCGTCGGGCAATAACGGGTTTGCAGACCCCGACGCACACGACGATCGTTTAAAACGCCGTATACGACGGACACGAAACGATACTACCTATTTAGGGCGTACGACGAACAAAGTACACGAAATTAATACACGCTCAAAGGGCCGAGACCTGTTGCCGGAGTGTAGACGTAGAGATTCGAAAAACCATTTTCGGTATATATCCAGCGGAATAACGTGATAACGCGTTATCGAAATCGTCGAGCGAAATGTTGTTGATCGTCAACCGAAATGAACGAAAACAACAGCTGGATGCGTTGTCCATAGGTTACACATGGGGCTGCACGTGTGGTCCTCATAAGTGGTCTACAAAAAACAATATAGGTACATAAATATACGTGATTTCGACAGTGGCAAACGTTCGATAACAACGATATATATTTCTATATTATGTGCTGATCAAGACATTTAGTATGGATTTTGGTACATTTAGATTATTTTCAACGAATAGTAAACGGCAATGTTTACATCGTAAATCGCAACCGATTCTTATACCACGAAGTCGATCCATTAAAACCCAAGTACAGGTACATTGTTGCAGCAGTTATTGTATCGTACGTTTCGTTGTAACCAACTCGTTATGATTACGATCCCCGTTAGTCCCTCCCTTTTACTAATTCGAAGTGTTCTGGTCGTGCTCTAATTCGTCGAATGAATATTCGGGTTTAGTGAAAACGCCGCTGCGCTATACGCGTTCATACAGATATCACATGCAGACGGAACAGCTGACGGATCGGATACGTAGAGACTGGGAATAGCATCATAACGGTCGTGCGCGCATTTGTCGGACCTAAACGAGTCGTTAAGTCACTTAATTTGTCACCGTGCGACGGTTACCGCGGTATATAAGGGCACACAATCATAATAATGCACAGTACCCATGTATGCATACACACACACACACACTCGCGCGGGTACCTATAACAATATACGACGACACATCACGTCAAGGCGGCGTCTCGTGCGCGTACGCTGCCGCGTCGTCTGTCGACCGTGATGTCTCGTCGTCTGTGGCGGCGGCGGCAAGAACCCGCTCGACAGTATATATTATATATCAAATCCGTACGGATAATGGCTCGGTACCTAAGTACGTATACCTACCGCTTCTGTTTCACCGGTGCCGATGGACGTGATCATCAAAGCGGACGTCAATCACTCACGGCAGCTACGTACACATAGCATAGCAGTGTTCCTCGTGCACACACGCACGTAATGTATACGTGTGTACGAGACTCGCAAGTACGCAACATATATATTATCGAATATACGCGTTTCTATAAGAATATTGGTATGCCGTTTATACCCCGGCGTGTTATCGTGTGCCCGGGCTGAAGGAGCCGCGCACGTCACGCGCGACGAACCAATAAAATAAACGGACATCGCCGCCACTATGGTCGCACGGGTATTATTATTCTACGTGTACAGTGAAACCACTGTTTAACGGAAACCTGATGGTTCTTTTGAAAGAAAAAAATTCGTTAAACGGGCATTTCGTTGAGAAAAAATACGAGCTTTTTACCGTACGGAACCTGTGCAAATATAGTTGAACAACCTTTTTTTTTATTATTACTTTATTTATATTTCCACAATCTGTTACATAGTTTGAACAATAAGTGAAATTGATGAAACAGATAGCTATGGCGTGAATGACGGATTAAAGATACCTTCCAGTGAAGGCACTTTTACAGTTAAAGATGAGAAAAAAAAAAAAGTGTTAAGTGTTAAACAATGTTAAACAATGTTAGAAAATATCATAAGGAAGGATAAGTGGAAATAGCAAAGGTAGATATAGAAAGAAGAACAAAAGGAGTTAGATTGGTCTAGACTAGTAGGTCCCTACACCACCGCCTTTTCAACCTTTTTTGTGGGTTGCCGGATATATTTATAAACGCAAGTTCTTTGATTAAAGGATTTTTGTGGTTTTGTAGGTTGAAATTAAAACGTCTGTAGAAGGTCTTAGCTACATCGTTGACAGGAGAGATGGTTAGGTCGTTATGTAATGTATGATCAGTTGAACAACCTAAAATATAATAAGTGCAATAATAATAATATCGTACAGAAATAAATTGTATGGTGCTTAAAAAATAATTAGTATTTTAACTGTCCTGAAAACGTACAAAAATGCACTATTGCAACCGTTCGACACACGAAATAATAAAAGCTGATATCGTAGCTCGTTACATTTTTTTTTTTTACCTAAGGTCATAACGAGTGTGTAATCTACAAATGACGAAAATAGTGGAATAATATAATTATCGATAAAACTATCATATACGACTAATTTGCTGCACAGATAGAGTTTCACCAGTTTAAAGTTACAGCGGTTCGAGTGTATACGCTGTACAAGTACCCGAGGTGCAGTCAGTGAGCATACATTGTAATTTATAATATTATATCATAAACTACAACATGTGTATATGCGATTACGTGCTGCAAAGTTCACTGCTCTGCAATTAATTCGTTTTTGTACCGACTGACTGCAACGTTATGAAGCTGAAGGAGATTAAGTAATTAACAAAACGTGGGTAAAATCAACCAAGTACATCAGGTAATGTTTTTAATGTAACGTGCGTACGTAATATATTGTCGCACGTGACATCAAACAATCGTACAAGGTTTATACGAAAAAAAAAAAAATACCTATCCGATTAGAAGATTAAGAACCGGCCGCGGGTTGGAAGACCACTCGAGATCAACGTTAAAATTTTTTAAAACTTATATTAAAGGCCGTTATAATTTCTGAAACGTATAAAACGTTTTCTAACCGTTTTCACTTCTAACCGTCATCATGAGCTCGCGAGCATCGACGGTCCCGCGCGGCTCGAGCATAAACCCTTGTTTTGGGTTCGTCCTAGGCGCGACGGGCACTGCGGGAGGAGAGATCCGTGAGCCTAGGGCCATTGCGAGCGTATCGTCGCGGTCGCCGTCGCCGTCGTCGTCGAATAGTCGTCGATACATCGATGCGTCCGTCAGATAACGTCGCGCGACGTCTATACGCGAGTGCGGCGAACAATAGAGACGTATCGAATCGTAATTACTATTATATAATATAATATATTATTGAATAAATACACGTCGTATTATACATACACATATACAGCATACACGCACACATACGCACATAAATATATTATACATATTTGAATACATGCCGCTTTTTCCATCGGGACAATGCTCTTCCGCGGTGGTCACACGCACACACGCACACGCGCACGCACACGTATGTTTATAGGTATAATGCATTATATACATACGTAAATGAATGACACGTTCGCCGTAGATAATAACGTAGACAATAGACGTGTATGTACAGGGTGACGACTCTCCGGGTGCGCGCCGTTCCGCTTTTTGACTCGAACTGTTTTTGAAATTTAATCGTCATACTAAAGTACTGCGGTGCTACAGTTTGTCCGGGTGCTTATTTAGAAATGTCAACGCACGCATATTATGTTGATGACGTCGACGTGTTTTGAGAAACGAAAATATATTTTATTGGGAATTTTGACGTTTGCGGAAAAAAAATCGAAAGCCAAACCAGTATTATAATAGCGGTTACACGGCTGTATGAGTTACGGGCAAGTATATATAATAATATTATGGTAGCTCTCCGTAAACGTCGGTGCACTGTACCCCGCTCGTAATATTATAAACTTGAAATGCTTACGACTAGTTGACCGCACTCGTTCCGCGATCCAACGAAATGTCATTTTTGTATTACGTCATCATTTTCTGCGTCGAAAAATGAAATGAAAAAATCGCATGTCGTTCACGAAGTACGTAAGGGTAAAAATCCGTAAAGGATCATTGCAAAATATATGCGGAAAAAATGCGAACGTTTCGAATGCGCGCGATCATAGCTATCCCAACGGTCCATGGGCGTGCGCACGGGGGGTGCCGAGGATGCTTGGGCACCCCCGGGCTCTTTACCCAAAACAGCAAGGGTCGTAATTATTTTTATTAATTAAGTGTAAATTTTAAGTCTTGAAAAATCCAAGTATTATAAAACAGTATAATTGTGTTTTTATTTTCACGAAAAAATAAGAATTCCTATCGAACAGAATCGTGAGTTGTACTGTGTTCTATAACATTTTCCATAACATTTTTGTCACGACTGACAACGATACAATCACATCGTCGGGCGATTGCACACAGAGGCATCGCACCGCTGACAACCAATGCCGCAACGAAAATAACAACACTTGATAATTAATAAATAGAGCACACCAATACACATGTTCGTACGCGAATTAACACTTGTTATTAAGTGTTATTAACAAGTTATAAGTGGTTTGCTCAGTTTGCTGATAATATTGTCGAATTTCATAGATTATTTTAGTATTTTTACGTCAATAGTCTATTTTTAACGTCCAATGATAAAATTGCATACAATGTACAACGGTTTACGCCAGTGCCCAGTGTTCACTATTTTGATTATTAATATTCACTATTCGGTTTCAGTGTCGATATTGTATTGTTTTTTTTTTGTGTATAATTATATTAGGATTATTTAAATAAACTTTACTTAAAATGAGTTCTAAAAACGTAACGAACAAAAGCGCAAAGCCAACGAAAAATGAAAATTAATGAAATGATACAAAACGAAAAAAATTGTTTTTAGTGCATTTTATATATATATTTGGTGTAGCTATAATGGGTTTCTAAATGATTGTGGGCCCTAATTATTGGTGTGCACCCACGGAACCAAAACGATACAGTAATATTTTGTAAATAATATTACAATCAATGTCGTTTACCGAGGAACGCTCGCACGGGTTCTCGGGCGCGAAGAAAAAAAACCGAACGGGACGAGCGCCGCATTGCCGCGCGTGACACGACACCCTGTACACGTTATGCGTACGATTTATGGTTACGGCGAGCATACGCGTACACCGCGGAGATGTACACGAATGCCTCTTATACGCGTTATATATTATTCCCGATGCAAGTTTACGGGCACAATTGTTTGTACGACGCTCGGTGCGAGAAGCTGCTGCGGGCTCGGCCGCCCTCGGTCTTGAGACGTCGTGACACTGACGCGGTCCGGTCGACACCGCCGCCGCCGACCGTTTGCAGCGCGTAGGCATGTCTCGCGTGTACCACCGTATTGTGTACATGTATACGGGTACACACTGTACACCGTGCTGGAAGCGCGGGCGCTCGGCCGTCGATATATTATGCAAATATGCGCGCGTCGTTAACGTTGATTTATAATGTGCGCGCGTACGCCGAGGGTCTCGTTTCTAAGGCCGTCCCGGTGGCGCGCATGTGCGCGTATAACGTACACGTAAATGTGCGTATGTAAACGTGCGTATGTAATGTGCGTATGGAATGTGCGTGTGTATGTGTGTGCGTGTGTGTGGCGTGTAAACGCGTTGGGTCCGCGCGACGTCTTTGCGATGAAATTGTTGTGGGGGGGGGGGGGGGGCACACGAAAAAAAACCACACTTAGTCGCGTACCAGAGGACTTTTGAAAGGATGTGTGCTCGCGAGGTAAGAGACGACAGAATTATGAACGCAGTGTAGCACGTATTATTCTATTTTAATACTACGTTGATCGATTAGTCTGTTTCAAAAGCAAACGCAGTATTATATTGTTTAGCAGCTACGACCTGACATACATTCACGTACTGCCGCTCATAAGGGTCGAATTTTAAACCTCTCAAATTCACGATTCAAAACGATTTACTCAAAAAACCCATATTAACATGAAAAATATTTTATGTACCTACCGACATATGTAGTCATTTATTACTTTCTTTTTCTTTCTATGCTGCCTTGTTTTCAAACAACTCCTTCAGCATTATAATCGTCTTATCTGCACCTTTGCTTACGTCATGTTTTACTTATCCTGTTACTCGGAGTAAAGCTGAAAATTGGTTATGATTACCGATATTAGTTACGGAACAAGATGCAATTATTTACGATTCATTAAATTTCAAGTGGCATCTCGTATTTCTAATAATATAAACAAATGAAACAAACCAGAAGCTCAGAGTAACGATAGAGTATGAAAATCGAAAAGTAAATATATTTATACCAATTAAATCCATGTTATATACCAAGTTGAGGTGGCCGGAGACTTTTTCACGATAGTTGGTCATCGTAGCAGTCTCCGTCATCGTCGTCCTCTTCGTTTCGGGGCTAAGTATATAACGAAGTATACAGAGCGATTTTTTTTGACGTCTAGTATCTGACGATCAAATTGTGTTTTTGAAAAAAATATCGTTTCTATATGATGTGAAAACTTAACTACCAATTGAGTGTACTTACAAAATAAATACGTTTTTTATTGTGTGCATGGATATATTCACTTTTCAAATGGCAACATACATGAGTTTTCCGCAGTAGATTATAATTATTCTGAAATTTTCGATTCACATATTATATTGAACTAGAATAATAATAATAATAAACTAATTATTAATCGATTACTATTTAAACTATTTTTTATGTTAACGTGCTGAACGGAGAGGCAGCGATATTGCGCTTCTACGCTGGTATAAATAAATAAATGTCTCGTTTAATGTCCGACCTTAACGGTACCTATCGACATTACCAATGAAAATATTTTATACTTCACTTAAACTTATAGTTGAACGTTGTCATTAAAAAGTGTAGAATCTAAAACGATTTCGTTTCCTCCAAGACGTATATTTACATAATCTACGAAAATAGTATTCTTAAAAACTCACGAATCGGCCGAAAAAATAATGTATGAAAGTATAGTGTTGAAAAATAATTCTCGTCTACAAACCGCTCGTGACTCGTATGGTTGCACATGATAATATTATGTACCGTGTACTCCGATATACTAACATACGACTGCACTCACACACACACACACACACACACACACACACCGATTTGATTGTTCCACCCCGTATTGTTTCAACTATGAGAAAAAAATGTTTATAACATTTATCATTATTTCAGAAAAAAAGACGTATACCTTTGCAACCACACATCGTTCACTATTATTAGGAATATAGTATTAATACGTCGTACACTCGTATATCAATACGTATGATGTACATTTTTTTTTCGCCAAGAATTGTTTTGTTTTGTAAATCCCCCTCCCATTGGCCACCGGTCCAGTGCATATCGTGTACGCCACTTCTCACACACACACACACACGTCGGTGGTGAAACTACGTATTATTACACACACGCGTATTCGTATACAACAAGTGTACACATGTACATGTGCTGTGCGGTGTAATGTTATTATTATTTTATACGACTTATTACACCAACGCCGCCGCCGCCGTCGCTCGTGAGATGATGTCTATATTAATATACGTTGTAATACGTGTGCAGTGCATGCGTGCGCGTGTGTGTGTGTGTGTAATAATAATATTTTAATACGCACGTACCCGTGTGTGGGTATAATACGAGAGCACACGCACGCGTTTCTATCGAATGGGTGTTATTAAAACCATTAGCGGCTGCATCTCTCCCCGCTACCTCCGCGGCCGACGAAACCGCCGCCGGTGGTCGTATATATATATTATTATTATTAATAATAATATTATTATTATGTCCATGTGTATATTATACGTGTACACGTATTATACATATTATATGTATATATTATTACCCCGGTCGCGTATGCGCCTAATATCATATACGTACTGTTGCAGCACTTCCCCTTTATAATAAACACACACACACACACACACACGTGTGATGATGATGATGATGATGATAATAGTAATAATAATAATAATAATATTATCCTCTCGGCCCGACACGTAATTTTTTTTTCCCCCGACTATTGTGACAGCTAATTTCAGTCGGATGATTCGGCAGCGGCGATATATTACACGCCTCTCCCGTTCGTTCTCGGCGCGCATACCTTGGCTATGGTCGGATCGACCTATCCGTATCTATACATTTTATCCATACACGTATATTTAAATACATTATACCTATACGGTACGTAATATATGTATATGGGGTAAATAGAATAGAGCCCCCGGCTTTGGGATTTTTCGCTCTCGTCATTCGCGCTGCTATAGTGTTTTTATATTCGAAAAATACATTTAAATTTAAGAATTAACCGAAATGTTCCGTACGCACGTTATACCTGCACGGGTCGATATTGAAAAAATCGTTTTAATTTAAAACCAAACGTTATCCACATTGGGTCATTTATCTTTTTCACAGTTCGACTTGTAATATATACACATACCTATTGGTTGTTGTATAAAATGACGATCAATAATCGATAGACGGCCGACGCACTTGCACGCATCTATGAAGCGGTATATATAAGTGTTCGGAACATATAATTGATTTAAATCTCCAATTTCTAACAAACCGCGTCCGCACTATGGCCAAATATATTGTCATAATGTGTTTAAATTTACGTTTGTGCGCGAATGATTATCTTGTCTGTAAACATGTACTGCTCTAGTTTACGTAGTTTAGTCACGAATCCGTTTCACTGCTACAAGATGTTTTACGTCGAATAAATATAGTACTTTGCATTACATTCGATCTATTCAATTATTGTACAGCGGTCGTACGTGAAAAATAATAGTGCACTCCGAGATGCAATTATAACGCACTACGTTACTGCACAGCGCAGGAGACGCTGTTAAAGGCCGAGGAACCGCGCCGACCGTCAATCCAAGTATTTTAAACAACTTTTTTCGCTTTTTATTTCCGATACCATGTTATTTACCCATGCACCGCGTGCCTACATAAACGATGCAACACGGGGCTCAGCGTGCGCGATAAAACGATATTCATGCGGATAAGGGGCACATCTATAGGTATAAATGTATGAGTACAATATCGCGACGGACGACAATTTCGTGCGCATAACAGCTGATATATCGTTACAGATAGGATACGATTACGATCTCGTTTGGGTACAAGTATAATGTAAGAAGCGGCGGTGACGGTGTTTTTTTTTTTGTATTTTCACTTCTATACATATGCGCGTACGATCTCGCAGGACGACATAATAATATAATATATGGTATAATACAGCCGATAGTAGCGATAGGACCATTTATAAGTCTCTCCCTCACTCTCTCTCACACTCTCTGTCTCTCTCTCTAGCTATCTCCTTCTATCGCATGCACGTCCACATATCATTATATACATATGTGTATGCGCACACGTTTCGCAGAGCGTATGCTATAGAATATGATATATGTATCCGTATATTGATAATAGTAATAATAATAATAATAATAATAATGATATGTACGTTTGATTTGAAGAAAAAAAAATAAAAGAAAAAGCCGCTGGCATCCGAGGGATCAGACGATTTGTCCCTTTTACTTCCATTTCGCCGATCGTATATTGTTAGATAAGGGGCCGGGATCTAACCTGCGTTGGTATCATGGACAAAAAGACACACACATGCGCTACTTAAACGCGGTGATGGACACGATCGATTGCGTACGAAATTATGCGAAGCGCTGCAGCACCGATGACCCGACAATCGTTTACCTGAGTGCATGTAATTATGATACCCGCCCCACTCGGAAGCGGCGAGTGTTATACTCATATCATTCTGATATCAAACATTTTGTTTTAACACACAGCTGGCTTTCGCATAATATAAATATTATATGGTTTTCATTTTTTTTATAAATGCGATATAAGTGTTTTCTACCAATAATATTGCAAGCCGATGAATTACACGCCATAATTACACGCTCTTATGCGGTCGATCGATGACGATCCTCGAAAAACCAATAGTATATAATTATTGTTCAGTAACTATCGGTTCACAAGTGCGCAACATACTCCGTACTCGTTTTCATACATAAAAAAAAAGTTATAATTGCGATATACTTATATACTTTTACGTAATATTATTATAAATACAACTGTATTCACTTAGGTATAATATATCCATTTGAGGTTTACCCCGACTACCCGGACGCGTATCACATTATATTATATATTATTATCTCTCCGTCGTAGGTAATTTTATAGGCTTCGGACTAATAGCATTTGGATTTGCCGATTTGCGTTGCGCAATATTCGAAACCCAATAGAAATCTATTCACACATAAACGATATCCGTTTTGAACTCGGCTATAGGTAGGTAATCTCTCTTTGTATTCCTTTCTAATATTATTCGATAATTTCAATTTGGCTGGGCAAAATAAACAAATAAATAAAAAACACTTGGGTATAGTTAAAAACACGTTTGTACGAGAAACTCAACTGAATTATCTCCAACGATGTATGTTTTATTATCTTAGTGTACGTTTTGGTAAACCCAGAGCATGGACGTAAACGTAATTGATTATAATAATACGTTTTAACAAGATATTATGAAAAAAATGCTATGCCTTATAAAATGAACTTGTTAACTTTAAATAAAATCACAATCTTAAAAATCGAATAATTCACTTAAAAATTTAAAATATAAATTAAATAATATCTGCTCAAACAGATTGTGAAAATTAAAATATCTCATAAGTTAAAAAAAAAATTAGATAAGATAAGTCAACTAAAGTTATTCTAAATTTTCTGAACATTTCTTATTTATGATGATGACACTTATTGTAAATTACTTCAATTTATATTAAACGAGTTTCGTATTTTATCTACATAAGGTTTATAAAAAAAAATATTTTGTTAATTAGTTGTAATTATTTTAAAAATATGACTTTCAATTTATTTAAATTCTAATCGTATCAAGGAAATATTACTTATAAAAAAATATTCAATTTGAATGTTATAACAAGATTATTTATACAATTCAATCAAAGGTCCTGTATAGCTTATTACGACTTTACACCAATATTTTCAAATTATTTTTAAACTGTTTGACTGTGGATGAATATAGTCATTAAATCATAATTTTATTCAATCGGTATAAGTATATAAACTTTTGTGCGGTTTAGCGATCCGATCGAGATGACGCCATTATTTCTTTAAAAGTTTGAAATTGGAAAATCATTAAGTGTAACGTTAGTAAAGCTATAAATTCCGTGCATACTCGTATATACGCATTACAGTTAGTTTATTAAAATAAATCTTAGCGTGGACATACTTTTATTACTGTCGATGTACCATGCCCGATCACATATTATGTAATAACTCACGGGAGCTATCTTTCCGTGTCTCGCCCAACATCTGCGCCCTGCGTCCGCATATACATATAGACCTCTGTCACCAGTATTAAATTTTTCGCGTTAACGAAGTTCGAACATCCCAGCTAATTACGCAGTACAGGTTTCGTCTCTCGTGCACCGGAATTCACCGGGCTTTCTGCTCTCCGGTATATACTATAAAGTATGATATTTTATTGACCATGCGCACTCGCGGCGCGAACACAAGTAGATGAGGACCGATCGTCCAAAAATTATATGAATATTGTACCTAGCGCATAAGTGCGCGTTGTATACATTCGGTCGTTATGAGCAGTCCTGTCGGTGGTTCGCCGACAAGAACCGCGTCTAAATGTGACCGGAAAAGTGTTAAATCTGGCGTTCTAAAAAAAGGCCTAGGCTATTTGCGTGAGTCCGTAAGTCCGTACAGAACGCAAAGAACAAGCAGACAAAGTATAAAACTCGTACAATGAATATTTAGGTTATCATAAGAATGCCGAACCTCGTAAAGGAAGCGTTTAAAATTTATTTATAAAATTACACGTAATTGCATTAGCAATGATTGAAAATACATTTTCTTTGCGGACAAATGCAAGAAACCCGACAGTCTACGGGACTACACGTAGGGCAAGCGGTTCTGTCAAATGCACATAATATGTATGCAAGTCAGTATGTCAAACCAAAATTAAAATTTGTGCATAAAGATAGTGTTAACGTATGCATTTCAAAAGGTCGTTTATCAACTGTGTGCTGCGATATATATACATTTAACAATCAAGTAAAATGATAAACATATTTTGATCAAATGTACCGTTCTAAACTTTATACTTTTCCCAAAGTAGCAATTGGCGTTTCATAGAACTACTACAGGAATTGAATGAATTGCATAGGCGTAGTTAAAAAAAATGTTAAAATTTAAAAAAATTGTCAAACAGTACAACGGATTCTTTAGGATGGCCAATATGTTCAACACATCGCCGGTAACGCATGCACGTTATTCTTTATAAATTCTGGTCGGAACGCGGTAAGTTTAATAAAAAAAAAAAAATAACGATTCTATTTCGTCTCAATGCGAGCTCTGCACCGTATGGCGTATGTTATAGGTGTACGTATTCGTACGTGCTAAAAATATAATTATCATTATTACTATTACGTCCGAAAGGTATCGTGCATGTATATTACGTGTATACACGTGTATTGTACGAGTACAGTCGTCCGCGTTTGAAACGTCGTGTAACACCGTAATACAACGGTCACCTGACCGTCGGCGGCGGCGTTAAAATCTACTGAAATCCAATTATAAAAAAATCAATAGCAGACGCGCGTCTCCGAAACAATTAGGTACACACGTCGGCGTGTATAATATGACTGTGTATACGATACCTATATCCTGGTGGCGGCGGCGGCGTGTAATGTCTTAATTTTTTTTTGTTCTTTTATTGTATTATACTATTAATGTTATTATTGCTCTCTCTCTCTCTCTCTCTCTCTCTCTCTCTCTCTCTCTCTCGCTCTCTCTGCTCGTGTACACGTCTGCGCGACCGCCCACCGCCGGTGTTGAGTTTTCCGCGTTCCACTGCGCCGTACGGTGTTCGAATGTCACAAAGAAAATACCGAAATTTGATTCATGTACACGGGACGTAATACGCTGAATCGCAGTATGCCCACACGTACCTCACGTGATGTTACGTGCACCCTGTATACTCGTGTACTGCAGGACGACACGCGTGCGAACTCGCACACAATGCGCGTACGTACACGGTGCCTATATGTATTAGAGTACGTATAATGTGCTCGGAAACACGCGGTTCCATGACCACTAATTGAGACACCGTACCCTGTGTGTATAGCGAGACTGTATTTGGCTTCCTTCCACATTGTTGCGCGAATACGTATATAATAATAATAATAATACGTTCTCCTGTGTACACGTGTATTTTTGTACACGCATACGCTGTACAAATGGTAAACGAACGGGGAGAATATATCTGTATGTAATATAATAACTCCTAACACATATATACGTTCCACCGTGTGCATTATATATATATATATATATATATATATATATATATATATTCCTATGCTGCTGCATGCGTGTGTGTGTGCAGTGAGTATACGTGTGCGTGTGTATTTTGTGTAAACGTTAAAATAGGAATTACTGCAATTTTTCATTCCAGCGGAACGTATATACGGAACGTCGACCGGGGTACCTCATCTTGTGAGGTCTTTATAATAACAGGTTGGTCGACGTAGGAACCAGCATGAGGCGTTGTGGGACGCCCTAAGGCCCACTATTAGGTACCTCCCCTTGACACCTTGGCTAATTCTCTATCATTACCAACACGAAACCGGCAACTGGTCATATAGCCTTGTGTTTGTGGTGCGCGTGTGTGTATCATGACCTGCCGACGTTTTATGCTTTCCGGATCGAACACACGAAATAAAATTAACACATACGACGGGTCATATTATGTGTGTGTGCGTGTACAGTGTACACTCGATCAAGCTGTAAAGCGGAGGCCGCGCCGAAGACTATGTGACGTGTACAGGGTGTGTGAGACATGTGTATTAGTGTTGTTCGTACGCGCATAACGAGGGTTTAGCGAACTGAGTTTTTCCCGTTGGTCTTTTCGTGGTCACTTTACGTCCGTCCAAAGGATATCGCGATAACACAACCCCCCCCCCCGCTCACGATGTTCCGCGGTCTTAAAATAATAATCTCATGTGCGTTCTCGCGTGCGATTCATATCACGTTTCGTTTAACCAAGAACATTTGCTCGATAGCGTATCGAAAGTTTTTCTTCTCTTATGTATGTTTTAAATGTTATTCGTACGTCGCATGCAATCGGTTTTCATTCGTTCGACAATAATCGTCTTATATATAGGCGTATATATATATGTATAAAAACGCATATACTTTTAAACAATTGAAATGGATCACCGTTTCAATGGATCGTGAAGAAGAAATTATTCACAAAACCAATTTAAATCAAGATGTCTATCGTACATAACTTTTACGTTACACCACGGCACCAACAGAACACCCTATACATATATGACGTGCTCATCGGCAGACAACTCCTTAATATAACCACACACGCACTCACGAATTATAATTATATGAGGCTGATCCGTTTTTTTTTTAATCTTTATTATTATTATTATTTTCCAGTGTGAGGTCCGTGTGCGTTGCGCACTGTTAGCGCTCGTATATTTTCGCCGACGGCCAAGTTACTATTATTATTACCCATTCATATGGTTACGTATAATACTAAACGCTCAGGAAATTAGCTATTTCTTTGGTGTAATCTTCTTGGAACGATGTTTGTCTTTGAGTTTTGCGTTTTAATTTTTCCATTGTTTTTTTACATTAATTTGTAAAACATTTCGTCAATAACGCTATACCTGGTAATAACGCGTATTATTGCGACCATTAATTATCGGCGTGATTAATGCGGGGACGGGTGTAATCACATGATATTACGTAGAGCCGAAAGTCATACATTTAGTGGGTACAAGTTTTGTTTGGAATTATATACGCCATTGTAGAAATAATTAAATGATTAATAATCGTTTTTATAATATTCAACTCGATTAAAATACTACAGGGTCCGGGTAGTAGGTGTTTTTCGGCATTCACCATGTTTTTCGGCCACGAATCGGTAACATCAAAAAATTAAACGTATTATCAAGTGTGTTTTTTATTTTTCACTTCGGATCTCGCAACAAACTGTATACAAATGTTTTTTTTTTTTCTATCGAGGGTGTCAGTTACACCTTAAACGCAAAGAAATTAAATCAGCATCACAGGCGACGTACGCATGAATAATTATAATAATTACAAAACAATAGTACAACACAATCAGTGCCGCATTTAGACATTTTGTGCCCCGGTGCAAAAGAAAATTGGCGCCCCCTTAAGGGGCCTACCCACGAGAAATAGATCTTCATTAACCTTTAAGATGTTGAGCAAAAAAAAGAATGAGTACTTTTTTTAAAAATATTGTTGAATAATAGCAGATCCCCTCTCCTTCTGCAGATACATTGGATTCTTTTGAATGTATGTACCATGCTTATCAGGGGCGTCAATTCAGTTTTAAAATAGGGCTGCCAAATTATTGAGCAGTCCAAATTTGTCTACCACATCAGAAGATAGTAAAACTATTGAAATGTATTACTGTCTTAAAAGATAGGGCGCACGATATTCTTTATACATTTTAGCCTATTTGTAGAAGTCTCACAACCAGCCTACACACTCTTACTTTGAATCTTGATCATACTGTCATTGTGTATAAATATAATTCATACATTTAACTTAAGAACCTCAATTTATAATGAGTAATAATGACTATTATCATTCAGTCAAATGAAATTTTTGATTATACAAATAAAGCTGTAAGCAATATATTATAAAAAAAAAATCAATGTAAGCTATTAGCATGCAGTTATTTGTATCATTAAATTATTTGAAGTTTTAAATTAAGAGTAATGAATAGTGTAAGATTGATTTTTACAAATTTTTAATAATTTATATTTATCTCACAATCTTAAGAAGCTAATAATAATAAAATAAGACTGATAAATATATTTTTTAATTTTGATCCATTGATTATAATCTTATAATCTTACAACTATCAAGAAATATTAACTACAATAATAATAATAAAACAATATATTATTTATAAAATATTTTTCAAAAACTATTATTATAGTTTATTTATTACATTTTAGCTGTGCTGGCACAGTATAAAATAAAGGCAGGCCAATACGTTTTAGAAAAAAATAGGGCCACCCTTATCCTTATTCATTATATAAGTTAAAGTAGTATAAAATAAATATAATAATAAATAAATACTTAACAGCACCGAATGGCGAATAGTAAATTAAATAGTAGTCACATTGGTATCACTCATAAGTACCTACTACCAGTACTAAACACTGTAGTCTGTGGCCAGAAACGCTGAGTTCGTTTACAAATAAGTAATAAATAATAATTGTATTTTTGTAAGAAAAAGGCACGCCGCGCTCGATAACAAAATAATATGCTGTATTATTATAAATAACCCATGTCTATTGACATAATCACAACAAATTTGGGATATTTATAATTCTCGATCGCTGATAGTATATATTGCTATAAATTATATATTACAATATATTAAAATAATATATATTACATTAGTTGTTTAAGCTTCAAACACCATAATACACCGACAATTAAAATTATAAATAGTATGTATTATACTCGTATATAGGTAATACTGTTATTAAAATAATTCCAATTGTAAAAGTTTTAATTTTTACAAATTAACAAATTTCTGACCAAAAATTTTGGCGCCCCCAACATACTGGCGCCCGGGGCAGTTGTAGCCAGTGCCCCCCCCCCCTAAATGCGGCCCTGAACACAATAATATGTAACACGTGAATGCATTTTATGATACCCTGTAAAAACGTCTTAAGAATATATGCGGCCTCTTGTTTGGCAGTGATTATTAATCCGTGGACCGCAATACAGTCGCGGCGACGTAGGCAATCGCGTTCGTTTCAATGGCACGTTTAGGTCCATACCGAACGACTCGTATACCTTAGACTTTATATCATGCTAATAAACGGTACATCCCGATTGTGTTCAAGCGCGTGTGAGTGGTTTTATCTCACGGCGTTCCAGTTTGTAAAGCAACTTTTAAAAATATTTCACATTCGCGTCGTTCGCGGTTATTCATTATTATTATTTATTCGTGACATTTCGAATATTGGCAATCACTGATCATCGTTGTGATTTCGGTTCTGCAAAACACAGTTTCATCGTAATAAATACTATCGGATCCGTATCGTTAATTTTTATGGTATTATTTCGATGCCAACAGCAGCCATTGAGATTCGTGTATAGTTTAGTTCGTAACATAGAACACTTGACAGGAAAAGTCACGCATTTGTAATACTTAAAATACTCTACGTATAATATAGTTTAGATAATGTCGTCTAGGTGTTGATTGAACGCTCATAATTTTAGATCTTGAGTGGAACGAGGAATGTATTTTTTTTTATTATTAATTTTTTTTTTTGTCACGTCATTCCAGTTTCTTACCATCAACTCTTACAATTTCATTTGAGTACTTTATTAGATAAATATGTCGGTTGAAAATAAGGATATTTATGTAAAAAAAAAAATAACGATTTTTTATTTTTTTAATTGTGTATAAACGTAAAATGTTATAATGTGATAAAAATAATAATAAACCATAAATTGATTGAATGACCAACCCTATTTAAAGTCGACACTGTGGCAGTACGTTTTTAAAATGGGTTTCTATATTTTTCCTTAGTTATAACCGCTAATATTCTCGACTTCTCAAGGATATCGACTGCTTAAGGTCGCAAAAATCTAGGTCAACCCTCTTTGAACTACACTTAACTTCTAATCTGACTTATGAAATGGGTCATATTTAATTATACCATTTAAACGTATAATATCATCGTACGACAAGACGGGATTTTAACTGTGTTAATAATTTCTCAGTACAGAAAATATCATATTGTATAAAAGGCTCGATGTTAATAAATAATAAGCGTCGTAGACTTTAAAAAAAAAAAAAGATAAAAACATGTGTTCTTCATTAATAATTTATAAAGTTATAATACTGTGAAACACATTATATGTTGTTCAGAAGAAAACGAACGAATTCAATTAATCTTATTTTATCTAGATATACTATGGATAAGACTTAATAAATCACAATTGAAAGATAGATAAGAGTTTATTTTTCCTATTTGTTTATTTATTATTATTAAGATGACTTTTTGTTTATCTGTGATAATCGTTAAATAACATAAACTATTTTATCTAAATAAGATAAGATGTAAAAAAAAAAAATCAACCGGACGGATTTATCTTGATAAAATATCTTTATACTTCTTTCCTCTGTGTTTCTATAGCCTTTCTACGGTTCTTTCTCTCAATTCATAAAAGATACTTCAAATTGTATATACGAGTATTTCACTAATATTCATAACATTTGAAAAGTAACCCATGAGAAAACATTATGAATCATTACGAACTTGATTAATTTACAGTTGACCATTTCTTTTTAATATGTAGGCATTTCGAAATACGGTATTTATGCAGTGACTATTAGAGTTCAATAAAAAAAAAAACTCCTTACTTTTAATAGGCGACTCGTTAAAAACGGTATCGGTAAAGTTTTTTCCCACCTCCACCTCGTCGTGAGCGCGTTTCGCTCGCTGACCTTTTCTCTCTTTTTAAAATACACAGATACAAATACATTACATATGTGTACACTTACAATGGACTTAATAACGCTACAGATATACGTATATATCTGACTCACGCTTGCGTGCCGTTCGCATTCGTCGCAGTCATCCCGCATAACATCTCGTAAAACTCGGCCGGCTAATTATTACTGTTGTACTACTCGTATTATGTCTCTCTCGCTCGTCGTCGTTTTCGAAACTACACCTTTGTGCGCGTCGCCCGGTATCCGCCGCGGTAGCCGCAGTCCTCCAGCCGCAAGACCGTCCGCACGTACGCGACGCACACTTACTACACACGTATAAAAATGTATAATATAACGCATATTAGTGTAATACACGTGCGCGTGTGTGTATACCCGGCTTATGCGTGTGTGCGCGCGCGTCCGTGTGCGTTCACGTGCAGCATTTATCCGTAATGGAGTTCTCGTGTAGAGCCCTAACGAACGGGGGCAATTTACATTCATTTACCCGGTCACACGAGAGTTATTGTTCGATTTATCCAGTGAAGTGCCTACGTTTAAAGTATGCTCGAACAACGATTTGAGCGCACGATTATTTTTCTCCAAAATGTTGCTGTCCGGCACGACAATAATGGTAAGACATCGGGACTAGGTTGATTGGCGTGGTGCTCTGACCGTGGAAATTTCACAATATTATGGTGTTTTCATTCCACCGTCGGCAACTGAAAACGATCCGTGTTGTGCATTTTTTTCATCTGATAAACGGCGTCACGATTATTGAACAACGATTGTTAATTTTGTCGAATAACCGGAAAAAAATAATATTCTGTTCGGGTCAGAGTTGGTGTACTCTTTCATTTTGGAAAAATAACCTTTTTTTTCTGTTTTAAACAATGTGGTAAACAAAATAAATTGTTTGGGTTTTAAAACATAGTTTTAAACGGTTCAAAATTATGTTTAAAACAGTTAAAGACAACTTTGTTTTTATTTAACTTCAAAACATGTTGGTAGGTAACTAATATACCATTTACTGCTTATAACTCATACACTGGACAAGTTTAATAAAAATATGTGATACATGTCATTAAATAATGGAATTTTTAAAATACTATTGTCCATCATTAAAAAAATAAAATATATGATACATTTTACCTATCATAACAATATGTAAGTAATATTTTGGATTAAGAAGTTAGATTGACATTAGACATCCACAAAATGATAACTTTGGTGGATGATAAATTAATCATTTTTATCCACAGCCACTTACTAGTTGATTACGTAACAATGTACACACACATTTTGGTGTACCAATTCGCTAAATTTTAGTGATAACCTAATAAGTAATAACTGTAGAAATTATCGAGTAATTAAATACTGCATATTTGTAATATTTTGTTCATTTATGTAATATATATAATATTTGCATTATGTATAAAATATATAATAATTATGGTTTGTATAAGTGGGGGTAAGAATTTGTTACGAGTTTGAAGAACCATTTGCTTTTGGTGAACCAAAAAGAGCAATTTGCAAGCATTAAGGCATGGAAACGGCTTCAATAAACTAAATTGAAACGTGCAAACGAGAACAATTTTTTAGACTTGTTACTGTTTCTAATCTTTGGTATATTATTTTTTCCATTCAATGCGATCAAAAATTGTTTTTAACATTTGTTTGAATGGTTTTAAGCAAAGTACAAAAGGTTTTTTTTTTTTTTTTCATTTATTAAAATTAAAATGCGTCAACATATTACATGTTATTACAAGTTTGTTACAATATATGAAAATTATAATATACAATATATGTGTTATGGATGTACGGAAGAATATTGAGATGTGTGTTATGGGACGGAAGTGATGGGGAGTGGGATTAAGTTTATAATGGATGTTAGAGCAATTAAAAGGGGGTTTAGTATTGATTTTAATTCGTCGAGTGTGGTGGATGTGATTTTGGCGTATGACGGTTTTTCTTTTCGGTTTGAACTGGGGGTTTTATTTCCGCTTCTTCGAGAAGCAGGTTCAGGTATGGCAGATGTTGGAATAGTATGGTTTTCACTATTAATTTTTTTGGCTTTATGTTTGGTATGGATTAATAATTTTTTGTAGAATTTGCATCCTTTATAATTTGCAATTTGCGGTGTGATCACCGTCACAGTTTGCACATTTTGCGGGTTCCTCCCGTTTTTTTGTGCATTTGTCGGTGGAGTGTTCTAATCCGCATTTTACGCAACGCGGATAGTGGTGACAGTAGTTACGTGTGTGTCCGTACATTTGACAGTGGTGGCATTGAGGAGGACCGAGTTTTCTCTTTGGATATTCGAATTTCACGATTGAGTTTAATATTTTGTTGATTTTGAATATTTCTCGATTATTAGTGTTACAAGCCAAGCTTATGTTAAATAAAGGAAGTGGCAATTTGTTCGCTCTGTGAGTTATATTTGAAATGTTGATAACTTTGTGACCAAGGTCACTTAGACAAACAAAAGGTTTAAGACAGATATATTTAATACATATTTTACATGCTTATAACAAGTTGTTTATAATATAAGAACTCTGGTTCGGGTACAATGGTAAAACAAAAACTTTACACCGTGAATCTTTGTTGGAGAACCACACATTATGAATGTAAAATGATTTTTTTTTATACATATATGTAACGATTCAATCAATCAATATATACTGAACAATAATTTCTTTCATATGCGTTTCGGAACAAATCAGAGTTTTGGTTCCTTTAAGGACAACTTGAGTATGATAAATCATTTTTGAGCAATAATATCGACTTACAAATAGAAAAAAAAAACTAATTAGATTTTATTTTAATGGAATCGGGTTAGTCTTTTGTACTTCGTGTTATATTATTATGTATTGTACCGGTAACGGGGGTCCTTATAGTAAATTAACATCATACCTACTGGGAAGGATATTAATTAATGCTGTAATACTAAAACGTGGTATTTATAATAGCCACTAAACATAATTATTATACACTGGAGTTATTTTAAAATCTTTATGAATGGAAGCATAAAGCAGTTGGACCATCCGTCTACATACCTATGCTATTATGTCAATTGTATTATTTGAAATATGTACATGTGAACGTACAATCCGATGCCAACCCATCCGTAAACTCTAAAAGCTTTTGATTTAATTACGAAGGAACAGTGACGAGTGTTGATTGGTCTCGGAAAATATACAAAATATATGCCAGGTTGAAAAAATTTTTTGGATTAGGTTCTACGCTTCAAGAGTCTAAAAAATATGTGAAACTTGTACGGATGAAAATCACTATCCTACGCTTCACAAGATAACTGAGAAGATAATAGGCACTTGTATTTTTCACTTGTCATTGCACAGTGCACACATTATTGTTTTTTATGTTTAACTATTTATCCATTCCAATTTAAATCGTCGTAACAAACTATTGAAAACATATTTCACGTTTATGAAACAATCGATAGTTTAACATAAGAAAAGAGGGAAATAATAAGACGGTCTGCAACCAAAAGGTAAAAGTCCTTGTGTGTACCTGTGCTGTGTTGCTCATGTTCCCTATTTTTGAACTAAGTGTATGCGAATCGACGCCGAGACCTCGGCTACAATTCAAATATATCACTCAACATATATAAAAGGTACGAAACAGTTGATAAATTATTGAAACAAAAACACAATTTCAAATCTGAAACCCCGTGTTACATTTCTTTCAGAGAAAATCGCGACATATTTAGTGCCCAACTTGGCGCTCAGATACAGCTGATACGGTTTTTTATGAATGTACAACAAAAAATATTAGAACTCATAGCTATAATAAGTAAATTTTGGTTTTTGTCAATAACACGCGAGTCGCAAGTTGACCACCCCAGCTATAGTATAAGACGTGTGATACAGTTAAATAGTCATATGTCTACACAAGCTCCACTGCACAACCATGAAATCGAAAGTCGACGTTTTTCCGCTCACGTTTCGATGGCAGAAACCGCGGTGTATCTCACCATATATTGTCAGCGGTGGCGTGGTACAACCTTACGGCTAAGGGTGTGTGGTCTTTCCGTAACATACGTGTCCATATATTATATAGGTGCATATACATATAGGTTCAATACGCGCTGTATCGAAATGAAAATTGAGAATAATATGAATAGGAAAAGACCATCAAACATTGTGTCACCAACGCACTCGGATTCGTCAGCCTCGCCGTTGCATTTTGTGTACATTGCACGTATGGTCATTTATTTTTTTTTCATCGTACATGCGTATACATGTACATCATTAATAACCATCATTGCGAAGCACTATATTATGTCTTGCATTGATTCGTGATTACGCAGCTATTTTTCTCTCCCTCCGTTTCGTTTCGAACCGAATGATGGTTATAATAATAATAATAATAATAATAATAATGTAATAAAAATAATAATAATAATAACACAACACATACCTACACACCTCAACACTCATATATATATTTCACATAATATGCGTATTTCATATGTCTCCGCTATGTTACGTGTATTATTATTTTTTATTTAAAATCATTTACAATCTTTACGTTTTTTTGCGCAATAAGCAAATGTGTGGAAATTTTATAACAAAACATGAATAACTGAGAAGTAAAGCTATCCAGCGATAAGACTCTATATGTAGTATTTAAATTGGGTTGGGCACCTAGATCAAGGAGATCGCGGAACCAGCGTCTTTTGTGACGTATACTATTATACAGATATATCTTTCCTTTTCACCTCGTCAGCAATAATGTAAACTATAATGAGCATTACCGAAATCGAAATTAAAATTAAGTAGATTAAATACCTCCCGTCACTATCGTAGTCTCAACTTATTTTTAATAGCAATTTTAGATAATGGTTATTGTATATGATTTAGGTTAGGGACTTCTAACGTTTGCATATTTTACTTGAAAGATTAAAAAAAAACAGAGTCAATTATAAATACTTCCTGTTTGTGGCTTCAGAAATTTAAATACTTGAGTCTTATTTTGCATATAATTACGTATTTTATGGTTTTTTTTATTTTTGAGCCTATTTAAGCAGTATCTATGCAGCTTTTAAGTGCTACAAACGATCGTATAGCAACTAAGTCTTCATATATGTGTAACTGTAAAAATCATTTATCGTGTATATATCAGACACATTTTATTGAATCAACGTAGTTTAAACTTCAAAATCATAAGCACCAAATCGAGATAGCATAGTCATGTGCCCACAAACAAGTATTGCATTTGATCAACAAATATATTTCGTAATACGAAACTCTGAGAAAAAAAATCGTAAATAACGTTAATACTTAATAAAATAGTTATATTTCAAGTTTTCAGCGTACAATTTCAATGGAAAAATTGTATTAGATTAAAATGTTGCGCATATTTGGTTGTTTTTTAAAGCGTATTTACATGTATTTTAGTGCTAGAAGTCCTTAAGCATATGTATTATATGACTATCATCGGTATACATTCGATAGTGAAAACTTTCATATTTATACAATATTGCATGTGCTGTTGAATTACATTTTCAATAAAAACATTTATTATAAGGCCGCCCTTCTGAAATCGTATTTATTTCATCTTGACTAAAATACGTTAACTTTTAGAGCACGTGATGGTTGCACGTCTTAAATGCATGTCTCATTTAATTCGATTGTTGAATTCGTTCGAGAGAAAAATTTCAAACCGTTTTAAACACATATGAAAATCATAAGTTACACGCTGTCCGTGGCCAACACGCGCGTATAACCTACGATAAAACGGAAAAACCAGTCGAAAATATAATTGTCGAGTGAACGATTTTTTTCGACCGGCGCATACGTTTCGATTCCGGACGGACCGAACCGTGTCGACACGTGTAACCGCCGACCGTAAACGAATAGATAAACCGAACGCATAATACTGTTGGAACGCGATGCGATCGTAACCCGGCGCGGTATTTATACGCGTGATGCGTCGTGACCCGAGACGCGCACACGCACATACCGGCGCTCGACGAACAGTTCACGCGCACACGGGCACGTTACATACGTGTGTAATGTGTATCGCTAATTTCGACGCGATAACAATGGACAAAGAGAAGTGGCTGCTGCTGAGATCGGTTGTACGCACGCACGCGGCGGAGAGAGACAGAGAGACGACGACGACGGGGGCGGCGGGACGGTCGGAGGGGGTGAAAAAAAAAAAAAAAAAAAAAGTGTGGACTAATGTCGGACAAAACGCGCCTGCCCGCGGGGAAACCACACAAGATGATGTTCAGCAGGAGTCTGTGTGTTAACACCTGTTTCTAACAGTAGGAAACCATGTAGATCTAGATTTCTTTTCTGTGGCCGCCGCCGCCGCCGCCGGTGCATCGCGCACATAATGTAGTATAATGTGTTTATCCGTCGTTTATCGTCGTCACCTCTTTTCCGCGCTCGTCCTGGTCCCTCGTCTCGGACGCGCCGCACAATGCGCGACGGATACGGTCCCGCGCGCGCATGGTGGCGGTCGCGGCAAAGGTTGCTGCCGGTGCACGCAGAACGGACCGGCTGCGCGCATCTTAAAGGTGGCCCGTGGGTGAAAAAAAAAGTAACAATAATAAAGGAACAAGGAAATTACATGTGTTCTCGACAAATACGTTTTCGATCCGAACGACGGCGGTCGTCGTATATTAATAATAATAATAATAATAATAATAATGACAACACTAAACCGCAATTTGTTCGACACGAGAGTATAATACGGTCGGTTGTACGCGAGTAGGTGCGTCGTACGGGTAGAGGCATACAAGTGTTTTGCGCTGCGCGTTCCTACCGTTCGTACTACACACATTATTATTACACATATTATCATCACGTGTGCATATGACGATGATATAATGCACCGCTCGCACATCGCGTCCGTCTTGCACTCCCGTAGGTTCGACACGTTTCTCACGGGGCCCACGCCGCTGAACGTTTGCGGAATATGTTCGCGGTTGCGACGTGAGCGGACAAACTTTTCTCCGGGTCGCACTAGAACTCTCTCGGGTCAACATTCTCGGTGCAGCAACCGCCCCCGCCCGTACGAAAAGAACACGGGTAACGCTGCAGCAGTTATGTACCCATCGGATTGTTTGACAGTGTTAGCGTGTGAAGCCGCCAAGGGCCCGACCGTCAACACTTGATACTTTTTTCCTTTTGTTACGGCAAAGAGGTGTGAACGATACAACTCGTACATTAATAATAGTGAAACGTACGTAACAAAATCGACCGACACATAGATCGTTTTCCCATGAAGCCCGTACGAAATGAACGAATATCGATTAATCAAATGCGTACGAATTACCTATACGTATACGTGTATGTGTTACGGGTCATTCGAACACTACCCATGCCTATTGGATAAAGTAAAAATATTATTAATAAAATGTTGATTTGCTACATAAACTGGGTAACTTGTACATTGTGCACCTTTGAGCGGATACAGTGGATACGATAAAATAGCAACTGAACTTTGTAGAATTAATATTTAAGTATAAAGCTAAAAAAATAGTGTGTCTATTTTACTGATAATTAATACTACGAACTCGGAAATAAAAATGGCACTCTTCTTCAAATTATTCGGTAAATCAATTTACTGTATGTTCTGAGCCATAAGTAGATATATTATAACTGGATACAAAAAAATCTTTGCGCGAAATCTCTAATGCCCAATACTTTTCCGGTGGTCAAGGTCTTAGAAAATGTCAGTGGAAAAGTAAATGTTTAACGAATAAGTGTAAATGTAAATCTGAGGTTGTTCTTCGCGACGCCAAATGCCACCCACATTTGAACTTTTCCAATTAATAACTTTGTATATTTCATTTTTTTTTCGGATTAATATAATTTTATTTTTTGCTGCTTCTTACACTGGATAATGTACACATTGTATATATTTGAGGTATATAATGTACACATTATACTGTTCATATGGATAAGGTATACATTACCCGGCTAATGTATACAGTACCCATTTTCGTACTCTACCCGTAACATAATTTTATACGATACCAATCCGCATTTTCCAACAATCTCGTTGCATACACGCAGCACCGGGTGTGTGTATGATTTTTGAGTACTCAACCAGAAAGCATATGGCATTGCGTGCATTCCTCGATTTTATAATATTTTGTTTATCCTACGGGAGACAACACCTGACAAACACTTTGGCATACTGTGTAATATGCGATCGTTTTAAAGGTAAATAACATAATATCTTGATTATAACAAAAATACATTAAAATATAATAATAATTTTTGTTGCCCCCTTAAATACGCCAGAAGGGCTATCGCTCCCTCCCCCTCCCCTCGAACCAGTCCGTAACTACGGCCTTGTATGCTGTATGTCCTAATCGATACGTTATTTTATATTTTCATCGTAATTTTTATTAAATTTGTGTTTCTCCATAGTGCGAAAATACAAATATTCTTACACTAAGTATTCTTTAGTCGTCTGTCCTCTTTATTCGATACGGAATTGTTCAGTATCTGCAGAATAAAATTGCGTCCTTGTTTTCTGAGGTTGAATCATGATAATTTTTACCAGAGCTTTTACCTTATATTATAAGAATTATTCTTGTCATCAAATTGTCACCTCATTATGCGAAATATAATTATGATAGTAATAAAATAATCATACTAAAAGCTAAATGTTTAAATTCAATTGACTACGTCCAACGTGTATTTTTGTTTTTTACAGTATATTTTGATACAACACTTTGGTACTCCACAAGCAAGGATTAAAGTGTAGTGTATAATTATTAAAGGTGTAATACAAATATCACATATATGTATTTCTTTTATTTTTCATCTAAAATCCTTAATAGGTAATCGCCTTTTACACGACGCATGTACAACATTTTTTGAGTGTCAAACGAATTGCTTCTCACCATATACGGACTAAATAACCTAAAAGGCATCTTAAACTTCACTTTAAAGTATTATGTTCATGAGCGAAAATAGGGTTCATCACTGAAGAGAGAAGAATGGAGGGGCTGAAGCCATAGCTACTCAATGAAGCAATTTTGGAAGTAATAATAACACCTAAAAAATGTTTTATCGCTGCGCTCGGTTTCTAATAGAATACAAAAGTATCACGTATACCTAAATACAATAAAACCTAGCTACTACATAATTTTTCTTGTGTACTATGTCTAATACTTTTAATGGTAACATCAGCATTATGTAATTTTATAATACATATAATATACATTATACACCTTATAACACACATAGGTACTATTATATATAGGCCTTAGAGGAAAAAGTAACAACAGAATTAATACAAAACAAATTTTATTTACTTTTTAACTTATAGCATATAAATACAAACCAATATTGTACATAGAAAAAATTATTAGCTGATTTTAAAGCTGCACCTGTTCTTGGGTTACTTTTACCAAATATGTTTAATATTATTTCACTGTTTACTGCAATATCTTTTTTGATGTATGGTTTTGCTAAATTAGTATAGCGGTCCTGAGCAATGTAAGCTTGGGCTTCGGTCATAATATGTGTTAATCCTTCCAATAGATGAAAGCGACTTTTGCACCTGGCTGAACTCACAGGAAATGTGATTGCAACTTGCATATAATTTTAAATAAATTAGGAGATACGACTTTACCGAAATGTTCTTTAATATTTTCAAAATTGACTTCTTTAAACATTTCATGATATTAATTTCGCATTTTCCATTTTCACCAATAGTAAATAGTTATTGGCTATAATAATTCATTACAAACAAATGTTTTACCCTGCACTATCAATTATTAACATATTCAATAAGTAGAAAACTATTTTTGAATGGCTATTGACATTTTTGAGGATCTGAACCCCTAAAGCCTCCCTTTATAAGCCTCTATGGTTATGGTCCTATGTCGTCTGGTTTATATAAAGTTGAATTTGCTGCCATGAAATTCAAAATTCCTTTGAGTTTTAAAACACGTTAATTAGTTGAGTGAATGGTTATATGATCAGTTAGTTACGTCGAGAACACTGCAGATCAGTTTAATTTTCAGTTAATGTGTAATTTAATTTTTAAAAACGAGAAATAATGATTTATTTGGTGATAATCATATTTATTGATAGAAATCATACTACTAATACTGTATAGAATATATACTATATAAATATATTATGTATATAAATGATGTTGTTCTGAAATAAATGTAGTTTTAATTTATAAATAATTTATTGAGAAAAGTTATTAATAATATTTTAAGTTTTTGTTTAAATATTTATTGCTAATATACAAAGATTTCATATTTTTTTCTTTAAAATTATAATATAAACTATTTTATGATATTCACTATGTGATTTGAATAGTTTCATTTAAGAAGAAACCCAGCACTACCACTGAACTTCTACATTGTTATTACAGAAATATGAACCGACCATTGTGATCTTATTTTATTCAGTTCTAGTCTACTACAATATATTCAACTCTACCTAATCTACTGTTCGTACTCAAAACTTTTGGATGGTTTTATATTTTGATAATACATACAATTTTAAGATTTTTAGACTATAAATCAGTAAATAACATACATAATTCAAGTAATGCACGCATTATGATATTATGACGTATAAATGTATACTATACATATCGTAATATTTTGAGCTAATTTAAATAGTATTATGTATATATATAATATTATATAGTATTTAAACCAACCGGTGAATACCTACCGATTTTTTCCACGAATTGTCCGTGTACAGCTCTAACGTACGATTATTCAGGAACTCGATTTAGATATTTTTATAAGGATTCGAAATTAATGGGTTTTACATTTTTTCAATATGTCACCGATGCCTTATGTTCACAGTCGTACGAATTCTTATATAATGACATAATATAAAATAAAATAAAAATAAATACGTATATTATATGTATACATACATAGAGTAGTTTAACCGCCGCCGTCGTGGGTTTGATATTCAATTGAAACACATCGCGATATAATAACGATATAAATATATATTATTAACGTGTGCCTAATAGGTATAGTGAAAATGGAATGCGTTTTTATTTATGCGCGCACGCCATTGCTCCGCAGCGTGTATAAATATTATATCCATATTGTGTATTGGACACCTTTTTATTTCGGCTGTTATTTATTTTTTTTTCCTTTTTTTTCGTGCATCTCAGGTGTTGGAAAACCCGAAAACTCACGCCCCAACCGCTGCCGCCGCGGTGCGTTCGAAAAAACACAATTTATGGCCCCGACGGCGGCGGCGGTGGAGGCGGCATGACCAAAAACCACTGGGAATCGGTCTAGAAATTTTTTCACACCATCCATAATTACGAGGCAATGGGTATTTTGGGTGGTCCTAAAGAATAAGAAAAAAATCCACCTGAAACATATATACAACATGCGCGCGCACACACACACACACACACACACACACATATATATCGATTTTAGAGTTGATTGGAGTCAAACCGTCAGACCGTAATCGTGACCCGGGCTCGCGCGCATATACATGGTAATTGTTGGTTAAGGTTCCTTTTTTTCCTTTCTTTTTGGTACACGCGCGTTTATGCTACACATACCTATATTTTCTACCCAATTTTATTTATGTATTTATTAACACCACCGCAACAACGTTCGTTCACCAAAATCAAGCATAGTCTCTCTCTCTATCTCACTCCCTCTCTCTCACACACGCACTAACATTCACGTACACAATACGCACTAACGGATAGATGTATATACGTCACGTTTTATATATACATTTATTTTTTCGTACCCATTCTTTTTCTATTATATTACATATTATATATTACACGCTCGGTCGTATTATATACATCTTGCACTACGATTTGTGTGTGTGAACAACACCCCGACATTGCGTTCGGCTACGTGTACATGCCTCTATACTCGTATGTACACAATTTCATATTGTATTATGCAGCGTGACGTGCCTACATATCGTATATATATATATGTGTGTGTGTGTGCGTATAAATACGAGTACAGAGAAGCGTATATAATAATAGTAATAATATGCCGATCGCATCGCGCACCCTTTTAAGTTTACTACGGGCGTTTACGACCGCCGCGCCGGGGTGTACGCGCGCGTTTTCCCATTTAAAAAAATGTTTAAAATAGACAAATCAACCGTGCAACTACATTATATATTATGTACACAATATACGGTATTCGGAGAGGAACGTTTATAATAATATACTACCATGGCGGCGGCGGCGGTACACGCGAGACGCGAACAAAAAGAAGGAAAGGAAGAAAGGAACAAAAAAAAAAAAAAAGGCGTTAATATACACGCCGGCGTTCTTTTTACACCTCTCTCCGCGTGCGTGCGTGCGTACGAAGGTATATTACACGTGAACACGATACACACGTGTATGCACACGCATAATAACGAATACGTGCGCGTGTGTGTTTTATAATTCTATTAACGTGTTTTTTTTTTTTTTTTTCTTCTTCTCCTTCGTCTTCTTCTTCTTCTTTTTGTATAGGCGTGAAAAGGGAAGCCTGTGCGCGCGAGTGTACTTGTGCGGCCACGTTTTCGTTTCCATTCACAAGAGAGAACCACCACCTCGACGATGACGACTACGACCTAACCCGCAATGACCAATGGCACCGCCGTCACCACCGGTGTAGACCATTCATCCGCTTTTCACCGACAAATAATGGTAATAATAATGGGTCTAGGTAAATTGAGTCCGAGATAAGTTTGGTACATTTTGAAAGCGGTAAGTTGAGTCCCGGGGAAAAACAGGTAGTAGGTAAGTTGAGTTCCGGGAAAAAAATGGTAGTAGGTAAGTTGAGTCCCGGGAAAAAAATGGTAGCAAGTAAATATTATTTATATATTGTAAAATTATTATTGTACAAATTAATTAAAAAAAAGTTTTGTAAGTGTTGACTAAACCAAGAGCTTGAATCTTTTTCCACCAATTTTGCATTGATTGACTGCATGTATATGATTTTGAAATACTTCTTAACAACACCAAAGCATTCACAGTCAATAAAAGTCGATAACATTGTCAACCTTTGATTAAACGCAATTAAGATACCGATAAGTAAGGGCTTGATCGTACGTATATGACGGTATCTTATTATCATATACGAAATGATACGAATGTACGATATCTGGACTATTTCATTATATTTTTAGTAGCGTACTGTACGTCGAGAAGTGACTATATATCGTGTTTGCAGTAATACGTAATAACGTGTTTGTGTTTCTCTTAAATTTTGGAAAATGGACGTAATGATTAGTGAAAAAAACAAAACTGTAATTATAAAAGATGGTTATAAGTTTAGGTTTCACAAAATGTTGAATAATGACGTACAGAGATGGACCTGCTGTAAAAATACATGTAAGTGTTTTTTTAAGAGACATAATGATGTTGATACTGAAATTTATAATGATCACAAAACACACGATAAACCTAGTGAACAAGACATTAATCGGCAAAAATTAAGTAATAATCTTAAGAGAAAAGCAGTAGAGGAGATTTCGGTATTGCCATCGAAACTTATTTGCAGAGAGTTAAAAAAATCCGATATACATACTTTAACTTTAAATGATACTTCTTTAATAAAAAGAAATATAAGAAATGCGCGTTTATCTGTTCATCCCAATATACCAAAAAATATAGCTGAAACGCATGCTGCTATAAATGAAATAACATTAGTTACTAATACAAATGAATCATTTTTATTAGTTAACGATAACAATTGTGGTATCGTTGGGTTTTCAACAAAAAGTAACCTAGAAGTGTTGTGCGGTATCAATACAATATTTGTCGATGGCACTTTTAGAAGCTGTCCAAATTTTTTTTACCAACTTTTCACTATTCATGGCCTTGTCGAAGAATCGTATATTCCGCTTGTGTTTTTCTTAGTACAAAATAAAGAAACTGAAACATATGTACGTTTATTTGAACATACTATAAATAGTTGTGCGCAATATCAACTAACATTTTCTCCCGATGAAGTGTTTATAGATTTTGAGATTGCTATACACACGGCTGCAAAGCTTGTTTGGCCTAAAATTGTAATAAGAGGATGCCGTTTCCATTTAGGGCAAAATTGGTGGAAAAAGATTCAAGCTCTTGGTTTAGTCAACACTTACAAAACTTTAAATTCAGAAAAAAGCAATTTTTTAAAATATTTTTTTGGTTTGCCATTTCTAAGTCCCGAAGAAGTTAGTGAATGTTTTGTAGAAGATTTAATGACAATACAACCAAATGACGAGCAAATACAATTATTTTGCGATTATATACTAAGCACTTACATATCAGATGATGCTACATTTCTCCCGAATATTTGGTCGGCATTTGCTGCTACAACCGTGCGTACAACCAATAGTTGTGAATCGTATCATTCGCGATTAAACCGACGCTTTTACAGTCCACATCCGAATATTTTTAGCTTTTTTGATGAATTACTCGAAGTTCAGTCAGAAACCACGATCAAATAAAGAATTAAAAAACAAAAAAACAAACGCACGCTCGATAAGGAAGAAAACCTAAGGGAGCAAATGACAAAATACACCGGCAATGTTATAACCCGATTTGAATTTATAAAATCAATATCTATGAAGTTTTTACCAAGTACATATAATGGACATATAATGTATAATAATAATGATAATTATTAAATATAAAAAAATAGTCCCGGGACTCAACTTACCTACTGCCTGTTTTTTCCCGGGACTCAACTTACCTACTACCTGCTTTTTCCCGGGACTCAACTTACCTACTACCTGCTTTTCCCCGGGACTCAATTTACCGAGTTAGGGTTATTTGGGACTCAATTTACCTAACCTGATAATAATGATAATAGTATAATCTTCACACGCCGGCTCGACCGATAAACGGCGCTAAAACGCCGCCGCGGTATTTCGGTAAAACGCATTGTGCGCGCGGTAATAATGGGTACCTACACGACGTGTTGTATGCGGCATGGGTTCTTGTCGTCGTACCGCCACCGCCGACGCGAACAATGAGACACGTCGTATCGCGTTATTTGTTGGGGAGAGAAAAAAAAAAAAAACAAATTTCTGCGTTCCAAAAAATACGCTCTAGTACGACAGATATAAAATATGTGACTGTTCCACATGGTACCGTGGGTGCGTTACCGTTTGGCCGTGTATACCTGTAAACACGTAGGTACCTGCCTACAAGGTCTTGCTCGTGTAACGGTCTTCACGTAAAAGCTGCACAACAATCACAAGGGTCGTACCTACATAACAGCTGTGCCAGCTCGAATATTCATAGCAATATTGTCGCTCAGAAGAAAACAATCCTGTGCACGGTACCGCGGTACTGGTTCCGAATGTATCAGACTTATTTTAAAGTGTTTATCCTAGTTGCTTGTAAAATATTGTGATATTTAACAAAAACATATGCATCCAAGGAAAATTTAAAAAAAATATCGACGATGTTCAGTTAAAATTGATTGATGGGGTGGATGTACAAGAAATTATGAATGTATAAGGTATGAAAATATAAAAGTTCATATATGATGAAAACGTTGTTTTTTGTTCGTAAAATATTCTTCACGATGTTTGTTTCCCGACGTCTTTGGAAAACGAGAACGATATTTAAAATAGAATTATTGATTGGCAAAAACCAAATCGATCATAACTCATTTTTTCATTACTCAAGTAACGGCACTAAAAAGGGTTCTAAACGAAGGCCTGCGTTATAAAATTTTAAGTAAATTTGTGTTTTGTTTTAATTCAAATGTTTTGTCGAAACTAAAACTAAGTTATTCTTTTTTAATGTACCAACATTTAAAAATTGCCACATTGCGGATAAAAATATCAAAGACAACAGGTCGAGCCGTATTTCAAATTTAACACGTGAAAAAAAAATAAATAGTAGAAACAAATATTTAAAATTTTTAATACTGTTTGAAATATGGATACATTTATAAGGCCCATACAAGTAACTCAAAATAACTATGTTTTCAAGATGGAACCATAAACGCTTTTTGGAATAATTTAGTAGATTAAAATTATAGAATATAAAATAAAAGGTATTCTTAACTATCAAGATTATTGTCTTTACTGTTACTGTTATGTATAAAACATTATGACTGGATAATTAATACATGTGTACATTTTTAGAAAAGAGTTTATGATGACAATAATTATAAGCACGAAGTATGTTTAAAAAATATGAAATTGACATAATTAAAAATAGTATAGTAGATTATTTGATTACTCATTATTTGTATATTTATGGTCTGTATAGCATAAGCATACGTTTGCTATTTGAACGTAAGACCTTTATTCTAACAATGTTGATGTTTAAGCAAACTTATCAATAACTTAATTAGCTTCTTGTTGATTTATTGGTATGTCTTGATCGATACTAAACATTTATTATATTTGTACACTTATAACAAGTTGTAACCTATTGGTAATAATAATAATAATAATATTATAATAGAAATAATAATATTACATCAGTACGATAATTATTATAATATTGTGTGGTACACGATATGATGTCTGCGCCGATTAAATATTTTTCGTCTCAACTCCAAAATGCTCGTAGAAACGAGAAAATTCACCAACGCGCAGTCGCACAAAATATTATCCACGGTGATTTAAAACTTGTAGTAGTCCTGTTGCTAGATGTCTTGCTTATTTCTTATCGCACACATAATTGTGTGTAATTGTCTATATTTATCATTAGGGCCCGGAAGTTCATGCATTTGCATGTTTTTAATGAGTGCATCAAAAAGTTGCTGGATGAGCTACAAATTTGAATCACAACCTGATGAGTTCAAAAATGAAATTTTAGTTTGCATATTTTCGCATATTTTGAGGTTTTTTACATAATATGCATATTTTTAAAAAAAATTGCATTTTACTGCATTTTATTGCATTTTACCTTTGATATTTTTTTTTTTCATTAATATTTTATAGAAATTTCAGTCTTAGAGTATAAAAACCTGTTTAAAATTATACAGGTAATACTTAAATAATTTAATATTATGTAATTACTAGGGCCCGGAAGTCCATGCAAATTAATAAAATGGTTTAATGACTGTCGCGATTATCGTAATAGCACGATACAAGAATGTATAGTGAGAGTCCAAGCACAAGGTTTAGTCGTGTGCGATCGTCCTATAGTGTTGTTTTTGTTTTACATCGGTTTCCATTAATTTTAAAATGCCAAAAGTCGGAACGAATCGAATTTGTAGTTATGTGGCCGAGTTTGGTGAAAATATATTTGCATCCGATGGAGGTGTTTTATTTTGTAAAATGTGCGAAATAAAGATGAACAGTGACAAACGTTTTTGCGTAACTCAGCATATAAAAACTGAGAAACATGCTCGAGCTGTTAATCGCAAAGCTAAAAAAAATAGTTTAACGCAACTGCTTCTTACGACACCATCATCACGAAAATCTGATTTTAACAAAGATTTATGCAAAGCATTGTTAAAATCAAATATTCCATTGGAAAAACTAAGCAACACACATTTTCGATTTTTTTTAAATGCATATTTAGCGCATATTTTATAGATTTTAAGCGCATATTTGCATGCATATTTTGATAGTTTTTTGTGCATGAACTTCCGGGCCCTATTTATCATATATGGACGAACGCATTACACTGCTTGCAGCGGTGAAGACGAGTCGTCTCGCGGGAAGAACAAACAAAATCGAAATTAAAATATTATACTCTGATGACGTTGTTATTATAATAATATGCCTAGCGAACGTACATCTGATTTAATAACATTTCATGGTTCTAATAATTTCCTTTTAAACCATCTGGTTTGTTTGGTTTTCGGTGGAAAAAAAGAAACAAATCTTGTTTTAATCAAATTTTATGTTCTTATCGACCTGGAATCGTAACCGATGGTATCCAGAGGGTCCAAAAACTGCTTCTTTAGTTTTACGTTCACGTAATAAATAACTACAGTAGCACAACTCGTGGCAAGGTGGAGTGCTTAAGGGTAGCTATAACACCCATGTAGTGTTATATTTCAAACTTTCACCTGTTTTAACCTGTTTTCATTTTTTTCTATTTAATTTCCCCGGGAGCAGTAGAAGGGAATCGGGTATATTTTATAGTATCGCCAAAATATCGTCGCCAGTTGGGGCACTGCTAACTTCGCGAGTCACGACGTTAACACCTGGCACATCTCTCCGAGTTATTGTAGCGTCATGTTGGGTTCGTATATAAATGCGAAGATGCATATCGATACCCACATACTTGTGATTAATATTTCAACATCATAAAATTAAGTTCTTGAAAAATATTATAGATCACTAAGTCTTGAGGAAGCTCTCGTCCATCTCCACCCTCTCTACAATTACAATTTTGTCAAGACTCATGAGCATCACATGTCACAACGATGATGTGTGCAAGACGTTGAACAGGCATCTATTTTTTTTTATTTTTTTTTTTAATGTGACGCACTTGTTTTAATAACGATCTAAATTAAATTACCGTTTTTAATTATTTTATTCGGGTACAATTCTACTCAAGTGGGTTATCTATAATCGTTGCCGATGGAACGCGATTAGACTAGTATCAGAAAAAAACAATAAACATTTCCGAGCTAAATATTGAACGGAAAATGAAAATATTTTGAAATCTTTCCGTTAACAATACATGAAACAATACTATAATTGTAGCTACAACTCGAATATTATAATGCTTCCCAAAACGTAATTCCCACCTAAAACGAATAAATATAAATCACGATATAGGAATCGTTGCGCGTACAATAAAACTATTCGTGGTTTACCAGTAATTTAATTACGTACAATTCAATTATAAATACATAATCCAATCGATTATATAATCTTTATAATTGGAATCCATTTAATAGCATAAATAATATCATAGAATATAGACTATATAGAATACCCTCTACAATAAAAAATATTCACGGGGCGATAGAATATTATACAGACATTTCGGCGTCGTTTCTATACATATTACGACGTGCACGTGTGTGTTATGAACAGGAACGGCATTATTAATTCGAAAACATTTCATGTATTATAATTTACACTATCATCAGTTACATGTTGATTGGTATGCAAATAAATATTCTGTAATGAGTTGAAACTTTTTCGTGAGGAAAAAATATGTAAACAAGTTTGAACATAAGAGTTTTAGTGTCACAATAAAGTTTTATAAATTGTATTAATATACATTTCATATAGACACTTATATCGATCAAGAGTACTAGATCGAGCTGACCAAACTATGACATTGCGCTGAAAAAAATTAGTGTACCGATTAGATTTTATAAGACTATTATCAAATTTAAAATGTCTTCATTTTAGAATTAAAACTCTTTGATAAAAAATTAGAGTTAATTAAGAGGTTAAAAAAGGTTTTTTTTTTCGAGGCAGTTCGAAGTTTTACACCGAATGCAGTTTTTGGTGAATATACGAATGAACCAAGTTTCGTTCGTGAAAAATCAAAACAATTAAGCTATTCGGTCCGAGTCGTTCTTATTTCGTTTTTTTCCCTTGACCTTTTCCCTTAACCTTGATAATGAAGTAGTTACGTTGTTATAGCATAATTAACACTGTCGATGGGATGGCTTGATAAACTTAATACTATAATATAATATCAACGTTATGGACGGTTACGATATTTTCTCAGGACTGAGCGAGCTGTCGATGATTCTATCGCAGTCGGAAATCAAATATTAGATAACTGTATAATGCGTGTAATATATTATCCGGTAAAATATTACCAGAAATGTAATATAAAGTTATAATAGAATTTTCTTCGTGTGTGAACACAAAACGCGATCGTTGCGGTGACCTCTTGCATATGATTTAGATGACGTATTTTCATAATTTTTTTTTTATTTCCATTATAAACTGTTTACATGACGTACATATTTCAACAAACGATTATGTTACTCACGTTCCATACGAATATATTATTATTAATAATAATGATCGAAACGAAATGACTAATGTGTAGTCGCGAAATAATTTCGTACACGTGATACGTATTATTATAACTATAACGACATTACTCTTGAAAATATGTTATTGGTGCGTGTACTCGCAGTTTGAGTTTGACGGAGTAAAAAAAAAAATAAGGTAAATCATACCGGTGAACGATTTTGTTTTGGACGAAACGTTTTTTTTTTTTTTTTCTGCGACACGAACCGCAGAATATACTCAATTATAAATCCAGGAAACCGATCAATTAGATTGAAACCTAATTGAAAAAAAAAAAAAAAGTTAAGAGAACTCCGCTCAAATCAACATGCCAGCGAAAGAGTTGCGTGCATTTCAAAATGTTCAACCTTCAAAGGGAAAACCAAAATATGTTTACGTTTGACCTGTACGGCAATACCGAAAGTCATTCGTATAGGATATATAGATGAAACAATATAGAGAATTCATAGAGCGACAAAACTGAACGTATTTCGAGCGAATAAAAACAGCAAATCCACACTTAGCGCCCGATACTACATAATACGCTATAAACTACGCACCGTCTCACCTTTTTTTGATTCCTCTTTACATTTTTTTCCTTTGCAAGTGTAATTATAATATACAATGGCTGGTAAGGTGGTGCATGTGGCTGCGTAACCAGCAGCAATTATTATTATCGACGAACGAGATCGATGGGTAAAAATAATAAGAATGAAGAAATAAAAATCATAAAAAGACGTGTTGTATTCGCATCGTTTGCATTGAAAACGGTACGATTTAACAACTATGCGCTTAATACAATATATTATTGTACATATTATCAACAGGACACGGACAACAATCATGAATGCACTGTACTCTAAATGCCTATACATATTACACGGTGACGTGCGCGAGTATTGGCAAATCACGAGGATTTACGAGAGCACAATCAAGTGTTAATACATTTGCTCGTGTGTGTGTGTGTGTGTGTGTGTGTTGTGCACGTATTATGCTCCAACGTCTATACTCGCATATATTTAATTTAATTGATCCGGCGTACGCGAGCACGTCAATTATTTAGTCTGAGGTCCGGTTTCGAACAATCACACAAAACGCAAATACGGCCGAGAGCGTCAATAAGGACGGACGTCAAAGAAAACACATATTATATCCGTACGTACTTAACGTTAAACCTTACGCGCACACAAACAAACATTTATATAATATATTATATTATAATGTATATAGCTTCTGCTGTGGAATACGCTTACTCTTTGTCACCGCACGTACATCCGATATATATACGAGTATATACTCAGACCGAAGTACATAGTAATTGTTTGTCGATAGTTATAGCTTTGTCTTTTGATTTTTTTTTTTTCCCCACTAAAACGCAACGTTTCGTAACAATGATATATATAGCAGTACAACCAAGCGAGGTAACGATATACCGTACATTATAATATTACAACGCGTCGGTTATTTTATTTAATCATTAACGTATTTTAAAACTTTCGCGTCAAGCAAACGCGTCGTTGGTCGTATTGTGCACGAGATTATTTGTAATCACGTATGACGTGCAAGTCTGATTCAAATCGTACACTGACGCGTGATGACGGACCGCGCGGTTAAGACCGGACGGACTTGTAGTGATGAACAGTTTCAAAAAAAAAAAAAAAACGAGAAAAAAAAGGGATAATATTATGTTGGGTGACCGCGCAACGATGGGAACCGTTTTTTTTTTATTATTTTTTATGTCGCTTGCCCGTCGATGTACAGCTTTTACGCGCGTCGACCACCCCCTCGACGGTCACATACACGCGTACGACCCGAAGGGACCCGGTCGCGCGTCGTGTGGTCGGGGAAAAAAATGTGCGGTACAGGTGTACTTGTAGGTAAAGCACGGTGTGTTCAAATCACTTGGGGGCCATTATCCGCTTGACAACGATCTCGTATTCGGTCACACACGTGTGCGTGGAACGCGAAACGCGTTAACGCGCGTGCATAATCTGTGAGCGCCCCCCAGCCGGGCCCGGTACAATGGCCCTGCGAAAGGCGCGAGGTAATAACCTGTACGTAATCGATACTGGAAATGTGCGTGCGAACAACCCTGCAGCGTACTTTATTGAATCGTTCAGCGGGTCCGTGTTCTGGGCGGAGGTGCCTGGCACGGTGGGCTTTCGGTTACCGCAGATGTCTCGGCGCGTACACTACGTATCAGGGATGGCCAACTGGCGGCATCCGCCCCGCGAACCTTTTGTATCTGGTCCGTGCTACATTTTCAAATTGCTTTTTAAAAATGTAGAAATGTTAGGATTTTCTGTATTTCATTTTTTCATTATTATATCGATATAACGTGCATCGTGAAACGTAGATATGAATTCTTTCTTTTTATTTTATTCAAGCCGCAACAGCTAAGGTTATTGGCAAATACAATATAAACATTAAATTAGGAGCTAGAGAACATTGTGAATATTACGTGTGAATTATTTACATAGGTATGTATGACTTTAAAGGTATGAGTAAAACATAGGTAATAAGAGAAAAAGAGAAGAAAAAAAAAAACAATGTCAGATGAGGTTATACAAATTAGTTATTTTAAGAAACTTTATTATTTTGGTAGTGTTTTCATGATCGGGTCCAAGTGCTTCGTATAGAATCTATACTATAGATGATCAGGTATACTTAGGGCTGTTCTGGTATCTGCGTAGTTTTGCGTAGTTTTCATTTTTTATGAATTCTTATCTAATATTGAATAATATTGAAGTATAAACAATAAACGTCAATTGTAAAATACCTCATGCATTAATAATTAAACATAAAAAATAAATGTATATTGTAGAACTTTTATTGACCTTTTTTTTGTTGCTTTTTTGCTTTCTAAGTTCTCTGTCCCGCTATATTTTTACATTCAAAAAAATAGCCCTCAAGTAGCATTGAGTTTCCCATCCCTGCTATATATATACGTGTATAGTCGCATCAGTCGATTTTGAATAGTAAAATAATAATTACGTTCCGAGTATTGGTGCGTATATATTTATATAGGTACCATAGGTAGTATACGTTTTCTTCGGTTTTCGTGTTACGGATACACGCGATGTTATACTTTTGATTCGTATTAGCCTGCAGCAGCACATTTATCGTTATTTTCATATTACATAATATTATATAAGCGATCAAATTATCCAACTCGTTTTACCATTAAGACCGTGAACGTGTAAGATTTTGAATATTAACAGTTTTCTGGTTTTTATGATAAAATGTATATATAATATATATACAATATATGTGTGTGTGTTTATGAAATATGCATGTTGTCTCATGGGGATTTACATAGAAAGATATCTCCCGTTTTAATAGAGATCTTCAAATTTGATTTTTTATGAGAATCCCGGGAAAAATGCAATTTTGTGTTGTCAGTTTGTTAAATATAAGTTTATTATTAAAAAAGTTAAAATATTAATTTTTTATTTTATAATTTTTATGAAATTCGAAGAAAGCCATTTTATACGAGTTGGGCTTCTTTTTCTGAAAATTACTACGGCTTAACTTTCAGTTTTCAGTGGATTTATGGTTTTTTTAGTTCACAAAGAAATAGTAAAAATTATTATCAGTTTAACATTTTCCGATAAGTCATGCTGATTGCTATTGTTATTTAAAATTGTGTAAATAGTACACTATTTTCTTGTAAACAAGAAGAATTATTAAAAATCAAAAGGTTAATGAAAATTGAAAGTTGAACCTTTAAAATTTTTAAAAAAATAAGCCATATAAAATGGCTATCTTCGAAATTTATAAAAGTTATAAGATAAAAAATTAATTTGTTAACTTCTTTAATTATACAGTTATATTTACCAAAATATTGTACACTAAATTGTTTTTGCTCAGGGATGGCCATTAGAAAAAACAGAATTCTATTATTTCTATAAACACGGGATTTATCGCTCTAAGTAAACCCCAGTGAGACACTCAGCATAAATACACATGGAACTTTTTGACCGCCACATATAGAACCTGAATGTTCAAAACAAATTCTTATATCGTACTCGTATAATCAAACACAGTCGATTGACGTTATTTTGCGTAACCGTTTCAAGAATATCATATGATAGCATAACAATGTAGTTGCGTAGCGAAGTCCCTGACTTTGTTTTAGGGGTTACGGGTGGATGGGTAACCACTAACGCGGGTTATAATTTAGTTCTATGATTACGATATTATCCATCACCGATTGCGTGACAAAAAAAATGATAAAAAATGTTCTTGTGTTAAGCGTAATACCCGACGTATGGATCGTTGCTCGTGGGTGGGTATCGGAAAAAAAAACTTGTCTGTAATGTTTGAGTTCGCTACGCCACTGTGACAATATATTATATATCTAATAACCAATATCGATGTTTTTCAATGGATTCGATGAGTGGGTTTTTTTTTTCTTCTTTTCACGCAACATCGGAAGCATCGAGATTTTTTTTCCCCCGACCGAACATGGCGCGCACATACCATACACTGTACACACCACGGGCATACATCATATTATATTCTCTGTGGTTCGGTACAACTTAAACAAGAAGCACCCCATATGTAAACGCGACTGTCAAACGACAATAACAGAACCGCGGTACTAGTAAGCACATATAGCCGTGTACAAATGTCGCGTAAACAGCGGACTGCATTAACCGCTACGTGTGTACACAGGACTATATTATGTGTATTATGGTACGCGCGGGGATACGATCCCCCGACCCGGGCCGTAGCGGTGGTGAAAGACAACCGAACCGTCGAGAATTCAAGTCCCCGGGCTACCGCGAAAAGGCCAAACCGTTCGACGTTAAAAGTCAACGCTTTGATCGCGCACGCACATGATAAACGCTCTCGCCGTTAACTCGTCGAACCGTTTTGAAAACAAACTTCTCGAGTGGAACGTTTCCCGTTATTTGCGCGTAGAAATCGAACCGCAGGGACGATGCGATACGTATTGCGCATTTCGAATGTGCGCATTAAATGTCAACGCGGTTCTCACGTAAATAGGACTGTGCTCAAGTCACCCGCGTGCACAGTGCATCCGGTTTATGAATATTTAATACTGAGTGCTATACGGCTTACAGATTTTTCATTAGGTAGCCAGCCCAAGTTTTGAGCGGTTAATTTGCGTTTTATTAGGTTTCAACTATATTCCGTAATCGAAAGCCATAATGCGTGGAAAATATAAATGACATTGACGAGGTACGCATTTCAACTGTAACTATTTTTAAAGATTCATGTATTATATAGTTTAATATTGACTGTTTGAGAGTGGAAGTGGACTGTATGAAAAATTACGATCTTTTAAAAATATTAAACGGTGTACCTACTATTTAGTAGAAATAATAATAATGGTTTGGGGCACACTTGTGCTGGCCATCTATGGGATAATAAATAATATAAAAAAAAAACCCGTACAGTAGATAATAATAACAATAATACACGAGAATAATAAATGACCTGATTTGGTCGCGCTGGTGGTGGTGGTGGAAGTAATACACGAAGACGGTGATGACTAGTGGTGCAATATTGTGGTAAACGGTGGTTGGTAGTAAAAATGGTAACAAACAATTGACAAAACAAAAGGTAAAAAAGCGTAGAAAAAACTAGAACACAAATCACGACGTGTTCTTACTTTCCCGGTTAGCGAACGACAACCAAGACAGGCCGTATTAGATAACAATATCGCGTGACACTATACGCATCACTCGAACATTGACGGTGTAAAAATCTTTTACGATATTTTAGGCTTTTAGCATGGAAAACGTCGTTTTCGCCATGGCTATACGATCGCGATTTCGATAAAACAATATCTTACCCCGGAACCGAACTGTTCTAATGTGTTCGTCTCCGGCGCGCGACAGGGCTTTGGCGTGCACAAAATTATAAGCACGAACCTCGCGGGTTAGGACGTAATAGACGAGTATTCCGAGCACGCGAATCCGTCGAACGGAGCTGAAATCATCGCGTACTTGGCGTATAATGTTTGTACTCGAACGGTCCGAGCCACCCGCGCATGGTATTGTAATATTATGCACGTGTACGCGCGGCAATAATATTATCTGGTCGTTTATAACGAAACGCGTAAATCGTATATGCGCGTACACCACGCTGACGATTGTCCGTGTACAATATCTCGGGCCGCAAACTATTTCATTCAAATGTTCCGATTGTACAGCAAATCGTTCTCAGTGCATACCGATGTTATGCGCTCGCGCGCGCACTCGCACGCCGGTCACAATGGCATGCAAAACACGCGAGTCCGTACACGTTTGCGTACCATCGTCTAAACGCGCTATAGCCGTTTGCAGGACGTTCATTATCGTTGCGCATATATTTATCGCGGGCCGCGGGTACACTGCGCGTATTACGGATACCGCAGGCGTATTATGCACACTTAAGTACGCCGTAGTGTCCTTCTCCGTACGTTGTACGCATTATACACGTACCTATGGGACAGTGCGCAAGGATTCCGGTATTTGATTTAAAAACGAGAGAGCGAGTTATAATACACCGCGTCGACCGGTCATCTAAATCGTCCGGCGCGTGACAATAAAAACGAGGTAGCCCCGTGGCTTCAAACTTGTGAAACTCCAGTTCGTTTGCGTGCAAAATGTGTTGTCGCGCGTTCAATATCAAACCGTACGATACTATATAGTGCTCCTCTTATCGCGTCACGATCGGCGCCACGGGAAATTATGTGAAAAAATTAATCGGTTACACGATATATTATTATCATATTTTTTTCTATTTCACGGTACTATGGAAAAATGCTCACGTTAATAGTCTGCGGTATCGTGACACCATATACAGGATATAGTCTTTAAATTCGAAAGCAATGGTGTATTATTTTCGGAAAACTGTTTTGTTGAACAAAACCATAATATAGTATAATATGTAATATGATCTGTATCATACACACGGGAAAAATGATAATGTTACGAATATCAAGCGCGCTCGTCTAAGAAAATATAATCGTGAGGAATCTGGAGATATTTTATGGGTAGTTTGAGTTATTATTAGAATAAAATTAATTGAATATGATAATTTTAAACGTTGGCGCATTTCATCTTGAAATATTGCAAACAAAGTCTTGTTTTAGTAACACCAACACGCACATATTTCTGAATTTCTCTCTTTTGATCATTACGATTAAAAAAAAGTTATTGAAATACTTTGTTCATAAAAAAAAATGATGATTAGGGCTGAGATTTGGATGCAATGTCATTTTTTGTTGTGATATTCCAAAACGTCGGTCCATAAGAAGAAATCGTGTTTTGAGTGTTATTTTATATTTTTTGTTTTGCAGTTTTTCACAAATTTAACCTGTGAAGGAATTTATAGTGCTTTTTTCGATGATTTTATGGTATTTTCTTAGTTTTCAGAGCATTTTTCGTTATATGTTTATTGAGTACACAATAATTGGTGTGAATAACAAGGGAAATTTGACAGACTGTCAACGGTACGAATAATAAATTATATAGCATGATTAGTTTATTGCCAAAGTAAATAAAATGTATTTTATAAATTATTGTTTTCTTAGAATGAATGGTTAAGAAGTGAGAAGACCGTTTAACCAAACAACGTACAATACGAGTACTACTCGTATTAACAAGATTACACTATTGTAATATAATATTTAATCATTTTTTTCTAATTTTTATCATAATTAAATTTAAATGCATTTAAAGTACAGCTTTTGAGTTTTTAAGTCATTTTCGCATTTTTTCATGTGCGTTTCTTGTTCCAAATTTTTTCAAAAATTATAAATCATGTTATTTATATAAGAAATCACGTAGGTAAGGGTTTTTACGTTCTCTATGTAAGCATTTTCTGAGAAATGACATTTTTTTTATTATTATAATAATTTGAGAAACGACGTGTATGTTCATATTCTATTCTATTCTTGTCAATACTATATTTTAGACGTAAATCTGTAAGACCATTATTATGTATGTCAATGCTCGTCAAAGGGTTGATTGTTGAGATATAACAAGAAATTTATATTTATGTTTCACGCCTTCAAGCTTTTACATTTCCTTGTTATATTATATTAGATAATACATATTCTCGCAAGACACCGTATTATTATATCTCATAAGTTATAACATACACGTATGTGGTATGACACAATAACATGACGAATTATGAATGCTTTTTCCTCGATTCATCCTCTTTAAAACGTTCACTTGTCCGCGCAGGTAGTAGGCATCGACCGTATAAATAATACGTGCGTGGTAAATGTCAGTGTTCAAATAAGGGTTTATTTGGAAGTAATCTTGTCCTTTCAAAATATCGTAGAGTAAGTGTTGCACAAAACCATTATTATTCGATTCCCAGGTACGACGGAAAAACGGTCAAGTGTCATAAACTCACTCACGGGACGCAATAAAGAGAAATCATAATGTTATTATGTCATAAAATATAGTCGGCTATTATGCTGTACTATGGATTATAAAATAAGTCAAACCACACGAGAGCTGAGTGAAATATTTCTGCGGAGTTCATGTTGAATACCATAATGTTATGTTATATAGTAGGTAGTAGTACCTACGTACAATGCAATACTACAGTATATTTTATAGGCTATTCAATTTTTCGTTTATAGCCTGGTGGTCGCGCTATAGGTCAGAAAAATAATATCTTGGTAGTGCTTTCTTTGTAAATAAATCAAAAATATTTCGGTTCGATACAATTTATTCAACAGAAGAAAAAATACTTTCAAACCCTGTTTTTGGAATGAGAACGTGAGAGAATAAATAATATGATGCACTTTCCGAGACCCACGTCATGCCAAAACTATTATGCATATATCCACTTTGAACAGTGATTATTATATGCATTCACGTCTGAGGTGGTGACTGAGTGACTCGCACGCAAATAACGTTGACTTGTTACTTTTCGTATTTATTTCTTTCACGGAGTATCCGTAAAACCTGATGGTATAACTTCGGACTTTACTGATTACCCGAATCAACCGCAATGCAAATTGACACTGCATACGTGGAGCTAAATGACTGTATACAACTCCTATTATTGCTATAATCGTTATTATATCAAATCATTACCAATACATAATATGTATTTAATGTACACGGGTGTCATTTTTTTGCAAAGGAAAATTAATGGAATTCCAAAAAATTGTTCAAATAATTAGATCATAAGATTTTATCTTATCCGTAACCGAACTGTATGTTCGATACATACTTTTTTTCCACATCAGTGGGGACACTGCAGCTCTGAAGTGAATTTTTGGTCTATTTACATTTTTGAGAATTACATGGCATGAATAGGACCATCGTGTTCCATCAAATATATTTTTGTATCGTATTCCTCAATCAAAACGTAGCTTTATCTTGTCTCGATAAAGGATCCACCGGAAAATATTCGAAAATGTAAGAATAACGCATACTATAAAGTGAGAGTTCTTGTTATCACATTGGTGCAGGTCATTTTTATTCTACTAACCGGTTGCGATTCAGGAAAACATTTTTGTTTATGATCCTTGATTTGGAGCTTAATTTATTCCAATAAACCTCCGTTGATTCTATAAAACAGTGATCACAAGCGAAACTATCACTACGTGTACCAGCTATTTATCAACGCGAAAACTCGATCGATTAAGATCGTAAGGAAATCAGACGGTCTTTAAACGTATGCGTTTTACGTGCAGCACACTACCCGGATGTTTCGTAAAATAATATCGTTGTATTGACGTTACTACCTATATACCTGTATAACGTCTAATATACAAAAACGGTATTTATACATAATTCAATACTCGCCCGTCTCCGCGTGTACCGATATCTGTGTGAAGTCGTCGTATGATATTTATGTTACTTAATGTACAGGATGATTTTTGTTTTATTTCTTTTGTTGACTCGTAACTCATTCGGCGGTGGTGGTGATGCGGGAAGGGAGGCAAGGGGAAGGCAAAAAAAAGAAAGAAAGAATGAAAAAAAAATCGAAAACCCGGTTGTGGTGAATACCGGCGAGTGTGGTGCGCGCGTATATAAGTGGACAGGAAGGTTGTACAGTCGTAGATATTATATTATGTGAAATACCATGCTAAATATGAGTCGAAAGCCGGAGACGGCCTAAGTCAACTACTGTCATGCTGTATTTGCTTAAAAGATCAGAATGAATTTAACGACAACCGCGTGGAAAAAAAAATATGACTATGTGGTCGGATAATGTTACCTATGTATTACCACGGGTATACCTACCTTGTTGACAATACCTTTTCAAACAACATATAACGCTCACCGAATTGTTTTAGTCCAGCTGTCCGCGCTAGTTAGTATAATACTATTCATTTGGGTCGATTTAAAAACGAATTCAAACACTTTTACTTCCGCCGTTTTACTACTTTGGAATGTTATCTTAAGGTAAATATGAATGAGATAAATAATAAATAAGACAATCGTGAGCGGATTGTTAACAACAATATGGAGAGCTCGTAACGAGAAATCATAGATGTACGTATCGTTATGTTCCATTATATTATATAATTACTATATTACTAACCAATAGCTAATATCAAATAAGTACCAATTTATCGAGTCGTCTGGTAAAGTGCTTGAAACATCTATATAATGACCGTTACAATAGTGTGTTGTTATGAAAAAACACGTTTTTTGGTCGAAAATCGAATAAATTAACTCTGATTTTGAGATCAGTTAAACCAATTCGGAGGTATTCTTAATAAATCATGCGAACAACATTTCAACACACAGTTCACTAGCCAGGAAAACCGAACAAGACATTGAATATGTTCACCCTCCTCGGTGCAATATTACTATTTTACGTATCTTTACGAGCTTATTTCCATAAGCTTATAGACTATATAAATGGTCCGATGGATAATAATGATATGTTCAAAAACTGTTTTCTAAATATATATAATATGTGCTGCACTGTAAATAAACTTCACCTAAAATATTCGTGTACATACTATAGAAATAAACAAAAACGTTCTAATATTATCACCTTTTTTTCCAGTTTAATCGCAAGACTGGTAGGGGTTTGTTTATCAGTTTATCACACTACTACCTCCCGGCCCCTCGTCGTTTCATTTAACAAAATACGTAAGCTTTTGCGGAGATGTCAGATGGGCAGTGGCGGACGCAGGGGGGGGTTTTGGGGGTTCAAACCCCGCCCGAAATGAATAGATGATTAATTTAAAACGTAATAGTTATTTTATCTTATCTACCTAAAAACAATTAATTATTCAAAAGACGTTAAAATATGGTAGAAAAAAATGTTTTGGTAAGAAAAGTGAATCTGTAATAATTTGTAATTTTTCAATCTACGTCATCTACGTTATATCAGTCTATACATCGATTTTTGCAAATTGGAGCAACACTTCCCGTTTCAGTTGCTTCGAGTGAAAGATCATTCTCTTGTCTCCGTAGATTAAAAACCTATTTACGAAACAAGACGGCGGAGGACCGATTGAATGGATTAGTATTATTGAACTTATACAGAGACGTAGAGGTATCTTATGAAGATATCTTGAATATTATGGCAAAAACACCGAGGTGGATAAATTTGATTTTATAATTAATTGTTATGACTTCTAAAAATACAATAAATAATTATTTCAAAACAATGGTAATTATTCTTATTTTTTCAAAACCCCCCCCAACATTTTTTCCTGCGTCCGCCCATGCAGATGTGACATGCCACGTCTGGTCATCCCTTACAGTAAAAAACAAGATCTAATATTACCACCTATGAACAACACTGTGAAATTTTTGAAGTTTAGAATATGGCATGACAATCAGTTGTGCAATGGAGTTTCAATACCTAGGAACTTCAAAAACTATATTAATTTGAAAATTGTCATACAAAGATATTACATGCAAAACTCTTGGGAATATATAAGTCACAGCTTGCGTTTGACTATAAGACTCATTATAAATAAAGAAAAAAATGGTTTTCAAAAAGCTTTAAATTAAATTTATGATTTCCTCGTCGTATAAACACGCTTAACCTAATTCAACCACTAAAAACCATCACATTTTAGTTCGGATAAAACGATGGCGTATACCTATCGACTTTTAACAACTTTGCCATTTTATTCGAACAATTGATGTCTGTATTTTTCTAACTAGACTAGGAAAAAATTGTTCGTTTTATCCGATTTTGGAAGAGTAGAGCGGTGAAAAAGTACACAGTTGTGTATCGTTAAGTATTTGGTAACCGTTTATTTTAGAATGTATACAGCAATAGGCCATCCAAAGAATCAAAGGCGATTAATAGTTTTCTTATAATTTTCTATTGTTCAAAATCGAGTTTTGCAAGCAAACGACTGCAGCGACGTCTAGTGGCTGCGTCCTGCATGTGCAGTGGTCGCTATTGATTTTAACAATATTACGGTGGCGTATCTGCGTGGTGTTCCGAAATCATTGGTTGTAAACAATAGTAGTAGTATGTAATATAATATAATCGTAGCGTACATAATGTAATGTTATATAGAGCAGCGAATGTATAAAACCGATGTTCGGGCGAGCACCATATTATTACTGCTGCGGTGCTGTATTTAAAACGTATAATCGAATTATGCTAAAAACGTCGACGGAATCGTTTGTACGGTTTCCACCGCCGCCGCCGTACGTATTTATAATCCCCGGTCTTAAACCGTTAGCTCGTGAACGTGGCCGTCGCGGTCCTTCAGTCCGACACCAGACCTGTAAGCGTTCCGTGCCCCGAGCCGAGTGTGTGTGTGTGTGTGTGTGTGTGTGTGTGCCTACCCGTCGCGTTCTCGCACAGCACTTCCGGTCCGTTTCGGATTTCCGTCGCGCGATCGCACTTCCGAATAACATTGACTCCGAAGATTCGGCGGCACACGTCATCATGGGAGACGGTAACGACGCGAAACTCGGCGACGCGCAGCTGGACGTGAACGACTTACCGGAGGCCGGCGACCGTTTCGAGCTCGGCAAACTTCTGGGCACGGGAATATGCAGCAGCGTGTACGAAGGCGTCGACCACGAGACGGGTTAGCGAATCTACGTGTTACACACACTCACGATACGAATTTGCATAATAATATTATTATTATTATCGTACGTATATAATATTGTTCGACGCGCGCCCCGGCACCGCGTAATCGTCCGTTCGACATCAATCCTAATATAATATATTATGTACTTATAATATTACATCATATTCGCGCGTGTACCGGTGGATTTCAAACTATTTCTCAAACACGCGCCACAACTTGTCTCTCAGTCACTTTTTAAAACTGTTTTTTCTTTTTTTACGTAGGCTCGTGGCACCCGTTGTGAAAACCATTGGTTAGCTATTTTGGTTTTCGAGCGATCGCGTAAAACGTACGTTTTTCAACATTTTCCACGTCGACTCAGCGTGTAATGCGCGCGTTGAAATCGTTTTCGCTTTTCTCGCCACACGATCTAATTTCTCATCAGCTGCACTTGTAATTCGTGCGTGGCCCTCGATCGAGTCCACCGCGTAAACCCCGTACCCCATGCTTGGTTCGCAAATTTTTTCGACTCGCGATGCCGACCGGCGAAAATATTTTTCCCGCGGCCTGACGTCATCGTGACACACGTCCTTTGGAAAACACGGCTCCTGTACCTACCCTCCCCCCTCCCGATAGGCGCACCTCAACTTTGCGCGACGAAATGTACAAGCGCACGGGCGAATCCCACCGCGAAATGCCGGCGACCCGATCGAACGACGAGTATTATATGTGCGTATTATAATGTTCATGTGCTCGCGCGAGGTCCCGGCGCAGGCGGCTCATAGTGTTAAATTCGACGTAGCCCACTATGAGCCCCGAGCCGAGTCGTCACGTGATTGATAATAACGCACGAATGCCATATACAAATATTGTTCATAAGCGCTTGTAGAAGCTTGCAGTCACATCCTTTGTTTCGTATACGCGCTACGATTTGAATACATTTTTTATTCAGTTCAATATACATTTCCATATAGCTGTATGGTTATACTGTATGGCACTATCGATATGATTGGCCCCTATCTATGTACATTTTTTCGTCCCGTTGATCATTTTTGTACAGACTTACCTCGTAGATCCTCGTAAATTCGTATTCTGAGACGCTATCGCGGTCAACCCTCGTATTTTAGAAGTATAGTATTTAGAGTCTAGAAGTACAGTTTTCACAAATTGATCGAAAAACATCCCGTAGATTTGTATTTTTTTTTTTTTAGTTATTTTTTTATTTTTCTAAACCATTGATGTTACACGAATTTGTTTAATGGCCAACATGAGTTGTTATTATAATTAAAACAGTGTTACATTTTCTTTATCGCCCATTCTTCGATTTGTAACACTGCTTTGTGGGGCATTATTCGACGTCCTCGCGTTTGGTTCAGAATTTTTTGAAAGCGCATTGACGACTTTTAAAAACAACGTTTTGTTCATGGTATTGAGATAAATTCGCAGTAATTCAATCTCGGAGTGTAATATGATTATATGCAATAGGTATGGTCTAAAATATATACAACAGAAAACGTGAAAGCAATCGCGAAAAAGATTTATAAAAGGTCCGACTACTCCACTTTTCGTTTCAATCACTTGTTTACTAATTATGTCATCAAAAACATATTTTTAACGTTAATCTGGTTTGTTCGGAATTTCGTATGGGAAGGTAGGTGGTACATCTGAAATGAAAAATAAATCGATCCGACCGAAGAACGGTTTTCAGGCAGAGAGAGAGAAAGCGGGAAAGAGAGAGAGACAGAAATTACCTTGTAGAAACTATGGCCTTGCAATTTATTTATGGTCACCACAATGCCAACTTGAATGGAAACACAAAGATCTATTTATGTATAAATGAAAACACATATATCTCGGTAGAGTTGATTGTGCTCTAAACGTTTGAATATACTTACGAGTATACCACATGGTATAATATTAGGTTGTGTGTGTGAGTGTGTTTTTCAAATGATTTTATTTTTAACTTTTCATTTTATCATTCTATCATGAAAAAAAATATCGCTTGGCTTAACAAAATATATTCCCAATAACTTTGTTACGAACTTAATCGTTAGAATAGCACGCGTGACGGTCGAATATACATTTTTCCGTCATACAGGAGTGACGGGAATATAAACTATAATTGTACATTTTTTTTACGGTTCGTCCAGAGTATGGTACTTCTTGTGCGATTGATTTTGGATTTGATCGAGTCAAATAAATGTTCTGGTCTTGTAGGATATTATCACGAGGAAATATTCTAAACAGAAGCCTTATATTTGACATTTACGATTTGTACTGCTCAATGCATAATATACCAAAAGCATTTAAACGTCATGTAACTGGTACTAAGTAATAAGTAATAACAGATAAAACCTTTACATCACAAATCACATAAAAGTATAAAAAAAATGGGTTTTACGATTAGGAAGACTTTTTTATTCGAGATGTACCGACATAATGTGTAAACAGATATCTCTAAACATTTAATTGAAAGCCTTGATATGTTGTAAATATAGTCCTGTAAACCGTTTCTCGATTGCTCGACGTATACAATTATTTTTTTTCGTTTCGTCTTCATAAAGTAGGTACCTATACATATCGATAATAATTTTATTAATGGTGCATATAATATCTATTAGGGTAATGCTAAAGTAAATGTTTGTATTTTTAATTTAAAAAATATTGAACTTTTCAATGAATATTAAACGATGGTTGAGAAACAATAAATACAATTAAAAAAATTACAAAAGTAAAGGTAATAAATTTGAAAAAAAGCACAATTTATTATTGAGAGAACTTCTAGTCATAGACTTGAGATAAATATTTGTTTTCAACTTATTGTGAATTTCAAATAAAATAATAATATATTCACACAACTCTTGATTTAGGAAAAAATGTGGCAATCAAAATTCAAAACCTAAAAGAAATTTCAACCATCGAGAAGGACATCAACGAGGAGTATCGAATTTTGAGGGATCTGTCGTCGCATTCAAACCTGCCAGACTTCTACGGCGCTTTCATTAATAATAATGGCGTTGAATTGTGGTTTGTCATGGAGGTACGTATTGTACAGTGCACAATAAGTGTACATGGTTACATTTTGTTGATTGATAACTAATACCATTGATTATAGATAGTATTTATAATCAATGCTAATACATATTATATTTTTATTAAGAAAAATATGTTTTTAATTCCATGTTTTTCATTTAAATACATAACCGCGTATGATCAAACAGTGATTATAAAATAAATATATTATGTATATTCAAAGGCGTTCTTTTGAAACGGGTAGCGAGCTGACACAGACGTTAAAAAATACCTAGAAAATAGGTAACCATTAAAGTACACCATAAAAAAAATCAACATTTATTTCATCTTTCATTCGAATAACATATACGAGTACACATTTGAAATCAGTCCTAAATATTTTTTATTTTTCATTTTATACAATTACTATAAAATATAAGCGCAATGTGAGGATCTACATGCCATTTTACCTTTGTACGTGCATACTTCGGGTATTAACTGAACGTATAGGTACTAACAGTTATGATTAATCAGTACTATTATCCTATTAAAGAAACTACGGCTGTCGGTCACATTATGATAATTACATTTGGAAAAAATTAGGCGCGAATCAATTTAAACACTTCTAAACGCACCTCAAACGTTAACCATTCGGTATTTTTTTTCATCGGAATAATTACTCGCCTGTATACTACTTTTCTCCAAACATTGTGTTCAGTTTGCAATGTGCGCGTATGCTATTAAAAAATAATTAGTATAAGTATACTCTTCGAATCAGCCAAACAGATTATAAAATGTACATCACGCGTAACTTTGAAAATCTTAATCTAATTTTGCAGATGTGCGAAGGAGGAACCGTTGTCGACTTGGTCAATGGTGTTTTGTTACAAAATAAAAAAATGAAAGAAGAACACATGGGATACATACTCAGGGAGCTGGTCAAAGTACGTGCATATCAAAAAATATTATTATTTAAAACGTCTTAGGCATAAAGAACATCATACTTTGTTGGTTAAACTTTGTAATTCAAATGTTAAATAAAAATTCGCCGTAAAAAATATTTGGTTTAAAAGCACATATTATACAACGAGAGACAACAAACAATCAACTAAGTGAAAAATATAACTACACTCCAGTATGTACAAATGTGTGAAAATTACTATCTTTGGTAGGTTTAAGTTTTACCGTAATTATGATTGGGGTGTTTATTTAAATATAAGTGCAGCTTTCTCACATTGTCACCTACACATAACCTCATGGTATGTGTCACTGTAATGTATTACGTAAAATATTTACTTTTTATTTTACATAAGTTTTTATTTCGGGACTCTATTGCAATAAAAACCATAAGCTTAATTGATAAATATACAATTATAACAGGAAGAATATGTTGAAGAAACCTCTCAGTGCATGGAGCTACTTCGACGGGATAGAAAATATCAACTTGAATTACATTACATGTCTATTTAATCATACGGAACATGGTTAATTAAAATTCATATATACATTCGAATAAAATAAAATCGTTTAAATGATACGCACTTACTCATATATTGTGTGTGAAATTATTTCACTACGTTATGTGGACTTGCGAAGTATCAAAGATTGGAATTTGCATAGAAATATTTATTATTATGCACATTATTAATTCTCGTGATTATGAAATAATAATATATACAATCGACTGTTGCTCGATTCATGTTCTGCAACACTCATTCGTATTTAATAATGCCGATTATAACACCAAGTATAAAGGTTGTGTTATGGAAAGTTTTCACTTGAATATTATTAGGTTTGATCGGAGTTCAATAGACACACTGATATAAATGTAACCTAATTACTCTATTATCTATACCGTTTTATTCGTCACATTTTGTAGTTTGACAATACATTGTATTATACTGACTACTGTATATTATACTTCACGACTATTTTGGTTTGCAAAATAATTCAATACGTTTTTTTTTTTAAATTATTGTTTTTTTTTATCTTGTTTTACAGGCATTGTGCTTTTTGCATAACAATCAAGTGATTCACAGAGACATACGTGGCTCAAACGTGCTGTTGACAAAGAACGGCGAAGTGAAGTTGGTGGATTTCGGTTTATCCAGGTATAAAACGTCTTTGAACACTATTAACATATATCAATTTAATATATAGTCCCTAACTACAATGTTTCTCAGTTCATATCTGATCGATGTTCCAACGATAAACGCGTACAGTGTACGCATGTAAAATATTACATAATATATCCGAACCGTTTTCCGTTTTTGTATGCGTTCAATCGGTACCTAAATTAAGTGGAAAATTAATTAAAGTTCTGTAAAAATAGTGAGTGATCGTATACATAGTCAACTCTAAATAAATGGAGGCAAATAGTGGAGTAGGAAAATGCATTAAACCGTTATCGTGAGATGAACTATATTTTATCGGCGTTTTCAATAAATTTACAATGTATTCGAAATGATGTATCGTGTGGTGATTAAAAAGTGATTTTTATAAAATTATTTTAATTTCCGCAAGGAAGGCGCAGAAATTATAACAAGGTGACTGAAAAACAGTTGCACCGGAGAAAACGTTAAGATATACAGCCCAGGAGGAACACCTTGAATATTCTAAATGAAAAGGATATGAGCTTTTATTCAGTTCTTTGCTAGCCGCTCAAATAATTGATATAGACTGTTTGAAAAGGACGCCCTATATTTTGGATTAGCGGGGTCCTGGTTTAAAGTTGAGAGCATGATTTTGGATTAACTGGTTTCTTTAAAATATAATATCATATATACTCTAATTTGGGGCATGTAGGGAGTACAGACACTGTTTACAATAATTTAGAATTAACTAAAGAGTAATGTAATATGTTATATGTTTCACTCGTGTCCAATCGGTCCAAGTCGACGAGAAAATACCTCAAGTCACCTTTTATATACATAAATGTCACCCGGCCAGCGAGGTACATATACTACCCGTTATTAGTATTATAGTAGCGCGAGTGTCTTACGCGTCATTTCGCGAGATCCGGCAAAGAGTTTATGCTCAGGACATCTGCCCGGTTTGCCACTCTAATGCGGCGCGTAATTTTATCTCATAACCTCGGACGCGGTCCGCGTCGTGTGAGTTATGACTTATGACTTATGAATTACGATGGTTTTATTTTTATTTATTTTTAATATTTTTTTACGCGTTTATGAGTAGTATTGGGCTCGCAATCGCACGTCGTTACTTTTATTACGAGGCTTTAGCGGTCGTGCCGTGTCTCGAGTCTATATAATATACTTGTGTGTGCGTGTATACTTAACTGGTGTACTTCATATATTATGCGTGCTCGTGTGTGTAAGTGACGCTCATAATAATAACATGGACGATCCCACCCGTGCGATAGGCACACGCTTTTATCGCCGAAATATAGTAAGTACCGCGCCTGGAGTCGATTTGTGATTTGTTAATTCGTAATTTCTCGAACACACACACAATGGGAAATTTTGTTACCACGACGTATACGTGTTGGGGGGGGGTGGTAGAGGAAGATCACAACATAATGACGCGCAACAATATACAGGTATCGTATGCGCACGTATAGATAATACGAGTTTATTCGTTTTTTCGGCCGACCGGTATTTAAACCGGGTGCACGGGTAATATACATACGCGCATAAGTACGACATGTGTTATAATACGGTGGTGCACGAACGCCTATAACAATATTAATGTCTGCGATGCGCGTACTGCAGTTGCACGCTCATGACACCACGAACATTATTACTACCGTTGTACCATTATTGTATACCCGCGGACGGACTGACGTGCCCGACCGTTTCTGCTCTTTCGCCTCCGTCGGAAAACGCTCGCCGTCTACCGGTCGCACTAAGATCAACGTTACCGCGGTCGTATACGTTATGTACTTATAAAATAATTTACGGCTGTATCAAACACGTGAACAGGTACAGCAGCTGCTTATGTTGCTCTCGTGCCGCGTGCGTCGCGTTCACACGTGGCGTATCCAACGAGGGTGACTTTTGGAGACGCGCGACCAACGAGGCTCTAGTTTTGGTCGCGCGGCCGATAGCGGATTTCCTAGAGCTACAAATCGCGCCGCGACAAACGGGCGGCACGTATTATATTTTGATATCAAGTCGACACGACGTGTATTTGGTTACAATTTTTATTTTATCTATTACATTTTTCGTAATTATTATTAACTTTACAAACCAGTGGACAAAGTTGCGACAGCAGAAGAAAACGTGTCGATTAATCTACTATTAGAAGAAATAGAAGAAGAAGTTACTACAAAACGAGTGAACGGTATGCATTTAACCAGAAAAAAAGGAGGATTTCTTAGTGTATTGATTGAGAAGCATTTGTTTCGAGATGAAAAAAAATGTAGGGAATTGTTTGAATATAGTTTAGAGCAATTTAATTATGTTTTAAATTTAATCGAAGACGATTTGAAATTAAATCCAAATATAACAGAGTGATTGAGAAAATAAATTTAATAATATAATATAATTGAATATTTATTTGTTATAATAATAAAAATTACGAGCACGCGGCAGCCGCGTTCTTATAAGGAATCGGCTACATATAAAAATAGCAAAAGTAGTATCGGCGCGGCCAAAATTAGAGCCGCGCCGCGTCTGTAGACGCGTTCTAAGGAATCACACCTTTAAGGTACTTAATGGTTACTGCGGTAACGCATTGGTCAGTGCCGTAACTAGAGAGTCGAACACCCAGGTGCAAACAAATGTATATGGGCCCCTCTTTCTTGAGATAAGTAAAAAAGTAGTAGTTCACGGCATGGAAATTTTTTACTCCTTAAAAAGGATAGTATTTGTGGATGTATTGAATTTTAATGAACCGATGGATAATTTTCTCGTTGAAACAATTCTGTCTAGGCTTAGTAATTTTCCAAGTAAAACAGATCTGGTTTTTACATTTTGTGTTATTAAAATATACTATGATAATAATAATAATGATAATAATAAAATGATGAAGTTCAATAAAATTAAATCAAATTAAAAAAAAATTTGACGGCCATCCACTATGGGCCCTTCGACTCGGTGGGCCCCAGTGCTCTGCACCGCCTGCACCTATGATTTTTACGGCACTGGCATTGGTTCACCGCTGCCGAGTCGTACGAGTGCGCGTGTGGAGAAAAAATGAATAAAATGATATCGAAAAATCAATAAACCGTTCTGGGTCGCGTCGGCGGCGATGTCTTGTGCAATACGTACGTCGTTTATACGAGCCGGTAAGTGCAGCATATTTGTGCAGTGGCATCGCGCTAATCGTGTGCTGTTACTAATACGGACGGCGTACCGATGACAGTTCGAGCGCGGTCCGATTGGCCGTGGTCACGTAGAAAAACAACGCTCGCGGTGCGGTTCGATCTGCGGGATCGCGCGAAACGGACGTTATTTCGTTACGATTTTATAGCCGACGCGGGCTGGTATTTTCGGAGACTTTACGCGCAGTGCGTAGAGGGCAGTACGTGTCCTATAACGGTTCTGTGGCCGTACAAAATTCGATTCGAATGAAATCCTAGTTAATAGGTATATAATGTGTTTCTCAAACTATATCATTATTTTTCTAATCCATTATGTTCAATGTTATTCCGTTGAAATGGATAGGAAAAAATAACACTTAGGTTTCCATTTCGGGATGTTTGCAATTTAAAAGTTAAGCTTTAATAAGCTATTTTAGCTATAAATAACCTTTTCGTCGATGCTGAATAAGGAGTATGAAAAAGAAAAAAAAATTATCATTCGGACGGACCAAAAAGCATATTATATATATATATATATTATCTAATTATGTCAAATATTGTTGTCCCACTAAAATGCTACCACGTCGACGGTTCACTGTATAATACGTTGTATTTTATAGGGAGTTACAGGGTCCGGAGTACAAGACTAACACGGGAGTCGGGTCTCCAGCGTGGATGGCGCCGGAAGTGGTTTTATCCGAGTACAAAGACAGTTCCGGCCAGCATCCGTTCTACGACAAGAAAATCGACGTCTGGGCAGTCGGTAAGTTCGTCGCCGGTACAAAAACATACAGGTTAGAAATTATTTCGGTATCTCATGCGTCACCCTGTTCTACAATTCCGAGGTTCCGTGTAAGTGAGGATTGACTTTTTACTACATCGTAGGCCTTTGTAAACTTCTACTCGGTGGAAACAGCTACCTAATCCCACGCACGTCGTTTTTCGCATGGCGATTCGTTCCGTGCACATCTCATATGAAACGCCGTGCTTGGTAATCTCGGTAAAGCGAAAACGATAAGCTTTTGTTCGTATGCGCAGACTTAGGGAGATACCGAAAGTAGCGTATGACCCTTCAATAAGATTGTTGGGTGGAACGATTGTTCTTCTGCAACATTACTACCTGTCTCTTTATAAGAATTTGCATTTTTTCTATGATATGCAATGCATTAAAAAGCTTTATCGTGCATATTATTATAAGGGCTGGGATTTTAATGCCCTAGAATAACTCAAAAAATGCAATTAAATTTATTTAAGATTGCTTAAAAATAAGAAAAAAATTCAAAAATTATATTACAATAGTGTATATTTTTTTAATAGTATTGTACGTTGTTCGGTTGAATGGTTTTCTGACTTTTTAATCATTTATTTCGTTTTTTGGCCATAATTTTAGTGGAGAGGACTAATTATGTTAACATTTTTATCGACAATAGCTAATTGTGCTATACAATTTACTATATTAGTACCGTCGGCAGTCTCTTATTAATCGCAACAGTTTTCGTTTACTTTCTGAACAAACTATAAAAATGCACTGAAAACTTAGAAAATGCAATAAAATCATCGACAAAAGCCCGAAAAAGGCCTGTTTAAATTTGTTGAAAAATTTGTTCATAATATCATAATAATCTCATAACTTTTAACAATGATATATCATATAAAAAACAAATGTTTAAAGAAAACGGTTTTTCGAGTATTTTAAACGATAGTTCGGTTCAGCTCATATTTTTAGGTTTTTTAGTTCAATATAATCTTCAAGCCCTACTAATTATTATTAATGTACATCACTTATGGAAAAAAATAATTTCTCGTGCGCCTAACCTCACTCGAGAAAACATTTTGTATTACAACTTTGACCCAATGACCCCTATGGTATGCAGTACAATGTGCATGGTACGCGGTACAACGCGAAACGATTTTTCTTGCGCGCGAGATTTGAAATCGGTTCGCTATACATAGCCTATTATAAGATCAGTGCTCTGTCGCCGTGGAGGCATAACAATAACATTATTACACTACACGAACCGTGTGCCGGAGCCGTTAAATTACTGTATATATTATTATGTAATATACAAGTTAATGAATGTTTTCGTTTTCAGGAATTACCGCTATCGAGCTGGGCGATGGTAAACCGCCGTATCTGGACATTCATCCGACGAGGGCGTTGTTCCAAATCGTTAGAAATCCGCCCCCGGGACTGTCCAAACCATCAAACTGGTCGCAATTGTTTAATGACTTCATTGCCGAGTAAGCGAGCCGAGTTAATGTGTGGGAGGAGTAAGGGGAGGTAGCGCGTTGCGGTTAATACCACACCACCGGTATATACCCGCCTGTGTAATATAATTTATACGCGCGAGCGTCTCGGAGATGAGTCGTATCACCTGTATCTATAGACTATTATTTATTATACACACGGGCCACTGCAGTAATAATATTCTACGCGCGCTGCACATCGGAATAATGATCGATTGCAGTACGCGATGTATTACCAACGGTCTGTACAGGTGGCCCCCCTCGAAATTAATTGTCCACGTATTATTTTGATCGAACGTGTTCGATAAGCGCTAGGTATACGTAGCGTATAGTAGCGTAATTGAAACACGGTAACGGGTGTCGGCGAGTAATTTTAAAACTTAAAGCGCGTCTTCATAGGTGGTAACGAACAGCACGGGTGTCGGGTGGTATAAATACAAAATATATTAAGCAGGATTATTTCTTAACTATGCTCACCCCTCTCTTTTGGCCGTAAGAATGCTTGCATTTGCGGATTTTTTTTATAAATGTTCAAGTCGCCATAAGACCGGTGTTTTCTATAACTTTTTTTTTCATACCACCTCAATAGTGTGATGCTGTGGCGATACAAACTCTTACTTTTCAAATAGAAATTGCACCTTTTTTTCACTGCGGTATATTGTTGATGTGCAATGGGCTTTTGTATGTGCATTTCGATGTATCAAAATCAAAATTTGAACGAGTAGTTTTTGAATCATTCTAATTTACGTACCAAGGAAAATAGTATTATAACACCTAATATCGTGGTATAATTTATAATAACATAATATAATCGTGAATTGCTACTCATTCGAGATAACGTGAATTTTACACTTTTCATACGCAATTTGAAATTTGAATAACTCCGAAAGTATTGGTCTGAATTTTGACTACGTTAAATCAGAGATCCCAGAAAAATTAACTGAATAATGTTTCGCTTGAAAGAATGATGTTCCTATTTGAAAAAACAAAGTTTGTATAGCCACAGGACACCCTTAAGTTTGCATTAAAAAAAAGTTGCAGAAAATATAGGTTTTATGGTAACTTGAGTATTTGAAAAAAAATTTTAAATTTAACATTTACGCACTTGATGGATAAAATACTTTCGTTTTAGTAAGGAAGTTTTTTTTTTTTGCATACCACCGTGGCTAAATGTTCATTTTGTGGCGTATCATAATACACCTATATCGATGAAACGCGACGGCGCACTTGTGAAATCATAGGCCACGATTATTTTGATAGATTTATCAATACTATATTGATAATATTTCATGGTAAATACGGCCACTGTGAACGCGTGTCACGTAAACGTCTATCGGCTAGTAAGTACCACATAATTCACTCTGTTCGTTACTTAAGAGGACGCCATATCCACCGTTATGTCCGTCATAGACACATATTACAACATTGCAAACTTGCGCTCAGTTGTTCAAATGTGGTGTAGCTAGCTTTATAAACTGACCTACTACGCGACATAAAGTGAAGAACATTATCAACGATTTGTTGCTCGGTGTTTGGCGATATTTCGATTTTTAAGCGGGTTATGAGCATGTGAAATATAACAGTTAGAAAGAACTCGTTTAAAAATTAAAACACCGGAAAAAACCGACGAACAAGACACAGATGACGTTGTTCGCTTTGTGTTCGGGGCGTTCGGGCCAGTTTACTTTAACAATAACACTACATGGCGTCCCCTTAAATCTTAATGGCCAATAAATCCTGAACATCTTCTCGGTCGTGCGATCACGTACTTGCAAACACCCCGCACGAACCGAAATCATCACGATATTCCAAATAGCGACTGTTGTAAATGGCCGAAATCGTTTTTCCCGTGCGACCAACTCGTACAATATAATTATCACGAATGCCGTCGAATCTTAATCACCATGACGATGCCTCCCTCAACTTGCGACCGTGATCTGTTATCGTTTCCGCTCAACCATACGGCGTGTCCTTATCCCTCGATAGTGGTTGATCCGCTTACGCTGCTAAATGAACCTAGTCACGCGCGTGCGCTTTTACCCTGACGAAACGTACAACGTCGTGTGTTAATATTGCATAACGCGTCGAACAAAAACCACAAGGAAAGTCATGTTATAAAGTCTTTGGTCCGTTCGTATAGTACAGGGGTGGCAAACCTTTTGAACACTACGTGCCAAAAATTACCTTTTTTCTTTGCTCGAGCGTGCCATGAAAAATATTTTGTTATATTCAACAAAAATAATTATCGTAATTTCATTGTGTAATTATGTACTAGTATAAAAAAGGTTGGTTTAGGTACATACAATTATAATACGTATTATTACTTGATTAATTTTTTTTTTTTTGTTATTGAATAGTTGATACCAATTCGTTGATATTTGGCTTATAATTAGTAACTTTTAATAAAGTCCATGCTGCACTGTATTCATCAGTTAGTCGGTTTCTTAAATCAGATTTTATAAGATTCATTTCTGAAAATAGTAGTTCGCATGAATATGTTGAAGAAAAAATAGACAAAACAGCTAATGCTACTATTTTTAAAGTGAAATAATCTTTTGGAATTTCATTCCACGCATTCAAAATCTTGTTCCATATGTTTACGATCGATTTGCCTATCGCCCTATCACGCTGAATTTCTTCTAATTCATTTCTCAGTATAATGAATTTTCTTTTCAAAAAATATTTTAATTTTTCGCGTGCCCTCAAAATCTTTTCGCGTGCCACGTCGGGCACGCGTGCCATGGATTTGCCATCCCTGGTATAGTACAATATGTATATATACGAGTATACTCGTATATATATATAACATACATGCATATAAAATATAAAATATATGTATACACATGTCATGTGTGTGGTACAATGCGGTGCGAGTGGTAAAAAAAATACTGAACATCAAGTGCCTAATATTCTCGACGTGTATGTTATGTATGAAGCAAGGGAAAAGGGCGATTTGTGTGTTCACGATCGAGTGGTTGTAAATATGACGTGTTCTTCGCGCGTGTAAAACTCCGAAAGAAAGGAATCGCAGATCAAGGGGATTGCTGTAATTATTAGTTTGACCGGCTGATAAGTACGTACTTCCATTAAACACGAACAAAAGTATTATATTAAATGTAGTGATCGACTGTTTTAGCAAACGTTTAATGTTCTGACGCGCTTGTAAGTGCTGGTTTTTTTTCATACCATTTTCGAGAAGATGATATATTTTATAAATCGGGATCTATACGACTTTTTTTTATCTCATTTTTTTCCTCGTAAGCAAACATTCATTTTGTTCCATATCAGAGCAAGTTTATATTGAAATCGAATATTACCGAATCGATACGATGTATAATGACGTTGGACACGATCTAAACAATGCCTCTTTGATGCGAGCTTATACTAATTAATTTGTAAATATACATTTCCTCGAACCCACGCTAATATTCAAATAGCATTTTACTCAGCGTGTCTTATTTCATTAACAAATATTTCGTCATTAACCGAAAACAGAATTTCTAATTATCTTCCGAAAACGTAGTGCGTTTCATTTTTATTTAATTATACATCATACGAATCGTTTCGATTGATTAAATTATGATAGTAATACGCGTATAAGAAACAATTTAAGATTGTAATAATGTTATATACGTCAAGCTTTTGATGTTAAGACGAAAATGCTGTTCGAAATAGTATCAGAAATGACATAATGACATATAGTTATGGTAAAATGCAACATTAGGTACACATTATACAATTGTATTGGGTAGTATTCAATGATTTCTTGGACTTAAATTTATAATGATTAAAAATAATTAGGTGTTTGGAAAAAAACGCAGATCACCGCCCGTACATGGAAGAATTGCTAGAACATCCGTTTATAACACAAGTTCCGGACAATGTAAGTTTATTACAAGTATTCTACACGTTTTTTTTTTTAATTTTATTTCTCTCTACGTACAAAATATAACTCTGGTGTTGGTACAATAGTTGTACAGCGCGTTAAATGCGTACGTTTCACGTCATCATATACGTTTGTATAGGTACATTTTTAATTATTTCTTTCAAACAAATTATTCGGTGGTGTATCCACCCCCATCACAAGATTAATACTTGTTAGTTGTTTGTCTTATTCTTTTATCATAATGACTTATTGTGCAAACCGTATATACGAATTGTCTTTTCTTTGATTATATAAAAAAAAAAAAAACATTATTTTTTGCGCTATAAATAAGAAAAAAAAAAAAAGTTTTACTAGTACAAAATATACGAACGAAAGAATGTACTGTTCATCAATATAAATATGTATATGTTCCTTCCTACCTTTTATTTGAAAAAAAAATGTACAGACGACATTACTCTTCGTAGTAAGCGGTACTAAGAAACCTAGCCTTTTGCATTTGACTCAAAGGTATGAATTTGGACATGATGGTCTCTTGAAATGATTCCAGGTACAAGACGAAGTCAAATCGGTGATGGGATCAATTGTTGACGATGTAACGTCAATCCGAAAATCAGAAGTCAGAATAATAAAAAATGGGTATCTTAAGGTAAGTGATATTTGAAACAAACAAATATAAACTAAAATTTAACGTTCTACATATGCCCATTTAAAAATGTGTATATTCACAAAATTATAATTTATGTAATTTTTTAATATTGTGTTTTTATCCATAGCAGTGTTAAAAACGAAAATTTGAAACAGAATAAATGACCATAATTTTCTTTTTTGTTCCATCGAATGAAATATTTCATCAACTCAACTAATTAAAACATATTTCACTCAAAATAAAATTATTTAAAAAGCCATAAGACACAAAACCCGTGTTATGATTGAAATGCTAAAACCAAATGTTTTATCAACATTTAGGCGAAAAAAGATATTACTTTTACTCGATTAAAACAATAATATGGGATAGTCGAAATTAAAACGTTCAACATATTTATCGTATGAACAATATTATGATAATTAAAGTGTACACAAAGTGCGATCGCTAATGAACCCATTACCTCTTTATCGTCACCTTTAGTTTACGGTTATTCTTACGTTATTAATTTTATGATGAACACTTCATCGTTTCTCGACTAATAGCTATAAAAAAAACATAATAATCGTAACGGTCTTAATAATTGATACTTGATCATGAAAAATTCATTTCGAAGTCTCTTGTATTGATTAAACGATAATATTCACGGCTTTGTATGATTGAAAAGAATCAATATACTTATATTTATATTTATTTAATTAATTCAGTCTAAAATACAAGACCACTAATAACGATTAAAATGATTTATTTAGATTAAACGTCTTCACTTTCTCAATGATATATTTTATATTTACGTTAATTATTGAACCGTTTATTGATATTGAATTCAGTTCGAAGAAAAATTGGAATTTTTATCGGCAAACCATCCTAAAGCGAATGCGCATACCTACCGGGTCATTATTGGTCAGTTGAAAAAAAAAAGATTTAATCGTAGAACAACGATTGCGAGCATAAACTACAAATCAAAAAAAAACCAATCCCACTTGAGTTTCGATTTTTTTTTATTATTTCTTATTGATATTATTTATTGCGTTTTAGCGCGTTTAGACGTCATGGAACATGTTGTTTTTCTTTTAATTTTTTTTTTTTTTAATAACTTCTTTGCCTATAAAGAATATATTGAAAATATGTGTGGTTCCGACCGACAAATATGGGAGGCGAATCATCTAATGCGATCTGAAAAAACCGCACGTCTACCGCAAAACTCACGACCGTCCATTGTTTTCATGAAATTATTATAATTATTGTTAATAAGCGTGCGCGCGCGGTACACGGACATAAGGCGAATATTATTATTATTGTTATTATTGTTTCAACGGTAACTTAGGATGTTAACTTCGAACGTTAAGTTTATGTTTATTAACACTTTAAATGTTATTGACGATTATACTATGGTGAATGCGGTGATTTATGTTGCATGCTGCAGTCGAATCAAAAAGAGTCGGCCAAACCCATGCGTCTCGAGGACTTGGCCGCGCTGAAGGAAGTGTCCGAGGATACGGTTGTCGAAGAGCTACAAAACCGCCATTTTGACGGCCTGAGCTATACGTTTGTCGGCGACGTGCTGCTGTACGTGAACCCAAATCGAGACGAAGTCCTCTACGAGAAAAAAGTAACTATTCTTTGCACAGTGTTTGTGCTTAATTAGTATGATAATAAAATATACCAATAGAAAACTAATATCGTTTAAATCATAATTGAAATCATAGTTTAAATCATAATTGAATTTAACGTCCGTGAATTATATTTTATTTTTGATTTGTTGAACAGTAGATATGGTGTTTTTCATTAGTTACGATAAATAATAATACTTTAGCAGAGTGTAATATCTATAGAAATTAAAAAATAACCTTTCGATAATTGAGGTTTCTAAGAAAAGTATTAAATGTAAAGTTCTTAAATTTTTTTAAATAAGAGCTTAAGAACTTTATTTTTAAAAAAGCTATTATTACTGTCAGTAATTTGTTTAAAATACTTAAGTCGTCGATAGAAAGTACTTTATAATGAATAAAAATGGTATAATAACAGAACCATTAATTTAAAAAAATGTTGAGCGTGCAAAGTATAGCCCCCACAGGTTGGTAAGGTATCTGGTATTCTTGGTTCTGCAGCACCACCAGCGTTTTAGAGCTAGATATACGCCCATGCTGTAGTTATTGATTAATTATAAACTCGTTAATAAAAATACGACAGTGGTTGGTTAGTAGTAGGTATGGGGTAGGTATGATAAATCATCTCGTGCACTGCGTAACTAACCTCATAGACTTAACTAACCTCTTTTCGTTTATGAATTCAACAATTATGTTATATAGGTAGATACTGAAACGTGATATTGTAGGTACATACGAACTACTGTTCTCATATTGAAAACGATTATTCCTTCCTCATTACCTCCCCGTGGACGCTAATCGACATATTCAAATCATACGGCCCCGTATACAGGTTATAATATTGTTGATATGTGCCCCGTAAATTGTACTATTTAAAAGTAACAATTAATTGCTGTGGATAAGATTCAATATTTCAATTGCCGAACCACTCGGTAGTTTAATATCGTATGTTTTGTTTCAGCACCACTATCGTTATCAATTCAAATGCCGATCGGACAACGCGCCTCACATATTTAGTGTGGCCGACGCGGCTTATCAGGACATGCTTCACCACGAACAGCCGCAACACATTCTGATGTCGGGCGAAACAAAATCTGGGAAATCCTTGAACTACAGCAAGTTAGTCGAACACTTGATATTCTTGGGAGAGGTTAGTATCAATATATATTTTTGTATTTATATACTATTTATTCTCATACAACATCCAAATCAGATTTAACAACGATTTTTTGATTGAACTTTACAAAGAAACTTAGATTTCCAATAGTTTATGATTAAAAAAAAAAAAATTATATATAAACATATTAGTCGAGTTGATGTTCTAATATTTTTTATAATTTTTATACCCGAAGGGTTGTGAACGGCGGTTGATAACTATGTATATAATATAATTTGTATCTATGTCAATATCATTGTTATGCACTGTTTTGTTTTTCGGTATCAAGCAAACACACGTCAAGGTGAACGACATCGGTTTGAAAATTAAGTCCGCTATAGACGTGATTCAAGCTTTCGGCAACGCGGCCAACAAGTATCACATGAACTCTACACGGCACGTGAATCAGACACAAATTACTTACTCGTCCACCGGCAAGCTCAGCGGTGCATTATTTTTCATCTACCAGTTAGAAAAGTGGAGGGTGACAAACCCCAAGTGAGTAATACACGTGGTGCACACTGTTACACAATCACGTTTGTCGCTGGCTATGTTACGTACACATTATTATACCCGGTGATTTCGACGCGTAGTCACGGGTAATAATAATATTGTAACGTGTACAAAGTAAACGCTATGACTAATGTCCATGCGTATAGATAACGTCCTAAAATACCTGGCCGTAAAAAGTCACGTGCAGACCCGACGAAAAGCGCTTTGTCTCGGACGTGTGTTCCCAGCAACGTTTCCGCCGTAGTGTTGCTGGTTTTCACTTCACGACATAAAAAAAACACGTCTCGGCGAATAAAAGTCGTTTTCGTCCAGTCTCGGCTTTATAACGTGATGTATTATTCTTTGAACGGAAACATGAAATAAATAAAAAAAAAAAATTACATATTTTAATACATCATCAAAGCGAATAACGTCCTTATACTATTGTGATGAATTAGCAATTATTTCTATATGTATATTATAAATATTACAAAAATTAATATTGACGCCAACAATAATTGCATTTTATAGAAAAAATTAATTATATTTGTACCAATTTACTTCAGTTATTGTTCAACATTTTAAATATTATAAAATACTAGTACATTATCATTATGAAATTTGAACGTCAATAAACTTGGGTACCCACGCACATACACACACACATCTAAAAACAAGTCTCTTGTACCTAAAAGATCGTAACCAGTTGTTCTACATAAAACATGAAGTGAATACCGAATATGCAGCTATTAACTTTTCCTTAGAATGGCCAAAAAGCCAGCTCCCGTGAGCCGTAATGTGTTCGAGCTCGTAGTGACTCAAATATAAAACATAACGCCTGGTGATGTGTCCTATGTGACATATCCTCAAAAAATACATTGCCCGCTGGTTTACTAATATATATGAATATGAACTACCAAGCAATTAAAACTAAAACAATTTACCACGTTTAAATATCTAAATAGTATTTTTTCAAAAATGTCGTTTGATTTATGTTTGTGAAATAGTATGTGTATTTAATATTTATTAACAACAATTGTACAAACAAGATAAGCCCTGGTCCTACACGCGAGTTTCCACTCATTGAGACTCGGTGGTAATCTTTTCTTTGACATCAAATAAAATAAATGTATATTTATACTACATCAGGTATGCTATACGTGCGTGTACTGTTTTCATTTTGCAGGACCCACGGGCAAAAGAATTTCCACGTGTTCTACGACTTCGTGGAGGCGGCCGGCGCGGACCATGTTCTCCATCAGTACAAACTGGACGAGAATCAGCGGTACCGGTACTTGGCCGGCGACGACGCGGACGAGCGGAAGCAGACCAAGTCTAACGTGAAGAACTTCAACAAACTGTTGACCTGCATGAAAGACACGTTGGAGTTCACGGACGGCCAGTTGAACTCGATATGGCACATCTTGGCGGCCATACTAAACGTTGGCGAACTCAGTGTCTCCGACGAGGAGGGCGAGACGACGATCGAAGACACGGACCGCATCGCCAAAAGTGAGCGAATACAGTGTATTACATATAATATCTACAACAGCAATTGCGGTCAGGCACTTGCTTCTGGCTAGGGGTTTTTTATGCATTCGGTTTTAATACCGACCAAGATGGTACAGCGAACATGACAACATTTGCATACAAACAACGATAATATTGTTATTAGTACCACGCTATAATAAACACTGTTTCAGAACTCGTTCGGAAAGTCGACGTCCGCGAAACGTCGTATTATTTTTTATACGTATTTATGTCTTCGATTGGTACAATATTATTTTACGATGAAATAATACATAAATAATGATAAATAAATGTTTGTACGCGGCTCATGGATGCGCATTTATCGTAGACTAATAATATATGTTAAACATTCATTAAACTCACACTCACGCGGCATACACACACTACAGTGCGATATAACTCCGTTACCGGTCTATGGGACGAAAACATCGATTTCATTAAATAATTATGTGAATATTAATTATCTTATCTCGCCCACGTCCTCCCTATGCTGCTCAATCACGACACTGAGGCGCGCGTATACACGGAACGTGTTTATCATATGAATACTAATGCGTTGTAAACAATATAATTACAAAACGCGTGCGCGCGAGAGAGAGAGAGAGAGAAATAAAGATACCGATCAAATCATAAACAATTTGTCCGCACGAACTGTTTTCGAATCGTAAATCGCTATAGACAAACGACGCCTACGACTTTTAAATGAGACGTTATTACATAGAGTTTGGTAATAAAATAATGTACCGGTATACCGTAACGGGTATATAATACATAATAACGTTATCGTGCCCTACAAGATCGACCGTGGTCAGGTGTCATGTGAGATGGATCGTACAAATATACAATCAACAATTAATATTATGCTTGTCTCTCTGACAAAAAAATCTTTCGTCTCCACGTGGCCTATAGTGACAATACACTGCAGTCTGCGGCAGGGGCATATTTAAGCGGCAGACAAAATTATATATTGTATATAGATAAATCAATTAAAATCGCTACAAAGTTAAATGTTGAACCAAACATTTCTAGAATTTGTAACCTTCAAAAAAATAGAATAAATAGACCATCTAATAACACTGAAGAATTTTACAAGAAAATCTATTTGTAAACCGTAAATAGACGATTTAATAATGGGATTAAACCAAAGATTTTACTACCCAATGAAACTATGATTTCATTACAATTTATTTTACCATACGTTGTAGTAGAAACACTGTTTTCTTGTGTAATAAAAGATGTTGAGTTTTATGAAAATGATTTACTTGATTTAAACGACACGATAGAAGCAGTATTAAATTTGACATGCAAAATGGAAACATTATTATCATTATGGTTTATAGCGTATTTTTTTCAATAGGGTAAGTTTACTTCATTTTATAAGGTTTAGTCCTAGACAAGAGTGTTCAGAAATAATTCAAAAATTCTTCGATCAGTGCCTTAGCCCCGTCCCTCCCACAGAAAAAATATCTATATAGGCCACTGGTCCGAGGAATTCTAATATTGTTGTCGTTATTTGGTTTTTTTTTTTTGCGCAACCTCGTGCCCCCCTTGTGTTCATCGTCTCGCCGACGGGTGCGTGTGCGCTACCGGTGTCAACTGATAAATGTACGCAAACACCGCCGTATAGCGTAGCAACCCCGCGCAAATCGACCATGCATAGCACACAAATCTGTCTCGCATAGACGTGACGGGCTACTCGGGGGTACGTTTTCACGTGTCGCTCCCTTGTTTTTCAGTCGCCGAATTGTTAGAAGTGGACGAGAAGAAACTCAGTTGGTCGTTGTTGAACTACTGCGTGGTGGTCAACGGCACCGCGGTTCGCCGCAAGCAGACGGTCGCGGGGGTGCACGAGTCCATCCGCGTGTTCGCCCAGACGTTGTACGCCAGGTTGTTCGATTGGATAGTGAACGTGATCAATCTGAAACTGTCGTTCACCAGAGCCATATTGTAAGTAAAAATGAAACCGATCCGTTTCAGAGCTTGTGAAAAACATTATAACTATCAACACCGGGGGTCTGCAACCTCCTTGCCTACGCTGGCCACATTTTTTTTTCAGCTTTTTACCGAGGACAGCATTAAATAATAAAATACGTTTTGTCGACAAGTACAATTATTATAATATTATTATAGTTGATACACATTTATTGATATCAAAAATCGCATTAAGATGAGTTCCATCGCTTGGTTCTCCGAGCACATTAATACTAATCCTATACTTTTAACCGATATCGAATATAATAACAAATTAGTAGAGAAAAATAATTTTAAAAACAAAGAGTTGCGTAGGATAAGATTTAGCTAATAACTGTTAAAATATTATAACTACGAATCAAAAACACACGGTTAATACTTAACATGAATTACGATGTGGGTTGTAAAGATAAAATTTATAAAAGTATTTAAAAAATTTGGAAGATCGGAGGAAAAAGTTACGGAGACCACGGGTTGCCGGCGCTTGATTTAAACGAAAAAAAAAATTAATTACATTTCTCATTTTAGCGGGGACACGCACGTGGTGTATTTGCTGGACTCGTTTGGATTCGAGTGTTTCCATCAGAACAATATGGATCAACTGTACGTAAATTGCTTGAACGAACAACTCCAGTATCATTATAACCAACGGATTTTCGCATGGGAAATGGTGAGTATATTACATACTGGAATACTTTATAACTATATCGTCAGCGGGGTGTAAAAAAGAAAGTAATTTTTAATAGTCCTTGAGTGAATCGCTTTAAATGTATACAGTTAATGGATAATTAATTATAAATAATAAATAAACAATAAAAAAATAATAAATTAACATACAAATTTTATATTATTACTATTATAACAAAAGATAAAACGTACAACTGTACTAATGTATGCCTAATTGTATACGATAGAATATTTGCAGATCCAAATAATATATATTCTGGATCTCCATAATAATTTTCACTCCATTTGATTTATTATCATTCGGTTTTATGACGCTAAAATTCTCTTATACTAGAAAATTTGTTTTCTAGTTCAATATAATAGTCTATATAAATGTATAAGTCATGGTATCTCTATGATTTCATAACTTTTTGGTTACTAGTTTGACAAAAAATAAAATAAAATAGACTAATCAAAGTATTTGTACAGCAAGACTTGGAGGAAGAGGGCATAGAGTACTACGGCATGCAGTACCGGAACAATAAACCGATAATAGACGCAGTTATGAACAATCCAGATGGACTGTTTTATATTTTTGATGATGCTACAAAAAACAGCGAAGACAATTGTTTATACGTGACAAGTAAGTGCATACTACTCACACATGAAATATACCATATAAATGTGTAATGACCAAATTTAAATAATCATTAAAATAATTGAACTGTATTCATAATATTATTATTATATTATTATATATTACGATATTATTACTTAGTTTTCATTTCTATTATTTAAAGTTCGTACTTAAAATAACTGATGTATAATAAAAACTAAAGTCCTCAAATATTAAAAAATAAATTTTAGTGTCGAAGCAAATTAAAATTGTTAAAAATAATAACAAATACACAATCGTAATGTTGTTTTAGATTAATATTTAGTTTTCAAGATGTAATGCGCGTGCTACGCAATTTTCAGTTATTCATTTTTATTTGGATATACATGTATTATAATCAAAGGAAACGAGCGTTGCGTGTAATTATTCAAAAAATACAAACTGTCTGTTCATAGATGCACTAGAGAATAACCCCAAAGAGCCATACATCAACGTGCCAAGTTCAAAGACTTTCAGCGTGGCGCATTACAGTGGCACCGTTTCGTATCAGCTAAAAGACATACTCGAGAAAAACCGTGACTTTTTAGGACCCGAGGTTGTCGAGACAATGCGTATGTCTAAAGACGGTGTAATCAAGGACCTGTTCACAAACCGGTTGACAAAGTCTGGAAATTTAACCGTGTGCCGGGATAAGACGTTAATGATTAAGACCAATAACAGCAAAATCAGTAGATGGGGAGCTGCGTTGATTGCCGAAAAAACTCCGATTCGAGTGAGTAACTGAGTTATTTTCTATTTATCAATCTAATCCATCTATCCACTAATCAACGAGCGTTTGTTTAACTGTTGTTATGTGAAAAAATAGTTCAAAGGGTGCGTTCTTCGAAGTTTATTTTCATGTTCTCATTCTGTAAAAAGCCCTCTAAAAGTTTAAAGGCATAAATGCGTTCGAAATATTTCGTGTTTAGGTTTTATACCACGGTTATTCATGAACATAACTGTGCTTTATAAACAATGTTTACAAAAAGACTAACTAGTAAGAAGGTCAAAGTTAAGTTAGAAAGTTACTTTTTGAGTAACTTGTCTAACTTAACTGGTTAGTCTTCTTACATAGTGGCTTTTGAACTTAACGAGTTGAATTGAATGTGTAAAATAATCCTAATCTAACTCGTTAAAAGTAAACTAGTTATTATTTTGATAGTTTTTTTTTCAAATTCAAAAGTAAAAAAAAAGTTCCGTCATCATGGCTATATAGATATTAACTATTATATTATCTCTATCCGCGATAATAATGTATTAATAACTAATATAGAGTATTTTTTTTACTTCTGTGATAGATACATTTCTTAACATTAAATTTACTAAATTTACTAAATATCGGTTATTATATTGGTTATAAATCATAATGCACGGACGGTAATAATTTTAATGACGTAACTCATTATTTACATTTTTAAATAGATGTTATCAAAAAATTTAAAAAAAAATAGCGACTTCTCACTTCTACTCTACGTTAGGTTGGTATTTTTGACAAACAAACTTCCTACTACATCTAAGCTAGAAATTCGGAACGTTTCGGAAGCTATCATATAAATCCTAACTTTATTAGTTTTTACATGTAAGTAGCTCAACCAGAACTAGTTGAAAGAAAAGTGACTAGCTCGCCCAGCTTGGCCGAGTGTGTTCACTGTAATGACGATGTCACGTCGCCCGCACTCGAAACTAAAACGTGCGTTGGTTTTGTTCTTTTATTTTTCGCCCCGGTTTCCCGTCGCGCAGAGGTACAACACGGAATCGCGCGGAGAGTACTCGCAAACGCGGCGCATGCGCACCGCTTCGGCCGTCTACCGGTCCGGCTGCATGGAAATACTGCGGTCGCTCGCCGACACGTCCGAGCACAAGAACGGCGTCCACTTCGTCCGGTGCATGCGGGCCACGCTGTCCGACGAGCCGCTGGACTTCCAGCCGGACGTGGTCAGGCAGCAGCTCAAGGCGCTGTCCGTCGTCGAGACCGTGTTCGCCCGGCAGAACGGCTACTCGTGCCGGATATCCTTCCACGAGTTCATACAAAGGTAAGGGTAACGCTACTGCTGCGCGTACCCAAGTACCGTATGATACGTGCGCTGGTCATTGTTTGATTATTATTTTTTAATCGGCATTTTTTTTTTTTTTTTACGACCCTTCGAACAGATAAAAGTATAATAGTAAATTCTGGGGAAAAGAGGAAAGGAGAAGAACAAAAATTATAGTGCATGAAATCAGTACATGAGATAATTGTTTTGGCTTATAACGTATAGGTACTAAAACATACGTCACACACGTAACAATGGGTTTTAGTTTGAAAATGTGAATAAAGCTCTCGTTCTTAGACCTTCGCGCGAGACATAAAAAAATAAATCGACATCATACAGATTAGATTACAAAGCAAAAGCGCTTTCGGCAAAAAAAGTACAGAAAATATACATACATATTTGATTTTCTAATCGGATATTTGATTTTGTTATATATATATTATATATATTAGAGTTTTATGGAAACGATTATGATCACAACTGTCCGATACAATGATATACATCGTGTACCCATCTATTGATTTTTTAGATTTTGGTCTCGTTTCGGTAAAATAAAAGTACATAGTCGTAAAAATCTTTCCCCGATATAATATAGAAGCCAGGAGACGTCCTTCGCGTGTACGCCGCGAGCTTGCGTCGTAATATTACGCGCACGTGGACCGTATACAACGATGGACTCGGATGAGAAGTGTGATAAGTAGAGAACGGATTTATATGCAAAAAAAACCTTAAAATATATTTCTTAAAATGCTGTAACATGCTACAAAATATGCATTTATTTTTAAATACTCTGCACTTAAAATCGAATTGAAAACATATAATTTAAAATGATGTAATAATTAAGTATAAATAAATGAAGTATTAAAAAAGGGTATCTCGTCGTCTTCACTGATATTCACCATAAACAGTAAATTAATCTTCAATCTATAAAATATTAACCAACATTAATAAAATGTGAAAACAAAAATTGAATAAATATTTTATCTTATTGCGCTGAATGAATAGAAGTTACTCAATGAGTTCGAACGTCAACTCCCTCTGATTATCTGTGAGTAAGTTTTTGTGTATTGAAAAACTTTGCTCGACGTGTTTGTAGGAGCATACTTCATACATGCAATATCACTTGCATTTAAATATTTGGTTAAATATCGTATTAAAATCATTTATAAATATATATTATTTATTAACTTATTATAAGGTCATTCCAAAAAAAATGTCCCAGGGTCTCAAAATATGTAGTGCTGTCACTGACAACCGGTCATTTTATCGATATTATGTGGCTGTAAACGTGAAAATATAAGATAAAACAAAAATATGTGCTAAAAATAAGATACGTACTTTAAACATACAAATATGCATTAAATATGCAATGTATGCAAGTATAATGACATTTTATTAAGAGCGATCTCAGTCGGCGACGTTTTTCATCAGATTTCAAAACGCTTATTCTAATACATACATGGATTTGCATATAAATCCGTTCCCTAGTGATGAGTGTCCGAGTGAGGTAGTCCACGGGTAGCAGTAGATTGCTAGACGGTTTTTCAAGACCTTTTTCCCATTTTACTTGTTCGCTCGCGTAGTGTGTTCACCGAACGAGTGCGAGTAGTCGGTGGAAACGGAAAAATACGCCCACGATGCTCGTGCGTATGATTATGATCGTCGCAAGAGGTTATCGTTTCCGAACGAATTGCACTTGTCACGTCATGTCAATCGGCTGGTAACGTAACGTGATATTGCTCAACCTCATCTGCCGTCCCCTCGACGTAGTAGTACAGTTCTAGCGTGTACTTGTATATTCTATAATATATTCGGCACTCAAACCGACGCAATAATAATTGTAAAATAGGGTCTCGTTAATCCGAACACGATTTGATGTCATTCGGATTACCGATTTGTTCAGATCACCTATAATGGCTATAACTCTTTTAAGATCAATTGTCTTGCAATTAAATTGTTAAAATTAATTTTTAAACACATTTTTGATAATTCAAATGTAAGTATAACCATAACAGTACATATAATAAATACAATAAAATCACTAACATTATTATTATTATATAAATTATTAACATACTCATTTAAAATGTTCAGTTATTTTTTTTTTTTTGTATACTGCAGGTCCCTATATTATACTAATCAAAATCTTTGTTCGACAAACGTACACGGGCGATGATACACTGTCATAATTATTTTAATGACTATTATTTCTATAAATATAGTGATAATTCTCAAGTCCGTTGGAATTACCGATCTTCTGGATTAAACCGTATTCGGATAAATAAGACCCTATAATATACTGCGTAGTGTATATAGTATTATCAACTGTTTTTTTTTTGTGATTGGCAATGCGCGCTCACTCGCGATGTATTGAACATTTTTATTATTAGACAATAGGTGATTACAAAATGTTGACCTGACGGACGTTATGTGTGCCTCGGTTAAAATAACGCACAACGAAAATATAATTATCGTTTACTGATAGAAACATTCGCACAGGTATAAGTTTTTGGCGTTCGATTTCTACGAGAACGTGGAAGTGACCAAGGAAAATTGTCGACTGTTGCTGATTCGTTTGAAAATGGAAGGCTGGTTGATAGGAAAAAGCAAGGTTTTCCTGCGGTACTACAACGAAGAATATCTGTCTAGGTACGTTCATAATAATAACACGTTTTGCACGTCATGCTGGTGCATAGTATTCGTCAAAGTATTAATATAATAATATCATAATTGATAACACGAAACAACTATGCAAAAAATTATAACCTAATGTCTAAACATGTTCTCGCGGTTATAATTATATCCCCCCCTCCGTAAACATCGAGTGAGGTTACACGTTAGTGTCTTCAAATTACCAACTTCATTCAACGCTAAACTAAAACCAAGTATCGCGAGAATAATTACCCGACCGGAATATTGTGTACGTCATAAATATATATTGTAAACGCCGTTAAATTCGCTGTTACAGGCTTTACGAGACGCAAGTGAAGAAAATCGTCAAAGTACAGTCAATGCTCCGAGCGTTTATCACGAAGAGAAAAATGGCCCCACAACTGCTGAAACAACAATCTGGTAATGACGACACTTTAATACAGGCTTAATATTCTTAAACCACATAGTTCGTTGGAGTAACACATTTTTTTTCTATCGTTATACTATCATACAATATATTCATTATTGTTATTATTATTATTTTAGTTATTATTATTATTATCGTTATTATCGTTATTATATTACTACTGTAGTAAACTCGTGACGTGTAGCGTATTGTTTAGATTGGAAATATAATATAAATAAGAAAACATAAATATAATATAATACTCGAATAACGAATTTCGTTTTTATAATAGAGTAGTATGTAATGCATGTGTTTGGAACTTTTCAATATATTACGATGAATTGTGTTTCTTTTAAACTCTTATATATCACATATATATCACAAATATATTATAATATAGGTAGCGCATTTTATGATAGCATCACTAGGTACCAGCTAGGCTAAATACATATATATATATACAAAAACTTTTTGGATTTTTCACACTTTTATGATTTTATTATTAATATTATTATCTAACGTATTATGTATTTTGTCAAGCTAATTTGATTTTTTTTCTAATCTCCTAAGTATATACAATATAAATTTGAATAAATAATGTTTGGAACTTATACTATATATGCATACGGTGTTTTCAATTATTTGAACCGAGACTGTTCTTCAAACGGTGCCTTAAACGAAATGTAAATCAACCCTTGTCAGTGATTTCAAAGTAACTCGCCGGGTATTATGGCTAACGGATGAATGCGCTCCGCGTCGTGTCCGAAGAGGGTCGCAAACAATAGCTCATTAAAAAACACCGAAATAATAACAGCATGTTATTTGGCGACTAATTCCATTGACCGAAGTGCATTGGATCAATTAATACGTTCGGTCCGACTTAATATTATAACGCATCACTTGACCGCCGTTTTATAATCAATAGTATATAAAGTACAATTCTACACGCGTGTGTTATAAATGTTATAAATTATGCCGTGTACCATAACCTGTCCGAAACTGACCACAGGTAACACGAAACCCGTATATTTAGCTTCGATTGAAATTGTATTCGGTCTTCATTCACGAATTATTGCACAGATATTATGTGCTCTACTTTTATTTTTTTTATTTCTTTCGGGTCGCATGCGGCTATGTCTCGGACATTTTCTACGGCCATTATACGCGACGGAAACGTAAAGGGATTCCGGAGCCAGCGGATGAAAGGCTCGCTAGGAATTCCGGCTTGTTTGTGTGACCAGCACATATGGTTCGTGAACATAAATCTATTTGTTTACCTCGAACGCGACTTCCGGACAATATACCTGTATACAACGATACACGTTTGACGTGCGAGAAACGAACACAGTGCGGTTGTGAAGAGAAAGTCTCCGGTGAAAAGGCATTTGATATTTACTGGCAAAAAAAAAAAGAAATATTCACGTCATAACAATATAATACAGTGCGGTACAGATATTTTTCACCCTTGTCCGAGTACTATATAATACCAGCACGACCGTGTCGAAAATCCCGAGGAATTTCGCTTGTTATTAATGTTGCTATTATCAAAATACCATTATTATTATTATTATTACAACTATTATTATTTGGGTATATTCGACTCGAATATTATTAAATGTTTGGCCGCCATGTCGATATAATAATTTAATATTATAGTAATAACAGTTCAAGATTTACGGTCTTTTCCCTTGTTCGTACCGAATGCAGCAAAATTTAAGAGCACTGTCAGTTGAAATATGAAATATCATTTTTCACATTTGTTATCATTTTTTCTTAAATTTATGTAAATGTAAATACGATTTGTTACTAAACTAAAAAATACTAAATAACTGTGCCAAACGTGTCGGCGGCATAACTTCATCTATAATCCTATATTACAATCAATATAGGTCGGTCGAACATAAATTACATTTAATTATGTGTTGTTATTATTATGTTTTATTTCGTTTTCATTATTTTTTTTTTGTATGGTCCAAAGTTTCATTGTTTTTAGTGCTATAAGTCTCGCTAACCCTGAAAATAACAATAATTATATTATGCGTTCTTTACGCTCGCACGTACGTCGTGTGTAACTTACCTACTACTTGTGCACAGTCAAAGGGTACGCACGAAGGTTGTTGTGTATGTTATAGTGTTGACAACCGCGCGCTATAAGGCACCCGCCCGGTCGCGGGATTTCGCGCGGGACCCTCATGTTTGGGATTCTCCCGTTGTCGTCCCTGCGCAGCGGTTTAAGGATCGCGGTGGACGGACGTGGGGTGACTCGGCTCCTCGGAATAAGTGGGCAGAGATTATTTCGCTCGAGCCCGCGGGGCGCACGGGGTGGCTTTTTAATTGCGCGTACCCTTTGATGTCGGGCCAAACGGATCAAAGGACGGGACGGTGCCGCCGAGGGGCCATAGCACGCACAAAGGGGTTTCACCCTCCTACGCAGCATAGACAGCTATTTGCCGTTTTACATACGACTGTCGTGTGTGTTTGTATGTGTGTGTGTTTGCGGTGTGAATACCGCGGGGGAAAGTGCGCCGGGCTTAAATGTGCGCGCGATCACGGCTGACGACATTTGCGAAAAACAAAATAAAAATTAAAAAAAGGATCTCTTCTCGGTTTTCGAGTGTACGAGCATTTTCGAGACATATACGCTTCACAGACAGGAAAAAAATGAAAATAAAAAATACGCAAAAGTGGTTCTCTGTGAACGCGCGCCGTGACATGCGCCGCCACCTTTTATACCACGACGCGGATTCGTGTGTGCAAAACAGCAGTGAATTTTTTTTTTGTCTTTCGGACCTCAACAATATCACCGGCGTATCGCGTAGATATCCGTAGAAGTCGATTCGGTGTCTACGTGTCTTTCACCGTCGGAGGGCCAAAGAACGCATCGCCCAACACATTATTACTGCTTGTTTAATCGCCTTTATATTTTTCGACTGTGAATTGTGCATTGAATACTTATTAGAGACGACCGAAGAATTGGTTGCCCGTTTCATCACGTTACCAAACGAAAACTACGATATGGCAGTTAAGAAGTCAAGTTGTAAATGCAAATATTAATTTATTAGGGGACATATATCGGTAGAAGAGCACTCCACACCTTACATTTTAAAGCTTATACTCTTAGGAGCGTCAGTTATAAAGCTTTTGCCCCTTCATCACACCGCGCACGCAATAATCGAGCTTTAAGCTCATAATATAGAGCGATACAAGAGCGCGATAGGCAGTCTCAATGCAACGCACATTTCCCGGCTGTTACCGTATTGTCCGTATTTATCCCGCGGGTAGGACGAAACGTTGTCAGTGACCAAAGACCCGGATTGACGTACTCGCCTCGACTTAATTAGGCAGGGTGGCCGTCGGTCAAGAGTACAATACATAGTACATTGGTATAGTTGAGGGGAAAAAAATGTTTTGGGTGTGTACGTATGACGAATATCATTTAATGCATAATAAGTATAACAAATCGTATGCATTCGGAAAATTATAAACTTAAAGTGCGCAACAAAAATTCAACTTTTAACCCTACAGACGTGTACGGTGATCCGTCCGTCCGATTACGATAATCATGGTTTTGTGAGACGGTTTTTTTTTTCTTAGGTTTTTGTTGCTTAGCACATTATACGCCGAACTCGTTTTACGCTGATGTACAAACGATTTTTTCGTAGTCGCCCCGACATATTATAATACGGTACTATTGTAATACATGTGCAATGTATATTATATTTCACGATAAAAGATTAACGGTTGCCCGTGTATTAGATGTTCAATTTGTCCGGTTTTTTTTTTGTTTTTTTCGTCTCACGCGAGTCTCCCGTCGGGTCATTGTCGAGCATTTATTTCGTTTTTTTACTATTCGAAATCTGAGAACCAATGACACGGTCGAATGTCGTCACCCACGGCATGCGATATAATATGTGCATTACACCGTTCAGCCAAGCACTGTAACGTAGTATACGCATTCCAATAACGATAATTATTATAATGTGAAGAACAGCAACGATACAGTATAACGCTAACGTAATAATAAAACTTACATGAAATTCGATTTCACAAGTTTCCGAAGTGGAAAAGTGGACAGCACTGCCCGGCCGTCTGCTCCCGCATAGGTCAGTACAAGGTTTTTTTTTTTTTTACTCTGTAATTCGGTTTTACTTTTACTTAATATTCTTAATCTTAGTCGCACTTTTGTTTTTTTGTTTAGTTGTTTGTGGACCTGTACCTACATGTATTTATATTGTACACATATTCTATAGTTGGCTTTCTCGATCTTCACGGATTCGGTTGTTCGTTTTCAGTTCGATTCGGTTACACACGCGTTCCTGACTTCGTTGCACGACACTCGACGTCGACATCGATTGTGCGCCACGAACCGTTCGCGAAATAGACGGTGTTCATAACTTTGTTTCCCGTACGAATCGATTCGGTTTCCAATATCGAAAGAAAAATTTAAAAAAAAATGTATTACTTTATTTACACACGAAATTCCCTGAAGTACAAATTGAACGGCTACGCGTATCGCAACACTTCCCCGAAACACGGTTATAGTACGGTATAAATGGTAACGAGGAATTTTCGTTTCGGGTACATTCCGGAATGTTTTCGTTTTTTAATTTTAGTTCGTAAAATCAATACTGTATTATAACCACGGTTAACCGTAAAACAAATAAAAACGGTATTAAAATTACTACATAGTCATTGATTTGTTTGATCGTATAGAGTGCACTTATGCCTTTGTAAAACGCTCAGTATATACATTCAAATATTTACGTGTTCGGTTTCTCAGATTTCGATTAATCACAATCATTAATCCATATATATATAAGTTATTTATGTTTACACACTTGACAAAATACGTTTGTTAACTGTTTAATATTCAATTTTGTCAGATTTTAAGACATTTATTTTCTCATCATTTTTATACTGTACATTTCATTAAATATTTTCGTAGATCGAGAAAGCGTAGTTTTTAAGAACCAAGTGTTTTAAGTATTGTTTTAATTATTAAATGTGTTATCGCTTGTTAAAATAGTAAAACACATATTACTCAATCTCAATCAATTGCGATTAGGTACATAATTTAAACATAACTGCGCGTCATAAACGACGTATACGTTTACATTAAAATGTCAATACAAAACGTAATGTGCGTTGCTTAAGTATTTGAATATTTAACTTTTTCTATCATTTACGAATATAGTGAAGTTGTTTGAAGAAAAATGTGATTGCGGTGGTACGACGAAACAATCTCATTATTATGTATCTGTATTTCGATTTTGATGGATGAAAATATGATATTTTATTGTTACCTGTTATGTGCTATTATCTCCGAGTGAAATAATATTAATCATGATCATAGCGCATGATGGTTGTGCATCAATCACATTCCCATAATTTGTAGATGATTGTGTCGCCAGATTATATACAATAATAGATAAATGTCGTAATATCGTTTTACTACAACACTTAGTCGAGGTTTATGTTTCATGTTAGTTTTGTGCTCTAGGTGTATATTGTATATTTCCACGTACACGCGTACTATAATATTATATGCTTTGACGACCGTACCATATTTCTAAAACGATATTATGTGTTTTTCAGTCGCGAGGAAAAAATTAGCGGGCGCCACGTCTGAAGAGGAAGTGGCGGCTACCGTCATACAAAAACGTGAGTACGCAATGCAAGAGCATTCGTCATAATATTTTGCGCACTCGCGCCGTAACACTATTTGTACGTATTCGTGCGATTTGTGCGCGTTACAGTTCACACTGGAGTACAGATATTATCGAAAGCGAATCTTATAAGTCAACCGACCTGATTCATATTACGACAACTGTGTCGTCGTGGGTTTCTTGATTGTACAGTTATTGACCCCCTCGACTATCGAGGATTATGTTTTTCATATTCTTGGACGATTATTAATTTCGAAAAAAAGACAGACCACCCGATTCCCGCGCAATCGGTTTGCTTTACGACCCTGTACATAGTCATTTGTTTTGTTTCATATTTCTTTAGTTTTCGGTTTGTGAAATGTGAAATGTTGCAATACAAAGTTAATTCAACTTCAATACCTCGAGAGTCCTGATACAGCACAACTCGTAGTACCTATGAACAATTTATAACTACCCAAAAACCAAGTTTCTACTTGAAATCGCTTCCCGAATCTTAGTTTATATAGTTACTTTCAAACGTGGCCCACTCCATTCAGCTATTTATGAATACATTTTTTTAAATTTTTCTATAATATGCCGATCATAAGAAATTATGAAAAAAGGATACCATATTTTAACTATATACTTATGAATAAATATGAGAACTGCTATCGCGTCGTTTTTAAATAAGTTGGCACTGTGTTGACTCGAGGTTTGAAACATTATTTATTGATTTCATTATAATGTTTTGTACTACATATCTATACTTATATATTAGTATATTATGCAAATTAGGACACTGTTTGATAATTTGTTGATTAATTTAATGTTATTATTTTCATTTAGACTATAGAGGATATCAAATAAGAAAAACACACGGCCCACTAGAGATGGGTAAATTTGAATTTATTATGCCTACCTACAATATTGAAATATTCACTGTTATCAACCCTTTTAAAATTAATATTGTCTTAATATTAAATAATAAAGTATTAAATCGGTATGTAAAGTATTTTACTTAAAAATATAGCCTTTTTGAAGTAATTACGTAGTTTGACGATGTTTCACATTTAAAAAATGAAATTCCTACGGTAGATGTTTACTTCTATACATATAATATATAATAATAAAATATTTCTAAAAGAAATTCACATGTACAACCTAATTACGGAACATTTTATATTTTTATTTTTATTTTTTTTTATATATATATTCTATGTAATAATATCCATGTGCAAGCTAATAACCTTAGCAGTTGAAGCTGTAAAAATAATAAAAAAAAAAAAAATAATAAAATATAATAATATAGTATATCATACTTTTTATGTTTTGACAGACAAAATCGACCCGGCTTCTCGTAAATTAATGAAAACATTTTGCAATAAGTGGAAAGGAAAATCAATTTATCAAGTCCTACTGATGGATCGCGCGAGCAAACTTCAAGACGTAGTATACTTCTCTTTACAAGTAAGTTCAGTAATAAAAAGTTTGTACCGTATTAAATAATATATCAATATTGAAATACAAATATTTGACAAATATTTTATAATTCATAAAAGTTATAAATAATTCAAACCAATCTGAAAGGACCTTAAATACTATTCGATTTATCTAAATATAAATTCATATTATAACATTTATTTTTCAATTATATATACATGTAATCGTTTCAAAAGTACATAACATTTTTGCTATAAGCATTAATTTATATAATTACACAGTTTTATTGTTTTTATATTATTCAATTAAAATAATTAGAATAAAAAATTAATTTTGTGTTGAAAAATATAAATATTATACAATTCCGGAGCATTAAAAGTGTTATATATATATATATATATCGACTAGTTTCGATCGTTGTAGGTCATCGTCAGATTATATAAGCACATTGAATAATAAAATAAATAAAAAATACAAAAATAATGAACAATTACAATCCTGTGGTGGAAAGCAGCTTCCGTTACTCGGGGTCCGTCGCAGAAATGTTCGCGAGTAACGTATTCGAGTAGGATAGTTCTCGCGACGCTTTATCTTTTGTTAAACTATGTGATAGTGTATAACTCGACTGTTTTTCCGTTTTTCGCGAAAACGGAACTTTTCGCTTCACTCTCACGTTTTCGTAAATAATTTTCTGTACAGAACAATTATTAACGCGGCTAGACTTGGCCGCGAGAGCGCCTGTAAGCTACCTCCAGTTAATAAATATGCGTGCAATATGTGTTACACTATATGTTGTACTCTCTTCATTACTCAGGTGCACTTTTACAATCAGCACGTGATTAGCGACTTGAAAAATATGATCGACCGTCCGGTTATGCTGTCGAAACTGATGAGCACGACGAACGTAAACGAATTCTTAGGGCCCAAGAAGTGTCACATGTACAAGTTGCCGTTCAAACTGAACCGGATGAACACGATCGACCTGAAGAGAATGACGGACGAAAAGTAACAATAATCATTAAAAACAATACGCAGGAACACTCGCGCGACATGTTATAATAATATATTCTAATACTACGACGTGCCCTACGCGTTTGATTATGACTATTATGTTGTATGGTGCAGACGCGTACACAAGGGATGAGTGGTTAGGGGTTCGAAACTTCTATGAGATTGAAAGAAAATGAATACTCACATTTGTATACCCGCACTTAACAATCAGTAGTTTCAGTCCATGCAAAAAATATTAGATGTGTGATGGTGACTAAATCAAGTTATTTGTTAATAACTGTCTTTATCATAGCCCTTTTACAACCTTAAGACCCTCTCCGAAATACATTTTTTCGTGTACGCGCCTAGCGTGATGTGTTATCTAGTCCGTGCTACTCATTACTATAAGTGTAGTGAGTCCTAAAACACTACAATAGCCGCGGCAAATGAACATACTATTTCTAACACAGTTTTCCAACGTTTCGCGTCAATTTTCCGATTATAACGTCAAAGCGCGCACGATATTCTCGAAAACCCCTATTGAACGAATAAAAATGATGATAAATGTTATTCAGTCATTTCGATATATATTTATATGTCTTATTAGTGTTTCAAAAAAGTAAATATTTTTATAACATTTTCTTCGTATAAAAATATTAAATTAATGTATATAATAATATATGCTCAAAGGATTTAAAAAAAAGCTAGTACTCGGTACTCATTACCGACTAAAAATATATCGTCATAATACGTCCAGTTCCTCTAACACGAGTTCTGCATTGAAGTACCATGTATTTTCATCTTAAATCTGAATTAAGTGTAATCCGTATGTATTACAAGTGAAAAAAGTGTTTGATGTTTGATTGGTCATTCGGCTCAAACTTTAGCGTACGTTGTGCAAAAAGTCAGTCTGAGAGTTAAGACCATTCCCAAAATAACTTTGACGTTTTTTTCTCTGTAATAATATGTACTAAATCGTGTTAGAACCGATATAACAGGCATAACTATGTTACTCTATTAGCCGTGAATTTTGATTAATTTACAATATCTTATTTAAAAAATTACACTTATGAAACAAGCGTATAATTACATTATGAATATTACGTACGAATACAATGCATTTACTAATAATAATAATAATAAATGCATTCGGTGCGGTTTCAGCATGAAAAGCAGTATTGACGACTGCAATTGGGATTCTCCTTTGAGCCGCCTTCCGGAAGCTCGTACTGCCTATAAAATTTTGAAACATTCGTTCGCTGTCCGAGGTAATATTAAACAGAACGTACCAACCGCAATTAAATAATAAAATCGACCGCCCATACCTTATTAAACATATCGATTGTATAAAATCAATAAACTTTAATCTTAAATCGAGCCCGTATTTACGAGTATTCATAAGGTTTAATAATTCAATATCAAATACAATAATATAAAAAGTATAAATCGTGAAAGCGCAGTCAATGTTTTCATCGTTATTATACACTATCACTATTACAGCTAAATACAAATAAATTGTAGTATCAAATTTTAAGAAATTAAAATACTAACTACTTTTACAAAAATGATTAGTCTGAAGTGATATTGCGATTACATTATATATGCTCTATAGATTTCTTATAGATCAATATTCAAAAACAAAAATGCACCTGTGACATTGAAAAATAATATCTTTGATAGACTCTACAGTAAATAATATATTGTAATTGTAATTGACGATACTAATTGTTTCAGTTAATTTAAATACTTTACACCCGTTAGGGAATATTTAAAAAGTTAAAACACTTAAATAAAGCAGTATTCAAATCTATTATAGATTTATTTTAATTTTTTTTGGTTATAGTTATGACGTTTTTTAACGAAGATACCAATAATCCCCTTTATCTGAATAAATGTATACAACAAATTCAAAATTAAATTTTATACAACAATGATAAATGTATTTGCTTATTTTAAACAGACCAAGGAGTGCAAGCTAATCTCGGCGAAGGAGTACGGTTTTCTGACAACAGTAATTATCACAATTCACAAACCGTAAGCGCAAAATAATTGTATTCAAAATACGCGTAGTGTTGTACACGTACTTTTCACTTAGGAAAACGAACGACAATATCAGAAATTCGAAGAAAAACCAACGAGACAGCCCGTGGTGACTGACAACAGGTATAGTGCGAAAGAAAGACAGCCACCGAAGCCGACCACTGTCGTGAATAAACCAAAAACAGCCAAGTAAACCCTTCGACATTATTAAAAAACAAAAAAAAATTAAACCAAAACTATAACACAATTAATTTTTAGGCCGTCAGACAGATCAAATCCTGTTCTCGAACTTCAATTAAAGGGGAAACAATATCAAACGGGTGGCGCAGACGAAGACGATCCTCCTTACAACTTCCAGGTATTCCATCAGAATCTAACGATTAGTCATTAGTTCAATAAAAAAAAAACATGACATGTATACAAGACCTATATTATAGATTCGATTTTGGTCCGGTGCTAAGAGAAAATACATAATACGTGTTCGGCTAGATATTATACAAACATTGTTTTAATAAAATAAAAAATGAATCGTGGTAGTTTGCGTGAATCCGCGATTTTCTTATAAATAAAAATTAGCTTATAAAAAAATTAATTGACCTTATAAATTCGATCGATTCTTACGCTTCTAGTTAAATCCTATGTTATATTATGTATAGAATTTGTACGTATTTACGTATTTCACTCGCCATAACGTCACGTCTTGTTGTTCGTACAGGCGATTCTAAAGAAGACGAACTACAAACGTCCGTCGATGGATGGCCGAAACGTACAGTACTCGTCAAATATGTCTTACGGCAACGGCGCGCCAACTGCGGACAGGAAGTACGCCAGCAGACAGCCGGACGCGGTCCAGTACGGGGCGAAGGATTACGGGCAGCCGGCCTCCGATAATGTGAAACGATCGAAGGACTACAAGAACGAGCTGAACCAACAGTTGTCCAGATCCACGAGGACCGAACTGTTGCCGGGTATCATGCTCGAGGGCTCATCGTGTGACCTTTGAACCTGACCGACACCAAATTTAACATATAATACTCATTCAACGCTTTCGAACTTTCCGATACACGTAATTACCTACCGCGTATATTTACGTCGATCCTGCTCCGTTCTCGGACTACACCAATACGTTCTGTTACACGAATTACGGTTGTTTCTGCGAAGACTTGACAAATCCTATACGAGCCGATTAAAAAAAAAAAAATATCGCAGATCACGATAACGTTTTAACCAGATACTCGGTATAGGGCTAGGTCTCGTTTCGGATTGCAGCGCTGCAGTCCGCTTTCTTTCTATTTCGTTATCCTGATGAATTACGTTCGGTTTTTGGTTTTCTCCCCTCACCGTTAGTACACCGAATTTCCCAGTCATAATAGTGACAGACGATACGTATAAAGACGCGTACCTTCGATATTCGTTTGCCGGTTCGCGCGTCCGGGAAATATTTCTATTCCTATACTTGGCCCCCAATACTTGGAATGCAAAGAGCGGAGATTCTATTGAAAAACACATCATCGAAGTGTACGCGTAAACAGCCATATCCCAAGTACATAGTCACTTTTTACAGACGACACGACGCGTTTATATTTAGCACGCCTGTAAATAAAACATGAATATAATATTACGTACTAGCAAGACTGTAGTATATCTAGAAACAATGATAACAACTACGTACTACACGTTTCACTCGGTCGGCTTGATTGCGCTAGGTACGTGTGCTCTAGTTAAATTATTGTATTATAACCGTCGTGTTTGTAGCGTCGCCTATCGGCTCATATTTATGCGAATCAACTTTGCGAGACTTATTTGAACGAAACAAAAATATGCTTGTAAAAAATAATACAACAATATTATAATAATTACTATATTATTACTACGACGATCCGCGTACTTAGTTAGTAGGATAATCCGTTGTGTTTTTAGCCGATTTTAATAATAATATACGTCATATTGTACCGGATTTATTTTGAATTGAATAAAAACTTGCTTACATACGTCATACACAATATGGTGTTCTAACCGTTTTTTTGTTTTGTACGCGTGTTATTACATATTTCTACCAGAAAACTTTGTTCAAGTCTGACTATTCGAATGCTAACGTCTCTACGAGAGTCAACTGCAGTTGTAATAATATTACAATACGTTTTTGTCTGTGAAAAACCACGCTATATGGCTAACATGAAGTATATTCGGATCAGACGACACGAACGCAAATTAACAATAGCTGCAGGTATAGGTACGTCTTAATGAAACGAACGTTATTTTTATTTTTTATTTTTTTTTTGTATTTTACGCGTTCGACTTGCTGTGCGAGCCATTAAAGAGTATGATGAATAATTAACCACATTAAACGTGCAGACGTTTGGATGCATTCTACGTATATGGTGTATCGTATATACGCACTTTAAGCATGCATTTATTGTAATTAGTTTCGTATCTGATTTATAAACACGTTTTAACACGTTTGCTAATTGTTTTCAATGTTATTATCATATTTAAATTACATGTGCACATATATATGCTGGGAGCATATTATTAGAATGCGTCCATTTGTTTATAAGTTTTCCGCGAAACACTTAAGAGTCCGCACGAAGCGTATAAGTGAGTGAGTGCGTGCGTGTGTGTGTTCTTACTTTTCCAGTTGGAAACAGTGTTTATTCGTGTGATCACGAGTCTATAATCAAGTATGCCGAGATTATTCTTAACCTCAGAAAGATGCTTTCGAAAGTTAATCGAACAAACTCTAAAATCTCTTCAATTATTCGGTATATTTCTACATTATTATTACGCATAATATAACATTCCACAATTGTGTAAAGTACACAGTACAGTGTAAAAGTTTCCGATCAGATACAACGTGTCTTCAGAATAATATCCGTTTCGGCCAATAATTAACATATTGTACACGCGCATAGTTATTATAATAATAACAATAATAATACAATCGCGATATATGCCATACCATACACTTATTTGGTTGAATTAATATAATATAAAATATGATTTTTTGTACTCCGAGCGAGGCGAAGAGTGCAGTTTTGGTTTTGCAAGGACGGTATTTTGTACTATCTCTGTTTTGTACGTTGAAACTTTTTTGAACAACAATTTGACAACGCTGATTAAGTGTATTTCAATTTATTCACTCTCTCAGCAACATTACTAGGCGTGCATAAAAAAAACCTGAAGAGTAAAATTGGAAGTATTACGTAAACGGTCAACAAGCAACGGTATATTTTTTTAAATTATTTAATTTGCAATTATTTAGTTCTGCAAACTAAACGTTTTTACAATGTTATACATTTTACAAGATTACAGTTTAAGTTAAATAACGATAGCGAGCTTAAATATAAGTCAATATCGTTTTTTTAGTTATATTATGTTGGTCCTCTCGCGAGCTTCCAAAAATAAGTCTTGGGTAGAATTGGTTTTAGTCTGGGTTTGGAGGTATATTCAGTTTTGAAAAGGAATGCTCCTTCGGTTTTGTTAAGTTTTTCGTGCGGAAGTTATCAAATTGATTTATAATATAACACCGACTAAGATTGAATCATATATTTTTTATTTTAACCCAAAGTGCAATCAAATCGTACGACTATACATGTTTAATGCACTGGGTCGGGTTCGTCCACGGTTTTTACTATAATCATATTATGATAGAAATACTCTATACCATTTGTGTGTCGTAACCGAAAATCCCCTATCGTACACGGACGGCGGCGAAGGTAAGCTTTACGCTGTTATCGTCGTCCTGGAGAAAGCTTTTATACTCGCATTACGAAACATTGGCGTTAAAACAAAACAAGGATTTCATCCTTAGTGATGGACAAATCAGTGCAAAATAATGTACCGATTCGAGTAGTTTCTCAATATTACTGATAATAAATCGATCACTTAAGATCACTATTACTTAACTAAAAAAACAATAGATGTTCGAACGTTCTCAACGGGTAGGGCGTTCTAGGCACGCGCTTCTCGGTAAATACGTCGACGGTTAAGGGAAGCAAAGCGATTGGGTCGGATCAATGGGGGTGGCACGAGGGGTCAAAACGTCAAACGCGTCACCGATCGTGCGAGCATACTATAGAATACTATATCGTATTATTCATTCGATTATTTGGTCTTCTGTTGGTGACACATTATCACGACTTGTTTATTGAACGGCGCACGTCCGTACATCGATATATTATCATTTCATACACATATACGTTCTACATCTATTGTACATACATATATAGACCGCACGTCCTATGCGCCGACGTAATGTACTATATAAATGTTATCTCTTCGTACACACAGCATAATTTATTGCGCTCGGTGATATTATTTTTATTTAATCTCATTGTTGTCGGGGCTTAACCTCTGTATGGCGTACCTATAGCTAACCTATACCTATACCTACCCGGGCCCAAGTGCCGCGACAAAGTGAATTTTTAGTTGTAAAATACAATATAGCGGTGTTCGAAACATACTTCGGCGACACTCCGTATTATATACGTTATAATAATAATAATATTGTCTCTCTTTCTCTCTCTCACTCTCTCTCTCCCTCTCTCTCTCACTCCCTCTCGCTCTTTCTCGCACAATAATATGATGATGGTAATAATAATGCATCGTGTATGGGGTGTATATTGTGCTTCACGTAAGTACATGAATACACGTATACGCCGTACATCCGTTATAAGAATTATAGGCCGGTCTTCCATGTGAAATTCACACAGAAACGCTCGCAAACAAACAACATCCATCGGGGTAGGTACCTGCGTATATATAATGTAATATAAATCATAATACTGTATACATACATGGAATAAATTGCATACAGGACAAACCCGTGACGCGGCAGCGTGGTGCAACGCATTAAACGTGTATAATAATGATAACAATAATATGATGTGGAGAGATACCGTACGTTTTTATTGCACTATGATTTATACAACTGATTGCGACCGAATTGTTATTGGTAATCCGGTGTTTATAATAATAATAATGTACTCGCGCGACACATTATATTATATTATTATTATTATATGCTGCACGTCTACATTATAATATAGTGTGTTTGCTGAACGGATTGCCACCCATGGGCCATGGCAAACGGCATTATCGTAGTATGTATGTACATATATTGTATATTGTACGAGGGAAAATCGGTTTTTTTACTCGCCGAAAGGATCCTGTGCGCGCGTGTGTAATCACAAAGGTCAAAACATTTATAATATAATGCACGCGGCCATTATGTTGTTGGTCGACTAAAAACCGACTGGACCTCGCCGCGAGACGCTGCAGTGGTACGTATTATACCCATTATAAAACTTTGGAACCGTACGTACTACATTGTGTACCTTTATAATCTTCAACGGAATTTCTTTTCTTTCACACGATTTTCTCTTCTCTTGATCTAGTCCCGGCGTTTTCTTTCTCTCCTTTATTTACATTATCACGGTTGAACATTTTTTCGGGAAAGGACCCAAGCCCCTCTCTCCCACTACAGGTACCTCCATATCTATACATAAATAGGATGTGGTATTCGTATAATATATTATGTGCGTCACAGTCGCAATCGGAAGACTCTGTATAGTCTTTGTGTCCCACATATGTACACAAGTGTATTATATAATATGATATACTTATTACACGACGCCAAGACACAATGTAATTGCACGCATTGTCGCCGAGCGCGCTTTTCGACAATAACGTTTTCGTTGGTCAAAGCGGACGAAGTGTACACCTACTATACATTATTATTTTCTTGGGACGCGTACAGATATTTCTTTAGCGGTTTAAAGTATTATCCAGTTACATCGAGTATAATAATAATAACAATAACAATAATATACAATCCTATTCGGGGCCTGCAAAACACCTATGTACGGAGTAAATAATATTATTTCGGCCGAACTCTGTCCACATCACGTATTCTTCTTCTTTTTGCTATGTTACTGCACTTCCTGTTGAACGTATAATATAAAAAAAATGTCATAGTAAGCTCAAAGTTCCGGTTGAACTTTTTTCAACACTGCTCATGCTACGATTGGCAGGGAACATGATGTGCAAATACTACCTATAGTTACTGGTTATAGAAAATAATAATTTCATAATATTGATACATATATTTTTTATTTTTCTCGTAGTATAACTTGAACTTTCGAATGGTGAGCTGCTCGAATTCCTTTACCGGTCCCTTTAACTTCGAGTTGATCGAGTGCCGGACTTGTTTGTCCTAATCAAACTTGTATCTCCTTTGGAATCATGTAAATACGAATTTATTACATCATCGAGACATTATGGATAATGTACGTACACAGTTTACACGTCACATATTCTTGCACTTCCGAGAACTGCGTATTATACGTCCTATAATTAACACTGTATGGTGTATATATAATGCTCAGAACGTGGCAAATAATTAAATGTGCTAATCGAATTTTACTCAGAACACAGCTACAGCTCGCGTTAATTCATATTCATATCTTTAAAAAACCGTAATCAGTTTTATCAAGGGTGCCATGAGCGAGCCTCAGTTCCAAAAGGGTGCCGCAAGTCGAAAAAGTTTGGAAACCGTAGGTCTAAGGAAAATGTTTGGTTGGTGACACTTCTACGCTCTCGATTTACGTCTGCGGACGCACGCACGCGTAATATCGTATTATCGTACTGACATGACGGTTTCGGACACATTTCACGCAAATACGAGTCCCTGCGAGTTTACTGTTTTCTCCACAAGTCTCGGTATAGACCGATAACACTATAGATACGATACAGACAATACCGTATCATTGATAATGACTTATGCAAACTATAACTTCCGTGTGATGCGTCCAGTCATAGATTGTGCTGGTGCGACGGTCGGAACGAGCGGTAGGTGTGGTGGCGGGAGTTGGCGTTCCGAACTAATCACGACTAATTTTTAATGACGTATTTGATATACCTAATATTATTCACACGTTCCGTCTGTACGGACAATAAGCTGGTGGACAAAAAAGTTAAGCAAAAAGAAAAGAAGATCTGAGAGAGTTAACAGCGCAAAAGTGTAAATGAATGTTCACCAAGCAGCAAAACCATATAATGTCAAACAAACTTTGAAAATTGTCTCTAACAATACGATAATATACATTTCTTATATAGGTTTCAATCAATTGACTGCTATTATGTTGTGCTATCAAGTTTACAGGAGTAAGATGGCAGTATGTACGGTTACAAACATCATCGGCGGCGATGGCGATCGGTAGGTGGCTTAATTGGGGGAGAGTTCGGGACGCCGAAATACCTCGAGTTGCTGCAGGACCCTCGTCGGATATGAACACAGCGTGTCGAAGTGACTTAACCTTAGTCACCCTCCCCTCCGAACATGGCCTGCGATGGCCGCATTTTACATTATGTTTCTTACTCAGGTCGCGTTGTACGTAAATCGAATCGCGGACCGTTACGTCGCGTTACAATAATGATAATAATACAGAATACAGCGAGATGAGATGAGTGTTTTCATTGTAGTCCGGTGTATCGTGTGCATAAGTACTATTAGAACATTACCCATAGAACACGCGCTGCAGAGACCAACGAATAATATATGGTCCATCCCTGTCGTCACGTCGTCTCAGTGCGCTCGCCGCCAGGGCCAGCATCGCGGCGGTCCTACATACCCTTACGTCATTCACGGACTATTCACGACACAATACACACACACACACACACACACACACACACACACACACCACCCGTGTACGTATTATTAATAGTGTGTGTATGTGAGTACACTTTGTGGCGATTGTCGGGGGAAAAAAAAATATAACGACGTCAGCACAATACATCTCGGCACACACACTAGTCGTCGACTCTCACACTTTTACATAACACATATTATTATAATGTAGCAGTAAGTCGGCGTGAAGTCGATTTTACAACGTACATCCGTCCGTCCGTCGTCGTCGTCGCCGCCGCCGCCGGTTCTGTTTCCGTGAGCAGGTAAAATCGAGCGGGTCACTTTGCGCGCAATCGGATTATTAACCGTTGCGCACCACCACCTACATGGAACATAATGTAATACTTGCGCGCATTATGTGTACACGTTTTGTGTTATAAATTCTGACGGTGGTCAGTCCGGGCACATGTATTCATATTACGAGCGGTAAGGCGGCCCTGCGGGGGAAAACTTTGATCCCATTGTGCCGTGGGGTAACGGTTTCATGTAAAACGCGTGTCTTCTCGGTATACCTACACTTCACACACACACACACACGTATACATTACACGGTACGTTACCGCACGACATTACCACACATAAATTATATTATTGTTATTATTGCTATTATAAACGTAATCAATAGGTGTAGACGTATGACTGCCGTAGACTACGCCACACACGATTGTCCACCTCCGCTCCGTACAATACGTGTCTTCTTTCTCTCAGATTGTAAAACCACACACATACACGCGCGCGCGCGCACACACACATACATGTCCCACTATAAAGGTTTATATGGTCGTCATGGAATAGGACTTCTACAATCTAGATAGTGACACAAAAATCTGATAGTATTATATATTGTACCCCACAGCCGCGTGGAATTTCAATAATACCGATGTTATTAGAACAACAGTCAGCAAAAATATAGTTTCGAAAACATCAATGAAAACGGTGAGCAGTTGTTGCTGCGCGTAAATTGCATCGGGCATGTCGGAACATGTCGTATTGTTATTGGCGTTTGAACATCGAGCTAAACAAAAAGATTAATGAACATGCGCTACGATTTGGGCAAAGGGACGTTGGCACATCGAACAAATGCGTGAAAAGTTCTACGGTAAATAATTCGGATTGCTATGATCCCCAAACGCCCACCGAATCGCGCCCGCGCGCAGAACCGACTGTGCATATTATTGTTATAATTATTATTATAACCATCACGACGACTAACAAATATGTACGCAAGTAGAAAAAATTGAAAAATTTTACCTCCGAACAAGGGCGGATACAGAGGTCCTAAACGGAGGGGGCAATTTACATATATTAATAAAATAAACTAATAGAAATTGTCTTATTATTAATTGACATAAAATGAGTTGTGTACAGAAATCTGTCATACTCTCAAGAGAAACACTGATGATGAGTCTTATAGTTTTAGAACGCAAAAACTTTTAATTTTGAGCATGAAACTTAATGAAAATCTTATACTTAAAAAAACTCAATACCTATTAAACCACATTAAAAAAAGCATTTTGATACAAACAAGTCGAAAAGTGTTATTGAATATCGGTATAATTATATATTTGTATACATTATAAAGAAAATATTGAATTTGCATTGACATTTTTGCCACAGTTAATTTCAAATAGAATATTTGATACTCTTTTATGTACGGGGGGGCAATTTCCCCTATTGCCCCTCCCCTGTATCCGCCCTTGCCTCCGAAAGCAAGCTATTGAATTCAAGATAAGAAGACATATAAGACATTACATAATCACTAGATTTTGTGCTTGCGTGTATCATAATAAGCTTCGACGGACCGAGAGTTATGCGGATACCTTGAATATAATGAGTGTAATCGTGTGGAAATACCATGCTGCGTATACGTCTTGTGTGCTTGAAAATGCCACGTTTTCGCGTTTTCAAAAATGCATAATATGTATACGATGGACCGATGTCGGTGAAGGACCAGTCTCGATGAGGAAATAGTAAAAATAACAATAGTCAATAATGCAGCCGAATACGGCGTGGGTAGGCAACTTAACTACCATGTCTCTGTTTGGCGAAGCGGACTACCAAATTTGAGTAAGACAGCGACGACGACGTCGATGTCGAAGACGGTGGAAGTGAAGAAACTAATAATGTAACACGGGAATGATGATGCAGTTGAGCCATGAGGACAGAGAGAGTGTCCGGGGTCTGGTCGGTCTGGCGCAACGACCGCGAATAAAAAAAAGCTCACGGAAAATCGGACAAACAAGACTAAACGGTTCAGTTGATATCTAAACTCACTGCGACACAGACGACACTGGGGCACGAGGGCGGTGGTGGGCGACGGACAACGCAAACATAGTACGGGCAAACGGGACGATGATCATGCAGAACGGTGGCGTGATGGTCAAACAACGCAACACAGAGACATACACGCAGGGGCGGATCGACGTATGTGATGGACCTGGATCTTTAGTTCTACCGATTCGCTGTACGCTAATATTATACCTTGTGTATAATTTAAGTTTAATATATCTGTACCGTCAAACCTGATATGACGTGATTGTATGATTATTAACTATGTTCAAGTGTTTAATTGTCCTTAAAATATGAGGGCATATTTTTTTTGTTACACCGGGGATTGTTGTATGTGCCAACTAGGCCAAAATTGAATTATTATAAAAATGGTCAAATAGACAAAGTATATTAGTAAGATAGGCCAGTGAAGCAAATGAGCTGAGGTAGCATATTGTAAATGAATATTTAAGACGGTCGGTCGGACGAGACCGGAGTAGACTGTGTGTGTTTCGGTTGAAGCACGGATGTGTAGAGACTACGACGCCACGCTTTATTTTGTGTCTTATTAAAATACGCTTTTGGTGTGAATTATTGTTTTATTTTGAAAACCCATCAACTCTTAATAATTGAACAAATATCTATTAGTTTTGATTACTAAAGAAAGGATAGAGCGATACCCACGAAAGAGCGGTATACGACAGGTGGAATACATTGTGGGGACCCCGAGTAAATGAAAAATACAACAGGTTTTCTGTTTGTCGAGTTAATATTCAATTATTATTTTCTACTCGCCGCTCATTTAGTTTCATTTTAAATTGTGAAAACCATCTGATCTGTTGGGGAATAACAAATGGAGTTGCGTTGTTCGCGTCGAAGCGTCGCGCATGCACACACGCTATACATTATACATGTATTCACACTTAATATAATTATATTAAGTAATTTTGAGTGTTTATCGTATTATTCTTATTCTGTACATCGTTTTTCTTGTATACTGTGAGCCATGTACCCGAAAGGCTGATGTGTGTATGTATGTGTAATGTGTGTGTGTGTCTAAAAAAAAACTATAAATAAGAAAAGTTGCTGTGATGTTTTATAACGAAAGAAAAACGAATGAAAAAAAAAAAAAAATAAGAAAATTTTTAAAGAAAATTGCATGGTTCATAAAAAAATTAGTTCTGCTACACCTGTGCATTTTACAGTATAAATAATGAGTTCGTATTTCAAGCGCTACGAAGTCTTCAACAAACATTGAAACATTATTAATATACTCGTACTGTTGGAAAGCTGATAAAGCTGATAACATTTACTATGTTTTGTTGGACTCAGATATTTAAATTTTATTTATTTTCTGCAAAATTTCTGCAAATTAAAAACTTGTTTTGTACTCTTTTGTAAAGTCTTAATGCTCGCTTGTTAATCAATTTTTCAATAATTGGTTTCCAACAAAACATAGTTTATGTTATCATCTTTTCAACAGTATATTAATGATGCGTCTAAGTTCGTTAAGGACTTGAAGTTCGAAAAACGGTTTTACAAAAAGTTTTGTTAAAAATGTAATTCAACTGTTTGCAGTACACGACAGAAATGAGACCGTCATAAGGGACCACCGAGCCTTAGAATTAATGTTGGGGGGCCTGCGCAGTGGCTACTCGAGCCATCTTGTGGATTTTTAATAATATAGAGCACATTTAAAAATTAAAAATTAGAATTTTATAAACATAATAAAATTATAAATTATTATAATGTTATGACAAAAAATAGATCATAATGTATATTTCATCCTACTTTTGATATCATAAGGAAATCATAAGTATATCATATACCTATGAATTATGATATGCTTACATATTATAATAACTTACAATAATACATACACATCATAATAAGTACAAATTAAATGTCTAGAATAATTTAATATTGCACCATGCAAGGTATATAATACATTTTTACAAATACTCCATTGTGACATGCTGACATGTATAAAGTGATCAATTGTTTTAACCCTGATGGACTCAATAAGGAGACAATTATTTTTGGTCACAGCGTCTATTGACTGCATTTTATTAAAAAAGCGAATAGTGTATATAATAATAATTCATGGCCATAATGGCTTAGTAAATAACAAAAATAATTATTTATTTACATATTTTTTTTACACAGTTATATGGACATAATAAATTACAAGGCTTTTATTTTAAAATGGTTTTGATAACATTTTTATTTTCAAAAAATAATGCTTTCATTACTTCGTTTAATCTCTCAATTGCTATTTGAGCGTGTAACTTGGTGATTTCATCCTTACTGCACTGATATTGATGTTTTAGTATTTGATAAATTTCTTTTATACTGCCTTCACAAATCTGTAAGTATTTAAAATATGTAGTCAAATAGTATATATATATATATATATATATATATATATATATATATATATATATATATATATATATATATATAAGTATTGGATTTCTTAAAAGTTTGTAAGTTTCAAGATATTTAATAAAGAAAAAACAACAGTATGAAAAGAACGAAAAAAATTTTTAAATAATTTTGACATTATACTACAACAAAATGACTTTCTGTAATGTTGTTTACTCTTCATTATTTAAAAGAATTCTATATATATAATTTAACGGTAACAATAGTTTATAATATTAATTACTTCAAGTAGTTCTAAACTACACCCTTGAATAATCATCTGAAATAGTAAAACAGCTGCTCTACGGGGTTCAACTGCTTGATCAAAATGTAATACATAGTCTACACATTTAACAATTTCAGCAACAATTGATCCTAGGTTGTAACGTAACAGTCGACAAACATCAGCCAGATTAGATAAACTTGAAGCTCTAAGTAAATGGTCATCGTCCCTGACACCAGCCATAAAAGTGTTAAGTAAACGGTTTTTATACAAAGGTATAGTCTCATCTAGAAAAAAACGTAATTCTTTAACTATTTAAAAAAAAATTAATTAATCTTTCATTATTCATACATACTTAATGATCTCACTGTTTTCATCAGAACTTCACCAATTTTTAACCGGGTTTCAGATGAATGGTAAAACATTTTTGAGTTAGTATATGCTTCACAAAGTATCGGTAGTATATCATCTGGATAATATGTACACAATGAAGACAATGTGAATATAGCACTTAAATATATATATGAATCAGCATTTTTCAAATTTTCCTAAATCCAATTACAATATATTAAAATTATAACACAACTTAATTTAATACTTTTACCAGATTACTAATATTATATTTTGTAATTACAACAAACAATATATACCTGAATTACAATTAAAATGATCGATCTCTTTGCAAGAACCGTTTTGTCACCAGATTCTATCATTTTTTTTAATTCCATTAATGCATGTGCCCTACAAGGCAATAGTGGATCCCTAGTATCGTTTAACACATCATCAATTGTACGTTTATCACTAATTGCCTCTTTTGTATAAGACTTCTTAACATTTTTAATTTTCAGACAAATATCCAACAACATATCTTTAAGAACCGTGTCATTTATGTTTTCAGAAAGTTTTGGCAAATAATCTGAGAAAAAATTTAGCTGACCGATATAAATTTGACTTATATTATCTAAAACACAACCAAGAACCATTATTATGATGGATAGAAATTCGAAATCCACTGAGCTGTCTTCATCAATTTCTTGTAGTATTGACTTGATCAAATTTAAAACATTTGATGGGTCATTTGCTATTGAATTTTTAACATCAACTTTTTCAATCAAGTGAAGAATAGATTTGACAATAAACATTTTTTCCATGATGGTATATTCAATTGATGATGTTTCTGAATACATGTCTAGTAATGTAACAAACATAACATTCATTGATTTTGAATCTAAACGTTTGTCAATCAAATTTAAAACCACATCTACTTGACTTTCTAAATTTAACTGATGTTCATTTGGAGTAAAGTCGATAACTATATTTCCATCATCATCATATGTTACATCAATCTGGTATCGAGAAAACAAAATAAGTTTCAAATGATCTTTACTATCTGAAAAATTAGTCAATATTAAGAATACTAAGTCTTCTAATTTAGATTTTAAATGGTATACACCAGAAGCTGTGGCTGTATATAAATTATAAATAGTTGAAGCAACATTCATTAACAGTTTTGGGTTTAAAGACCACACTGCGTCTCTGTATAAGTAAAAAAGGGTATACAAATCACCAATGCATATTGGCAAAACTGCAGACATATCAGACATTTTACTTCTACTTATTCTCATTGATTGTTCAATTGGACTTAAATAATATTCTAAGAAATCATTATAATTTTCTGAGAACATAAGATGAACACAAAAACAACCGATGCTACGAAATTTATGTTGATGAACTTTCGCATTTGATCTTATCAAATCCCATACCTAAAACATATTACAATAACATTAGGGTACACAAGTTTGAAAATATAAAAGATAATAATAAATTAAAATAATATAATTATTTCGTGCATTATACGATAAAACGTATTTTTATCATGAGAATATTAGATTTTTTAGATTTTATTTTGATTAACTGTTTCACTTGAAATTAATTATAATATATAACGCTGACAAGTAAAGTAAGACACCTTTATGTTCATAAACTATTTTACAATAAATTTGTATTAATAATACTTATAAAAATTATTATCAGAAATTGGATATAAAGGTTGAATGCTAATGATATAATATAATAATTTTATATTTTGAGTACAATATCTTTAAATATAAGAAAATATTTAATAGTAATTTAGGACTTTTACTACTCATAATAGAAATTTTTTTTTAAATATTTATCTTTAATGAAAATTAATAAAGGATTGATTATAAAAACTTTGAAGAGAAATTATATAATTGACCTATTATTACCTGAGGAACAATCAATTCTTTATACTTAGTATTGGATCTTTTATAAAAACTATGAATTAAATTTGACCATTCCTGGAGACCCATGCCGTCAATGTTTTCAGATGTTTCTGCAATATGGTCACATGCAACTCTCAAAAATGTTTGAATTCCATCATCTTGTATTAATAGATCAGATAAAAGTTTTTTAAGACCAAGTTTTATATGTTTTTGAAGTTTCTGAAATGTATTTAAACTAATATTAATTAAAATATTCAAATTCAATTTAAGTCATTAAATAGTGAATAAAATTGTTTAATATTAAATACCCCAAGACCAATTGCAAATACAACTTCTCGGATAAGAAACAGATCTTTATCCATTACAATGTAATCTGTGAGAATATCCTTATATAGTATTTGTTCCTGTATCAACTGTTCATATTTCCATTCATCTATAGCACTTTCTATAGCAATTTTCGTACCCGGTTTTGCAATGGGTAACAAACATAGTTGGCATAATCCTGCTAGTAAAACCTCTGGGTGTTCTGCAATAATAAGTCTTTTAAATGTAGGATCTTTCATTAATGCTAACAATGAATTCACACTAAATTTTAACTCTTCATATTTCTGAAAAAGATAAAGTGATGATTAAAATATTAATGAGGATTTAACACTCATTAATTCTATGACTAATATTAGGTTGTATATTGGACACTAAAAATGTAGTAATTAAATTTATACCAAAAAAAATCAAACAAGTGAAAAAATGAATAAAATAATTTCACATAAATAAAATCATTTAAAGATAATTAAATTATTAATAATTAGTCCTAATCTTCAAAACGTAACAAGTTATAATAAATCCAAAATCTATAGAATTATAATCTTATTGAATTGTTTAAAAATAAATAAATTATGGGCCACTTCACATTGATGAAATTCCATATTTAACAGTTAAATTATTCATAATTTCCATTTTCAACAAATGGTCGCATTCAAGTTTATTAATTACCTTATTTGGTGAAAGATCTTCGGTGAATTGAAAAAATTGTTTTTGTTTATTGTCAAACGATTTCCATACACTTGGAATAAGGCATGGAATCAAACCTATAGATATTATAGAATCTATGCATTTTGATACAGTAACACATTGACTAACACTTAACATTTCGTCATTTAACAGACAGTTTTTTAACCGCGACAATAGTTCAATTGTTTTCATAACATGAGAAAATCTGTAAATCAAAATAAATGTAAACATGTACATAATTAAAATTAATACCTCTATTACCTAATACATTGATTTGAATTTTCATAAGAACTGACCGAAGGCTCATCAAGTTCTAAAACACATTTTAAGTTTCTTTCGAATAATGCATTACCTAAAATCATTTATAGATTAAAAATAAAATAATCGTCAAATATTTTATTTCATAATATTATATTATATTCATAAACTAAAAACAGTTAGAAATATTACAATAAATGGTGAATATAAACTATAAAATTGAAAATGTATGTATTATTTTTTATTTTCAAAATCATTACTTTATCAATTGTAGTTATGCAAGGAAAAAATAAAATGATAAGTAAAATATGATAAAGGTTATTCATTATCTTGAACTGTTGTTTATAAAACACGAATCATTGTTATAAGCTGTATGTCATTCACACTGAATAGCAAGTAATTTGATATTAACGCCAACGGCTTGAACCGCTCAGTATGTGAACGAACGGTACAAATAGCTGTTTTTGTTTTGGGTCCCAATGTAAACGTACCGGCAAAGAGTGGTTGACCATAGATGTGGCCTTAAAACGGTTACAAATCGGAGGTAGAAAAAATTACTAAAACACTGACGGAACAATATGCACCAGCGCTATGAACGTCGCAGCAGAGATCTTATCATTTTTTTTTTTTTTGCGTAATATTTATTGACGCCTTTCGCCCTCATTGAACAACGGGACGGAAAACACGCGAAAGACAATACTGAAAACTCACCCGGGTCAATCTCCGAAGTGATTTTCGACATAAAATTGATGATATTTCGAACGTCGTCCGTCGTCGACGTCATATCGGTAGGTCGATTACGGGCTGTCGGTGTAAACAAATTTGTGTTGTCCAATCTTCAACGCCGTTTGGTCGCGTCCGTATTGACGAACATTTTGTACTTAAAAAAAAAAATAACATAAACGTTTGCAACTCGGACGTTGACTTAGCGTCTGCTCTTTGAATTTCAGCGTTTTTCGTAGCGGCGGCACGACTACTTGATAACAACTGATAAGACAGACGTTCAATGATATCATCACGGAACGGATAAAATAATAATATTCATTGATCTATTTATTTCGCGCCTCGTCGTGGGGAACGTCTATGGTTTTCGTCGATTAGTCGTACGGTCCACAGGTGCTCCTCGCGACGCACGGTCAACGATCTTTCGAAACGGATAACGATTCCGTTGGTGATACATTTTGCCCGATGCCTTGGCCACACTTCACTGCGAGCGCATAAGTCCGTCAAACAATTTGTACATTTTTTTTTTGGTCTACGCAAACGTACCGAACTGTAAAATATTGCACAATATTTTTGTTCCACAGCTCGGTTGAAAAATGGTTTATAAATAATGTTAATAAATATCATAAATAATGATAAAAAATGTTTTATCATGTCCTGAACAAACTCTTATACGTAATATGTATACTGCCGTCCTAAGGAAGAATACCGTAATTTCCGTCCATTCGATTTTGAGAAAAATGACATTTTATATTTAGTAGTTTTTGGTAGTTCTAAATAAATAAATATAATATTTTTCAAAGTAAAATCCATAGTTTCTTATGGAAATATACCTGATAAATGCAATGAAACTATTCAATTTTACTTTCAAATTTTATTTCACCAAGTTATCATTGTTTTGATGTTTATACTAAGCACGCTATTAATAATTCAGAATTGTTTACTAGGCAAAAATGCCGCAATTCTGATTACGGCATTTTTACGTAGCATACCAAAATGTACTGATCACTAACCGGTTGAAGAAATAACGCCGTATATTATCTATATAATTTCTTAGTTATAATTATTAATTAATTTAGTTATAACACGTCAATTATAAAATGATTACAATGTCTTTACCTTAAAATCATAGTTAATATCTATATAATAATATTAATTAAAATTTAATTAATTTAGTTAATTACATATCGTTATATTTTCCCAAAATTGTTTTCTATTACTTGGTATAATTTGCTTCAAACTCGAAAGTATATCGTCACGTTTTTCTTTTGGTATACCACAATTCTTTGTATGTAGAGATGGCGGAGGCATTCCTTTTTTATTCATACATTTTTTTTGGAGAAAATCCAATGTTGTGTATGTTTTATCTCTAAACTGATTTTTAGTAAATAACACAAATTTCCCTCGTTCAGCTTTTATTGACACAATGTCTCTCAACAAAACTCTATTGGTAGATTTTATTAGTTTTTGTTGTGCTTTAAAATCTTTCCATTGAAAAAAATCAGAATAGCTAATTTTTTTTAAGTGTACATTTCCTTTATTAGCCGCCCCTACTGAATTAGCAAAATCTTCAAAATCATAGGTTTTCTTTTGATGTTTTAAAGATAATTCCACTTGATGGTGAAAACTATCAGCTGACATAAATGTGTGCCCTGCTTCAAAATAATTAAAAATAATTTCTTGGGCACAAATATCACTTGAGTTAATTATGTAACATAAATAGATTTTTCATCGAATTCTTTTTTAGCGTGCTCTTGATACAGAGCTCTTGCAACATCAGCTTTTATTTTATGTACAGTCGTACAGAGTAAGTTTGGCAAATATCACAATCATCAACTAAATTATCTTTTGCGTGTTCATGAATTTTTACGCTTTCGCATACCTCACACTCTTCATGTCCAAGTGCCGTAAACAATATATTTTTTTTAGAAACTTGATTTAGAACAGGATATTTTTCTAAAAAAAGTTGATGCATTAGCGTTACTGTGATGTCACTTGGTAAATATCTAATATTCGGATCGTGCTCACGCCGATAGTGTGATATAGTCGGATTAAATGACTCGATATGGTCGTCTATTAAATGTTTATATAAATATTTTTTAGTTGATTTATTGCCACGAAAATCATCAAGAGCCTCTAATTGACCATTGGGATAATGTCTTAATACATCGAGAACTCTATTATTTGTTTTTTTAAAGCCTAAGGTGGTTAAAAAAAAGGGTTTGCATACTTGTATTTCATTGCCTCGATCATCAGTTATATACAATTTTAAACTATTTTTACGGTTAGTCGACTCTGTGTTTTTACGTGTTTTAACGTCCACGCATTGACACGAGCTCAATATGAAAACTCTACGTTCTTTCCAAGTCATATTCCAATATTGAAAGTTCACATTAGATCGTCTGTCTTCTGTAATTTGTTCAAAGCACTGTTTTGTACTATTGTCTTTATCACAGCCTGGTAACACCCTATGTTGATCTTTTTGTAGGTCAAATTTGATTTTTTTTTCGCATTTCTACACTTTTTAAATATATTTTTCTTTTCCTAAGTTCTCCGGATTTTGTGAAAAGCTCGGCATCATTATTAATTTCAATTATACCATCATCAACATAAATAGGTAACTCGGATATATCTATAATAGATTCATTATTATCTGAAAATTAGAGAAACCCAATTCTTTATTTTTCCAATGAAAAAGCTAACATAATATTATACATAAAGTTATAATTTTAATATTTTACCTCGATTAATTTCTTCAACTCCTAATAAATCTCTTTCTGCAATTATTATAGCTGTAGTGGTTGATTCTGGTGAACCATGAATAACACTTATGTTTGGGTCATACTCATAATCATACACAATATTTTCGGTATCCATTGCAAAAATAAAAACTGTACATAAAGATATTCACGACTAGGTATCATCGATAACTGAACGAAATATAATTTGTGTGCGATGTACGATGGCGAAATTCCAAAAATTATCAGTAATTTAAAATTAAATAATATATAAGATACGGCTTAGTGGCAATTGGTTTCCTAAACAACAATGCCGTAAATATATATTATGTGGAAGTGCTAAGCAAAAACGCCGCATTTGAAATGAAACTTACGGCAATCTTTTTAAGCAAACTGTGGTTACGGCGTTTTTGCTAAGCATCGATTATAGTTTATTACAATTGTGGCAATATTGTTTTCTTATAAACACATATTTCTGGATAAATAATCATAGTTACGGCATTTTTGCTTAGGAAAAACTTGTAAAACTATAATATTAAACGTAATATAGTATTATCTCATTTTTTTTTTTCGATTTACGGCGTTTTTTCTTAGGACGGCAGTATATATATTTGTAGGATGCGCAATTGATGCCATCCATTAGCTCGTTGGAATACCCTTATATTTTAATATCTTGATGTAAAAAAAATAAATGAATTGATTTACCATAGTCATTTTAGATCCTGAAGCGATTGTTGAATTTTTTTTTTCTATGCATGTTTCATAATAATGTATGTTATATTATACCTATCTCCAGGGCCGGCGCAAGGGGGTAGCACACTGGGCACATGCCCAGGGCCTCGCGCTTAGTAGGGCCTCGCAAAATCAGGCAATAGTTAGGGCGTAATTTGTTGAGTTTTAAAATTTTCACAATTTATGTGGTTATTTGTATTTCATTGTCTTGGATATTTTTAAATAACCATTAGACGAAGCGAGATTGTGACATTACGATAACGACGACGACGACGACCACGACAACAGCGACTAACAACGATAACAATTTTTCCAAGAAAATATTTTCGTCTTATACTTTAATTTATATGTACAGCAAAACCTCTCCATAACGGAATCGTTTGGGACCAAACATTTTTCCGTTATAAAGAGTTTTCCGTCATAAGGAGGTAGAAAAAAAAATTAACTTTCAAGACTGTATGTATGTGTTAAAAAATTATATTTTAGGCAAATATGTACTTCGTACAACTTAAATGTATACGGTAAGATTATAATGTATAACTTAATATTAAAAGGTGTTTGTGTATAATACTAAAGAACTAAAACTAAGAACTAAAAAAAACATTTTACTTAAAAATACGACTGGGCTGTTCATATTTACGAAATTACGTACATAGGTTATCTAATCTTTTCTTCACGCTCATTAGAAGGTATGTAATTAACAAACCAATATAACAATCGTGAAACGATACTGTCAAATGATTTTTCAAGAAAACCTGTAATTTTTCTTTAAATAATTTTATATTCCGTTTAACAGAGAGCATTTTTACTAATTTGATTACGAAAATTGTCCGTTTCCGTTTAGTAGAGGTTCCGTCTTAGAGAGGTCAATTTTATATATTATTTGCACTGGGACTATTGACATTTTCTGTTATAAGGAGGATCCCGTTTAATAGAGGGTCCGTTATAGAGAGGTTTTACTGTATTATCATTTGTCAATATAGTGTAGTGTTTTGACCTGTGTACAAATATTGTTTTCTTGCATCAACGTCTACGAATTACTTCAAGTTTCAACTTTCAGGTAATTAATATTTAAAAAAAAATTATGGTCAATATTAAATTGATTAAATTAATCAATATTAAATAATATTTGATCAAAACTGTACAATATACATAATGACAAAAGACAAAATATTCTGTATTTAGTTTTATTTTTGTTATTTATAATTAGAGTTATAGCAGCAGTACAAAACTTTATGACATATTATGTAAATCTTGTTTAACTTTGCGGGTAGTTCTATACCAGATTATTTATATTATTATTTTAGAATAGTGTTCAAATTGAAAATACTATCTAATACAATTTTCACGCGTGTTCATGAGGGCGTAACCAAAAATTTCTTTCGGGGAATCTGATTAATTTTTACACAGGTTTAACACATTGGAGACGAACACCGTGTTAGACACGGTCTCTGTTTTTAGATATGAAAGACGGATCCTATGCACAGTGTTTACTACGTTGGGGACGAGCACCGCGTTTAACGCGGTATGTGTATTTATTATACAAGGACGATCATTTCCCGCCAATATTTTGTTGCATGGACGGGCATATTTTCACATTTTCATTCATGTCATTAACCTTGAACAAATCGTCCGATTTACTTTTTTTATTCATATTATTCTACTAATACAGATCTAAATATAACTGTGAAAATAAATATGGAAAATATACAAATATAAATACGTAGTGAATTGTCAAACACAACGCTTTGAGTGACTAAAATAAAAGTCGTTCGTATGGAATCATATCTAATCTGTAATGATTTATATCGAGTGTATAAAATTAATTTTACATTTTACATTGGAAAACATAATAAAATGTTATATAGTTTTGTTGTACACTATAACTTTCTTAAATTTATAAATTTTGTCGTATACTTACGTAATAATAGACAAAGTAAACACGGAGTGATGAATAGGATTATAAAACACACCAAGTATATTTTTCCTTTTGACTAAATAATTTTATTACTTTTCGTTATTACAGTTCCAAATAACAATAAACAATATTTCATTTTCAGATTTTTCAAATAATTATAAATGCACATATTTAAAACACATAAATAAAATCGATATGATAAATCGATTTCTTGTAAAAACCGTTCTAAACACGGTGCTCGTCGTGAAAAACAATATTTTTTATACGTGTTTTAACAATTTAATATTTATCACATACCCACCTATTAATTATTACCCTTTATTTTTTATAAGCTGCCATAAAATTCTATAAAATGAGTGGCCGTGATTGGGACAAATTTCGGTCTCAAAATTTGAGTGTCGCTCTGAGGATTATGATGACAATTCCTATTACTTCAGCTGGTGCAGAAAGAAGTTTTTCGAAACTTAAAATAATAAAAAATTATTTAAGGAGCTCTATGTCACATGAACGCTTAAATGATCTTGCTATCTTAGCGATAGAAAGAGAAGAATCAGAAAATATTAACTATGAAAATATAATTGAAGAATTTTCAACCAAAAAAAGTAGAAAAATAAGATTTTAAAACTGTTCTCAAAATGTTCATAAAAAGTAATTACAAATTTCAAAAAACAAATACAAGTTGATGAGTAGTGAATGGTGAAATTAGCATAGATTTTTTTGTATTCATATTAAATATTTACTAAAATAATTATATAAACTTAAAATAATTCATTAATAAATTTATAAAATATCTATACATTATTTATTATAACTTATGTAATATTTATTTTAAAATAAATTCTACTCATTATTTATGTGGTATCTTAATTCATAAATAATTATCTTATATTCCACCTTATATTCCAGAGAAATTATTAATGTGCCATTATTTTGTTTGATTATTATGTTCTTTGTCAACTCTAAACCTTTGCCCAGGGCCTCGCAAAATCAAGCGCCGGCCCTGCCTATCTCCCATTATTGCCTCTAACTAGAACTATTTCTGTCGCAAACTTTTCATTTCTCACAAATTATGAGTCATAATGATAGGATATGTGTAGGTAAGGAAAAAGCAGTGCACATATTAATTACATGTTTATTCAGAAAAGGTACTGTTATTTACTATATTTTATGTATTGTTATCCTAGTACTTGTCACCAAATGTATTTCTTCATAATTAGCTGTTTGTCAAAAATTCAGTCTTTCTATAGAACAATGTTTCACAATATCAATACTCATTTTTAAAAACCCATAGTTATAGTCTTCGGTTATGTGAAAAATTTATGATAAAAATTATATGGTAAAAAAATAAAACAAATTAATGTAAATAAATGTACAGGAGGAAATCTTGTGCACAACCAACATGGATCGACATAAGTAGAGACCGAATTCCCGTGCAGTTGCATCTATTTATGGTATGTTCTAAATCCTATGGAAACAATCTACAAATCCATATCAAGAAATGTAGATTAGGTACTTTAAAGAAAGTTTTATTGTGCACAAAATTGCACGTTTTGGGTTTTTATTTATAAAAATGTACAAATTAGTACTTTCGTACAAATAGTTTTGTTCCATAATGTATTATACGTATTTTATTAACCGATATACGTATTTATTTTGTAATCCATATTAGTATTACCATTGATATAAATACTAGTATTTATAATCAATGGTATTACTTTATCATGATTGTATATTAGGATGTCATATGAAGTATTATCGTACGTAAGTATATGACGTAATTGATAATGAATGAATAATACTGTTATAATATGAGGAGGGGCTATTAATGTAAACTATAGTACAGTCTTACCTCGTACAGTCTATCCACAACAGCCGTAGTTAACTTATATTTTATACATTTGTACAGTTTATATTATTTAATTTAAAATGCCCAGAATTGGTAGTAGTCATAGCTCTAAAATAAAGTGTTGGATTGAAAAAAAAAAAACTGAAAACAGAAGGAAAAATTTTTTTTTGCACGTCATGCAATAAGGCTATTGGTTGTGATTTGTGAACATAAATCACAAGTTGACACACACTGAAATTCAAGTACGTATATCTTTACTCTAATTTTCTACTGTAATCAATAATAGTTAATTAACAATTTTTTTTGGTTTTTGTTGTTACTATCAGAAAGCACCTCATCTTTGAATAGCCGAAATTAATTTTTAACAAACATGTGTTATGCTTTGGTAGCCACGAATATTCCTTTCAATAAACTTCAGTCGTCACCATTTAAGAATTTTTTACAAAAATATATTAATCAGAATATTCCACACGAAAGTACGTAACGAAAAAATTTCTTACAGATATGTTTTGAATCCACTCTTACAAAAATATGGGAAAAATTAACTAACAATTTAATTTACATTATGGTAGATGAAACTACTGATTCTAGAGGACTGTACATTTGTAGCTTAATTGTTGGTATACTTCATCCGGAAATTATGCCGACTTAATTTCTAATTTCTTGCATAGAATTGAAAAAAACCAACTGTGAAACAGTGTCTCGGTTTGTGAATGATAGTTTAACGGAAATTTTCGGAGATATATCATATCAAGACAAAATTCTGCTGTTTATTAGCGATGCCGCACCATATATGATAAAAACTGGGAGGCATTAAAAATATTTTATTCTAATATGATTCATATAACTTGTGTTGCCCATGGCTTAAGCCGCATGTCCGAAAAAGTTAGAGACATTTTCCCAGATATAAATAAATTAGTAAATAATGGAAAAAAAGTAATGTTATGTTAAAAAACGTATGTCACATAAGTTATGTTGATGTATATACATTTTTGGTTCTTTAAAATTTCTAATATACATAACAATAAGTATGTATAAAATGACTAGACTATTTTTATATTGGACTGTGCAAGGTATATAATACATTTTTGAAATTACTAATTGTGACATGCGGACATGTATGAAGTGATCAATCGTTTTAGCACTAATTTTCTCAGTAATGAGACATTTATTTTTGGTCACATAGCGTCTATTGAATGCCTATTGACCTTATTAAAAAAACGAATAGTGTAAATAATATTAAGTATTATATTTAGTATTAATAATACATTGCCATGATGGCTTAATAAATAACTAAAAAATGTATTTATTGACAGAACTTATAATTTAAAATAGTTTTGTATTACAGAAGTAATTTTTTCATTACTTTGTTTAATTTCTTAATTGTTTTCTGAATGTGTGACTTGGTGGTTTTGTTATTTTCATACTGATATTGAATTTCCAGTGTTTGATACATTTTTTTTAGACTGCCTTCATAATCCTGTAAGTAATAAAAATATTAAGTCAATGCCAGGGAATTCTTAAAAGTATGTGAGTTTTATATAGTACAATAATAAATAAAAAACAACTTTTTGACAAGAAAGAAAAAAACAATTTTAAACTCTTTTGACATTGTGCTAGTGCAAAATGATATTTTGTTATGTTGTTTAATCCCCATTATAAAGAAATCAATTATTGTAATATAACGATAACTATACTTTATTATATTAATTACTTTAAGTAGTTCTAAACTACATCCATCAATGATTAATTCAAATAATGAAACAGCACCATTACGGGGCAAAACAGATTGATCATATTCTAATATAAAGTCTACACATTCAACAATAATGGCGACACTTGATCCTAAATCGTAATCTACCAGTCTACAAAAAGAATACAGATTATTTAGACCGGAAACTCTCATTAATTGATCTTCATCCAGAACAAAATCCATAAAAGTATAACATAACCGATTACTAAGCCAAGGTATAGCGTCCTCATCTAGAATAAAACATAATTCTTTTAATATTTTAAATAAATTTAATTTATTTTTCATTATAAATACATACCTAAAGAATTCATTGTCTTCTTCAACACCTTACCAATTTTTAATCGAATTTCTGATGAATGGTAACACATTTCTGGTTTAATAAACTCTGCACAAAGTATCGATAGTATATCCTCTGGATAATATGTACACAATGAAGACAATGTGAAAATAGCACTTAGATATATGTATGAATCGGCATTTTTCAAATATTCCTATATCCAATTAAATATTTTAAAATTATAACATTTTAATTTATTACTTTTACCAGATTACTAATATTATATTTTTGTAATACAAACAAACAATAAATACCTGAATAACATATAAAATGTCTGATTTCAATGCAAGAACAGTTTTGTCACCAGCATCTATCATTTTTTTAAATTCCATTAATTCATGTGCCCAATAATAATCCGTGGTATCTTTTAACACATCATAATTTGTATTTTTATTAATAATAACCTCTTTTGAAAAAGACTTCTTAACATTTTTAAATTTCTGACAAATATCCAGCAAGATATCTTTAAGCAACTTCTCTCTTTCTAGAGAATGTGATGACGAATATTTTAAAAAAAATTTCAGTTGACCGATGTAAGTTTGATCTATGTTTTCCAAAAAACAACCAAGAACCTTTATTAAGATGGATATCTGGTTGAAATCCACATACTTCTCTCTAACACTTGATTCTAATAATAACTTGGTCATAAATAAAAAATCTCCCGGATCTTCTCTTATTGAATTCATCAAATCAACTTTTTCCACCAAGTAACCTACAGACTTGTAAATAAATGATTTTTCTAAAATTCTATGGTTTGTTTCAAATTTATTTTCGGTATAAATGTCCAGTAATGTACCAAAAATAATTTTAATTGTTTTTAAATCAAAACGTTTGTCAATCAAATCTAAAAACGCATCTAGTTGCCTTCTTATATTGAACTGTTGTTCATCTGGATCAATTTTGACAATTATATTTCCATTATCATCAAATGTAACATCAATCTGATATTCAGAAAATATAATTAGTCTTAAATGATCTTTACTATCTGAAAAATTAGTCAATATCAAGGTGACCAAGTCTTCTAATTTAGATTTTAAATGATATGAACCAGAAGCTGTAGCTGTATATAATTGATAAATAGTTGCAGCAACATCCATTAACAGTCTTGGATTTAAAGACCATGTGGCATCTTTGTATAAGTAAAAAAGTGTATACAAATCATCAATACATGTTGGTATAACGGCAGACAGTTCAGCCGTTTTATTTCTCATTATATTCATTGATCGTCCAATTGGTCTTAAATAATATTCTAAGAAACCATTATAATTTTCCGATAACATAAGATGCACACAAAAACAACCGATGCTACGAAATTTATGTTGATAAACTTTCGCACTTGATCTTAACAAATTCCATACCTAAATCAAGTTAAAATAATTTTAGGTTTTACAAATTCGAAAATATAATCTCATAAAAATAACAAATCAACGATTATAATAAACAGTATAATATTTATATAGAATGATAAATTTAAAAAATTTAATAAAATTAAAACATGTATGATTGTGCATTATACATTAATACATACTTTTATCAGAAGAAGTAGGACAGGTCATGTATTTTGCAATAAATTTGTTTTAATTATAATAATAATTATCAGATTTTGGGTACATAGTTTGACTAATAATGTAATAATAAAATAATTTGATACTTTGAGTACAATTTTAAAAATAAGAAAATATTCAATAGTAATTTAGAACTGTTATCACTCATAAAAGAAATTTTTTTTTTTAAATATTTATATATAATGAAAATGAAAAGAGGGATTATAAAAACTTTGAAGATAAATTATATAATTGACCTATTATTACCTGAGGAACAATCAATTCTTCATACTTAGTATTGGATCTTTTATAAATACTATGAATGACATTTGAACATTCTTGGAGACCCATGCCGTCAATGTTTTCAGATGTTTCTGCAACATGATCACATGCAACTTTCATAAATGTTTGAATTCCACCATCGGCTGTCAATGAATCACATAACAGATCCTCAAGATTATGTTTTATATGGTCTTGAACATTCTGAAATTTATTTAAACTAAAATTTATTAAATTATCCGTATAAAATATCAACCATTAAATAGTGAATATAATTGTATAATATTAAATACCCCATGACCTATTGCAAATATAACTTCTCGGATAAGAAAAAAATCTTTATGTTTTACAATGTATTCTTTGAGAATTTTCTTAAATAATTTTTGTTCTTTTTTCAAATCTTTATAATACCGTTCATTAATAGCAATATCGTTTACAATGTTTGTACAAGGCTTTGCAATAGGTAACAAACATAGTTGGCATAATCCTGCTAGTAATACTTCAGGGTGTTCCGCAAATATCAATCGTTTAAATAATGGATATTTTACTAATTCAAACAATGTAAACAGATTTAATTTTAACTCATAATTTTTCTGAAACAGATTAATTGATGATATATTTCAATTATCACACTCATTACTTCTATGATTAATATTAGGTTGTATATCGAACAATAAAAATTTAATAATTAAATTTATACCAAGAAAAATATACACAAGAAAAAATGAATCAAAGAATTTGACACAAAGAAAACAATTTTAAGATTATAATTAATGAATAGTCGTAATCTTAAAAATGTAACAAATTATTATAAATCTAAATTCTAAAGATTTAATTAAGTCTTCTTGAATTGTGTAAAAATAAATTATGGGCTATCTTACATTGATGAAATTCCATATTTAAAATTTTTACTATCAATAACTTATTGCGTTCAAATTTATTTATTACCTCATCTAGTGGAATATCATCCTGGAATTCAAAAAATGGTTTTTGTTTATAGTCAAACGATTTCCATAGACTTGGAATAAAGAATGGAATCAAACCTAGAGATACTACAGAATCTATGCATTTTGATACAGTAGCACATTGACTAGCACATAACGTTTGATCAATTTTCAGACACCTATTTAAACGATCCATTAGTTCAATTGTTTTCTCAACATGAGATTTTCTGTAAAACAATCCATGTAAATATGTATACAATTAAAATAAGTAACTCTCTTACCTAGACGTTTTATATTTATAAAAATTGATCCCAGGCCCATCAATTTTCAAAATAATATATAAGTTCATATCAAATGATTCATCACCTAAATATATTTATGGATTAAAAAAAGATAAACATCAAATTTTTATTTTAGAATATTATACAATATTCATAAACTATAAACTAAAAACAGTTAGAAATATTACAATATAGTTTATAAAATAGATATTGTTTTTCTTGATTACGTAAACTGTTGTTTTGTAAACGAATAAGCTGGCAAGGTGTGTTGTATGATAAATTACAAAATGCTACTTAAATAATTGTTAAAAGGAATAGAGAATCAGCTGCATACTATTCAGACTGTTTGTTCAGCAGCATTCACTGGCGTTTACCAAGTTCCACTCACATTCAGGACTTCAATATATCAAAAATATTCATAAGTACTGTTGAACGAATAAGTAGTGTAACTATAGACATTGGCTTAATCATTGGATTATTTTATTGCAAATGATAATGAAGATGATTTATTACTAGCACATGCAAGTTTTGTGGTCATACGGTCATAACCGGACAAACAATAAAAACAATTGCAATAGTGGGTGACTTTGTACATAAGACATTTACATAGTGGTAGTATATTATTATAATACTTTCAGAATGAAGATACAAAACGGTCTTTAAAATGCAGCAGAAAGTCAACAAATACATTTATACAACAACTCTCATAATAAAATGTTTTCTTTGAAATGTTGTCACATGAATTTATCGTAATCCGTGATATAGTATGTGATTCATATAAATTAATTAATTTCATGCACTCATCATCAGAAGAAACCATTTTAAACAGTTTCAATAACAATGTGATCTTGAAAAAAATTGTTGATCGACGCGAAATGAAGTTATAGGCCGTATGTCGTTCACGTTGAATAGCATTTCATTTGTTATTACCGCTCAGTACGCGAACCGTACTAATAGCTGTTTTTTGTTTAGCACTACAATGTTATTGTCCCGGAAAATAGTGGATGACGATAGAATAAACATGTGGTCTTAAAACGGTTACAAATCGAAGATAGAATAAATTACTAAAACAGTGACGGAACAATATGCACCGGAGCTATAACCATAACAGCCGAGATCTTATCATTATTCTAGTGACATATATATTGATGCCTTTCGCCCTTGTCTAACAACGGTACGGAAAACATGCACAAGACAATAATGATCGTAGAAAACTCACCCGGGTCGATCACCGAAGAGATTTTTGACATCAAACCGATGATATAATCAATATCATCCTTTGAAGACGTCATATTCGTAGGTTGATTACGGACTAATGGTGTGGAAAAAAACTCTGAAACAGAAAGAAACTGACCAACCATTCACTGTTCAATATTCATCGTTGTTTGATTCCGTCGGCCATTTTCGGGTTCACTTCCCCAGTTTAATGTGTTTTCGTGGGTCTGGTGAATAATCTAGTCGTCCCCGGAGTCATAAGGGTAAGAGTGATAAGAGAACATTTTTTAACCTAAAAAAAAATTGCAACCTCTTAGGAATTGAAAATATGGATACGAGCTGAGGGGAATTTTATACCAAAACATTGACCAGCCCTGTAGTTTATGTATTTATATATTTATTTATTTATTAATTAACGCCAGGCGGCTTTTTGAAGATACAATAATAATAATAGTAATACAAAGTTTTTTTTTTTTTTATAGTAAACAATGAGTAGCTTAGCAAGTTTAAGAATAATAATAAAAATAAAAATGTCTCCTTACAAAGCTAGTGATTATCATTATATTCGCGCATAAGCTTAATTAAGGGCGCATTTTTAGCAAAATTTGAGCTACTTAAAGGTAAATAAAATTGACTCTGAAACCTAGTATTACAGGGTACAAGAATATCAAATCGCTCTAGTAAACGGGGGACATCAATATCACCACTTAATAATCTATTAATAAAATATTTACCGAATTTTACTCGTCTATGGTCTAAAGCAGGGATGGCCAACCCGCGGCCCGCTTTGGAAAGTTTTGCGGCCCGCGACATTTATCAAATATTTACAAATAAAAAATTATTTTTGCGCCGATAGAATATTCTGGAATGCCCGTGCAACGCGGTATCTGTATTATTAACAAAAGTAATAATTCTTATCTAATCTGATAAAATTATATACGAATAGAGACCAGCTTATAGCAAATCGAATTGTTAAAATAAAACGTGGGTAATAACAGTCATAATCTGTCCGTTTGCTGTGACTGTTGAAGTGCGTTCAGTGTGGAAAAAATATTTAAGTACGTACTTTTTTTATTATTGTATTTTTTTTTAATATGAGTGGTGTAAAGAAAAGAAAAATAGTAGACGAAAATAGAAATATATTCATCTCCTTTTCATACTGATGTCAATTCGGCCCCAGAATATCTTCAAATGGAACTTATTGACTTACAATGCAATAATGAATTAAAACACATTTTTGAAACATCAAAATCAAAAATAGATTTTTATAATATTAATATCACAAAAGAACATTTTCCCAATTTGAGAAATCTGGCACAAAAAGTTGTGAGTGCTTTTGGATCGACTTACACTTGTGAATCGTTTTTTTCGAAAATGAAATTCGCCAAAGATAAATCACGCACAAACCTAACAGATGAAAACCTGCAACATCAATTACGGTGTGCAAATACAAGCATTTCTATTGATTTGAAAAAGCTTAGTGAATGAGTTGAGAAACAAGTATCTCACTAAATAGTGATGTTTTTTGTATTAAATACTTTTATTATAACTTTTATATATTTTAATTTTTTTTAAATACTTTTATAATTATATATGTGGCCTAATTTTGAATAAAATATGTGATTAATATGTGATTACCTATATTAATATTTTGGCTGATGACCTTTTTTTGGGCAACCCTATATGTGGCCCGCGGGATTGTGATGTATTTACAAAGTGGCCCGCAAGATCATTTGGGATGGCCATCCCTGAGCTAGAGAGTACAAGGTCTTTTAAACTTGAAACGAATCTACCATTACTCTCTACCATTACTCAAGCTTAAGAATTTAATTTATTGGACCGTAATCGTGGACAGGATGCACTATATTGAGGGTATAACCGGCGAAACTAAGAAATCGATTTTAAACCTTATTAAGCCGGCGTTTGTCGACTGCTGTATGGATCTAACAAGAGAGCTATAGAGAGCCACTAAACAATCGCGAGATTTGAAATTTGAAGAATTGCGACGAATAAATCCTTAAACACGCAGGGCTTTACCAACTACATAGTCAATATGTGATCGAGAGTCTAGCGAAGGGACAAAAGCAAAATATAAGTCGTTTAACAGAAAGACACGTTTTAAATGAACTCTATTAAGGCAGTAATTGTGATTTATCATTTCACGAGTTCGGTAAAATGACATGACTTTACATTTATCAACGTTAAGAGTTAATCCGACTGTATTACACCAGTTAACAAATTTATCTAACACTATTTGGAGAGTCAGACAATCTTCTCTCTTAGAAACTTTATAGAATATTTTAGCGTCATCACTAAAAAGTTTTATACGGCACGGAGAAGCAATAGAAAAAATACCATTTATAAAAATATTAAACAATAAAGGACCTAAATGACTACCTTGGGGTACTCCACTAGGAGTAGGAAAGATAATAGACGAATTACCAAATAATTGGACAAACTGACTTCTTCCACTTAAGTAAAATCCAAGACAATGAAGGTTCACCAACTCCTAAACGGTCTAAAATATAAACTAAAGTATTATAATTAATAGAGTCAAAAGCCTTGCTAAATTCTGTATAAATTACATCAACTTGTAATTTAGATTCTAACGTTTCATGAACGTAAGACATAAAATCAAGAGGACCGGTGACAGTGGAGCGTTTAGGGAAAAACCCATGTTGAGTGACTGATAAGATGGATATGAACTTCTGCTGAATATGTTTTAAAACAATTGACTCAAACATTTTACCTAACAAGGGCAAGCACGAAATGGGTCGATAGTTTTTGACGTCTGTTGGATTACCATGTTTCAAAATAGGGGTAAGTCTACTAATTTTCCAAGAAGATGGGAAAATTCCTTCACTAAGGGACTTGTTGTATATAAGGGAAATACAGTACAATCTCGGTAATCCGGCCGTTCGATAATCCGATACATCCAGTAATCCGGATATTTTAACCCATACGTACCTATATATATATATACATATAAGTAGGGAACGGATTTATATGTAATAAAAATACAAAAATATGTACATATATATGGAAGTATAATTTATAAAATATGTGCTAAAAACATCCAAATATGTGGGAAAAAAATTTAATTAAATTAAAAAAAATAAATACAATTAAAATTATTAAATTATCAAAATGATTTGTTGCATTGAATTATTACAATTTCTTTTAAATTATCGAATGTTAAATGTCGCCTTAAATAGGTCTCAAAATATTTTTAAAACGGCTAAAATGATCATTCCACATCAACCGATGTAATTGGAGCATATTTGAAGCGCATAATATCAGAAGGCGATAATTCCAAATTTTTAGAAGAGTGTCTGCCACTCATTATGTCATTGATTGTTTTAAAATCAATATAGCCTGGATTTTTTTCTGTAACTGCATGCATTTTCTTTTTTACAACATCTCCTATTGGTCCGCTTGGCCAGAGTAAACTCATAGAGTCATTAAACAGTTTTGCTATTGTCTGATGATTTGATTTTTCAAGTTTTTCACACTTAAGTAGTATTGAATTAGTAGGCTCATCGCATAATTTGCCTATAACTACATTCCCAATGTACCTCCCCTCTACGTCTGTCGTTTCATCGATGGACACCCAAATGGGCCCATCTTGAATCTCACCTCGAATTGAAGAAAGTTTTTCAAGATAAATATCTCGAATATAGTTTTTAAGATATCTACTATATAAAAATAAGTCGGGGTTTCCTTCCTGACGTTATAACTCCAGAACGCACGAACCGATTTCCACGGTTTTGCATTCGTTGGAAAGGTCTCGGGCTCCGTGAGGTTTATAGCAAAGAAAATTCAGGAATAATTTCAAAATTTCAACAGAAAAGTGGGAAAATCTTTTTTTACTTACAGCGCCATCTCTGATACATAGCATGTACTACAAACCAATATTTTAAGTAGACCAATATTTTAAGTAGATGGCGCCAGTGCGTGATATGTTGTTTGACTGCTACTTATTGTTCTCTGCCCGGCTAATTTCATGTGACAAACCAGTATTGTGTTCACTGTGAAATTGTGAAAAAAAGTATAAAAAATAAGTTATTCGTTTCCTAATATTTTAATCGGAAACCATCAAATCAAATACGTGTATTGTGCAAATTTTTATTCAATTTTAACAGCAGGCATTTGTCTTTAAGGTGGTAAGTTGAACTTTGTAAATTAGGTGGATCGTGCATTTGAGGTTAATCTAATATATAAATGTGAAAATGAATACCTTTGAGTGATATGTTCTCGGAAACTACTGAACCGATCGTTATGATTTTTTTTAAATTGAAGATCTCATTGCGGAGAAGGTTTATGGCATTTGATCGATTCTCGAACTTTAAAAACAAAGGAGTTATCAACTATCATAAATAATGACCTGTTACGTAGACTTAGTGGGCAAATAAAATGTATTTGTTGATTCATGGGTTAGCTTAGTAACCAAAGAATTATATCTCAAGATACAAGAGTTGTTGCCAGGCGATTTAGTGTCATACAAATCAATCGATACAATTTGCGATGCGAACGAAGCTGTAAATTATGCAACAGTGTTTTTGAAACCATTGGACTCAGTTTTTGAAACCAGGCACGCTACCGCTCTATCTACAACTGAAAGTTGTATCAGTATCCGGTTTTTCATAATTAAGTACTTAAATTTGTCTTATTTGTGTGTGTGTGTGATGCCAGCAAGACACAAAGAGGCAAATTTTAGCCGTCGGATAAATGCGGCTACAAACAAGAGAAATAGAATAGCGCTACGAACGGAAGAACAAATGCAATCCGATGATATGAATGTGCGTGTGAATATGGCGCAATTATGTGAATTTCAACCATAAGAGGCACGAGCTGAACGCAATGAACAATGACGATTGGAGCAAAGACTAGAGCGCCGTTTTGTTATAAGTTGTTATATTTTTATACCCATATCCTATCTATTTCTTTCTTTCTTTCTTCCTTCTGCCTTTAAGATTCTAAGACCTTTATTTTTACTGACTTATGTGGTATTGCATTTCAAGTAATTCATCCATTCCATAGACCGTTGTGAGAGTGAACAATCATGTTGTGAATACTGCCCTGTACTGTTTTCGTTATTACAAATTATTGTATGCATTTATAATTTTAATAATCCAAATAAATTATTTTCGTGGGCAATGGCAATGGCATGTAAATATATATACTTACCAGTGATCATAACCCCCTTCGAAAGCTGTATATCTGATCGATGATAAAGGATTTGGATAGAACCTGATATACTTCAGAATATAATCTGCATTGGTGATCTATAATTTCGATTGGAACATACCATGTTTTTCACGCGGACAATTATACGTGGCATGCTCTCGAGTGGGTAAACCATCCAGTTTGTTTGTGTTAGCTAAAGATGGGCTAACAAAAAGTATTGTTCACGCTATAGCATTAAATAAATTGATATTGTTTGTTAGTGTTACTGTCGTAATTAATTATTAATGATATATATAATTTTGAGGATTAAATTACGATAAATTTCAAAAATTAATGTTTGGTGTTTTTTTTTTTTATTCCCTCATCGTTCACAGCGCTCCATGCCTCTTTCACTCATTTACCACATCCTTATACACTTGCAATAAGTTAGTTATATTTTTCCTACACTATAAATTCCCTAGAAATAATTTATATGGCAAAACAACGTTTGCCGGGTCAGCTAGTCTATTATATATTTATATCTATATGAAAATTATAAGATAACGACTATAAAAACTACTAAATATTTGCTCCACGTGGATCGTCACAGTTCATAATGGCTGTTTTAATGGCTTGAAAACGTATGAACGATGAAATGATAAAATATGTTTAAAAATATTTACAAATTAGTGAAATATGTAAAAATATGTAATCATACCAAAATATGTAAAAATATGCATTTACATATAAATCCGTTCCCTACATATAAGTATATATAAAATTACTATCGTTAACGTTAAAATGTTAGATAAAACTAGGTAATTACTGATTAAATACGTATAAACCTTTTAGATATTTTATTTTTATTCAGTTAACTTAAACGACTACAAGAAAAAGTATTAAAAGTATCATTTCAAACAAAAAAACAAAAAAAATTAATAATTTTTTTAAACCTGTCTAATCAAAATATTAATTAAATATAACCATGTACGTATTATTTATATTCTATAATAATAATAATTATTAATAAATAATAATAATACATAGTGTAATTCATTTTTTTTATACATATGTATCAGTAAAAATGTAAAATTCAATAAGTAAAAATGCGTTTTTATGTGAACCCCCGTTTATCCGCCATTTTCGTTAATCCGGCAGTAGCGTGGTCTGATATGTGTCGGATTACCGAGATTGTACTGTAGGTACACAAAGTATTTCACGACAACGGTATAAAAACAAAGGAGAAATCCCATCTGGACCCAAACCACGTGTATTTGACAACAAATCTAAAGCCTCGTGTGCTTCATTACAAGATATAGAAAGAGAAGAGGGAAGAAAAGAATTAGGTAAGTTAAGTTCATCAAGATGATCCATTGAGGGTGGGGAATGATTGTTATAAACCAGCGGTTCCCAACCTTTTTGATACTACGGACCACTATGAGAACTTTCGATACGTCACGGACCACCTCAATTTTATACCTTATTTTTCTTACAAATAAGAATCAATTATATAATTTATTATATAATTTATAATATAAACGGACGAGAAAAAAGATGAGAAAAGATCAGGAACTTGAATACCAGAGGCTTTATCAGTACCAAGGAAAACCTCATCAGGAATTTTATTCTCACCTTGGCGTTCACGAACAAAGGACCAAAACATACGTGGATTGCTACGTAGGCGTTCTTGTGTAATATTTAAATAATTATTATATAGAGACTTAGATTCAGCCTTACATTGGGCACGCAGTAGAGAAAAATTCTGGCAAAAGATAACATTTCCATTAGATTTGTATAGTTTATGAGCATATTTCTTTTTAGATAATAGATTTTTTAATTTAGTGGTATTGTATTTCTTTAACCGTCGTAAATGCGTAACAAAACGTCCCAGAGTCCAGACTCCAGACTTCAAGACAGTGATCGTTCGTATTTACAGTAAATGTTAAAACATTATTATTATTATTATATTATAGTTTTTTGATTATTATAATCTACAACCGTTCTTTACACCAATTCTCCCATGGTATCATCATTTAAAGTTACATTTAAAACATTCTGAACATACTGAAGTATGTTATTGATTGATTGCTGGAAATATGGTACTTGTTGACCTTGACTGTTGAGTTGTATAATAATGATAAAATAATTTATTATTCAAATTGGTTATTCAAAAGTTCCCATGTTTATGCTTGTGTTTGTTAAAATATTGAGCTATCATTTTAAATTTTAAAAAGTCCCTGTGTGCCAGGCGTGGATCCAGGAGGGGGCGGTAGGGGCGGCCGCCCCCCCCCCCCCGTCAGCCGTATCAAAATGTGTTAATCTAAATTAGATTAATTAGTCTAACTTAATCTATAATATAAAAATGAATCGCTGAATGTGTTGCTAAGCGCAAATCATGAGAGCAGCTGAACCGATTTCGCTAATTCTTTTTTTATAATATTCCTTGAAGTACGAGGATGGTTCTTACGGAGAGAAAAATTTAAAAAATTGCCTAAACCTATATATTGCGAGAAATTCCAAACGTTCATAGGTATACTTATGGGTAACCATGGTAACACAGATGAAAAAAACAAAGGAGAAGGCAAAAATCTAAGGACAGTCACCGGCCACCGCGTATTATATAATAACTGTATTAAACAAATGTTGTGTTTCCACAACAGCAATAAATTCATTAGTATTTTGCACAGAGGTCAGTTGCAAACAATCTAATATTTTGGAAAAGTATACTTTTATTCTACGACGTGAAATCATCCTATATTTCTACATTTATATATTTTTATATACATTCGACTTTAAACGGTTGCATTTTCCAGTGCGGCTAGCATTTGCAATGTCGATAAATAAATCACAAGGGCAGTCGCTAAGTGTTTGCAGCAACAATCTTGAAAATCCATGTTTTTCACATGGCCAGTTATATGTCGTTTGTTCTCATGGCGGAATACCAACAAAACTATTTATAAACACGTAAGAAAAAAAACTAAGAATGTTGTATATCATAAACCATTAGAATAATAAACACTTTTTTATTAATTATACCAGTTCAAATTCAATATTCATAATTAAGACAGCACAACGTCTGTCGGGTCGGGTCGTCTATCAGGTCATTGAAGGGTTTTTCTTCGACCGCGCTAACCGAGAAAACTACTGGACCGATTTGGCTGAAATTTTTTTTGGCTGAAACCTGACACTTTGCTGAAGGTTTTAGTAACACTTTTGTCAGTAAAAAAAGTTCATAAAAGTTTTTATACGCATTTTTCCACACATAGTGTTTTATCTAATTTTTTTTTTATTGATCTTTATAACAACCCGGCAACTGTTGCCATTAGTTACAAATTACAATTGGTAATAACAATTATTTACAAGTATGTATATTTATATGTCAGTATATCTATTTTTATTATGTGTTTGTATACCTACATTGTTAATCGCTATTATCTAGCATTAATAGCACATAGCTCACCACACGTGGCATCACGGGCTCAGTCTGAGCTTGGTAGGCGTCGAGTGTGGTTATTTGCTATACGCCCATTACGAGCATAATTTGTGCTTAGTTTTTTCACCTACTTTTTGATTATTCTTATAAAGGTATATTGGGCATGATAATACAGTTAAATTTCGGGTAAGTGGCCAATTCATCATCATGCCGAGAGCGCCAAGAGCACGCATTGGCAGAAAAACTGCCAATGCAACTCGAATGTATAACAGAAGGCAAAAAGATAATTCACCAGAACGTTCTCAAACACTTGCACAGGACCAACGTAACGCTTTAAGTATGAAATCAGCGTTTAATTATCAATCCGAGATTGATTATTTAAATATTAAAGCGCTTCAAATTGGACGAATGACTATATTATGTCCTAAGTGCCATGCAAAAAAATGAAAAGATAAAACCCATGGACTTTGCTGCGCTGACGGTAAAGTTGTTTTACACCAATTTGAGGATCTTCCAGACCTAATTAAAAGTTTAATTGATAATTTTCACCCTCTATCAAAACATTTCTTTGATAATTCTAGACGGTATAACACTCTGTTTCAAATGACATCGTTTGGAGCAAGTGAAGTTCCCTTCATGCCCTCTTTTAAAATTCAGGGTCAAGTGCATCATTTAATAGGTAGTTTATTACCCGAAATTGGAAATAATGCTAAATTTTTACAAATATATTTTATGTCAGAGTCGGATCAAATATCTATTCGAACAAATATGATTCCAAATTTAAAAAGAGGTCTCATTGAATCATTGCAAACAGTTTTGCGTGAAAATAATCACCTCATACAGAGCTTTAATTATTAATTCTTATTAATTTGTTGTTGGCTCAAATTAGATCCTCAGGTAAAGTTGCATTAGCAGTAGCTTCATCTGGTATAGCAGCAACTCTCCTTAGTGGCGGCAGAACTGCTCACTCGACTTTCAAGTTACCGTTAAATGTATTATTTGATACAGAATACGTTTGTCCGATTCGTAAAAATGGCCCTCTTGGAAAAATTCTTCAAGAAATCTCATTCGTTGTGTGGGATGAGTGTACAATGAGTCACAGATCACATATCGAAGCAATTGATCGAACATTGAAAGATCTTAGGTGTAATAATAAGTTTATGGGTGGCATAACATTTGTTTTCGCTGGTTATTTCCGTCAAACCTTACCAGTAATCCCTAAAGGTACTCGAGCTGATGTCGTTAATGCTTGCTTAAAATCTTCCCCTATATGGAACTATGTTGAAAAACTTTATTTGCGAACAAACATGAGAGTTTATTTATGCGGAGGGGACGATATTTTTCCAGCACAGTTGTTGAAAATTGGAAATGGAACTTTAGAAAATGAAAATGGTTACATTTCTGTCAATCACACGATTGGACGGGTGGTCAATAACGTGGAAGAGTTGATTTCTACAGTTTACCCTGACATTTTTAATCTGTCCAATAAATCTTATCAGTGGTTATGTGAAAGAGCTATTATCTCTCCAAGAAATGTAACAGCAGAAGAAATTAATGATATCATCCTTCTAAAATTCGATGGACACTCACGTGAATATCTATCTATTGATACAGTTACATCAACAGATGATGCTATTCATTATCCACAAGAATTTCTCAATTCTCTTTCTCCTTCGGGATTTCCTCCTCATAAACTAAAATTAAAAATTGGTGCTCCAATTACATTATTACGTAATCTTCAACCACCGAACTTATGTAACGGTACAAGATTACAAATAAAATCGTTGCGAAATAATATTATAGAAGCCGTAATTCTTACAGGGCCAGCGAAAGGAGAAATTGCATTTATTCCAAGAATTCCCATGATTCCCTCTGACTTGCCGTTTTCTTTCAAACGGCTTCAATTCCCGGTTAAAGTTTCTTTTGCCATTACCATAAACAAAGCACAAGGTCAAACATTCAAGTACGTTGGCGTAGATCTTCGTACAGAGTGCTTTTCACATGGGCAATTATACGTGGCGTTTTCTCGAACTGGAGACCCGAATCATCTTATGATTTTAATTTCAACAGGAAATATAACAAAAAACATCATATACTCAGAAGTCTTGTAAAATTCTTATTTTAATTCTTTTTTTTTCTTCATCAACTTCAATCAAATTCTTTATCAACCATAAATTATTTCTTTTTTATCTGTATTTATTTTTATCATTTATAACGCTAGAAAAATTTCAATCCGTTTTCATTAACCGTTTTTGCTTGCCGATTCTTGCCGATCACTTTAACAATAATATTTGAATAAAAAATTCTACATATCATGGTCCGAAGGCAAAATAAACAACCAATCACGGGCGAAGCTGTGACGGGTCGGCTAGTAACTACTACAAATTGTTGTACTATTAAATTGCATTATTTTGTGTTATACCATTCTAATTTATTGTTAGGTCAATTAATATTCGTCTTTTATTTTTATAACATAAATATATGAAGTGTCGATAACAACAATATTATTGTTGTTGAGCGACGACAACCACCAGCCGGCCAGCCCAACCGACCCATAGAGTTTTGTCCTAAAAATAGTATAAGATTCCATGTTTATAAAACTGCCTGAAATATATTTATCTATAATACAGATATTTTTACAGATATAGTTTACTTCTAGCAATGCCAAATGACTGTTGACCTTAGATTAGACACTCCGTAGTTTGACAACCATAGATATACACGTACTCGTATTACGTATAATTTCGAAATTATTTTAATACGCCGTTAAATGTGACCACGATTTTTTTTTTTATTTAATTGGTGACGTTTGTATTATAGTTGTTATATTGTAATTATTTTATATTATTCGTTTATTGAACATAAACATAATGTCTAAGAAGAATAATGTCAATATTACACATTTTTTTAAAAAGAAAAGTGCAACTAGTGCAAGTAGTGTGGAAAATAATGATTGAACAACTGAGGAAAATAAAAATCGAATTGCTGTGGATTCAAGTGAGTCGTCTTTACCATCCAAAGAAAAAATTGAATCAAATATTTGTCAACCACTAAACACTGAAATTAATTTAAATAAAACACTAGATATTGGAGATTTTTTAAATTCAACTTAACAGGATCAAAAAATACAATGCCTCTTAAGTGTCTTGTAACCGAACCTTTAACCAAATTTGCTAAACTTCTTGGAAAGAATGGTTACCTAGAAACTCATAGTAGAAATATTTACCATAAAAACGCCGTTCAGGATGGAAAATTATTTTTACATGTTTATAATAATCCACAAAATAAAATTACTAATAAATTAAATACAGCTCATTATGAACAAGTTAAAGAAAACAGATCAAGGTTGAAACCAATAATTGACTCATTAATATTTCTTGGTAAACAAAATATTGCTATTCGAGGACATCGCGATGATGGCAGTATATTTGACGATTCTCAAGAGCCTACAGAAAATAATGAAAATTCAGGGAATTATTAAATTTCAGAATTTCATCTAGTGATGAGATTTTAAAAAATCATTTATTAAGTTCCGAGTCTAGAGCCACTTACATTAGTAAAACGACACAGAACGAACTTATTTGTATTATAGAAAATTTGATACTAAAAAATGTGTTGGAAAGAGTAAAACAATAAAAGTTTTATAGTGTTATTTTTGATGAAACCACCGATGTATCAACAATTTCCCAGTTAGTCACTGTAATATGTCCATAAAAATGAAGTGTATGAAGATTTTGTCGGATTCTTAGACTGTCATCAAGACAATTATAAAAATACTGAAGGGGAAGTAGAACCTAAAATAACTGGTGAAATTATACCATTTGAAAATTGCGTCCGAATTACAACAGATGGATGTAGTGTTATGCTGTCTGAAAAATGTGGAGCAGTTAAAACACTTAAAGAAAAAATGAAAAATGCAATCAAATGCACTTGTTTTAGTCATGTCTTAAATTTGTCTATTATGAAAGGATGCAAAATTAAATTTCTAAGAAACGCTTTAGGAATAATGAAAGAAATAATTCATTTTTTTAATACATCGGCAAAAAAAAATTATATTTTGAAAAATACTTTAAAATCATCATTACATTCATTATGTGAGACAAGATGGGTGGAAAAACATGATTGTGTTTTACAATAATTTTTCACTGGCCTAAGTTCCATAATCAAGGCATTAGACAAAATATCAGATTGGGATGATATAAATACCGCAAGTAAAGCATCTTACTTATCTTAATCAGCATCGTCTGATGAGTTTATTTTGACATTAATAACTGTTTCAGAAATGTGCACTATAACATCTCCAGTAAGTAAATTATTGCAGTCCAAAAGCCAGGACAAATTTTCAGCTACAATTATAATTAAAAATTTAATTTCTATTTTGAAAAAAATAAACGAGAAAATAGTTCAAACTGTTTTAACAAAATATTTAAAACCGCTGAAAATCAGGTGGCCAACTTGGGGATTTCAATCGGAATTAACAGGCCAAGATTAACTGAAGTTATGAAAAACAGAGAAAATCCTCAAACTCAATCTGTTGAAGAATATTTTAGAATAACTCTCTTTATTCCCTTTCTCGATAATTTAATATATGATTTAGAATCTAGATTCGATGAAGATTTAATGTCAGTTTTTGATTTGGACGTAGTGTTGCCCGACATAGTTAAAATAAAATCAATTTTCAATGACGAATTTAAATTAGAAAATAAAATAAAAAACGTGATTAATCAATTTAGTGACTTAGCTTATGAAATAAATATACCTAGAGATATTTTTGAATCTTCAATAATTGGTGAATTTGAACTTTGGCACAATTATTGGTTGCAAGAGGAACAATTACCATCGTCACCTTTAGAAGCTATCAAACGATGTGACCCGGACCATTTTTCTGGAATTAATGTATTGTTAAAAATACTTATAACGTTACCAGCTACAGGTGCGACAGCTGAACGTAATTTTTCATCACTACGACGAGTCAAAACATGGATGAGGTCAAGAATATCAGAGGAACGATAAATGGACTGGCATTATTACACGCTCATCGAGATGTCTTTATAAACCACAATGAAGATATAGACGTATTTCCTATCTAACAGAAGATTGGACTTTGTAATCTGATTTATAACTAAAATGTTTTGACTTCAAAATTATTATACTATATTAAATTATAAAAAAGATAGGTTTAAAAATGTAATTTAAATAATTAAATAAATAAATTCAATGCAGTTTACGAAAAAAAGTGTTCATTATAAATAATCAGGAATTGCATTATGTACTATTGCATTTATAACTATTTATATATAATAATAATAATATAATATAATATAATATACTCATATTTAGCAGTAGGTATCTAAATATGTATACTTATTTATAATCCCCCCCCCCCAGTCATCTCGGACTGGATCCGCGCCTGCTGTGTGCCATGTTATTTTATGTTTAGTTGTAGTTAAGTTAATAGTAACTGGATCATTTTCTGTAATATGAGTACTGTTTACCATTTACCATTTGTTTTATTCATATACACTATGGTTTAAACTTATTTTCATAATTTATATTTATTAATTTGTTTGTTACAGTCAGCAAAGAGAGAATTCCAGATTAATAGAATAACAATAACTAAGATGGATTCTTCAACAAAGTTTTTATGAATCCGAACACATTAATTACCGATATTAATGGGTTTTATAACAATATTTATTAAACTGCATAGAATTTTTGTTGGACATTTATTAAATGAATCATGTATTTCTATTACAGTGTTGTTTTACAGTTATATCATTTCTTTATATAAGGGCAGTCAAATATATATTGTTAGAAGACCATTTATCTATTTGTACTTTGATATCTGAGTGTCAGTTATAATTTATAAGCTTATAACTAGGAGTAGGATTTTCTTAGCTCTTCATGATTGTTTTAACTGAGTTTTGAACTTGATTCCAAGACACTACTAATAAAACATCAAAAGTTTATAGTGCATATTTCTGCATATTTAGTGATTTTTAAGAGCAATAGGTTCCGAGCACTACTTATAACTCATTATGAAGTATGACTTATGTAACTAAATGTATTATTTATTTTATCGCTTATTGATACAGTATCAATAAGCGATAATATATAGTATATGCATAAATCATATCCTGAAAATCCGAATTAATGTACATTATTGGTAGGTTAGGTTACGTTATAATTATTGAATATAATGTGCCTATATTATGTTTATTGCTTGCATTATAAAAACATTTAAGTACTTTCAGTTATTCGAATATTAAAAATACTGATTAAAAGTTTGAACATATTATTGTTAATGAGCACATACCATATAAAATAAATATTGATACTTATAAAATAAATAAATATTTTTCTATACAGTATAGGTACCTGAGTAGAGTGTTGATAGTTAACTTCATCAGCAGTATCTGATTTTGTTGGTTTAATATCCTACAAAAAAATTCAATTTAAATGGACAGATAATAAACAATTTAAAATAAAATGATTAATAATCAAGCAGGTATTCATAGTACCAATTTTGATTTTTTTCTTATCACTGGCGACGGGTCATCTTCCAAATCTGAATTATCTGCCTATATATAATATAAAAATGAATGCTTAAATTAAAAAAAGTATGTAAGATAATGGTGGTGGGGGTATTAAATCCAATATGCTTACCTACACTCCTATTTACTCTTTCTACACATCGTAAATGTCATTAAATGATTAGGAAATATTTAGTTGTAAAAAAAGAAAATCATGCAAGTACCTACCACTGGTTATTTAAAAAGTTAAGTATTAACTTACCTTGATCGTTTTTATGACAAATTTGTCCATTTTGAAAATCGACGGCAAATAAAATATAATATGTCTGTAGTCTCCCGGTAAAAATAAAATAGTGATGCCTGGTGGTATTTGAATTGCAGAGAAAAATGTTGTAACAGATAACTAATACATACCTACTAGGACGAATCATCAACGCTGTTATTTTGTAAACATTACCACCGATTAAAATTTTAAAAATAGATGTGCACGAAGCACGAGTCATGACCATAGATATTAGATAACACGGGTAGTGCTCTGCAGTCTGCACGGTCCGTAATTTTAGGGACCAGACCGGACTGAAAATGTTAACAAAGGACCGAAGTCGGACCGAACCGATTGCTAAATTTAATTTTAGACCGGACCGGACTGAAAATTAAAAAAAAATTTGTTAGAGTGGACCGAGACCGGACCGTCGGTCCGAACTTACAAATTTCGGACTGTAAAAGCTTATGGACCAGATCGGACCGGACCGGACCGGACCGCGGACCTATTTAAATTTTTTTTAGATAGTAACCACAGCGCTAAGACAGTCGGCAACGCAGTACAGAACACGAATGATAAATAATAAAGTTCACAAATTAAATGGGTAATAACAATATTAAAACTATTAGCAATGTATACGAAAATACGACACACATAATTCGTTTTTAAAAATAACGTGGATTAATAAGATTAATTAATATAAACCAAGATCATAATATGCGAGTATTTCATTGGCAGTAGTATACATTTATATATTTGGACGGCGCAGCGTGGCACTTCCACAATTTCTCGTTACCCGCACCATAACGAGAATAATAATAATTGTTCTTGAAAATATGTACTGATCAGTGGCGTAGCTAAGATTTTCTGAAGGGGGGTGTTAATTATAAACATTAAATATTATATATAATACGTACAAACAAAAACTTTTATTTTAATTAATTATGTATACATAATGTCTGTATGGTATTATCAATAGATATTAGATAATAATGAAAAAAAATAATATATTATAAAATAAAATCCGTTCGTCGTTTTTGATTGAATGACAATTTTTGTATTACTTCTTCCACTGTAACTTCGACTTCACGATGAATATTTAAAGATGCTAATCCATTAAGTCTTAACTGGCCAATATAATTTCTAAGATAAGTTATTATTCGTTTTAATGTAGAAAAACTCCTTTCAGGTTCACACGATGTGACAGGCAATGTTGCAAATATTTGAAGGAGTTTAAAAACATTTGGAAATAGGTCTTTATTGCACTTATCAAGAGCGTCAAGAACACTTTTTATGATTAGTTTTTCCAAATGTGTATGCCATAACTTTACCTCTGTTTCAATAACTTCTTGATCAATATCATCAGAATAAAACTCACTTAAATCTTTGATAGCTTGTTGATTATAATTTTTATTAGAAATTAGAAAATAAAAGCCAGCTATAATAGTTTTGTGGTTTATAAATCGGTCATTTAATTGTTGCACTAAATTGTCCAGAAATGGAAGGAATACACTTATTTTAAAATATTTTTCAGGATTATCTGTATGATAGTTTGATCGATGCTTTTGTCGTTTGACCATTCTAGGAATGTCAATTTCAAAATCAATTTTCTTTGATCTTTCTGTTAATTCTTCAAAATACTTATGAAATTCTACATCACAATTACTTCTTATACATTGGAGTTGAGAAATTATTATATCTACATGATTTAAAGCTTTAAATAAATCTATGTTTTTTTTTTGTAAATATGTGCAAAGATTTTTTGTATATTGAAATATTTTATAAATAATAATAAGACTTACATTGAATTCCGATGTTTGAATAGCTGAAAGTAACTGAGCTGCTTTTGATGATGTTTCAGTATTTGAATATAGTATCATTTCTTCAAAACAAGATATAATTACGGGTTGAAAATCATAAAATACATTTATTGAATTGTGTCTTTCAGTCCATCGAGTATATTTTTATATTTTTAATTTTTCTTTTTGACTTGAAAAAGAAGTATCTTCCTTAAATTTATTTAAATGTTTTGTAAACTCAAATTGTCGCTTTGGAGTATTGAGAAATGCATAAATGCTTTCTATTGTCCCCATAGCATTTCTGATACTGGGAACACTACAAGCATATGATATAGATAGGTTTAAGTTATGTGCACTACAATGGACATATATTGCGCTATGATATGACTCCCTAATACAAGCTTGAACGCCATTGAATTTGCCACTCATAGTTGCAGCCCCATCGTATCCTTGACCTCTAAGATATTTCAAATTCATTTTTAATTGAGTAAGTTCATCAATAATTGTTTTTGCTAAACTTCGGCCACTCAGGTCAGAAACAGGAACAAATTTTAAAAATGTCTCGTGGATTTTTTTATCTTCCAAATCATAATATCTAGCACAAAGAGAAAATTGTTCAGTTCCTGAGATATCTGATGTTTCGTCAGCCAATATAGAAAAATAACAATTTTTATTTATTTTATTTACTATTTTTGATAATATTATTTCAAAACAAGATTCTACTATTTCATTTTGAATTTGAGGACTGGTATTAAAGCATTCCTGCCACAGTTTTCTCTAGCCAAAAAGTATGAATCGTTACCAGCATCAACAGTAGCTTTGAGATATTGTCTTAGAAAAGTCCGGAAGTTTCCATTATTTTCAATTGGTTCTTCTAAATTTAATGGACCAAAATCCTTATAGCCCCGTAATGCAATTCCTTGTCGCCCACAGACAATGATAGTCTCAATAACTGGAATAATAATTTTACGGTTATTTGTTCTTTGTTTTTCTTTATTTATATCTAACTGAAGATTTATAGGCAAAGTTTTATCTGAAGCTATTGAATAATGTGACTGATATTCAAGAATGCTTTGCTAGTGATAATTACTACTTTCATGCTAATTAAATTTATCATGCGCTTTTTTCCAAGCTTGAAAAGGTTTAAAACATAGCTGTCCAAGAGCTTGGTTACCTGAACCGGCTTCATTATTAGCATAAAGCACACAATACTTACAGTAAGCACCATTATCAATACTACTATAAGCAAGCCATTTCCATTTATATAGCCAAGAAAATTGAAATTTTAAATTAAGACAATTCTTACCAAATTTAGTTGCTGGAAATTTGAAATCAGGACCTGAAAGAATAAAATAATGAATAGGTAAATTAATATAGAACCTATAACTCCTGGATTTTAATTATTTAATCATATATAATATGTTAAAATAAATAATATATATATAAATTAAAATACATTTTAATTTATTTCAAAATTGATGATATACATTATATTCTTGAAATAAATTATAATTTATAAATTAAGATGTAAAGAATAAAATTAATTTTGTATTTTATTATTAAACATTGGTTTACACTTATCACTTACCTGGTGTCCAGATTTTTTTAAAATGATCAATTTTTTCGGCGTTCGTTAATTCACTTTTTCCAACAATATTTTTTACGTCAAAAATTGAATGAGTAGAATCTTGTGAAGAACCAATTACCGACGAAGACAATTCTGATTTGGCGGGTTCATGTTCACTTTCATTATTAATACTAATTGTTTCATGACGATCCGTTTCTATTTTCTTAAAGTAATTATTAATATATCTTTTCATTTTAATTTAATCACACGTAAATATTACTATTTAACAATATGTAATAACAGATTAAATAAAACAATAAGAGTTATAACAATTAAACGCGATTTACAATTATGTGATTTACATATATATTCACAGTCAAGACTCGAAACTGAAGACCGTGATTAGTTATACAACCATATCAGATTGATAACGGACGATAACAGACGCGCTATACCACTTTACGTTACGCGACCTGTTAAGTGGTTGCCACGGACGCGCGGTTATCACATAGCAGTCCCCGTCGTCGAAAGCGTATATCGCGATACCGCAATTACCACCGCAATCGCGATATTGTTAACCTGTATATCCTTATATATATAAAAGAACAGGCCTTTTTTATGTACCAATTTTGTGACGACGCTATTTAACTTTTTTCCAATTTTTTTTCACAAAGTTGTTCCAAATATCTTCGTGAGTGTCACCACGTGGCCCGATTTTCAAAATTTTGATTTTAAAGGGTTGAAAATGGTAAAAATAATTTTTTTATCTATAGCAGTCGACCGATACCGGGAAATGCGGTACGGCACGGCGGCCCGAGGGTTTCCATCTACCTGGACTCTGACCTTTCTTTTGTGTGTTTATGAATTGTTCCGAGGCTATATAATATTTAATGAGTTGTATAGAAAACACTGACTAAAAATAATAATACATTTCTTATCGAAATGCGATAAATGTGTTACGACCGACGATCCGCCAGACGCCGAACGCGCACCGATTGATGGTTTATCAGTGTACTGCGACTGAGATCAGTGAACTGTGTGCGTTTGTGTGGTGTTTCCCTAAATTATTTAACTACAAATTGTCATTTACATTATGAGTAAAAACCACTGTACTGCCTTAGCAATACATAATTCTTATTTAAACGACGATGTTATTAATGCATTTTTAGACATCGTAAAATTACAAACATCATTTATTCCACAAAACGTATTATTTTATCAAACACCACTTATGTATTCAGCCGTTGAGAACGTGGATGATTTTAAATTTTATATAATGGTTCTATTGGAAATTATGCTATTGGGCATTGGCTATGTGTGTATTATCGTAATGAAACTAAGTGCGTAGAAGTGTACGATAGTCTATACCATACGCTTAATGATAATTTATTTGAGATTTTGGATATTTTATATCCTTCAAAATCCAATGTTGTGTTTAAGTCTGTTATAAAACAGCCAGATGGGTATTCATGTGGAGTTTTTGCAATTGCATTTGCTACATCACTAATATTTGGACGTAATCCATCGGATGAATGTTATATTATCGATTACAACAATATGATATGTAAAACCTGGACGTTACGTAACCATTTAAATAACATATTAGTCAGTACATTATTACAACCTTTCCCTACTCACCATTCACATGTAGCCCAGAGTACTGATATTTTATCTTTAAAAAACAAAAAAATAAAAATAATAAAAACCAAGACTGCAATAGGGCGTAAAAAGCGTAAAAGTATAATTAATAAAAATATCAGAACTGCTATGCAAGGTAATAAAAAAAATATTGAATGGAACAATAAAGAAAAGTCTGCTTTTAATTATTCGCCAATTGTAGATTACAAAAATAGTAGACACATTAAAATTGGACTCATGGATAAATTGTGTAATTTTTGTGATGCTTTAAAATGGTCTGCGGAATCCCCAGGACTGTGCTGTTCGAACGGTAAAATTAAATTACAATCTATTGAAGATCCACCAGAACCGTTACGTAGTCTTATTTTTGGTGAAAATATTACAAAATCTAAATGTAACGGGACTAGGCTTCGTGTCACCTCTCTTACAAAAAATGTAATCGAAGCTGAAATTTTGACCGAATGTGCTAAGGGAGAAAAAATATTTTTACCAAAAATACCATTATACCCCAACGATTTTCCAGTTAAGTTTAGAAGAGTTCAGTTTCCAATAAAAGTCTGTTTTGCAATGACAATAAACAAAGCTCAAGGTCAGACTTTAACTTATTGTGGTGTAGATTTAGAAAATAACTGTTTCTCACACGGACAATTGTATGTGGCATTTTCTAGAGTTGGAAGACCTGACCATTTGTACGTTTATGCACCACAAAATAAAACTCTAAATGTGGTATACCAAGAGGTTTTGACTTAAACCATATTAGAATTGAGCAACTACGTATCATTTGTAAATATTCATAAAAAAAGTTATATCATTTGTAAATACTATTATTATTATTTTTGTTGTCTTTATAATTCAGCAACTACTACCTTTTTAGCACTTGATAGCATTAAGTAAAATACATATTTTTTCTTCTTTAAAACACAACAATTTGTGTTGATTTAAGAATTTAATTTTGATAAAACAAAAACTACACACGGGCGAAGCCGGGTAATTCAGCTAGTACTATATATATTATGTAATTAATATTGTGCATTATTTTATATTTCATATTGTATTTACGATTTAGTATTTACCTATGTTCCTATTTTATTATATATAATAATGTATATTTTAATATATATGTAATAATAATCAAATAATGTAATATATGATACGGCTCAAGGGGGGTGTCATATCCACCAAACACCCCCCTTGTATACGCCACTGGTACTGATTGTACTGTAATAAATTATTAATAGCTAATAGGTACCATGAACAGCTTTGAGATATATACAATACTAGCTGAATTATCCGGCCTCGCCCGGGAGATATGTTACTATTTTCGATAAGATCAATATCTATTTCGTCATAAGAAAAATTTAGGTTGAAAACAACGCACAATCGTCGTATGTAAACTAATGATATCCATTTTAATTTAACTATACTATATTAATATATACCTACCTTATACCTCAATCGGTTATGAATAAAATCAACACATTAAACAAAATAAAATATTTTCTAGATAACCAAAAATGTAAACGTCTATCCCAGAGATCAATTCGAAAACTACTTTCTCAGCAGATGCCTACGTCATAATAGCTATCTGTATGCCAAATTTCAGACCGATCCATTAATTAGAAAATAAAAAGTTAATTTTATAACTTTTTTAATAATACTCTTATATTTACCAAACTATCGTCAATAAAGTTGCCTTTGCCCGTGGGTGCTCATAAAAAAAACAGAATTCGGTTATATATATTAAGGCGGGAGATATCGGTCTGTGCTAGGTTATTGATCTCGGCGGGATACTCTGTATATGTTATAGATTATTTGCTAGTTAAATTATTTTTACATTGAACAATTAAATGTAACTGTTGTTATGTAAAAAGCAATATCCTCTTTACTATACAAACATTAAGCAGCGTTCCGACTTTTACGAAGCTTCATTTAAAATGTCGGTCGGTCCGTCCTTCGTAGCCTACGCCCTACAGAACCATAAAGGTCCTTTCACACATATCCGATCCGGGTCGGTTCCGAGTCCGATTCATCAATGCATCCGTTAACTCGGAAGTATAAACTTGCTGTTTTCCAGTGCATGTGTTCACACACGTCCGATCCGAGCTTTCCGAGCTCTATCCGACTAAAAAAATATTGTCAGTGACCGATTTTCGTCCGATTTTTCGTCCGAGCTCGGTCGGTTTTTGACGGAATGATGTCGAATCGGACATGTATGAACACGTTTCGACTGGTGTGTTCAGCATACTACGAAATTTATTATATTGGCTTACGTTTGTTGTCAATATTCATTTTCTCATATGACACTGTCAAGTACATTTCATCATGGGCAATGAGAAATTAATCGAACTAATAAGAAGTCATACTGAATTGTATGACTTAAGTAATTCTAAGTATAGTGACAGTACTTGGAAAGAAAAAATATGGAAGGGAATTGCAGGAGAATTAAATCAAACAGCATATGAGCTGTTTAATAGGTAAAATAGGTAAAATGACGGACTCGACTCGGAACGGACTCGGATCGGATATGTGTGAAAGGACCTTAATGCGGTGAATTGATAACAAATCATCTATGAAAAAATATGCGAGAAATTGCGTTGCGCATGCGCATATCGAACACATAATTCAGTGACTCTGCAACATTTTTTTTGTATTTATTTAATCCATCCATTGTGTAATATGATCTAAATTCTAAATTATCCATTAGCAGCGAATAACGATATAAACTATCACGTCGCGCAACGGTGATATGGAAGGGGAAGTTTGGGCGGCCACGTCTAGCCGCCGTCCATTGCCGTACCGCGAACCTCACCCACTAAGTCTAAGTAACAGGTCATTATTTATGATAATTGATAACTCCTTTGTTTTTAAAGTTAGAGAATCCATCAAATGCCATAAACCTTCTCCGCATTGAGCTCTTTAATTTAAAAAATAAATCATAACGATCGGTTCAGTAGTTTTCGAGAACATATCACTCAAAGGTTTTCATTTTCACATTTATATATTAGATTGAATATAATATATATATCAGTGACTCTCTGAGTGCCCTTACTGCGATTTCTAACCCCTACCCTAAAAATGAACTTATTCAACACATACAGAAATTAATATCTGAAATAAACACAACAATAATGGAAGAATGGCAACTTTTTTGGGAAAATATTCCCCTTACCAACAAACTGAGAAATACAAAACTACTCGTCAAGAAACTAAACTACCCTCCCGGCACAAAAAGAAAAGACGAAGTAACAGTCACTCGAGCCAAAATAGGCCACTCTTACTTAACCCATGTACATCTCATCAAAAAAGAACCAGCACCCATATGTGATACTTGCAACGTAACTCTATCAATCGAACATATCGCAATCATCTGCCCCAAATACACTGAAGCACGCAAGATACTCCAAAATCCAGCATCACTCTATCAAGCCTTCAAAGATGAAAACACAGCTGCAATCAGTACATTTTTCCATAATATAAACACTAAACACCCACTGTAAATAGTAACTATAATAATGTAGTAAAATTTATTGTAAAATTTAATGTATACATATATATATTTTTCTTTCTTTTTCTTGTATTAACTTTAATTAAAGTAGGCTAAAAACCTGTGTAGTTGAAGCCTTAATAAACTATAAAAAAAAATATATATATATACATGATAATACATACAATTTACATATATAAAACAACGGTGCTGGGGTAAAATATTGATTCCAATGTGCCATAATGATAATATTCGTGTTATTAATCAATAAATAATGTCTTTATAATTTTAAATCATTGTTCAATAGATATTAGATAAAAGATTTAAAACGAGCCGTATTATTAGACGTAAATTTTAAACTAATCGGGACCGAACGGACCAGACCGATCTGATTATATTTTAGCAACCGGATCGAACCGAAATGATTATAGTTTAAATCAGGACCGGACCAAAATCTTTCAAAAAAATATTGAGTCGGACCGAACCGATCCTTCACCTATTTTTATACAATAAGACCGGACTGATACAGACCGGACCGTGCAGAGCACTATAACACGGCTATACTATTATATTGTATCAATATATATATATATAGCGTTTACCACCATATCGGTCTGGCCGGCGGTCCGTGCGCGGGGTAAAATAAATCCTAAAAAAAGGCTCTGGGGGGTGATATATCACCCATATCACCCCCCGTAAATACGCCACTGTAATGATACTTTTACTACAATTATCATAGTGCTAACAATTGTCATTTTTTCTTTATGTGGTTCGTAACATTTATACAATCATGGTTTTTATAAGTATTTTTTATTATCTTACACGTAATTTGAGAAACTAAAGTATGTAATGAACCGGTTAATTTAAAGTTCTAGTTTGATATGTTTGAATATTTAGATAATTGTTTAGTTTATATAATTTGTTTGACTGTTGACTTATTATATTACATTATTTTTTGTTATTTGAAAATTGTATATTATTAAAAAAGTTTGAATGATTTAAATATTAATAATCTGAAACTCTCTTTAAATAAAGTTTCTTAGGCTGAAGTTACTTAGTTGTGGAGTTTTTTCAACTACCTTATTATTTTATTGATGTAATGCTTCATACATTTTTTTAAACTTTGATTAGATTGATATACATATTTACATGGTTCATATCTACTTCTTATGAATAATAAAGTCATTGTTTTTTAAATTTATTCCCCCTTTATGGGATTAAATGAAAACATCAGTGTATTTTAGATAATTTAAGGTAGCAGTATTTAAACCATTTCTAAATGGTGGAGATAGAAAAAAATAAACAATTATAGGCCAATATTCTTGCTAGTAAATATTTCTAAAACTCTACTAAAAATTATTAAAGTAAGGTTAATCGCTTTACTAGAAAAAAGTCAACATTTATCTAAATTATTTTAGACCTAGTAATGGCGTAGAAGATGCTCTTTATAGTACATCTCAGTTCTTATGTAGTGAATTAGATAATGGTAGTAAAGTAATAGCTCTATTCTTCGACTTGGCTTAAGCATTTGATACTGTAAATCATAAAATTGTATTACCTAGTTTTGGAATAACTAATTTTAGTCTTAATTGGTTTTATAGTTACTTAAATAATGGAAAACAAATGGTTAATATAAATAATGTTATAGGTCAAGAAAGTTTTATTAAATGTGGAGTTCCGCAAGGTAGTGTATTGGCACCTATTTTGTTTATATTATATGTAAATCGGTCTGTGATTGATGGTTTGGTCGTAACATACACTGATGATACTTGTCTGCTTTACGCGGACAAATCATAGATAGGAGTTCATTATTAAACTACAGTTAGGTTATAGAGTCTTATAAACAAAAAAATCTTTTGTTCAATCATTTGTTGACTATTTAGGGCCCACGTACTTCAATTTAATGCCATATGAGGTTAAAAAAAAATATCCATCTTCATCAAAGAAGTGATAAAAAATTTTTATATAATTATTAATTCTTAGAATTAGTGTAAACTATTGTCTTGTAATATTTGTAAAAGTCCAATTGTTTCTATTGCAATTATAATTTCTCTCACTTCTATTTATATACTTTTAATAACTAATTATTATGTATATTATTTATATAAATGTTTATTTTTGTTAAACTATTGACAAGTATTATTCATAATAATTTATGAATCGAACATTTTTTTTAATAGTTTATTAATGATTTGAATGTAAATCTTATTATATGTTTTTTATTGTAAAACTTTTTAGTTGAATATTGTTACACTCTCTATCTCTAACTTAAGCTCAGCTTAAAAGAGATAGATAATCATAAAATTGTTTATTGTAAATTATGATGATTTAATAAAGAAAAGAAAAATACACTTAGTAATAATTACTTATTATAATATCTTATAATAATGTTGGTGAGCAGTAATAAATAATAAATGAGGTAATTTTATATATTATAATGCAATTCACAAGCTGGAAAACTCTTGATTTAACATCCTGATGCAAGACAAAAATCAATTGATTAAGCTTTCCTACATAGTCATTTTAGACCCTGATGCATGTTTCATAATAATATATATTATATTACACCTATGTTCCATGTTTGTTTACGCAGAAAAGTAGTACTGTTAATAATCATATTTTCTGCTTTGTAATCCGATGAGTACTTGTCACCGAATTTATTTCTTAATAATTAGCTGTCTGTTAAAAATGCAGTCTTTCTGTAGAACAATGTTTATACATACAATATTCATACTTATTTTTGAAAACACATATATATATATTCTACGGTAATGTGGGCTAATACAAAAATAAAACGAATGAATAAAAAAAAAGGAATAGAAAGAAATCATGTACACAACCCACATGAATTGTCATTAGTTACTTTGATGTCATACTATTTTTATTCGGTAGAACTTCTATTATACAAAATAGTAAGTACGAATAAAAATAATATTTTTATACTGCAACGCCCAAGGTGTATAATACATTTTTGAAAGTACTCCATTGTGACACGCTGACACATATGAAGAGATCAATTGTTTAAACCCTGATGTTCTCAATAAGGAGACAATTATTTTTGGTCACAGCGTTTATTGACATCTTATTAAAAAAGAGTATTAATAATTCATGGCTATGATGGCTTAATTAAATAACAAAAAAAATGATTTACTTACATATTTTTATTTACACAGTTATATGGACATAATCAATAAATTTAGTCCTTAATTTTAAAATAGTTTTCTTGAAATTTTTGTCCTACAAACGCAATTTTATCATAACCTTGCTTAATGTCTTAATTGTACTCTCAATAAGTGATTTATTGGTCTCGTTCTTTTCGTGTCGATATTGATGTTTAAGTGTTTGATCAATTTTTTTTAGACTGCCTTTATGAATCTGTAAGTAATAAAAATATGTAGTCAATGCCAGGGAATTCTTAAAAGTATATGAGTTTTACATGGTAGAATAATAAAGAAAAAACAACAGTTTGAACTATTTTAACATTGTCCTAATACAAAATGACCTTTAGTAATGTCGTTTAATTTCTAATATTTAAAAGAAATCTATTTCTATAATTTAACGGTAACAATAGTTAATAATATTAATTACTTTAAGTAGTTTTAAACTACATCCGTCAATAATTGAGTGAAGAACTCCAACAGCTACATAACGGGGTGGATCTGCTTGATCAAATTGTAATAGGTGGTCTGTACATTTAACAATTTCAGCGACACTTGAACCTAGATTGAAATCTACAAGTCTACAAACCATATATAGATTACTTAGACATGCAACTCTGAGTAATTGATCATCATCCAAGATACCAGCTATAAAAGTGTTGAGTAACTGGTTTTTATGACTAGGTATAGTCTCCTTATCTAGAATAAAGCGTAAATCTTTTAATATTATAAACAATTTTTATTTATTTTTCATTGTAAATACATACGTAAAGAATTCATTGCCTTCCACAAAACCATACCAATTTTTAACCGAGTTTGAGATGAATGGTAACACATCATTTGGTTAGTATACTCTTCACAAAGTATCGGTACTATATCATCTGGACAATATGTACACAATGAAGACAATGTGAATATAGCACTTAGATATGTGTATGAATCAGTATTTTTCAAATTTTCCTAAATCCGATTTCAATATTTTAAAATTATAAAATTGCCTAATTTAATACTTTTACCAGATTATTAATATTTTTTTTTTTTTAATATAAACAAACAATTTTTTACCTGAATCACAATTAAAATGTTTGATTTCTTTGCAAGAACAGTTTTGTCACCAGTTTCTATCATTCTTTTTAATTCCAACAATGCATGTGCCCTACAAGTAAATTGTGGATCCCTAATATCATATTTCACATAATAATTGGAATGTTTTTCATTAATTGAGACTTCTGTAAAAAACTTCTTAACATTTTTAATTTTCAGGCAAATATCCAGCATCATATCATTAAGCAACTTGTTATTTATTTTTTTAGAAAGTTTTGGCAAATAATTTAAGAAGAAATTCAGATAACCGATATAAGATTGATCTATGTTTTTAAAAATACAACCAAGAACTCTTATTACGATGGATATCTGGTTGAAATCCACATACTTCTCTTTAACACTTGATTCTAATAATAACTTAATCATAAATAAAACATCTCCTGGATCTTCTGTTATTGAATTCATCAAATCAACATTTTCCATCAAGTGAAGTAAAGACTTGACAATAAATGATATTTCCGTTATTTTTTCGTCTGTTGTAAAATTTTTTTCAGTATAAATGTCTAGTAATGTAATAAAAATTATTTTCATTGATTTTGAATCAAAACGTTTGTCAATCAAATCTAAAAACGCATCTAGTTGCCTTCTTATATTGAACTGTTGTTCATCTAGATCAATTTTGACAATTATATTTCCATTATCATCAAATGTAACATCAATCTGATATTCAGAAAATATAATTAGTCTTAAATGATCTTTACTATCTGAAAAATTAGTCAATATCAAGGTGACCAAGTCTTCTAATTTAGATTTTAAATGATATGAACCAGAAGCTGTAGCTGTATATAATTGATAAATAGTTGCAGCAACATCCATTAACAGTCTTGGATTTAAAGACCATGTGGCATCTTTGTATAAGTAAAAAAGTGTATACAAATCATCAATACATGTTGGTATAACAGCAGACAGTTCAGCCGTTTTATTTCTCATTATATTCATTGATTGTCCAATTGGTCTTAAATAATATTCTAAGAAACCATTATAATTTTCCGATAACATAAGATGCACACAAAAACAACCGATGCTACGAAATTTATGTTGATAAACTTTCGCACTTGATCTTAACAAATTCCATACCTAAATCAAGTTAAAATAATTTTAGGTTTTACAAATTCCAAAATATAATCTCATAAAAATAACAAATTAACGATTATGTTAAACAGTATAATAACTATACAAGGTAATAAAATAAAAAAAAATTAATTAAATTGAAACATGTATTCTTTCGTGCATTGTATAATACATATTTTTATCAGAAGAAAGAGGACAAATCATAATGTTTTTTGCAATAAATTAGTATTAATAATAATAATAATCATCATATTTTGGATACATAGTTTGACTACTAATGTAATAATAAAATAATTTGATACTTTGAGTAAAATTTCTTTAAAAATAAGTAAATATTTAATAGTAATTTAGGACTTTTATCACTTGTAATAATAATTTTTTTTTTTTAAATATTTATATATAATGAAATTGATAGAGGGTTTATAAAGAAGCTATGAAAATAAATTATATAAATGATTTATTATTACCTGAGGAACAATTAATTCTTTATATATAGTGTTGGATTTATTATAAAAACTATGAATTAAATTCGACCATTCTCGGATACCCATGCCATCAAGGTTATCAGATGTTTCTGCAACATGATCACATACAACTCTCAAAAGTGTTTGAATCCCATCATCGGTTATCAATAAATTAAATAGCATTTTCTTAAGACCAAGTTTTATTTGGTTTTGAACATTCTGAAATTTATTAAAACTAAAATTAATTAAAATATCCATATCATATTTCAGTCTTTAAATAGTGAACATAATTGTTTAATATTAAATACCTGATGACCTATTGCAAATAAAACTTCTCGGATAAGAAAAAAATCTTTATGTTTTACAATGTATTCTTTGAGAATTTCCTTAAATACTTTTTGTTCTTTTTTCAAATCTTTACAATGCCATTCATTAACAGCAATTTCGTTTATAATTTCTGTACAAGGCTTTTCAATAGGTAACAAACATAGTTGGCATAATCCTGCTAGTAATACTTCAGGGTGTTCCGCAATTATCAATCGTTTAAATAATGGATAATTTACTAATTCAAACAATGTAAACACATTAAATTTTAACTCATCATATTTCTGAAACAGATTAATTGATGATATATTTCAATTATCACACTCATTACTTCTATGATTAATATTAGGTTGTATATCGAACAATAAAAATTTAATAATTAAATTTATACCAAGAAAAATATACACAAGAAAAAATGAATCAAAGAATTTCACACAAAGAAAACAATTTTAAGATTATAATTAATGAATAGTCATAATCTTAAAAATGTAACAAATTATTATAAATCTAAATTCTAAAGATTTAATTAAGTCTTCTTGAATTGTGTAAAAATAAATTATGGGCTATCTTACATTGATGAAATTCCATATTTAACGGTTCAATTATTTAAAATTTTTACTATCAATAACGTATTGCGTTCAAATTTATTTATTACCTCATCTAGTGGAATATCATCCTGGAATTCAAAAAATGGTTTTTGTTTATAGTCAAACGATTTCCATAGACTTGGAATAAAGAATGGAATCAAACCTAGAGATACTACAGAATCTATGCATTTTGATACAGTAGCACATTGACTAGCACATAACGTTTGATCAATTTTCAGACACCTTTTTAAACGAGCCATTAGTTCAATTGTTTTCTCAACATGAGAATTTCTGTAAAATAATCCATGTAAATATGTATACAATTAAAATAAGTAACTCTCTTACCTAGTCATTTCATTTTCATTAAAAGAGATCGGAGACACATCAATTTTCAAAATATAATTTATGTTCTTATCAAATGATTCATCACCTAAATATATTTATGGATTAAAAAAAGCTAAACATTAAATTTTTTTTTGGAATATTATACAATATTCAGAAACTATAAACTAAAAGCAGTTAGAAATATCACAATATAGTATTTAAAGTAGATATTGTTTTTCTTGATTACGTAAACTGTTGTTTTGTAAACGAATAAGCTGGCAAGGTGTGTTGTATGATAAATTACAAAATGCTATTAAAATAATTGGTAGAGATTTAAAAACCATTTTAAACAGTTTCAATAACAATGTGATCTTGAAAAAACTTGTTGATCAACGCGAAATGAAGTTATAGGCCGTATGTCGTTCACGTTGAATAGCATTTCATTTGTTATTACCGCTCAGTGCGCGAACCGTACTAATAGCTGTTTTTTGTTTAGCACTACAATGTTATTGTCCCGGAAAATAGTGGATGACGATAGAATAAGCATGTGGTCTTAAAACGGTTACAAATCGAAGATAGAATAAATTACTAAATCAGTGACCGAACAATATGCACCGGAGCTATAACCATAACAGCCGAGATCTTATCATTATTCTAGTGAAATATATATTGATGCCTTTCGCCCTTGTCTAACAACGGTACGGAAAACATGCACAAGACAATACTGATCGTAGAAAACTCACCCGGGTCGATCACCGAAGTGATTTTTGACATCAAACCGATGATATAATCAATATCAACATTTGAAGACGTCATATTCGTAGGTTGATTACGGACTAATGGTGTGGAAAAAAACTCTGAAACAGAAGGAAACTGACCAATATTCAACGTTGTTCGATGCCGTCTACCATTTTTCGGGCTACTTCCCCAGTTTATCGTGTGTTCGTGGGTCTGGCCTCTGGCGACTTATCTTATCCTCCCCAGAATCATATGGGTGAGAGTGATAAGAAAATAACCTAAAAAAGAAAATGCCAACTGTTGGGAATTGAAAATGTTGATACGAGTAATTTTATGCCATAAAATTGACCAGCTCTGTAATTTCAAATTTGTATTAGTTTAACCGGCGTAAATGCGTAACAAAACGTTCCAGAGTCCACACTGAAGACAGTGATCATTGATCATTCGTGTTCACTGTCACAGAATATGTATAAACAAGATTATTTTTATATTATAATTTTTTTGATTATTATTTATTATAATCTATAGCCGTTCACTGCACCACTACACCAGTGGTATCAGGGGCGGATCTAGATTTAGGGAACTGTGGGCCAGGCTATTTCAAGAGGCCATTTTTTAATTTTTTATGGCAACCTAATACTGGATTAGAAATCTATTTCTATACCATAAAACAAAATTGTTAAATTTTAGTATAATTCAATATTATTGTTATCTCTAAAAATCTAATATTATCAGATACACTGTTGAACACATACACAAAAATGTTTTTACCTATTTAAAATAACTAAACATATATTACATTTTTTAAAAAGTTTATTCTTATTACATAATTGTCATTGAAAACGTTAGCAGTTTTTTATTCATATGAATTAAAAAGAATATTTATTTAAAATTGTGTACAATAATTGCATTATAAAAGTTTTCTTATTTTTTTCATCTGAACAAACGTTTCAATACATTTATCAAAATTAATCTTTTCCACTAGGTAGGTATTTTTCAATGTTCAGCAATTTAAGGTCTGATAAATTCTCTTCAGCCAAGGTGGAGCGTAGATATGTCTTAATTTATTTGAGCAGATTAAAACCTCTGTAGTACTACTGACAGGCAGTGTATAAAACATTTTATGCAGAGTTGATAAAGTTGGATAGGATGATACCATATCATTAGTTGTCATAAATTTCGAAACATAATTTAATCAAAAATCTTCACATTCCTCATTTAAATGTTAATAAACAGAGACAAATGATATATACTCCGAAATAAGATCATCTTGATCAATATAAATTTGGTAAATGTCAGAGAGCTTTTTGATGCATCTAAAAATAAATAAATATATGTATTCATTTTAAAGCGTTGATCAGCTGATTCATTTAAATTATAATCAACACCCATTTTATCAAAACATTTTGATGTTTTTTTGTTCGTCAGACTTTGTGGCACCATCAAATTTTTGATGGAAAGCAGAACATTTTATTAATTTTTGGAGAATAAACTAACCAGTTTCGTTTGCAAGAAAATTTGACTTCGGTTTTTTTCATACCACTTCAAAAGAATACTTTGACCACTTTCATTTTTTGGAAAAATAAAATATTTTCCATCAATGCCCGGCTGGAAAGGCCCTATTTTCATAAGAGCTCTAATGAGAGATTTTGATATTATTGTTTCACGAAATAAGTAAGGATCTGAAGGATATTCCTCACATTTGTTTATTAAAATTGACTGTACTGAAGAATTATCTGAGATGCCGGAGCTGTATTGTACTTTTTTCAGCTTTTTTAGGTTGTCAGATTGACCTACAACTGATTCCGAAAATATATTTGTATGTTACTATTTGTTTGAAGTATAAGTTTATAATATAATTTTCATATACAATTACATATAAATTTTAATATATAATAATGCATTATAGAGCTGTGCATTTAATGCACTATAAAACCTTCAAAAATGCATTAGAAATTCCTTAAAATGCACCATAAAATGCTTTTAAAATGCCGAAAAATGCACATTATGAACCAAAAATATGCACTTAAAATTGTTTTTAAATAGGTTCACTGAAAATCTAGATTTAAAAAATTGTCCTATTATTGGTAAAAATATTATTTAATTTAAGTTATAGGTTAGGTAAGAATAATTGTAATTCCAAAAGCACATTTTGGTCCTTGGACTGCATAAAAAACCAACTAATGTTATTTATTATTTAATTTAATGATTAATATATTTGTATATTGGGGACTTACCTTGTTTTATAGAAGATTGAATAAAAGAAAAATATTTTTATTTCCTCTAACATATTTTTTATTTCTTTCAGAAGTCTTCTGGCCCCACCTGAAAGACCAATTTTTTTTGGAAGTGGCCGACACAGTTTCAATGGTACCATAGCTTATAAGTTTAGATTAAAACTTATTAATGATTTATTTATAAGCAATAAAAAATGGAGGAATTTGTTAAATGGATTTAAGTACTTTTTTTCAACTTATACTTCTATGTTGTATATGTTATGTAAAAAATAACATCAAACATCATATTACAGTTTAATTTAGTTTTTAATTTTATAATTCAAAAGAAAAAAAGAACTCCGTTTAAAATTTGATATTGACATTTGACAACATTTACAAAAACCAGTTTTCATCGAATAATTATTTCGTTATATAGAAACATTAGATTCGTTATTTGGAGATACATTTACGTGTAATTAACAATGAAGGTCATGGTTCTCAAAAAAAAAATCGTTAAATGCAAGTTTCACTGTATATATTAATTATACTATTGTGACCCGATAATATTCAGCATTGCAGGCCTATTTTCGATTTATACTTATATATCATATCATTTTATCTGTGTAGCAAACGCACAGGTACCTACGTCGTTCATTGTAAAATAATATAACTATATGATTTTATAATTTTTTCAACTTTCTTCTAAAACAATATTTATTAAATAAATCATGTATTTCCATAACAAAGTTGTTATGTCATTTTTCTATATAAGGGCAGTCAAATATAAATTGTTAGAAGACCATTTATCTATTTGTACTTCAATATTTGAGTTATAATTTATAAGCTTATAACTATGAGTAGGAGGTTGTTAGCTTTTCATAGTTTTTTGAACCGTCGGATTTATTACTGATTGAGCTAATTTTTTTAACTGAGTTTTGAACTTGAATCCAAGACACTACTAATTAAACATCAACAGTTTATAGTGCATATTTCTGCATATTTAGTGATTTTTAAGAGCAATAGGTTCCGAGCACTACTTATAACTCATTATGAAGTATGACTTATATAACTAAATGCATTATTTATTTTATCGCTTATTGATACTTTTACAACAATTATCATAGTGCTAAGAATTGTCACTTTTTCCTTATGTTAATGGTTACATTTATGCAATCATGATTTTTACACATAATTTGAGAAACTAAAGTATGTAATGAACTAGCTAATTTAAAACAATAAATAAATGCCAACTGTTCGGTAGTGAAAATGTTGATGCTAGGAATTTGATGTCAAAGAATTGACCTCTTGATATCCTATTAAAAAATCGAACAATGTATTATTATATTATTAATTATTATTATTATTAATAATTCATGGCCATGATGGCTTAATGAATAACAATAAAAATATTTTTTTACATAGTTATATGCACATAAACAATAAATTGCAAGTCTTTTATTTTAAATTAATTTTTCTAACATTTTTTTCATACATAAATAGTTTAATAATTTCACTGTATTTTTCACAGACCACATTTATGTTTTTATTTCATACAATATTGCTTATTTTAAAATTAATATTATAATATATACTTAACTGCTTATTACATAGTTTACTTTCGTTAATACTTATACATGAAGCAATATCTGTTGTAGTCTAAATCATTATTTATTAATGCGGTATAATAGTTTCTAACCGTTGATCATAGTTAAACCAACATGTATAAAATTATTAAAATCATATGTAAAAAAGAAATATCCAACTCAAAATTGTAATGCTTAACATTTTATTATCAAAAACAAATAAGTACTTATTTATACATATGTTTTAATAATCAATATCATAAATACAAAGTTCAATTTTATTTTACTAGAAAATGTCAGGCATTGGTCGTTGCGACCAAATGCTTTCTTATTAGTCCAGTCCCAGGAAAACCATAAAATGGTACAAAAAAGTTATGTTCCATCTACTTGACATAGCTATTTGGAATTTTTTTTATACTTACAAAAAAGATTTCCAGAATACAAAGGTCAATTTTCGAATTTTCTTTAAGACTTGGTGAAAGAACTTATTTATTTGCCAGCAAACATCATACACAGAAATCAATTGATAGAATCCAAGAAATATATATCATAGGAGTTCAATACAAATTGAAATACCAGCTCCAAATGGTAATTTGTTATATTATTTATATTTAATGACATGCTGAATAATAAATAATTTCTTTTATTATTTTCTCCGTTTAGGAGGATGGAAAGGAAGAAATATTTTTTTGTAGAGAATTTTCCAAAATAAAAAAAAAATTTAAAAATATGTCATGGAGACGCATAGACTGTCTGGAACTACTACCTTTATATCCAGGTCCATGTTTTGCAAGATATCATATAACTCAGTAATTATTAAATATATTATATACTTACACTTTAAATGACTTGTTTAGTAATAAGTTGATATGTAATAAATAACTATATTGTTTAAAATAATAAAATACAAATGTAAATTAATATAATAGTTTATATTAAATATAATATATTTCCATTCGATGTAGGTAAATGTGTGATTATATTATTAGGTGAATATAATTTGAAAAAAAATATTGAATTAAATATTTAATGTAAATTTGAATCAACCATATGTCAAATATATAAGGTCCAAGAAACAAAGTAAATCAAACTATGATTTACAAGTTTCAATGGATTTTCAAGATACTTCTTAAATTTAAGCGTATTATTAAATCATACTTAATTCAATTTACATTTGATGTAGTTAAAGCCAAATTTATATAATATTGTAAGGTGAATATAATTCAAATATAATATTGAATAAAATATTAAATGAAGATGTGAATCAAATATATGTCAAATGTATAAGGTCCAAGAAACAAAGTAAATGAAACTGTGATTTATAAGTTTCAATGGATTTTTCAGGATCATTCATGAATTTGTACATCATAATTTCTAGTAAGTTGTTAAATGATGAAATGATTGCATCATCTAGTTTATCATGTTCATCAAATACACATTATCCGTTAAATTATCATCTTTTCCATCTATTTGAAAAACAATTTAATCATTTTTTATTGTTATGAATAAAGAGCAAAGTTTATAATTACCTATCTTTTTTTTCTTCTTTCGATATGTCAGATGTCGAATATTTTTGTATTACTAAATAATCTGTTCTGGATGCATTCCCGGGTAGTTTAATTATGAAATTACCACTTCCATTAAGTTTTTTTATTCTTATACAATTCTGTATTTCTGAAATCGTTCCAACACCATAAACTTTTTCTAAATTTAATATATGCGCCTGTAAATATAAATTATGTTAAATAAGTAAATAAAAAAAACAAAAAAAAGATTGATTAAATAATGAAACACTTTTAACTTTTTTGCTTTAACTTCGACATATTTTTTCTTCCAATATTATTTGGCGATTCAGACGATTACGGCATTTAAATGATTCATAATTAAAAGTAAATTTTTTTATTTTTTTTATATGACTAATAAAATAAATATTGAATTTATTTTGTTATTCTTATAAAAAATAATAATGTAATAACATTGAGTTCAACGTCAGAATCGTTAATAAATTTTGATGCCATTTTTCTTCAAATGTTATAGGATGGATTAATTATTTTTCGAAGTTGTAACATAATAGACTGATGAAACAAAACTAAGTATAGTGAATAGAAATATTTACCCTTCTATATTTTTAAAATAAATACGTTGCCGTGTACACAAACACAACCATTTTATTTATAATATATTTTGCTGTGCACACACATTATGCCCTAATTCAAAGAAAAAATACACTGTTTTAAAATATAAACATTTACTTAATCCCAAACGAGATAGACATGATTCATACTATTTTCGCACATTTTCTGATTATCCCTTATTTTTACTTGCTCACAGGGTGAGTGCATATCACTTGATTCTTATCTAGTTTCCATAAAAAGGGAAAATCCCGTTTCGAATAACTAAATTAAAATTATTTTTGGAAAAATGTTTTTTGGTTTCGCGTAATTTTGATTTATCTTTGGCTAAATTATGAGTTAAATTAGCTAATGATTCAGACAGAAATCTGAAAGTGTCTTCAAATTTTACATATAATCTATCTTTAATTTGTTTACTGAAAGTTGTATACTTTTCACAAGCATTTGGAATCATATCAATATTCAAATCATCATAACCAAGCTCGTGTATAGTAAAATGATTGTCATACGATAAATTATGAAAATAAACTGATACAAATGACAGACTTTGTGCATAGGTTTATATCTATGTGTTACACAGATATAAACCAATAAGTTATGGATTTTACGTAAAAATGACCAATGATATTGAACTCCAAAAATTGGCTAATAAATTTAAAATTCCTAACAAACCAATAATTTAAAGAGGGAAAAATGCTGCAAAAAAATTTGATCAGTTGATGTTTCTTTGAAAATTTTAAATTTATATCAAACAAATAAACCCATGGTAAAATTTACAAAAGCGAAGAAACCCAACATAAGAATTTAACAACTTGTTTCTATTGTACAAAAAATGTTATCATTTTTCAATGATAAAAGAGAGAGACCACTTTGCCTTGAATGTAATTTTGTAGCATAGAAAAAATTAGCATTTCATTTGATATTACCGCTCAGTACGCCAACGAATGGTACAAATAGCTGTTTTTTGTTTTGCGTCCCAATGTAAACGTACCAGAAAATAGTAGTTGACCACAGAATAAGCATGTGGCCATAAAACGGTTACAAATAGGAGAGAGAATAAACTACTAAAACACTGACGGAACAATGTGCACCGGAGCTACAATCATAACAACCGCGATCTTATCATTATTCTAGTGAAATATATATTTCGTCGAACAACGGGTCGGGAAACAAGTACGATACAATACCGATCGTGGAAAACTCACCACGGTCGATTTTCGAAGTGATTTTTGACATCAAATTGATGATAATTCTTTTGTCGTCAGTTGAAGACGTCATATCGGTAGGTCGATCACGAACTTATCTTGCGAACAATTTGTGGGAAAAAAAAATGATAAAAAAAAAACTCTGTGAAGGAACGAAATTAAACACCCAGTCCATGTCGTTCGGTTACGTCAGTTCCGTATTTAAAAAAACTGACGAAAATGTTTGCCACTCGGACGTTGATTTTACGTGTTCTCGCGGTATTTCTGTTGTTTTCGTGACGGTGGGACGACTAATTGACAATAACTGATAAGATAGAAGCTTAACAATATTATCACAGAATATATGAAAATATAACGGTACATCGATTTATTGATATCACGCCTGGTCACGGGGAACGCTTATCGTTTTCGTCGTACGGTCGTTTTGTCCCGTTTGCACCGCACGCTCCACAATCTTTCAAAATCAATAACTGTTCCGTTGGCCATTTTGTCTGTTCACTCCGTAGCTTTATTGTGTCTGCGTCGTAAGTCTGCGAGACAAATACGAATTTTTTTTTTCCACGCAAACGTCCGGAACTGTAAAATATTGCAAAATATTTTTGTTTCACTGCACAATTGAAAAAAATGGTGATTTTTTGCTGTGCTCTTGGTCTGCGGACAAACGTTTTAATTTGTTTTGCTGTCGTCGCAGGTTTCATTGAATCCATTTCGCATTTTGAAGCACAAGGCGGAAGAAGACAAAGGAGAAAATGCTCGTTTGTCCAGTTTTATCGGTGCGATCGCAATCGGTGACTTGGTTAAAAGCACGCTGGGCCCTAAAGGCATGGACAAAATACTCATATCGATGGGTCGTGGTCAAATGGAATCTAAAGTCGAAGTCACCAACGACGGAGCGACCATCTTGAAGAATATCGGCGTGGACAATCCGGCCGCTAAGATATTGGTTGACATGTCCAAGGTTCAAGACGATGAGGTTGGTGACGGTACTACATCCGTCACAGTTTTAGGTGAGATTTAGTTTTTTGGCCCTTTCATAATATAATATGTACTATTGAATTCATTGTGGGTATTTGCTGAGTATGCCATATCTCCAAACTTTTCAATGGTTGAGTATGCGACTTACTAGAAAATTAATATTGTTTAATATGCTACTTATGTAAAAGTACTATATTTCAATTAAGTTATATAAGTACTAATAACTTCAAACCTCTTAGATTTTTTTTTTTTAATTTGTGCTATTGTGTTATAATAATTCTTTAGATAAGTATCAAAATAAAATGTTTGTAGTATACCACAAAAATGCTAAGTATACTACACTTGATGACATTACTTTTCATATTGGTTACATACTAAACAATTTTTGGATTTTGTTTTTCATTGATTGTTAATTATTTAAGATGTTACTTATGTCCAGACCTGAAGCAAATAAAGATTACCTATCTGTCAATCAGTCAGTCTTTTTCAGCTTCGGGCACTATATTGTACATCAATATAAGTTAAATCATTGTATAATTCATAATGGCCATTATGACCTATATTGTGCTACTATGTTTTTCAATAATTTATCGGCTCTTACAATACACTGTATTGTCACCGATTGGTAAGTTTTTATATGACTACAATATATGCACCCATATACATTTTTGTATCTAGAATTTATTGCATAATTAAAGCTATCCATAGCAAAAGGTTTTACTTCACATAGTTTCTCAGTATTTATAATTCAGAAAATTATGCTAATCCAGTCTATATACCTAATTCAAAGGCATATATTTTTCCAAAGTTGACATATCATTTTTGCACAAGTAAAGTTAGTTTGAGTTATTGTCTTAAATTATTTTGTTATTAAAAGAAATCTATATGCTTCATGTATTTATATATCAACTTACACCTATTGCTAAGTAGGAAAGTACTTTACATTTGTTTTTTTTTCTAAAAATGTAAATATGAAAATATATGCATTTTTATTCGATGATCATCACTTAACAAAATTAAAATTCTGTTATAGGCGGTAAATTATTTATTTATTGTTTTGATGAGATTTCTTAAAATAATGATGACAATAAGTAAATATTACATACTTAATAAGTTGCTTGATAATTAGATAAATAATTAGATTCAAAGGAATAATATATTTCATTAATAATTGTTTTGATGTATGTATTAACTACCCTTTCAACTATAAAAATATACCTGTAAACCCAATCTATAAATCAATCTAATAAATTGATAACTAACAGTTATGGTACACACGTATAATAGATATTTTCTTAATATCTAATATTTTTATTTATGATCTGTTGAACAATGTAGCTGCTGAATTATTACGCGAAGCTGAAAAATTAGTCGATCAAAAAATTCATCCTCAGACAATTATTTCTGGATGGAGGAAAGCAACAAAAATAGCATATGATGCTCTTCAACTTGCTTCTTTAAATCATAGTGAAAATGAAGCTCAATTCCGAGAAGACTTGCTAAATATTGCTCGTACAACTTTGAGTTCTAAGATCTTATCTCAACATAAAGAACATTTTGCTAAGCTGTCAGTAGATGCCATTTTACGCCTCAAGGGATCTGGAAACTTGTCAGCTATACAAATTATAAAGCTGAAAGGTGGTTGTTTGGAAGATTCATTTTTGGATGAAGGTAAACAATAAATATTATGTACATTTTTAATTAATTACATATTTTTATTCTTTATTAAATTATAACCATACATTTTTATTTATTTTTAGGTTTTTTACTTAATAAAAAGGTTGGCCAATATCAACCTAAACATATAGAAAATGCTCGTATATTAATTGCGAATACTCCAATGGACACAGACAAAATTAAAGTGTTTGGATCTCGTATCAGGGTTGATTCTATGGCAAAAGTCGCGGAGCTGGAATTAGCTGAAAAAGAAAAAATGAAAGATAAAGTTGGCCTTATACTAGCCAATGAATGTAATGTGTTCATAAATAGGTAATTTGATAATAATATAATTTATTAATTAATTTTTAACTAAATTTTATTACGAGAGACTGATTAAAATTTATATGCTTTTAAAGTTTACAAAAATCTAAATCAAAATTTGATAAAAATAAGAAAATTTACTAAAAAAAATTGAATTCAACCATTTTTTAGTTACATGTAAATTGTATGAATTAATTATTATACTGTTCATTATTAATTTTAATAAAGTATTTCAAATATATTATTGATTTTAATAAAGTATTTCAAATATATTATTGATTTTAATAAAGTATTTCAAATATATTATTGATTTTTTACTGTAAATGTAATTGTATGATTGTTGAAAATTGATTTTATTACTTATTTCAGACAATTAATCTACAACTATCCCGAACAACTTTTTGCCGATGCTGGAATAATGGCTATTGAGCATGCTGATTTTGATGGAATTGAACGTTTAGCATTGGTCACTGGTGGTGAGATTATGTCAACTTTTGACTCAACTGTTAAAACAAAGCTAGGCACGTGTAAACTTATTGAAGAAATCATGATTGGTGAAAGCACATTGTTGCGTTTCTCTGGTGTAGCACTTGGTGAAGCTTGTACTATCGTTATTCGTGGTGCCACTGAACAGATTATTGATGAAGCTGATCGTTCTATACATGATGCCTTATGTGTATTATCCTCCACTGTACGCGAGCCTACCATTGTCTACGGTGGTGGTTGTAGTGAAATGTTAATGGCTAATGCTGTAAGTGCTGAAGCATCAATAACACCTGGTAAAGAAGCGGTGGCCATGGAAGCATTTTCTAAAGCTTTACAATCACTTCCTACTACTATTGCTGACAATGCTGGTTTGGATTCAGCAGAGTTAATACATGAATTAAGAGCATGCCATGTACTTGGAGAGAATACAATGGGTCTTGGTAAGTTTGAACAACTGTCCCATTTTGTCTAAAAAAAAGAAGTTGTCATTCTAATTATTTTGATTTAAGATATGGAGCATGGTACTTTGGGCTGTATGAAAGTGATTGGAATCACTGAATCATTCGCTGTCAAAAGGCAAGTTCTTGTATCCGCAGTAGAAGCTGCTGAAATGATTCTGCGTGTTGACTGCATTATCAAGGCTGCACCACGCGAACGTGTTGAAGATCATGGCCATTGTTGAATATATTCATTCATTATTTTAAAAATAATGTTATGCTATTGGTAATCATGTTTGACTGTTTTCAAAAGTATTTTTTTTACAAATTTTTCAGTTATATACAAAAACTAAATACCAATTTAAAAGTATCATAAAATAAAAAATTAACTACTTTTTATATTTTATAAAATCAACATAGCCTTATTGAATTTTGTTTCCAGTGTAATTAAAAATGTTTCTATACTAAATATAACTAAAACCGGTAAGGTCTTAGGTATTAAACATAAAGTTCTATTGAATTGGTTTGCTCATGTTTAAATTTTGGCTTATATGTTTATGCACTTTTATCAATAACAGTTAAAAGGGTTGGTTTTTTATTGAATTTTACTCAATAAAATTTAAATGTAGAATATTCAAATAATACATGTATCAACACATGCCACTTATGAAATATTCAGATTAATTGTTTATGAGATACAACAAATTATTTAATTTATTCACACATTTTGTCTTAAACACTTTTATATTAACTTGTATTTTATACAGCCATTAATCTTATGTATGCTTAAAAAAGGTTTACTTTGCTCTAGCTGAATCTGTTTTAATGTATGGTATAGGGTAGGGTGACCAGACGTCCTGTTTAAAACGGGATTGTCCCGTTTTTGGTCATCATGTCCCGTTGTCCTAACAAACTTCGAACGGGACGCTTTTTATCCCGTTTTTAGAAGATGGTCCTGTTTTAATCTCGTTATTTCAATATTATTATATTATGTTTGTGAAAAAAATATTGATGTATGAAACAATTAATATAAAACAGTTTTACTCGTATATATGTTTAAAATTAGAAACCAAATTTATAAATAACAGACACTATGTTCTCTACAGTTGTGTGCATATGTGTTATTAATGTATATGGAAGAATTTTTCTTTTGGGGGGGGGGGGGTAGACGTTTCAGATGTCCCGTTTTTTTCTTAATATGGTCACCCTAGTATAGGGGCTCAGCATTCAAAATTAATTAGAACCATTCAACATAACGTACAGAATGCTCATCAGAATAAAGATGAAAATTATTACCTATATTGATCATTATTATAACAATATTGACCTATTCAAAAAATTAAATTATTAATGTTAAAAAAATTATACAATAAATAAGTATCAATAAAACTAATTTACATGAAAATAAAAAGATTTAGTGCACATTATAATGTGTATAAAACAAGGGGGAAAATAATAGTAATTTAAGATTTATCAAACCAAATATAACATTAATGCAGAGTTATCAAATTATTCTATCAACTTCCTACAGATATTAAATTAACTGAGAATAATAATAAATTTAAATTTATGCTAATAAATATATATAATTATGCGATCATTTGATTAATGTCCCATTATTAGGAAATGGATTTGAATGCAAATTGCATTTTTTTCTGAATGTCTGAAAACATTGCTTCCAAGCACAAAGTTCATTTCATACATCAAGGAATTCAAAAATATAACATTTATTTTGCATTTTTATATTTCACAAGTCATTTTTATATAGGAATGGATAAAATTTGATAATAATTTAGTTAACATTCATTCTAAAAGAATAAAAATAAATAATTATTATGTATTTACAGATCAGATAAATGTAACGTCAGACAAAATTATTGCTGACACATGACACTAAGGTACATACATATGTACAACATACATACAATTAGATAAACTATAATACAATTCATAAGCTATTTATTTAAATTCTAATGTCGTATTGCACTGTTGAATTCAATAATTACTTCATCATTTAGTATCTCATACAGTCTCGTTGACCTAGAAGATAATGAAAATGATACGAATAATTATTAATACCTAAGAACAAGAATTTATATAAATAAAACTAAACAAATTTTTTCAAAGTTAAAAATAATTTTAAGAGCATTTTTTTTTAAAAAAAAAAAATTAATCGTATTTCTTAAGCATTTTTCTCGTTTTTTAGAGCATTTAAATCCGTTACCTACTCATTATTATTATTATTCTTTTAGCTGTTATTGTTGTTATTGAATCAGGTATTACTATTGTTGTTATAGCATGATTATAAGTATATTATTATTATTGTACTTTATTAACATAATTATTATCACTGATAAGTATAAAGTGTAACAAATAATTGTTGTTATTAACTCTACTCCCAACACAAACATTGCTTATAGAAAGTTGTTATCGATTTCTAATTTAAGATATTAAATATTAATGTATGTTTATAAATAATTGAAATAGTTAAAATATTTAATATATATCGTACATTATATTATTTTGTAACAAAAGGAATATTTGAGCAAGGGTTAAATCTTTCATTTTATTTAATATTTTTTACAAAATGATCATAATGCACTTGTGTGAATTCAGAATTTTGAACTGGAGGAAGGGGAGGGTTAGCCATCAATGAAGATAAGAATAAAGTAAAATTTATTTTCTCAATGAAAAAATGTTTGCAATAAGTAGGAAATACAAATTACTTTTTTTTTCTTCTAGTCGACATTAAATGAGAAGTAGTTTCTTTTTAAATTTAAATTTTATTATAATAAGAAGACACCACACCGGTGGTTTTCAGCAGTAAGAACATATTATTCAAGTAGACTGAAAATAACTCGATTAATTTTGGTTTTAGACTAAAAATACCTATTATACAATTTTAAGAGAACAATATTCCGAAGGGCGCCCCGGTGTTCGCTTTCAAAAAATTTCAGTTTTTGAAAAGTTAGTCATTTAAATATGTTGAAATAGTTGTTATTTCTAAACGATGTATTGAGCGTTATACTTGGAATAATGTGAAAAAAAACGTCGGAGTGCCCTCCGGAAAATGGTCCTCTTTTAATTGTATACTGGATATTTTTACTTAAATTTTTTTTTTTAAATTTTTTTTTTTTACCAAAAGTAAACGAGTTATTTTGAGTAAACATTTAGACGCCGGAAAATATTAATTTTGTTCCGTAAGCTGCTGCTCCAAGTGGCATAACTATTTTCGACGCGCGGCCCCCTTTCTTAAACGCCACCGAGTGGGCGCGTCTCATTTATAATTACGGCTTATAGCTTATGTTTATATTATAATATTTATTTATATTTAAAATTAGCGGTCGAACAAAAATAAACCAAAATTGAAAATACCCTCATATCAATCAAATAATTCAATGACAACATCTCGATGACTCGACCCACTGTTATTTTTCAACGATCTTTCGTTTGTTCAATTTTGTTTATTGTTTGATTTGATTTACGACTTATTTATTTAGTATGGAAAATAAAAAAATTATTAAACACAAAAGAACTTGTAGGCAAAATGGTGGCCAGAAAGTTGTAAAAAAAAAAAATATATCTAAGACAACTAACAAGTTAGTTCCAAATAATAATCCTATTTTTTTCAATAAAGCAGTACAAAATAAACTTGTAAGTACCTAACATGTTTTTTAAATTATATTATTATATGACTAAATAAATAACATCACCAATGATGTAATCCAGTGGTTCTCAATCTTTTAAGGACCGCGACCCAAATTTTCTTCCAAAAGTCTGTTGCAACCCCCATAGTTTTTCATTTACAGAATCAAAAAACAAATTTAACAAAAAATTTTAAAAATACCCGTCGTAATAATTCTTGTATTACTTTATACTTCTATTATTGTTCCATAGTCTATACTTTTAGAGTGTTTACAATTTAAAAATCATAAATTTCATACAATCTGTATGATTAAAAAACTTCTCGCGACCCACAGTTTGAGAAACGCTGATGTATTCGTATTATTAAGTTGGATTATTGTAACACTAATGACAAAACGGGTGTATCGAACTAAAAAAAAATCTCAAATACTATTTTAAAATCATTGGTCAATTACATATAACTTAACGAAAGTCATGCAACTTTGTTATTCACACTCCGAATTGGTCTAATATCCAAGATATATAATAATATGATAGATTTTGGATAAAAAATATGGAAGAAAAACTTAAACTGTAATTATTTTATTAAAATTATTAAATCTGTATTAGTGTAAGTAATTCTAAAAAAAACTGTTTATTTATTATAGATTTTATTTAGAGTGTATGTTGCCAGAAATTGTTAGCCCACTTTTTAAATTACGAATACAAGTAACTGATATCAGAAAGCCGATATACATATAAGTAGGGAACGGATTTAAATGCTCTAAAAAACAAGAAAAATGCCTTAAAAAAATACGATTTAATGCCTTAAAAAAATGCTTTAACATCAAAAAATGCCCTAAAAAACTTTAAAAATGTATTTATATTCAATAAAAACACAATTTTGAATTTAAAACTTATAAAAAAAACACATTACTATGAAAAATCTGATAAAAAATATTTAAATACAATAAAACTTTAATAAATTAACTCTCAATTATCTTCTGTACAATTTAGATAAATAGCTTATCTTATCTTTACCTTAATGCGGGTCAACAATAATTTGGTAATTTCGTAACATAAAACATATTTAGGCATTTTTATTTTTTTTAGTATGAATGTTGAAAAGATGTTGAAAAAATGACTTAAAAACCATAAAAATGCACTAAAAATGTCAAAAAAAGCTGTAAAAATGTAATAAAGTCTTAAAAATGCAAAAAATGCAAAAAAATGCAAAATAAAAGTTACATTTTTTAATTCCTTGATGTATGAAATGAACTTTTTGCTTGGAAACCAATGTTTTCGAGCATTCAGAAAAAAATGCAATTTGCATTCAAATCCGTTCCCTACATATAAGATACTCAAAAAACAAAGAAATTTATAAAATCAAAAAATAAGAATAAACAATAGGATCATACTTGTATATTAAAAACAACTGTGTAATTATTATTAAAAATTATTCAAACTATAATAGTAATTACTAATTACAAAATATAAATTATTTATATATATTAAACCTAATAGTTTGTTGTTTTTTAATAATATCTACCATAAAACTATTATATTTTATATTTTAGTTATTAATTTTATTTTCTATTTATTAATACATAATAAATTGATATGATAAAATGTAAAATTATTGATTGTACATAATTGCACAAAATAGTAGCTGTAATTAATAATTAGTTTGATTCCAAAATATTTCAAACGAAGAACTAGAATAATGTTGATTATAAGTTATGATAAGTTTGTTATTTGGGTACCTGCTTTAGATATGAGAAATTAGAAACAAATGTATAGGTATTTCTATATGTTTTCTAATATGTTAAGCGTGGTGTAGTTGTTCTAGGAAATTGAGAGCGCAGTAATGGGCATTCGGCTTGGTCGAATATTGTTGGTCCCTTCACCAAAAACGTCTAAAAATCAAAAAAAAATGTAATCGGTGCATTTAGTTTTTTATGTTTGAGCTGACTTAAAAACTATATATTAATTATTGTTCCATAATTCATATAAAAAGTGATTGATTCACCTGACATAAGTCGATGACGTCATAGATACGTTTCTAGTTCATCACAGGTTTGTATTATATAATAGGTTCCTACGTACGATTATATAGGTACCGCGGCGTGCTATACGTGATACGTGAATACTTTAGAAGCGTGTAAACACGCGTATTGCCGTATACCCAAACGTTACATACCTACTCGTCATTTATTGCAAAAATGACGTAGGTAAACGAGTATAAATATGGTTCTCGACATCATTCCAGATAAACGAATCGCAGTTACAGCGATATACTTATCATGCCTACGAACAAATGTGTAGGTTACCTACACCGCCCGACTATTATTAAGAGCACATGTGTACCGGCCGGGCAGTAAATCGTTTATCTATTATAATATATTGTTGTGTAGCTAATAGATAGGTAGGTACTTGTAAACTCGGTCTACAGGTTTGAGAATAATATCGCCTATAGGTACCTGTGCGATTTCGAAACGTTGAATTCATCGATCAATCTCCTTTGCGCTGCGGTCGTTTTCGCTTTTACACTCAATTGAACAGTAGATGAATTCGACGACTGTATAAATAATATTATGTAGCCATGTTGTAGGCACTTCCTATTATGTAATATACCTCAGTGGACGGGTGTTTGTCCGTTCGGCCGAGTGGTGATTATTGTAATTACTGTTTATGCACATTGTACATGTTACGCATGTTATCTACCTATACTTTGTGATCGGATTGTTACGTTGATGCATGGCAATAGTTAAGTACGCACAGGGACTCCATTCGAGGAGTGGTAGGGTGTACATTGGCAACACTATTTTTTTCTCCGTCTTATTGGCTTGCGACGTCTATGAGCCGCACCGATGGCCTACGACCTATGCGTTAAAGTTCAGAAGACCTATATAAATACGTTTTCTTCATTTGTTCGATAACATCATGAACACATTATATATATCAATATAAAATACTTTTAGGTAATTCGTTAAAATATTGTTAAAACTTAAATACATAAGCCTTGAACCCGTACCACCATTGTGCCGCTGAATGAAAAATATGCACTACAATAAGTACAAAACTAGCAGACAAAAAAAAATTGGTCCGTTTAAAATATTGACACACTTACGTATATAAAAGCAACGAAATGGTGGGCGCCCCTGAGCGCGCACTGATAACAATGTCGAATCATTGCTATATTGCTATAATCGGTAAATAGGTACCTATATGTAAAGTGTAGTGCATAAACTGCATAATGTAGCAACCCAAAAATCATTGAGAAACGCTCCACGCGTGTGTAATACCAATATTATATATTCTTTATCAAATCGCAGAGGTGTACCTACTTCGAAGTTCAAAGACGATTGCCTTGGGACTCGGATAGTGGTACTAACATAATGCAAATTTATTAAGTGCGTTGTGGAAGATATATTTTAAAATGTAATTTAAGTGAAGAACAACGTTTTTCCAACGATAATACATGACGCAATTAATTATCGGCACCGAAAAAACTTTCTATGTAAAAAAAAAATAAGTTCAATAAGTTATATAATGTATACAATCAGAGATTCTGTAAAGATAAATTAATGTATGTTACATGCATAATTCGATCTATACTTACCATGAATCATAATAACATGATCACACAACAATGTAATATTGTAATAGTATTTTTATAGTAATTTTCAAGACCCAAGTCATTTAACGATGTGATTTTCGTTTATCGAAAATACATGTAAAGTATATATTATAATATAGTGTAATTTTTAAAAACAAAAGTTGTTTAAAATCAAATCTAATTGCGTTCAAGAAATGTACTTATAGTTATTGTTGTATACTATCAATTCAACCATCTCATCTGAACGGTGGACGGTTTGGTAAATAACTTCTTATTTTTATTGTTGAAGTTCTGTTCGATGTCGCACAGGTTGTCGACTGTTTCTCCTGCGGACGGCCAATATTCATATTGATTCCTGAACATGAATTGCTCTCGTTCTGATTATCAAGAGTGACGTTATTGCCAGTTCCACGGATATTCAATTTACAAAATCTTTCGCTTAAACGCTCTTTGTGCAAATTCTATTTTACATCATGCAAATACGTATTTATGTATAAGATTATTCTGGTCGCAATATGAAGAATGATCTACCTTTTTGCCATGTATCGTGTCTGCATGCAAATACAGTACACGATCACTGTTCGGTCCTTGTTGGCCATTTATCGAAAGTTGTTTCATTGCATTCATCTAAATCGGATAAATAAGAAGTTGGTAACTGTATGTATATATCATAGTAATATGTATATTATATGTCACATACACTTAATGTAGTCTTAATTGTAGTACAATGTAATTATGTATACTTCGATTTCGAATAAAATCATAATAACACAATATTATATTTTGATAATAAGTCAATTTCACGAAAGATTATTCAATTTAAAATATACTGGAGGTTTCCATTTCGCAAAAACTACGATTGCACTAAGAATAGGATGCGTCATACACATAAATCATAATATGTATATAATATAATGTTTTGTGACGTCTCGGTTTTGAGAGCGCCGTGTGACGGGCCGCCAACCTACGGTCGAGGCTTTAGCCAGAGCACACGGGATTTACAATGTAGGAAAATAGTATACGAGTATATCAACATAATAGAACACCAATAGATTTTTTGTAAAAGAAAAATATTTTATTATTTTCACATTATTTAATTTGATGTCGAGAAAGCCATGATACGGCCTAAAACTCGGACAGAAGATTAATGAAAGACAAATTATAAGATATACTGTTTAAATAAATTTAAATAAATAATAAAATATATTAAAATAAAAAAATAACATATTACAGCGGAGGGAGAGGGCACACTAGTCCGCACCCCCGATCCGTCGTCGGTGATGCCCACCGACAGTTTTCGCCGGGGGAGTGATTTGGCTGGTCTACTCCGTAATATGTTGGAGTCATTATGAAATATAAAAGAAAAGAAAACATCGTTGTCCGGCACAAAAAATCCGTTCGGGACAAGAAGCGACTGTGCTTTTTCTTGAAAGCCAGATCGATGGCACTGGAAAGAGCCAAGACAAATAAGGGGGAGTTGTGGCCCGCACATAACGGTTAAATATACGATAAACACAGGGTAAATATAGTTTTAATTTAATTATTAAGAGCTAAATCCGAGTGGCGGTGTGGTACGATATGATTATTAGCGGGACAATCCCGCTACTCGAATGGTATATATATTATCATTCGTTTTATTGTGTGCCCGTTACTTTAGTACGTCACAACATATACAGATAGAATTAATGGATGTATCTAGATAACAGGGCAACTATTAAACCACCGCGAAAACGTCATAAAATAAATATATAGTGCGTTTTATACTCTTTTACCTGAATATCACGTCTATCTGAGCCGCTATAACAGGTATTGCGAAACAACAAATGCGTGGTTGAAAACTTGAAACATGTACAATATCATACAACCTACCAATAGCGAACGTTTTTTTTTTGGGGGGGGGGGTTATTTTCATAAGAGAAACCCTTCAAATAACGGACTTCAATTTAATTCTGGAATGAAAAATCATGACTAAATAAACGGTCCTTTCATTTCATCAGTACAGGTTGAAAGCAGTTTCATTATTTTCCCTTCCACTGGAAGCTTGGCAAACGAATTTATTCACGAGATTGTACGGAAACGGTGAAATTCTGAACAGACCAATAATTTAACAATTTTTTCACACGCATTTTACGGGTTGTGTATGCAATTTATCTTTTTTTTCTTATACTATGTTCACCATATATTAAATGAGAAATAAAAAAAATTGAATATTTAAAAATAAAAATGATATATTTAAATATTGAACCTAGCGCAATATGTTCTCACTTCACACATTTACCCTCTGTGAATTTCGAACACTTCTGAATAGCGGACAAAATGTTGGCGACCGAGGGTGTGTTCGCTATTCAGAGGCGTTCACTGTGTATAGTGCGCGCGACTACTTACCGGTCTTACGGTTTCTCGGCGGGACGGTCCGTCCGCTGCGCGCGCAGTTGTCCAAGCGGTGTCGAGCGATTTTTCAAACACCGCGACCTTACGCTGATACGGCGTGTTCTGCACCTCAACGAAGTACGACTTGCGCAACAGGCTTCTGGCCGAAAACCTCCTGGCCGGGTCGTAGACGATCATGTCCTTGAGCACGTCGTACGCGGGCATGTGCGGCGGATACACCGCGCTCAGTCCGCAGCCGAGATCGTTCCTTCCCGTCCGCCTGTAGCCCACGGCCTCGTACCGCCGCTCGAACACGTCCGACTTGTTCCTCCTGAACCGGTTCATCAGCCGCGGGTCCGGACGGCCCAGCACCCATTCGACCTTCTCCATCTGGTCGTACTCGTCATCGCCGCAGAACATCGCGTGGCCCATGACCATCTCGTACAGCACGCAGCCCACCGCCCAGACGTCCATTTTTTTCCCGTACGAGCCCCGCGTCAACATGCACTCGGGCGACCGGTACCACCGGGTCGCCACGTACTCCGCGTGCGGCTGTCCCTCGGAGACGCTGCACGACGTCCCGAAATCGCCGATCTTCAGCTCCCTGTCGTGCGACCGCAGTAACATGTTCTCCGGCTTGATGTCTCTGTGAATGAAGTCGTTCCCGTGCAGATACTTTAAGCCTTTGTAACATATCGTTTTTTTTTTTTTTTTTTAATTATTATTCACGTACTCGGCTATAAAATGTACAGTGTCACTGCTACGAGATTATAATAATTGTTAGGTTAACATAGGTAACGTTTTCACGTGATATATACCTTCTAATATCTGATACGTGTAGATCTTGATTCGAAATCGTGACAGAGAACATCCTCCGCCTTCTTTTATGATGTCGAATAGCGATTTATTCATCAACTCTGTGACCAAGACTATCTTACCGCATTCTTTATAAATGTAAGCCCCTATCATCATCAGCAGGCACGGATGGTTTCCAACGGTTTTCGCCGTTTTCACTTCGGATATGGCGTTCAGCGTGGCCGCGTTTACTTGAGACGGCCCATAATTTTTTTTCAATATCTTTGCTGCCATTTCTTTTCCGTTATCTCGTTTCACGCACAGCCATACGTCTGAAAATGCTCCTTCGCCGATTTTCGCTTTTATATCGTAATTCGTACTAAAATCATAAGTACTGCAGTCACTATCGCGGGACATTATAATGCGAAAGTAAAATATAATATATATTTAACACATAAAAAAAACGAAACGTGTATATAGTTTTATGAACATATACCAACACTGATTATGTATAATATTTTTACTATTTGAAAGTATCGACGTAAAGTTTTGGTTTCTATACAAACTCAATTAAGGCAGGTTATTTAATAAATTACGAAATATAAGCCAGAAATTTTAGCAGTTATACCTACATTACATTACGTTTTCCAGATAAATATCATAAATAATCTGTGTTCATGTATACAATTATATTTGTTACCAATATACCGCGCAAAGTACATATAAGTACATTGCCTGGACAATTTGAACAGCGAAACAAATCATTTTTATACTTATAGTTATAACTGTATATATTTTACTAATAGTATATAAAAATGTCATTATTAGTTACTACATCTTGATTTTTAATATGAATATTTAAGACAATGATATTTAGTTATATTAATTTTTTTCATATTTTAAACATATTTTTGGAACATAGTATTAAATATTAGTTATTATTAAATTATTATTATATTGATATTATTGCATTTAAGAATGATTAATTATTTATTTGCACAAGGTAAGCTGGAATGGCACTTAGAATTACAAATTCTCCCTCCTTTCTTACACTTGCATCTATTAGTCTTACAAAGTTGGTAACAAATGTACCAATCATATCCCTGCCTTTTTAAATTAGAAAAGGCGCGGGCTGCTTCTCGTAGTGAAACAGTAGCGGTTCTGACTGTAATTTTTTTTGTGAGGTGACTTACGTCCCTCCCCCCCCCCGTCAATAATAGTTTTAGAAACAAATAAATAAAAAGTAATACAATTGACTCTGACAGCGAACGAGAGAAATTAGCGAATTAATTTAAAAAAATTCGGACAACACGTGCGACAATTCGAACTAAACATTAAACAATGTAGCCTGTAGGTATACGAAATGTAGTTTGTAGATTATAAAAATCCAACGATTTGTACTGCAGTTGTTACAGTTTTCCTACAGTCGTGCCGATTTCATATAAGTTATGATTTACTGAAATCTATTTTAAAATGTTAGTAGCTTATGTAAAATTAGTTTATAGATAAATAATGAAATTATTACTTGAGACTATCACGCCAAAATCACATCAGAGATTGCGTGCTCTATCCGTATCTGGAATTTTGACTTTGACTGCCTCCACAACATTATTTTGACAAAATCGTTTTTTGGACATTTCCGTCATTATATCTCTAGTTAAATTTTTTAATTTTCTTTGTACCTTATATTCCATGCGATTTCTACATCCGTGTCCAATAGATATATGTGTTGCATATACAATTTTACATGAATTTTTGTTATAACTTTATAAGCATAATATTTTACACAATTACCTACTACTGTTATTGGCATAATTAATTTTCCCTTGTACAGCCATCACGTCATATTTCTTCATTAATCTCGTATCTATATTTTTCTCTTGCTTTAGTTATTTTAATTAATTAATTATTTCGTAAAAAGAAAAATGTTGTTCGTTTTTCACTTCGATTAATTCGAGAAAATGTTCGTAAAATGTAGATGTCATTTTTTAAAATAACACGAGTCGTGGTCGTAGCGTTGAATACAGCGATTTATTCGTACACGTGTGAAGTGTATTGAAAAGTACGAAAACTCAACTGGTTAATTGTAAATATAAATTATTGTTCAAACATTGTTGTCTGATTTTATCGACATAGCTATTACTTTTATAAATCAATAGCCATATAGGAAAAAACAATAGTTACTACTTACCTAAAACTGTTTCAGAATATATTTTAAACAATCCCTACTAATATGATAAGAAAAGATAGATATAATCAAGTACCCCCCGATTTGGATTTGGATTTTCTAAGTCTTCAGATAGTTAACAATTTTGAAATTGCCTTTCTAATTACTTAACAATTATTAACAATTGTTTACAATTTATTTGAAAAAAATTAGACCAAGTCGGGTGGTCAACTTCACATACTTTTTAGTAAGTACAATTTATTTACGTATGGCTACGTATTGTCATTCAACATTTATAATTTATATATTATGCATAGGCGTTTGACATTTAGTTATTTTAATTTTAATTTTAAAAGTATACCTATATACCTATTAACAAATTTCAAACAGTCTGAATTAAAAAAATATTGCAAACCGTAAAATATTCACTGTCTGCGTAAGAACAGTTAATTGTTTGAACGATTAATTATTTCTCATTCATGCTAATTAGAATAGTGCGTTAGTATATGTAAATAAAAAAAACGCATTCTATGGGCGTATGCTAATTTCCTGCCTGGTTATTATTTATTACGTATTAATTGATGAGTCTTAATTCATAATTGGTATAATATTGCCATATTAAATTTAATGTGTTGACTTTAATCGATGACTAAAGTGTGCAACACATACCTATATAAAAAACAATAGATTAGCACTGGGTGATGAATAAATTACAGTATAACAAATTTAAAATTTTCTATTATTTTATAATAACGGAGGATTTAGCCGACAAACACCCACTGAATACCCACAGCTATACTTACTTAACAAATGTCATGTTTTTAATAACTGTATTAATCACGAAAACAATCAATTAAACTCACATTCAAACTTATTAGAAGATAAGAAAACAATTCAATTCGAAAATGGTTTTAATTTTTAATTTTAATTTTCTTTGGTAGGTAAAGTATTATTTATATTATTATTAAGCGTGTACGAGATAGGGCTCATAATGCGTAAGCGTAACTGTAAAAGTAATAATAATAGATTTTCAGCGTTTAGGAGTAACAGTTATAAATATTCTAAAATAAAATAAACTATAAAGCACGAATGACAATTATTTAAATTCTTTTATTTTGGTCAGAATTGTTACAGTATAATATGTAGGTACCTACTACTGTACTAGGCATCTACCAAGCTTACGTACATTAAGCTATTATTTAAGACGCACGAACGCTTAATATAGGCATAAGGTGAGTTAAACATTGTACATTTAGGATACACACGTAGGGTGTAGTGAAAAGAGAAAACTATTATACAACAAAAAACGACGTTTGTGCAACATTGCTGCTGTTTTCAATTTGATTTGCAAATCAATCGATTGTATCGGATTTAATTGCATAGAACGTTCAGAACGCTAAAACAATTAAACAATTAAATTAATGTGACTAATACTTTTCCTCGATCGATCGCAGAGTGTAGAACCAAGAATCCAGTCCGACGAATATATGTTTGGTGTGTTTATCTACTCATTACTCATAATAAATTGTTTATTAAATATTTTAAGTTAGTATTAATACCCACATGTATATAAATGGAAATGATTTCAAAACAAGCATAAATAATGTTCTGATATTGATAAACAACAGTAATAAGTACTAATAACTAACACTTAACTAATATTATAGAAATAGTTTTCGATTCGACAAAAAGCATTGGAAAAATAACCGTTTTTTTTTGATAATTGATTTTTATTTAGTTAATCATCCATCTCAGCCCATACAGTAGGTATTAAATATTTAAGTGGGTGGCAAACCCCAGACAACCTTTTAATTATAAGTAAAAACGTTGAGACAATTAAAAACCTTCGTAGCCCATAGTGGTATGTGGTTGAATATTGTGTTTCTGATTTGACATAAGATTTCGCTAAGGTACAATGTTTTGACTGATATAATATATACGAGTATGTTAACTATTTTCGATTCTGCGCAAAGCGAGGAATGTATTTATAAATCAAAAGCTTATTTATTAAAATTAAAGTTTAGTTTATTCAGTTGCGTATATGAAAAAAATAGCCTATAAGTTATATAAGACGGACTGTAGGTGCCGGTGTAAAAAAATGGTTGAACGGGCGTCATAAAAATGATACCGTTCTATTAGAAATACGGATAACATCGCCACTGATTGTGAAGTTCCCCTTAGCAACAATACACCAATTTAGAGCGCATTATGTATGATCGAACATTTCTGATGCAAACTATTACGGACTTGAAGTAGCTTGATCGGTTTAATCTCTATAATACCGAGTCTTTATAATACTATAATACATCTTAATCATTCAGTTGCATTATAACGGTTTCGGGTTTAACGGCGAAGTCACACAATCGTATCGCAATGTCACATACTTATGTGTTCCGTGTAGGTACCTAGGCTAGAAAGATAAAAAAAATAAAAAATACGCGTACCTATCAAAAGCACGGTGTAAGCACCGGTGTGTTGGATAGTATACATATTAATAATGTACAACTCGATTATCTTTGCGCGCGAGATAAGTGCCTACCTATTTGGGTAGTATTGTAATCGTACGCGCTTAGAGTTGGCTCTAATGTGTGCACAATAAAAGTATTATTATTATTATTATTCGTATTTGCGCGTTTACGCTAGTATACTACACCTATATAATATCACATCGTACTGCCGTATCGATATTGCCCAACACAAGCTCAGCAGCGTATATATAGTGTCGACGCCCTAGTTAACGCAATAAATAACTTAGCATTCGTCGTTTATACGCTAGTTGTAATGAAAATATTTTTCTTCCCCTTAAAGCCATCGTTTTTCGGAACAAGGTAATTCGCAAAAAACGCGTTTGAACGGCTTTGGGTCTATTTTTGCTCAACGATTAAAGCAGCTCGTAGGTGTTGAAAATCTGGAACACTCCTTGACCCTTAACAATGTCGTCCGTGTGAAACACGGATGTTTATCGCCGCAGTGTAGTGCAATAAATAATACGTTTCAATGTTACTAACGTAGGTTTAAAAACGTCCGGCTTTGGTACTCATTGCGAATAATTGATCATTTGAGTTCGAAAATAATGTGTTATGAACTATTTACACTCCGTCGAAGTTGGCGGCGAAACGACTTTGTATCGAACTTTTCGAACGGCATTTCGACGGTCGCACGTAGGTACCCGTGTACAGAAGGTCATACAACTCGGGATATTTTTTTTCCCCATCAAACCAACTGCGCGTCCGTTCACGGATATTATTGCCGATGTTTCGTAACAACCATTCGAACGCCGCCGTCGGATTGCGCAACAACGTCCGAACCCGGATCGACCGCTATGGAAATGGAATAATATGTTGATTTTATCGGCGTTACATAATATTATTATTATTATTATTATTATTATTATTATTGTTACTGTACTGCGGTAATACGACGGTTGTCGCCTCCACGCGGTTATGCGCGCGCTCGCCTCCACCAGCCGACTCGACCTGATAACGTAAACGCGCTAGACGGACTGATAAGGCGGTACTAATCAAAACGTGTAAACACAAGAACGCTGTATCAACACACATCAATAACGTACCGTCTACGAGGAATCGGTAATAGCAATATTAGTGTTTAGCGATTTCCGCGTCCGACGCACGTACCAAGCGGACGCGCGACTCCGGCTGTCTCGCCGCGTTCTTCCTGCCCGAAACGCGATCGCTACTCGGGCGCCATTATTAAACGCCTCGATCCGTCCGTCGCCGCCGCTGCCGCCACCGCCGCCGTCACCGCGGACGTACGCCCGTTGTGCGCACAATGTCGTCGGCTGACGGTCGTCTGCCCTTGCCGCGCAGTTGCTCGCGGAACGTATTCCTCTGCTCGCGGCCTAGACATCAGTAAGCGAAGACCGCTGCCTGCGGCCCGCGCCCGCCACCGTACCGCCGCGTCACATTCCGCCGCCGCGGCCGTCCGGGCCCCACACCAGCGCCCCGCACCATGAGCTCGGACATCAGCACTAGGAACCCCCAGGAGGATTACGAACTGATCCAGAGGATCGGCAGCGGCACGTACGGCGACGTTTACAAGGTGAGACCTACCTCTTCTCCCCGGTACTCCACCGCCCCCGCCATCGCCATAGCGTTGATCGTCACGTTTTGTTGATTTTGTTTACACGTAGGCCAAGCGGATTTCCACGTCGGGGTTGGCCGCGATCAAAGTCATCAAATTGGAGGCCGGTAAGTGTGATACATGTAAGCCGATTATGGGATTTGATTTTTTCCCCCCCTCAATCCGTGTTGAATTTCGTGCCTGTCGAACAATGTATGATTTGTACTCAAATTATCAGGGAATCAAAATACATGTATATTTTCAACCAATAGGTGTTGTACGATTTCTACGTACATGTATGGGTGTTAGTCATTTAGGTAGATAGCATTTTATTCACTTGTTATGTTGCATATCATTAGTAATCATTATTTAATTTTTAATTGACTTTTTAAAGTGATAACAATTTATCATTATAGTTTTATTTTATAATTGGGTAATGCTATCATTTCATCGTAATGTTTGGTGTGTATGTATGTATGTGTATAATTTATGTACACAAATAATAATTAATATTAAGTATGCATGATATTTCAATTTATAACAAAATATTTTATATAATATTTAATTATATTAGGCACCTATTATAAATAAATTACCACATTATGAAGTTTATAAAGTAGTATTGCAGTATTACATATATATATATATATTATATTTAATCAAAACTAAACTATTCATTTTATATTTTTAAAAGTAAATAAATACTTAAATAGGTTCTAGGTTATTTTATAATAGCTCATTTGCTTCAATTTAACTTTTATTGTCATGCTAGCTAAATCATTATGGTTGTATGAAATTATCTTAGTAGTTTTTCGATTTTTAAATATTGCAACACTAAATTTGACTATAAAATAAACTATGTGTTGGTGGTAACTAATATATTTTAAATAAATACAGTATGTTCTGTGATCACATTAAAATAAAGAAAAGTATCAATTGATTGGCCTTTAGTGTCTTGTAATTAATTTTTCATGTAAGCTTACAATTAGAATTCATGTACCTATGCAATAAAATAATTGTAAATTAATTACAAACATTCTTCTACATTGATATTTTGTCCATTTTTAAGGTAAATGCAAATTTTTTTAAATTTTTTAAATTTAATTTTACACTGGCTGGGGAATTTTCAGAGGGAAAGTAAAAATGTTTGTATTTTATTGATAAATTTTCTTGTTTTCCCGATTCGTTAGAAATATATTTTGATGAAAATTATGACTACATCATTTATACTAGGAAGACAATATTCAGTATTTTAAAGGTTTAATGTCATTTGTGGTAAAACAAAATACTGATAAGTTAAAATAATACAATTGTATACATATAATATTGATGGGCATAACTTTATCAGTTTGAAGAGCTATAAAATAGATAAAAATGATTAACTATCTGGCATAGTTTAAATAATCATTTTAATAAAAATTAAAAAATCAATTCATTGCAAGCAGAAGATTTGATTTTGGATTTTTCATTCTAATAAACAGTTGATTCTATAATCCATTTAGACTAAATTTTAGAACACATTTTTCTTGGTTAATATTGAGAAGTGTATAGTTTAAATTTACATATTTCATTATTTCAATAATAATTATGCATGTGTATGTATACATTTTTGGCTTAAGGAACAGCTTTTTCTTCCCTAAAAATACTTCAATTGTTTTACTCTGATATTTCTATTGATAATCAATAACTGGTTACTATCATCTTCCCAGATGAGTCCAAATAAACTTTTTCTACATAGGTTTCTGTATATAAGTTATTTAGTAATCTTCCACATAATATATTTTTGTATCAGAAAAAAAATTGAGAATACATTTTTGATCAAAGACAAAGAATGTGAAATTGTTAACAAATCAGTAATCATCCTAAATTGTTTTATTCCTATACAAATATTTTTAATTTTATTTAGAAATTATATTTTAAAATATATATTGAATAAATTGGTATTTAACTATTGTTAATTTTTTTTCTGATAAAATAGTTATGATAATATCAAGAAACACCTATTATTAGTTTTTAAATTTACAATAAAAATAGGATTTATTACAAATGTGAGCAATTCTGATACAAATGTAATAGAGACTTAGTACTTAAAGTAAAGTATGCTTTTCGGTTTAAGTTTACAAAACAAGTTGAGCTTAAATAGGATACATTTTTAATTTTTTTTTTAATACAGGCAGTATACACTATGCAGTGTAGGCATAAAATATTTAATAAATGTAATTATTTATAGAAAGATATTATACATAGCATATATATTATGTTTAATTTTTATTTCTAAATGTCTTATTTGAAAAATATGTTATGGTCCTTCAAATGTTGTTATAACCAAGGCTTAATGCTTTAAAAAATTGTTAAAATATGTGCATTCATATACATTTATAAATATTAAAATGTGCATTTTCATATTTAAAAAATATGTTCTTCATGATAACAATAATACTTTTAATCAAAAATGTTATATAAATAATAATAACCAATTAATAAATATTTTTCATTATTTATAATAAATTGTTTAAAAAAAAAAAGTTAAGTCTAATTTAAAATTATTAAAGTAATTTCTTTCAAAAAATACTGTAGAAAATATAAATTATTTAGGTATTAATGAAATAAGTCTCTTTTACATTAGATATATGTTTTCACTTTTGTATTATAATAATGATTTATGTCAATTAATATTTTTTTTGAGAAGCTGTACATTTTTCAAAAACTGTTAAACATATGTAATGTAAATAAGAAAACTACAAATATAATATGAATTTTAATCAAAATACCTAAAATATGCAAAAGTTTATTATATTTAACATATACAATCTAAAGAAGCGGTTCGTAAACTTTTTTCAATTAAAGCTTCCCTAATAAAAAATTACTGCGCCTTTTACGAATAAATTAAATAACTAAATAAGGGTTTTAATCAGGGTTGGGCAAATGATTGTATAAAAGTTTTATACGTGTCAACGTATTATACGTTTTATACGGTATAAAACAATAAAACCTTATGTTTTTTTAAAAATAATACCTAAATATCATTAGTTTATACTTAATAGTTATAGGTGTTATATAGTGATTAAAATAATAATCCTTGTAGTTTTTTACACTTATTGTTGATGTTTTTTTAATTTTTATTAACTTTATTTAAATAAAAAATAAACACAAGTACAAAACTAAATACCTAACTTGAGAAAATATGTTTATTGTTAATTGTTATACATGTTCTTTCATTATATGTTTGTTAGTAATTTTGACTTTTAACTTTTAAGATACAATTTATTATTTAACATAGGTAGGTTCTTATTAATTATTTATTTATTAATACATTATACATTTATTTATATATATATATTATATTAAGTATTCAAAATTAAAATCAAATAATATATTATATTATGAATTGGGGTAATAAAATGATAGTAACTGTTATCAGAAAACAGATTTTGTAAAACATACGTATAATTGGACGTTTAATACGTGAGGTATAATACGTATAATACGTAGTATAATACATCAATTATACATACGGGTATAATACGTCCCAACCCTGGTTTTAATAGTTATTTGTATCTTTATTATTCAAATTTTCAAATATTTTTAATTGTATGACAAAGTGTTCTAAAAATAAATGTATACAATTTTTCTCGGCACCTCACAGTTTGGGGACCGCTGATCCATAAATAGTATAGAGTATATAGACTTTGATTATAAATATCATAGATTGCTCATTGACTAAATTATAATAAAATTATATACAGAAACTTATAGCAATAAGAAATCAGAATATTTATAAATTTGTGTTTTATTTCAGCTACTGGAAAAATAGTCAAGTTAGGTTTAGAAATCAAATTTTTATGCTGTATCACTACTCGGACCGCTAATTATAAATATTTAGTATCGTAATATTATTATGTATTATGATTGAAATTAACTTATTAGTTGTTGTGCATAATAATAATCATTTTTTTTTTATAGTCATATCAATTATATAGATCAGCTGTTCCTAAACTTTTCTAGTTCATGCCACCCTAAAACTAAAAAAATTAATTGGGCCTCCCATGAATAAATAAATAAAAAATAGATACTATTTAAATAGAAAAATATTTTTATTGTTATGACAAAATAGATCAACAATAAATATTATTAAATTTCTATTTTAACATTTTAACATTTTTAATTTCTTTGAAAAAAAATATTCAATCTTAATACGAATAATGTGAATGTTTTCTTCAAAATTTGGTAGCATTGTCGTGACAGCTACACAAATTTATTTTTCAACATTAAGCTTTGACCGATATTTTGATTTTATACAAGTGCAGAAAATCCTGCTTCACATAAATATGATGTCGCAAATGGTAGTATTACACGAAAAGCTTTGTTGGCTACTTAAGGTTATCCATCTTTAAAGTTGTACTAAAATCCTAACAGTAAAAATGAAGAATCAGATGAAATATTGATAATTATTATTCTGTAGTTGTGAAATTTGTTAGTGGTTTTTCAGTAAACAAATCATGAATCCAGTTGTTTTGTTTGATTTATTCTGGAAAATATTTCACAAAATAATTTTTAAGAGTCATCAAATGATCAGAAATTATTGTTTGAGAGCTCATTGGTAATTTAAAATCATTATCTTCAAGAAAACTTTTTGAAAGTGGTAAGAAGTTGGTTTTATAATTTTCTTTTGTCAGTTTCCTTTGCCATAAGTCAATTTTTAATAAAAAGCAACCACTTTATCATGCAATTGCAGAATATGAGTTTCTTTTCCTTGTAAAGACATGTTGAGCATATTAAGTTTTTCAAAAAATATCACATGAATATGCTAAATTGATCACAAAATCACTATCAATTAACTTGTTGAAATCATTATGACCTTCTTCACACAAATAAGTGTAAAGTTCTTGTCTTAGTTTGAACACTCATACAAGTATGTTACCTATTGATAGCAATCTATAATTACAATAAAATATTAATGCAATATGCTCTGCTTCCGTTTCTTCACATATCTTTTTAAAGAATCTTGCTTCAACGTTATTTTTTAAAACTATTGTTGTTTTAAAAATATCATTATTTACCTTGCAGCTCACGCCTCCCCTGTCAAGTGCTCACACCTCACAGTTTTGGAACTGCTGATATAGATCATATCATAAACTTAATTCAAGTTAGATCTTATATAAATATGCAATTGCACAAAGCCTTGGTTAAAACCTATATTTCTTAAACTGAAACATTTTAAACCAATACACTTATTTATAAATAAGACTATGTAGTTCTATACATTTAAATATAAGCTTATATAGGTATTATTTTTCTTTCAAGTTCTCTATGTCCTTGTTGTTCTTTATAGTTCTATCTATTATCGCTAGGGTTCGGATTTTGAGGCAATATAAATAGTAAGAAAAAACAAAACATGACATTTTATTTTGAAAATAATGCAATATGTATTAAAAACTATTTTTCATTACCAACAATTAATTATTTAAGTAATTAAATTTTCTACCATATAATATTTCGAAAAACTGCCTCTGAAAAACAAATCTGGTTCGGACTTAAAATGTTCTAATACATAAATCATAACAATATCAAAAGTTATAGGTATAGGTGCACATTTTATTCACAAATAATTATCTACAGTACTTCATCGATACATTTATCAGTGATAATAAAACGTACGCATGTGGTACTATCTAGTTATAACCAGTTATTTTTGCAGTTATTTTATAGCTTCCACAATACGTCTACGCATACACTTTTATTGGTCCCTACCAACATTTTTTTACAATTATTGTGTTAAATTGTGCAAATTGGTTTTTTATTTTTTATAGGTGATGACTTTTCTATAATACAACAAGAGATATTAATGATGCAAGATTGTCAACATTCTAATATAATAGAATATTTTGGTAGTTATTTACGCAGAGACAAATTATGGATATGTATGGAATATTGTTCTGGAGGATCACTGCAAGATATCTATCATAGTAAATACCATATAATTATTGTTTGTAATATTATAGTATATTTATGTTGTTGTTAGCGCAGAATTAAAAACAACTTCAACTGTTCACCCTTTTACACTTAATATTATGATATTCAAATAAGATAAATAATAATACATATGAATAGTATAAATATATATACTTAAATAATATTATATGAAATTCAATTAAATTATTATATTTTATTAACTTATCATCAAAAGCATTTATGTATGTAAAATTAGTGTATAAAAATATAAATTATTAGGATTTTACTATGAAAGATAATTACTATTTGGTTTAATGTGTGTTTTTTTACTGTTTTTAGTCACAGGACCACTTACAGAAATACAAATAGCATACATGTGCAGAGAAACACTAAAAGGGCTATCTTATTTACACACAGTGGGTAAAATGCACAGAGATATTAAGGTAAACTTTTTTCAATGTTATAAAATATACATTTTTCTAAAAGTCTTAGATTTTTATAATCATTAAGATTGTTAAAAGTATTACAAAAATTACACTTGAAATGAACAACTATTTCTTACAATTTTACTTGGTTGTAATTATTTTTTATTTTTTATAATACTGTTTTTAAATTTAAAAATATTTTCTGGTCTCTGTACTGGTGTTATATATCTTTCCTTAAATGAATTATTATTGAATATATCTGAATCTTGCATGTAATTGTTGGAATATTTTAACTCAAATCCAAAAATCAAAGACGTTTTTTTTTTCTTTAAAGAAATGTAAAGTCTATATATTTATAAATTTATTTTTTAGAATCATATGATTATTTATTTTTTTTTGAATTAGAATTTGATAATAAAATTTGATCTAATGAAAATATTAGCAGCTATAATTAGAAACTGTATAATTTAACCTTAAAGCATACAACAATTATAAGTTTGATTATCTAAATAATAAAAGTTATTATAATTTAACTTAATTGTAAAATCTGTACAAAATTTGGTTAAAATGTTAAAAATATCAAAATTACATCTTTTAATAATACTTAGTGGCAAGTATTTTAAAATTGATTAATTTTTTATGAATTAAATTATATACATACTATTAATAAATACCTACATATTTTTCAGTAATAATCCTTTTAAATTTTTGGTATTTATTTTTACTGGTCTTTATTTTCCTAAACAGATAATTATTTTGGATTCTTAGATCTCAAAAACAAAAGATCTTAGAAACAAATTAATACGAGACGGAAAAAAAACAATTTATTAAAAGTTTACTTAATCAAATTTACAATACTATGTCAAAAATGCTCAGTTAATAAACATATGGGAGGTTCTGTAAACTCGTAGACTGCTCTTCATCATCTGTGTAGTGTCAGCGAATTCCTATCCTGAATAATCATTCAAATTACCTGCAGTTATTTTTACTTTCCAATAAATACAAAACTACATCTTAATATTATAATATTTAATGGTTCTTAACCAATTGTAATTCTAGGGAGCTAATATATTGTTAACTGAATGTGGTGATGTGAAGTTAGCAGATTTTGGAGTTTCTGCTCAAATTACTGCTACAATAAATAAACGTAAATCATTTATTGGTACTCCATATTGGATGGCTCCTGAGGTTAGTTATTTTTTATTTTTTGTAATAACCTTTGTTATTATAATTTATTTAGTTTGAAAATAAAAATGTTTTGTTTTTATAAATAATTTACATTTACATTATATTCTAATTTTAATTAAAATATTGTAGGTTGCTGCTGTAGAACGCAAAGGAGGTTATAACCAATTATGTGATATTTGGGCAGTAGGAATAACTTCTATAGAGTTAGCTGAACTCCAACCACCAATGTTTGACTTACATCCTATGAGAGCTTTATTTCTAATGTCTAAAAGTGGTTTTAAGCCTCCAACTTTAAAGGATAGAGATAAATGGTACCTAATTTTTATTTTTTTATTGATGTTGTAAATATTAATTTTACATATTGGTTATGATTGATTTTAATTTATAGGAGTCCAACATTTCATAATTTTGTCAAAATATCACTGACAAAAAATCCTAAAAAAAGACCAACTGCAGACAAGTTGTTGATGGTTAGTATGTTGTTCTTATACCATACTATTAGTAGTAGTATTTAGTATTATTTGGTTCAAGCAGCTTGTAAGGAAAATATTATTGTCTTATATAGTATTAATTACTAATTGAACATGTTATGTTTATGTGTATTCAAAAGATGATTAAAATAAATGCATACATTTTAATGTAATTGACTACTAACATTTGTACAATTTAAAATTTTATTTAACCATACTATATAATATATAATACTACATATTATATAATAATGAAAACAAATTTTTATTTGAACTTTAATTCTACCAAAGATTTTAACTGTTCAGTAGTTCAAAGGTCCTGACCCTATTTCTTAATGATAGCTATGTTAAGTGTTATAAAATATTTAATTAATTTATAAAACACTTGTACCATTATCTGACTAGGAATACTTTTTTAAATGATTAACATAACATTTTTAATTAATATTAATATTCTTCATGATATAGCACTCATTTTTTTGTCAAGATATGAGTAAGCGACTTGCTATTGATTTATTACAAAAAGCAAGTAACCCATCTGCACAGTCATTTGCTGATATAGAACCTGATGATGATGTAAGTATGATATTAATAACTTATTAGTATAAATTTATCAATCTATTTATTTTTTTTATAACTATGTAACATATAAATGCAATTTATAGAAAAAGCCTATAAAAGTATCAATGATGCAAATACAAGTACAAATAAATAAATAAAGATGTACATAATACACTTTTTAAAGTATAAATAATTATTAATATAAATTTAAGTTTAAAATTGAAAATAATGAATTTTTAAAAGTACTTCTAAATTTTATAAGAAGCAGTTGAATGGTCAGAAATATTTATTTTTTCATGACACTTTTAAATTACCAATATTTATCTTAATTAGAGTACTATTTGGAGATTAAAGTACATGGAATAATAATAAAAAAAAGTTAACAAAATGTTCTTAGGGTACTAGAAATTTTAGTTTAATAATAAATTGTATTAAAAAATTGTTGATAAATAAAAAAAAAAAAAATATCTTAACTGTTTAAAATATTTCATCTGATATAAGTGAATCATATTGTATTGTATACAAAAAAAATAAAATGTTTAAATCACTACTGATTTTTTAATTTTTTATAGGTAATATCTGATGTTCCCCGTCGCATTGCATCAAGAGCAACTGTTGATCACAGAGGTTTGTTTTTTCATAAATATTAATAAATAATAGTATATTTATAAATGTAGTACCTACAAATTTTCTGATAATTTATAAAGTAAATTTGAATTTAATTCATCTATTTTATTATAATATTAAATATTAGAAAGTTCATCACAAGCGGCAAATACACCTCATGATAATAAAAATGGTCCTTCTACTCTGCTGGGTTCTAGAAATTTTGGTATAGTTAATATTAAAAAAAGCGTTTTAGTAAGTAATAAGTTATACAAATTTAATACAAGTTTCATTGTGTACTAAATTAACTTGTGTAATTTTTAGCGCAATAATGACTGTGATAATTTTGGAAGATTAGACTGTACATCGACTGAAAAGTAAGTGCTTAATGTTTTATATTAATTTTTATTTGTAGCAAACATTTTTATTTAATGATTGGTAGTGAGTAATGCTTGGTTAAACCTTTTAAATATATAAAGTGCACATTAACTATATTAATGAATTATTTTAGATATTGTTATATAATTTGTGTTTGTAATTTGTATTCTTACTGGGTAATAGACTTCTCATGAAGTACAACTAGAAAAAAATTAATGCAAATTCATCATTATTTTAACAGTAATTTTAAGATTTAATTTACTCATCTATATATCATAATTGGCTGTGTTAGTGTCTTCTATCTAAAGTAGATACTTTCTATTTTCATTATTACTTAATCGCTCATTTTATTTATTAATTATTTTTCTGTGATAATTTCCATTCCGGTTTTTAATTTTGTTAAATTTATGTTTTCTTAATTATGCCTTAACTTCTGTAATATGTTTTTTATTTTTTTTATTTTTTTATGCGCTATGGTAAATGGCCATATTAATAAAAAAAAAATGACGTTATGATAATAAATTCATATAATTGAACGTTTAACATTTTGAATTATTACATTATTAAATAAACTATTATTAATAAAAATGTATTATTCTCCTTTTTATATTTTGTATAATAAATCTTTTCCTTTAAATACCAGAGTAAAACATTATTTCTTAAAATATTAATACCACATAACATATTAAACAATCATCTGCTATGTTATCAATATTTAGTATATAATATTTGAATGGTCTAAAACTGGATTATTCTAACTAATAGTGTAATATTTCATCTTTTTTCGCTCCTCATCTAACAAATAATAATAATTAACTTTATCAGCTATTGACTATACTATATTTGATTGCCTCATTTTTATGAGGTATTATGTGTTACAAATAGTCCTATATCATAAAGTCATAATTTATCAGTATGGCAACAATTCTTTTTAACTTTTTATCATCATACTAATGCATTGGAATCTAAAGAGGGATACAGAGTCAATGAAAACACTGATTATCAATATGTCGAATAATTGTATTTTAGATACTAGTGATTGTATGAATTATCGATTAATTCATAATTTTAAATACCCAATAAACTAAATACTCGTATAATAAACTTGAATATTAAATTATTAATTTTTTTTTTGAGAGAATATTTTTGGTCATAAACGCATGTTGGATATACTTGCGTTATCATTGCCTTTTAGTTTTAATGACTAAAACTGATGCTTTTGCAAGTAATAACTATTTATTTTATGATTTCAAATTATTATTTTATTAACATTATTTTTGTTTAGGTTTTTTGGGAGAAATTTTGTTTACTCATTTCTGCAATGTATAAATTGTAATTTAGGTTGCCCAAACATATTTTAGTAATATTTTTCGATAACTTTTTACAAATCAAAATATTTTAGGAGTTATGTTACCAAAAACATTATTAAGTGTTTCGATTAATGACTGTTGTACAATTTTAACATATTTATATTTGAAAGAAAAAGTCTTAAAATTTATTGAAGTCGTTTGATTTCTACAGGAGTCTTCTGCAAAACATAGATGAAGAACTTAAACTGAGGTATGAAACCCTAATAGTTCATTTTTAACTTCGCACAATTAATATAATTGGATCAATTAATCAAAATATATTACTATTTCATCATACTGCCAATATAATATGGTTCTTGGTGATAATTATTTGTGATCCATTAAATGTCTGCTTTTATCATTTTTAGTTGGAAAATAATAATTATTTATTTAAATAGTTTTTATATTTATATAAAACAGAAATGTTTTCTATTTTATTATCAAAATCAATTATAATATAATGCCACTGCTTTGCTTACATAATGATTTTGAATATTTATTATTATTATAATAATAATAAATACGGGGAGCTTTTGAGTTTGTTTTACTTTTTAGCTTGACTTATGAGTTAGTAGTTTGCCTATTTAGAGTTGTTATTTGTAAATCACTAAGATGAAATATACAAATTATTGGTCCTTATTTATAACTATAATTTGATGCAGAACATTTCTTCTGACTAATTGTTTTGTTTTATTTATTTTTAGAGGAGATTATACTCGTGTGTTTAATGAAGATAGAAATGGAAGTTATGAAGATGTGTGAGTATTATTCCATTTTGTGTGTTAGGTATATTCAATTATTTTTAATTAAAATTGTTGACTATACCGTTCAGTTCAAATTAGTTTTTAAGTTACTTGAATTCATATGTAAATCCATTACTTTTAAGTCACAATGTAGACGTAAACTTTCCATTTTAATATTTCTACAATGTGGTTATCTTATTCTACTTTATTTAAATTTCCATTAACACTGGTTCATTTATAGAACAAACTTTATAATAATGCCGAGAATTACAAAAGTTATTTTTTTTCCAGATCTACTTTACCATTGTCTGACAAATGCTCTGTGCCACATACATCTAGTCAAAAATGTAATTTTCCTAATACAGGCTGTGTCTACCAAAATTTAAGAGGTATTGTTACACATTAATCTAATCAGTTAGTGATATAACTTATACACATAAAAGAGTACCTAATATTTCGATAACATACATTTACAATGTATTATTATGAAAACTTTTGGCATCTACATTTTATAAATTATAAGTTATATGAAATACTAATTTTTGATATGTTTCAACTATAGTAAACATTTATAATATATTTTATAATTAAATGACTTTATTTTTTATTCAATCTTTTTAAACCTAAATTTAATTAGAATTTATTGGACTATTTTGTTCTGGTAAAATCTACCATCTGGCACCCTCTCCAGGAGTTTATTTTCATTTATAATAATATAAAGAAATCAGACATATTTTTCTATAGATTAATTAAAATAATTTTTTATTTCAATTATTATCTCAAATATGTTGTTGAACAGAACAACCAAATGGAAAATAATATTATATCATGCTTTAAACTATGTTAAATAAAAATAAATAATTTCTAAATATTTTTATAGTAAGATTAAAACAATGATTTGATTAAAACGTTTTCTATGTTTAATCTATTATTGTTAAATTTATTATTCAGATAGTTCTTCATCGTCTAGACGACATAGCTCTCTTGATGAAATTATCGCACTAACAACTTCAAATGTTTCATTAAATGGACGTCAACGTTCGTTTAGTGATAGTGGGGGTAAATAATTTTTTTTTATGTTTTATTATATTGTATTACTTATGTGAATTTTATGGTTGAACAGGAGAAGGACCCGAACCAGATTTATTAGCTGATACGCCTCCAGTACCCCCTCGCCGAAGAGACCGTAAACAGCGTAATTCTCCTCCTAAACCAATTAGTAATGGTTTACCACCCACACCTAAGGTGCACATGGGTGCTTGTTTTTCGAAGGTACTTATTAAATAAGTTAATGTTTAAGAAATGTCTAAGTATGATAAAAAAAAAAATGATGGACTTTTCCAAGCAGAATTAAAACAATTATATATTATAGTTCTGTAGTCTATACTATAATTCTAACTTTATAGAAAATAAAATATTGTGTTTTCTTTTTAAATATTTAGTTTTTATAAATAATTATGTAAATTGAAAAATACTTGGTTGTGTTTATCTTAAGGTATTCAATGGTTGTCCTTTAACAATATATTGTACTGCTAGTTGGATCCATCCTGAAACTAGAGATCAACATGTATTCATTGGAGCTGAAGAAGGTATCTACAATCTAAATTTAAATGAACTTCATGAAACTGCTATTGATCAGTTGTATAATCGACGAACAATTTGGTTGTATGTTATTAAAGATATTTTGATGTCTTTGTCAGGTAAAATATTAACGTTCGTTGTTTAAATTAATTTATATTAATTATTAATTTTTTTGTATTGTTTTATTTGTTTAACTATAGGAAAAACAACTCAGTTGTTTAGACATGATCTCTTAGCTCTCCATGGTAAACAAAGTCATCGATTTTCACAACACATGACTAGAATTCCTGAAAGGTTAATGCCTAGAAGGTTTGCGCTTACCACCAAAGTACCAGATACCAAAGGGTGTATAAAATGTTGTGTTGGACGTAACCCATATAATGGTTATAAATATTTATGTGGAGCTATGTCAAGTGGGATTTTCCTTATGCAGTGGTATGATCCACTCAATAAATTCATGTTGTTAAAGGTAAAACTTATAATTAAAATACTTTTATGCTTCTACAGTTCTCTAAGTAATTTCTGAATGTTGCAATTAATTACTTGTTTATAGCATTTTGAATGTACTTTACCATCACCTTTAAACGTTTTTGAAATGGTTATAACACCTGAATTAGAATATCCGCTTGTTTGTGTTGGTGTCAAAAAACCAATTGGACCTAGAAAGTCTATGAATTTGAAATTAGAATTGATTAATGTCAATACAGGAGCATGTTGGTTTTGTTCTGGCGAAACAGATGATTCTGATAATACTGGTTGGTGAATTAAACATTTACTTTTTCAATAATGTAATTTTTGTAATTGATATATAATATATAGTATAGATATACTGATATTAACAAATACATATCTTTTCATCTAATTATAATTTATTAAAAACATTTGATTTTACAGGTACAGTTATACAAAGAAGAGATATAATGGATGTTGTATGTGTATGTCAGTTGGATACAGATTCCTTCTTAATATGTTATAAAAGTATGTTTCAATAAACAAGTGTAATAATAATTAATAAATCTATTCCTCCATTTTGTGAGCTTTTTATCCAAGTACTAACTGTGACCTTTATATTTGACCCAATGCATATGTTTATTTACCAGTTATTTGGCCAAAGTAATGTTTATCTATATTTATAAAAATACACAAAAAAGGTGTACCTAATGAAATTGCAATCATACTTGTAGGCTTGTACACATAAAAAATTTATGAATGATGACTTGTATTAAGATTGGATGATAATTATATATTTTCACATTGCAGAAACCGTAAAAATAATTAATATACATGGAAACCTGAAGCCAGACAGAAATCAAATAAACCAGTTGGAATTTGACTTTGATGTTGAGTCAATCGGTTAGTAACCTGTACTTATATCAGTAGGTTGTATATATATTAAAATGTTATTGAATGTATTATACTTATGATTTAGTTTAATAAATACATTATACTAAATTGGTCAATTTTTGTATTTGTACAGTTAGATTGTCTGACAGCATTTTGGCATTCCATAAATACGGTGTTCAAGGCCGCTGTTTAAAAAATGGTGAAGTTACTCAAGAAATAGTCGACAAAAGTAGGACCTATAAACTTTTGGGTTCTGACAAGTATGTATTCTTACTTTTGTATCTAATTGTATATCATACAAAATCAAAATGATCTATATATTACAACTTATAAGAAACTAGTATTTTTATAGGCTATGTTTTACTGTCATATTTTGTATTACAATTGATTTGGGAATAAATTAATATATACAATATTTCCTTTTGACTATTAAACTTCAATAAAACTAGTAGAAATAAAATGATTATAGATATTTTGTAAAATGTATGAGTTTGCACAATATAAGTAAATATTTAAAAAAAAATGTATGTGTATAATTTTTTTTGTTCTAGAATCCTTTTGTTGGAATCACATATGGTTTCTAAAAGAACAGACGATGGAGCAGACTTGTACATCCTAGCTGGGCATGAAGCCAGTTATTAAAATATTTTATTTTAAAACAGAAAATATGATATTATTATTTTTAATATTTGTAATTGTACTGTATTATACGTCCACTTTATACAAAAAGACAAAACGTTAATTACTGTTTTGACTTTTGGAACACTCCAATATTCCACTATTATATTATTATGTATGCAATTGCTTTTAATATCTTTTGACGTCCAGTAAGAATTTAATAGAAGTATATATTATAGTATTTAAAATAGTATATAAATATACAATCACACACAATGTTTTTATATTTATTTTCACTAATTATTTGTTTGGTGAATAAATTTACTAAATGATAATTGTATAACACAAGTCTAATTTTTATCTGTATACCTAATGATGTTTAAATCAAAGTAATGTAACAGAATAATCTTACAGATAGTAACATAGAAGTTAAAATATTTTTAAAATGGAAGATTATATTAATTGTTGTTGTTTATATCAAATCTAATGTTCTATTGAAAAAGTACAAAATTAAAACATTTAAGTAGTTTGAATTTGTATTGATTTGTAAAAAGAAATCTATAAAAATAAATGTATTTTTTAGACAAAAGATTTTGTTTAGTTTTTCTGACGCTAATCAAAATACATGTGATATGGAAAACTCAATAAAACCTGAATTTTTACATGTGACCATATGATCATAATAATTTTGAAAAAATGTATAGACAGTATTAAGTAGAAATAAATAATTTATAGCTAAGGACACTCACTATTTCTTTCATTTAATGATTATTTTATAACTTGAGGAAAAATAGCCGGATTTTTTTATGGTCAAGTAGGGTAATTGGAAATGCAGTATAAATTAGTAGAATAACACCTCATCTTACTATCGGTTGTTGGATTTCTTTAACCAAAATCTTGAGCTTCAGTCTTCATGTTCACATAATCATAGATAGGTAATAATTAATAACTAATAAGTTATAGTGGTATCTCGGTAGTTGTAATTTAATAAACTTTTTGTCTCACCAACAAAATGATACCACACTGATGATGTCAAGAGCCACAAATGTTTTGGATGCCGAAAGCTGAAAAGTGGAAACACACTGTACGTAGTGTAACTGTCAGGTGCGGATCTAGGGTATTTATTAGGGGGGGGGGGGGTGTTGATACTTTATATTATAATTAAACCGTACAGTTAAATTACAATGACTTTTTTTTTTATTATTATTTTCGGGGGGCCATCGCTCCCATGCCCTCCCTCTGTGTATTGCACATGGTTACTGTGTTAGAGCTAGTGGTTCCCATACTTTTAAACTTCACAGCCTACTTAAAAAAGAATTCCAACAGACTTCAGGATAATAACCATTGTGTTCCGCAAAGGTCGGATTTGTAATTTTGTAAGTACTCCCTTTCGCAGCGTATGTGGATACATTTATTTCACTAACATTAACATAATATCCCTATGGTTTTATTAATATTATTAATGCTTTTCGCGTTGTAACAAACTATTTTTTCACTGCTGTGCGTCGTAGTCCAAATGAAAGCATACGGTGGCGGTTTAAAATTATCCGCACGCGCACGATCGGCGCTGATGATATGAACTTATAATACGATTCACGTACGGGGGCTCGGAAGTGAGTTTCATCCACACTTGCCCCTACAATTGGTACGCGTCAGCGAGTTGGATCCCGGTACCCGTATCGACTAAGCGTATCGCCCGCGATATGGACACGTTACAATTATTACGTGACATCTTACGTTATATGGAATTATCCAACTTTAACGATTGAACAATGGGATTTTCATAAATTTAAAATAAATTGTAATTTGTTCTTTCTTTCAATTTTACGCGCAGTCCTCTCGTCCAATCCACGAGCCGCCACTGGACTTTAATTAGTTTAATTAGCTAAAATTAGTTTTAAAAACTTACCGAAATTTGATGTTTTCTCGTAAGTGGAAGATTACGCCGTCATTTCTATATAATACACAAATAAGCGTTTCCACACGACTACGAATAATTAATGAACTATACTGTTTTGCTGTTTGTAACACATTAGTGAATACATACAAATTACAATGTATACGGTTTTCATAATATTTTTTTATTTTTTCTTATTTTTAACGCCAAGATCGGCAATTACAAATTAATATGGTACAATAGATAGCAATTGATCACAATAGATAGCCACATAAAACATAACGGATATCAATAGTAGATAACAATTATTTATAAGACATAAGGAAAATGTGACAAATTTAAAACTGTAGTGATACAAAATGAGGAAATGGCTTGTTTAGGTTAATGATGTGAATCATTCTGTAAAGAGGATGTTTGTAGTAATAGTTTGTGCGAGATATCTGTATCGAGATGGCGAGAAGCAAGGATAGAGATATTTGAAGACGAACGGTTGGAGGAGTATTTAGGAGGGCGTTCAATTTTTAGGATACAAGCAGCATAAGACAAAGAACGTTTTTGACCTATCTCGACGCGAAGTTGGTCCTCGGCTAAGTATGTGTGTCAGTGTGCCACACAACTATTGAATATTCTAAAATAACTTGGACCTAAGAAATGTGAAGAGAATGTAGACAGGGTATGGGTGTGAGGCCAGTATTTACGCTTTATGTTTATGTTACAGGCGATATGGAATACTCATTTGGTCTTGCCCAGGCGATTTGAACCTCGAGTAGGAATAAATAATTGTTATTCCTACATGTAATAATAATTGTACAGTATTTTGCTGATAGTTAAATGAATTACAGTTTAAGTATAAAATATGATTATAATATTTCTGATTTAATATCTATATTCTTCCACATTATAATAATTATTGTCCGAAAAAAAAGACGAGCTTACTTGTCCGCAATAGGGATGCGTAATTGTAGCTTATGGAAACTTCTTGGCGTGATACACTCGTTCTCATGCGATAAAATCGGTTACCACTTACTTATCTGATACAGAACATAATATTACTATGTATAATGTATTCGAATTATATACGCTTATGCATTAATTTTTATATATAAAAATATTGTGTAACACAAAAGTTAAGTTTTTATCTGTATACCTTAAGCGTTTCGGGTATTAAACAACACTATAAAAACACTGACAAACGAAAAAATGATAGCACATTTATTTATGTACAATACTATACATACGCACGGTGATTTTTTAGACGTGATTACCCCCCTTTTTGGCCGTAAAAATGCTTTAATATAAATTTTTTTTTTAATGTTTTGAAAGTTTACAAGTTTTGAGATATCATAACTATGTTCTTCACTTTTTTTTGGTAACACCCAATTTTCACTGCGGTATTTCATTTGCGGTATTCCGGAAATTGATTTTGCGAAAAAAATATGATGTTTCCATTTGAAAACAAAAGTTTGTATCACCACAGGTTATACCTAAGGTGGCATAAAAAAAAATCGTGGAAAACATAGTTTTTATGGTAACCTGAAGATTGAGCCAACTATAACGCCTACAAGTGGTTGTCATTGCGTGGTGTAGGTACTCGTGTCGCTTATAGGTACATACATTTCCGCGGAACTCTTTATAGTTGCCGATACTTTATTTTCTTTGTCGTGTTTATAAAAAGTTTTTATAAATGTCAAGAATGTTCGAGAGTAATAACAACAATTGGTCCCTATCTACCATCTAAACAAGTATTCGATTAGCCAAACTAACATTTCACAATAATCTGAAACCTACAGAATATTGTTAGGACGAATGTTTCAATGTAAAACCTTAATTCGGCTTAAACTTTGGCCGCAACGAATATTATTCAAAACATTATTAACATTAATATTTATGTCCCAATGAATGACATGCCAGCACTACACATTTGTATTTAATTCAGCTAATCCCAAATAAAAATAATAATAATAATAGTAAAAAAAAAACAAGTTTCTGTTCTGAATGTTATGGTTGGACTTGCGTAGTACTCGGCACTTACGTTGTAAATATTATAAATAATAATTACCTAGGTGCGATTTTTTTATATCGATAGTACGGTGTGATATTTTGTGCCGGTATGAGTAGGTATGGGTACCGAAAAAAACGTAAAATCGATATTTTAGTATACTCAATACTTAAATCGACTCGATACCTTGAATATATCGATGAAATCAATATTCGATATTTTTGATTACATTACTGGTATGTTCAATTTCTTTCAGTATTATCGGTATTTTCAGTGTGCCATTTAAAAAATAATGATGATATTCCGGTATGTGATCTTAAATTGGTATACCGGTATAACTGTCACCTCTATTAAAACTTAAAATATTATTGTAATGAAAAATCAACAAGTATATTATTTTGATATGTTTCAACAAATTTTGTATATAGATGATATATACATTATTTTTTATCGTTTAGACCATATTGTGATCTTTTTTATTGTTTGATAATAATTTTTTATAATTTAGTTTTGAAAAAAAAAATTGATCACAAAATGCTGATAGACGAAATATAAATTTAAAATTGCCTCTTTTTGGGAACGCGTAGATTTTATATTGATGCCAACATAGCCGGATTAGACGAGAGGTGGTCATTTTATCCGCTAGAGGCCACACCGCCGACAAACCACCAACTAGTGCACAACCAGTCTGTTGCCGCGAACGCAACAATTGGTACAATTGGTGGGATTTGTCGAATATTTTCGTGGTAGGGATATACCGAATTCCGAGTGACCATAGTGCACGACGCACGTGATTTCATTCCGCCATTTGTACCTACTCCCTAGCAGTGTCTATTTGAGCGTTTTCTTGAAATATTTTGTCAAAGTAGTGTTGTTCGTCAGTCAAGGTAAATTAATTGTATTCCTTTATTGTGCTCAGGACAAGCGTCAGTGACGCGAAACCGTTGTAATTTCATTGTGTCTGCAGTGGTGGAGCTGTTGTGGTGTATAAGGTTAGTACCTATATATTTTTATGTTATCACGACCTTTCTTGGTGGTTTTGGACCTTAGTTGATTATTTGACTTATTACAATAATTACAAATAATTAATATCGTTATTCTTATTTTACTGTTGCGAATTAATTTTTTCAATTATTGTACGTGACGTTATTGTTAAGCATCTACATTGTGAATATTCGAAGGACGCGTTTTGACGATATGATTTGATAACAGTATCTTGGTCTTTCCGTCACTAATATTATCAATATTGTCTGTACGTAAAAACATCGACGCCCCGACGACCGTATGAAATCGTCCCGGACGATCATTCCGTTTTTATCTAAATATTTATCTCATTAATATTATCGTTGAGTATTCTTTGTTTAATGACCCAACCAAAAATACTGTCGCTTAATGACACAACCCATATCCGTTTACAAAATACAGCTACGACAATCCGCGGCTGCGCACAACGACATGTCCGTGTTCGCGTTCGTACAGCCGTCCGTTAGTACGGCCGTCCGTTAGTACGGCCGCCCGTTCGTATGGCCGCCCGTTCGTACGGCCGCCCGTTAGTACGGCCGCCCGTTCGCTTTTTTTTTCCTCACTACCCTGCGTAAAGAAGTTTAACTTAAAAAAAAATTCCGATTTATCAGGATGATACAATATTTAAAATAGTGGTTGTAATTTAAAAAAATGTAAGTATATATATATATATATATATATACCCGCTGGTACTAAGTAAATGTACCTCGTAAAATGGTTTTTTATGGTAAATTATTGACACAATAATTGTTAACTATCTTTTCATATTCAATTGATGTTGCTGACACTGTTTTTCTAACATATTTGTTTGATAACTTTTAAAATAAATCAAATAAAATCACCTTCGGGCAACTTTGATTCATCAAATTTAAATTAAGATTTGCTGTAAATATCAATTATAAATTCAAAACATGTAGATTTAGTTTACTAATAGAATAAACCATGTTGAAAACCAACCGTTGAAATTTGATTTGTGACTTCATTTTATGTTTGCAGCGTACGTTGTCCTCACGTCGGTTTTCCATCTCCAGGAGAATTTTTCAGAGGTGTATTTATTAGAAGTAAATTACTTACCTACAATTAACTGTTAACTAATATGGTTCGACCTAATAATGATTTTTGCAGAACCTCAAATTTTGTTTGTGATTAGTGTACTACTTGCATCATGAATACCTGAAAGCAAACCGTTCACGTCAAGCACCGTGCCCATTTTCTTGTTCATCAGATCCCTTAGTGAATCCGTTGTCGTCTCGACGATAAGTTATCTTCTGATTATAATTTTGCTTCTTCCTCGTGAGTGTATTAAAAATTGACTTGATCTTAAATTCTTAAAATAAAATTATTCAAATAATGGTTATTTTATTTTAGTAAATAATGGCAATTGGTCGCTCATCCATGCCACTTGGCCTTGGACTAATAACATGCTCTTGTTGCCATCAAAAAAGTTTTTGGAATGTACCGCAGATTATTTTGTGCGTAGTATGCGAAAATTTCTATCATAGACAATGCCATGTTCCAGTTATTAAACATACCGTCAATATGTAGTTATCATATTTATTTTTATCTTTTCGAGGTCTCGTCTCAATGTATTATAACAATAAATTTATTTTATAGACAGTCTCCTATATCGTTTACTTGCATACTGTGCGAAGATGTACAGAAATATTCTAAGGCTTTAGAAGGAAAGAATCTTGCTTTTGGAGAATTGGAAAATAAAATAATAGCCCGGATACTAGTTGAGCTATATACCAATTCTGCGGACAGTGAATTTATTATTATGTGTCCTGCTCCTGAAGAAGTGAGTATAAATACCAACATATGTGACTATAGTTGAATCCGTAACCAATTAATTTTTTCGTTATTTAGTGTCCAATATATTACGAAAAAATAGCACGGCCCATGTCATTAAATACTATTCGAGTTTTCTTGAATTTTCGTGAATATTCAAGTGTCAATGAAGTTCTCTTTGATATTGCAACAGTATTTTCAAATGCAAAGATTTATTTTGAAGTATGTATCTTCATATGAAAACTATTAACTTAAGATGTTATTAATAATGTATAGTGTATAGTTATTGGTTTTATTTTGCCTTTTATGTTATTTATTACATTTCAGCCAAGTGATCCATTCTACGCAAAAGCTAAACAACTCAATGACCATTTTCTTGACATGGTGAAAAAATGGTTCCCAACCATTTCAGTCTCAGACCTCTGTCCTTAAATAAAATAACATTGTACCATAATTATAGTTTTTATATCATTAGAATATTTGTTTTATATTCTGATTTTTTTTTTTTATGTCTTGGGTCTTAATTATTTAAACAACTCAAAGATCTTTATATATATGTTAAACAATTTTATAAAAATAATTATTATGTTGTTTGTTTATAAAAACTTACCATTGGTTCAAGTGACAGTGGTTTGCATTGTAAACACTAACATATTAATTATTACCTATTAGTATGGGTGTTTTATTATAACGCAAATACAACATAAATGTTTTTTCTTTTGTTTTAATCAGTATAACAATTATGATTTTAGTTTCCTAAATTTAATATTTTTTATTATCTAATTATTTTACTTACATTTAATATATTTTTATGCTATATATGTAGTTGTAATTTTTTTTTAATCTTATTATTGCTTTGTTTAATGTATACATACGTATAATCAAACTAAGCTCATCCTCACACAAGCTTTTTGCTAATAGGATGAGTTTGCAACTTTTGTAACTTGTATACTTTTGTGACATGTGTGTATTTTTTTGATGTCGCAATAAACTTAATATATTGTACTCATATTATATTTATTAAACGATTGAAACTCCTAGGTCTGGCCAGACTCCACGGTCGGACAATATACAGGGATGGGTTAGTTGCTGTATTTGTTTTTTAAACTTGAAACCGATGTACTATTACTCTGGATTCTAGAGAAAACGATTCTGAGTGAAAAAGGTCGGGTGTAACATTTTGAAGATTGCTATCAGAAAAAATACCTAGTATTAAGTATTAAATAAAACATGAGTTAGAAGATATTCATTTTTCAACATGATCATGATAATATATTGGTTATATCTGATGACTTCTCTTTACGACTTTACATATTGCTAGAAAACTTGATCAAGTTTTTTGTGATTCTGCAACTGTAAGATACATAATACCAAAATACTTATATTATAATCATTCGATGGAAATTATAGAAAAAATTAATGTTTTATTCTTCATTATATTTCAAATACTTTCATGTGATGAGGTGCACCAGAATATATAGATGTATACTTTTTTATTATTTATTAAAAAAAGGTTCAAATGTGTACTAAATAACTTATATACCAAGTAAAAACAAAAACATTGATGGTTATTAATAAAAAAAAAAAGGTTATCACACTAACTTCTCATAAAGTCACTAGCTATATCCACTTATATAATCAAAAGTGATTTACTAAGCATTTAATTTGTATTATTTTCATGTTGTATTAAGGTGAGAAATAAGTTATAACTTATTATTAATTCTATCTTTGAATTTTGTATTGAATATATTTTGTTATACTCCATGAATCATCTCAACTGAATTTATATAATATGTAGGTACGTTAATTAACAGCTTTAACTGGGCTCTTGGGAGCAAAAGCTTCTGTTGGCTGTTGGGAATTTTTTATGACTTCACCAAAATCACGCTAGCCAGACGATTATATGTTTAACGTTGTTAATTTGGTCTTACAATTTCCTACCGTTAAATGTTCAACAAAAGCAATCATAAAATTAGAATTTTGAAATGATTTCAAAAATTTCAAAAATAGTTAAAAACACTGTTCTATCTACATTATCTTTTGATATTTGTTTTATTTACATGGATGTTATGTTATTTTGATTTTGATAAATGTAATATTTCTTTTCCTTGTAAATTTGTTTATGTTGATGAAAATATTATGTAGGATTTGAATTTGCTCTTGGTGTTATCAAACGAATAAGTGATGCAATTAATAATTAACTATGCTAAATAACGCTTGCTAATTAATTATTGAATTAAATGTTGAATTTTATGAACAATACAACAAAATCTTATGATTGTAGGACAATTTTCCCAACTTTCTAATTTCCCAATTTGTAAAAATATGAAACATGAACTACTTCTACGTATCTTATTTGTATTATTTTATAATTTATATTATATTATGTATATTATTATTAACCTAGGACGAAAAATTAGGAAGTGTCATAACATGGTTCGACTAAAATATTGGAAGATAGTATATTTAATATTGTTTTCAAATATAATCAATTTATTGATACCAATGTCATAATTTCATTTATTACGGCCATCGTTCATAATTTACATTTTTAATTTTTATATTTTTTGGTATTATTTTTTTTTTCATAATCAATACCTAGTAAAAATTAAAATATAGAAATTACAATATTGTTAAAATGTTTGTTTTATTATATTGTATATTATAATATATTAAATACAAAATTATTATTTTTTTTTTACTGGGAAAATTAATAATTTGGAAAAATGGTAATGGGTAAAAATAAAATTGGGGAAACTATCATATCTTATCTTTGCTTAAATGCTTTTTCGCTTTACTGTTTTTAATATTTCATTAAATTATTGATTTTTGATATAATTTAAATTTAAAATTATTTATGATAAACCTTAGAAGTATCATATATGTTCTTAAATTTAAATAATAAAAATACCTAAAAATACTACACTTCATAACCGAAAAATGTATTGCTTTCGGTTTATCTCGGTTCTCAAACTTCAGTTAAAAGTAAATATTTTTTGTCTGAGAAATATATTATTAAGTATTTTGTGCCAAGAATTTTAGATAATAACTAAATACATTTTTTTAACATAAAGTTCAATTTATAAATTTAAAAATGTTTATTTATCAATCATTAGTTTTAATTTATGTCTTACTTTATTGGTTTATATACAACTACCGCTTTTTTATTTATATACGAGTTTCAGCTCTCAGTTCCTTTAGTAACGTTCTAATTGTAATAAGATTAAAAAAAATTGATCACTATTACGGTTCAAAACGAGTATTTTTCGAGGTAAGAAGTATTTGTTTATAATGAATATATCAGAATTTTACCTATTTGATCTGCAAGCAAAAGTACGTTATATTTGGGTTTAAAAATGTTTCTTCCACAAAATTCTCAGAGGTGGAAATGTGATAAGCAAGTAAGAGAGAATGGGCACGAGGTGAGTTCTTCGCGGTAAGGAATAAAAAGGAAGGGAATCTGAAAAATATGTTAAGTAGTTGAAAATAAAATACACCCTGTCTCGTGCAGGAAAACACCAATTCTATGGACCGTTTTTCTTCGAGCTGCTCATGCGTAAAATGATCGTAAAATGTTCCATTTATATATATATATATATATATATATATACTTTTACATACTTTTTGAAAGAATATAGAAAGGTAGGTCCAAAGAGTCCTATTTAGTGTTTACCACTGACTATATCAACGTGGTTTTCGACCCTTCCATCTGTATAAAATATATTTCTGTTTTATTCCTGTACAACCGTTTGTTACTTATATATACCAGTTGTATATTTTATATTATTATTATTAACTACTATTGGTTTGACGAACTGTTCACCAATAATGGTAACTACTTAAAAAAATATCAATAATCTCAATCATATAGAAACAATCAAAAAACGACCTGACCAAAGTAGCAACTAGAGCTAGACGAAATTTCGTTTTAGAAAGGTATCAGGTTTGTATACATCGAAGCACTTTTCTGGTCGAAATCGGTTACACAGAAAAAAAGAACGCTTCATATACTTATACCACATACACCTCTTATACATATACTACTTCATTAGGGTGGCCAGATATAAAATACGAAAATACGGGACAAAGATAAGATTTTTTTTATTATGAATAAACATCTATTTTTGATGAAATGCTTAAATATTTAAAGTCTTAAATCTTAATAATAATTGATAACTAACAAATGTAACTTACTAAAATAATATTTTTTGGATATTTAATCACAATTTTAAAAATTATAAATATTTTTTTGTATTTATAAGTATAAACTATAGTAACTATAATATAGTGTAATATGAATATGATTTAACTGGTGTTCGTAATTGATGCTTAGGTATTTAGTATTACAGTTTTTCACTCCTTCGGCAAATATTTTTCGGGCGAATGTATATTTTTTAAAAGTTTTTTATTTCCCAATAAGAAATCATGAAACTCGGAACAGTTCTCAGTGAAATATTATATTAATTAATTAATATATTCGTATACGTAGGGTGGCCCCAGTGGGATAAAACTTTTGAAATATAATCAGTTAGTAGTAAAGATGTTTCACCTGACAAACTCGTCAAACTCGAGTATTTTAGTTTTAACTCCGTCATTTGGAATAAAATAACGAATCATTACAGGTACCATTTTTTGAGATTGGTGATTTGACGCGTCTGTTAAGACGCTAATAAAATTACATGTAGACAGTTCAATTTTTAGCATTTAATTTGCATATGGATAAAAAACATTTTTTATTATTTGTGCTGTTTATTATTTTGCCACAAGAAAACTTTTTGTTGAATAATTTCTTAACAAGTTGAGATGTACAATCCATAGATCTTATACTATGATTATGTTTACATATATGATATGCAAAAACACCTTCATCGGCGGATAGATTATTTTGATTTTCGTTAAAAGATTTTGTATTGAAAAAGTCGCTTACTTTTTGGGATTTCTTTGCATTACTAGTTAATTTATGTCGATTTGTTTTGATGTGTTGGTTGATATCTGACTTGCCGCCGTGGTTGATACTAAAAATACCACCACATACAATACATTCCACCTTATCTTCCTGGCCGATCTTTTGACATTTTGTAATACATTTGAATTCGTTTAGTAAACTTTCGTAAAAACACATTTTCTTTTAGGCATAGTTATTATTTTAATTATTATTTCAACTTATGTTTTACAGTAGGTATGATAGATTTTAAGATATACACAGATAAATATTTACCTACGAAACGCTGAACGCAAACTGACTAACTGAGAAACAAAGACCGAAATCATAATCTATTTACAAATAATACACATATAAACATATTATTGTGCTATAATATTATGTCTTATCGTCGGTCGCGAAGTCGCGATCGTAATCGTCTCTATGCGGGCTGTGATCTATTACGACGAAGACCAAAAATAACTTTATATTCGAATAATTGAATTCGATACTTACAAATAATTGTTTATCATAATAGCAAAAACATCATTATTCCATAAATGCCTAATTATATACGATATACATTTACTCCGTAAACCGTAATTGATATTTAGTACAGATAGATGAAGATTATATTTTTAATTTAATTTACATATTTTCTATGACCTATATCAAGGGTGGCGAACCTTTTTTGGGTCAAGTGCCAAAATTTAAAATCAAGTTTTTTGAAATATGCTCGCGCGCCCAAAAAAAAAAAATTAATTTTCTAGGTAACATGAAAAGAAAAAACATGCAATAATTTACATACATTTTATTAGGTACACATTTATTTGTAAACTTTTATTTCGTTTATTAATGTGATTTCTGTGGTTGTTTTTTAGAAGATAACATTTTAATATCTGGAGTATAGTTGGTAGTTTTCAGTGAAACACAAGCAGCACTAGTTTCATCGATTATTGTATTTCTCTGCTTCGTTTTTATTAAATTCATTATGGAGAATAAACTTTCATAAGCATAAGTTGACGAAAAAATGTATACGATAGATTGAGTCACTTTTTTTAACGTATTAAATGTGTTAGGAAGCGAGTTCCAGACTGTAAGAATTTCAGTATCTGCATTTTTTTAGCACGTTTTCGGTTTTCTTGAAGACTTTATTTTCAATATGAGAATTCATACTTAGTATTCTCTCTTTAATATTAGATAAGTAAATTTGGCGTGCCACTGAAATTTGGTCAACGTGCCACTTCTGGCACGCGTGCCATAGGTTCGCCACCCCTGACCTATATGAAAATAGTCATATTTTAAAAAACGGGACAATATAGCGTCCCGGAACCATATGTCGGGACAACGGGACAGACTTTTGAAATACGGTACTTTCCCGTATAATACGGGACGTCTGGCCACCCTATACTTCATGATACAATCAATTAATTTCTCGCGTTCCACTCAGAATCTAAAAATATATACGCTTATAAAGTTATAAGAAAGATAAAATACATAGAATACGTTCAAGGAAAACGTATCAATAGATGAATGCTAACGTTGTGCGTAATTAAATCAACACATTGTTCTACGCATTGTTCTCAGCATACTCGGCGACCGGCGTTAATATTTTTATTGACCCTTTTACACCGGTTCAATGGTCACACTACGACGACGAAGATGGCCAAAAAATGTCAGCAAAATGCAACGGTAAAAACGATGGCTCCTGCATCCCAGTACCAGCGATAATTAGTATTATAATTAGTGCGCCACTGCCGAGTGTACAATAACAATAATAATACCGTTGCGTGGTGTACATCGTCGGATCGCTCGTTGTACAAATATTCATATCGGAGGTATGTTTAATTAAAACGTATCAAGCCCACACGCCGTGTATATACCTACACTGTGCACGCAGTAACACACACCGACACGCTGTTATGATATTAGTATATGCGAACGAATTGCGAACGAACGCGCCTGGTGCCATCGCACTACGTGACGCATATTATAATACATACACATGTGTATAATACGATATTTTAAAACATAATCCCGGACAGCAGTGTGGACCATGAAGCGTGTATAGCAGACGGATATGTGGGTGGGTACATAATCGAAACATAATTCATGCGGTAAGACTGATCGATTAGCGATTGGTCTAGGGCCCGGGAGTTGCGTATTGTTCTATAATACATTATATGCTCTCGATTTACAGCAGACCAAGCCAGAAATCCGAGATGGCGAGCTTAAAAAAACGAAAACTTTTTTTTTTTTTTTATTTAGTAACTTGGTGAAAACCATTAGTTACGACAATTACAATTACAATAACATAAATTATAATATACTATAAATAATGTAAATATGTAAATAATCTACTAAATTAGAAAAACATTTTTTTTTTTTTTTTTCTTAATATATTAAATCATGAAACCAGCCTGGTTGAATAAATTAAGTAAGGATAAAATAACGGATTGAGAATTGTAAGAGAGGATAGATTGAGGATTAGCTGGAATATTTAGAGAGTTGATTAAGGAGAGAAAGCTTTCGCGTTGGGAGGAGATATATGGGCAGTTAAAAAGAATGTGAGAGATATTGCAAGTGGCTTGAGTAGAATGGTGAGTGCAGAGGGGGGAATCATTTAGGCCAAGCTTGAATGAGTGCGAGGGTAGTAGGGTGTGTCCGAAGCGAAGGCGAGAGAAAGATGAAATATTCTTGCGAGATAATTTAGATTTGTCAAACCAAGGGAGAGGAACGAAAACTTAAAACGCGTATTTAGCCAGTTTCGTACATTTTAGGAGTAATGTGCATATTTCTTGTTCACACGCATATTATGCATATTTAATATTTTCTAAAAAAAAGAGTTTATATTGGCTGTTGTGCGTATTAACAATAACATAAGATGTTTTTATTAATTTTTTTCTCAATCCATACTTACCGTTTTCCTTTGCATATTTAAAATAAAGTTTTCGTGCATATTTCGCCTTTTTAGCTGCTATAACTTCCGAGCCCTAGTGATTACCGTATAGTAATATCCTAATTTTCTAGGCGGACGTTTTTAAACATATCGTATTGATACGATGTATGCATATACCTGTTTTCGTTGTCATTCAACGTCGCAGGGTGTCTATCACCAACTAAAGTAAGAACGTTGACATTTCCTGTGGAAAAGCAGCCGGGCTGCGAATAATGGTTTATACCAGAGGTATTCAAACTTTTTCATCCCAAGGCTGCTTTGAGTTTTCACAAAATGTTGACGGCTCCCAAATTATGAATGACAAAAAAAATCAACGTTTATATGAATGTAATTTATATTTTATAATTTATATTTTATACTAATTATTTATTTACCATATTAAATATACGAAAAAATTATAAATAAGTAGTTATTGTAGAAAAAATTGTGATTCAATATTTTATGTTTAGTCTTAGTAAATATAAATGAATAAAATAATAAATCAATATTAATTAAAGCTATATTTAGCGAATGATTATTGAAGATAATTCAACGTTTCCCAACCGATGTGCCTCAATGATAATAATAAACATTTTTCGTAAAAATATTTATTGGTTTTCAATTATATGACGTGGCTCCCTTCGACAACTCCCGCGATGCCCCTGGGAGCCGCGACGCATAGTTTGAATACCTCTGGTTTATACTATTATTGTAATATACAGGGTGTCCCAGGTCTATTTGACTAATGCAATAACTTTTTTTCTATTCAATATTTTTAAGTTTTTTTTTTTTGTAATGATTTGTAGAGCCCTGCGCTATAATTTGTATATCTTATACTTTATTTTATTTTTTTACAACAAAAATAAATAATTTAAATTTTGTATTTAATATTTTTCTAATAATCCAAGATAGCTATTTCATAAATAAGTATTTAAAAACCATTTTGGCGTTTAAAACTTTTAATTTGGTTAAGTCGTTAATTTTTAAACAATTTTCAAAGTGTGTTAAAATTCAAATTTATTTCTTGCTAATCACTGTTACTGCTGTAGTCGATTTTCAATTGTTTTCTTCCAAGAAACATTAAATTTGTTATCATTAAAAGGTTGATAATCAATATTAAATACATACACATACTATAATACGTATTTTATCATAATTTAACATAATATGATTATAATTTATAACATGATGTACCTACTATTACTTATTTTAAATCATCATCATTCATCAATATTTTATTGTTCAATCATTTAAATACGTTTAAACAAATTTAGAACATTTTGATTTTGAATTATGAAACAAATGACATGTGGTTTGAATATTAATTATAGTTATTCTGTAAGTCCTTTTTAAATTTAAAGTTAGGTTAAGTTGATATTTTATGGATCAAACACATTTTGCCGTAATCACTATAAACCTTAAGACTTGTCTTCTCATATTTTAAGACAATTCTATTGTATTAAATTTATGAGAAATACCTAGTAATACTATGGAATTATCAGATTGAACATAATTCGTAGAAAATATTTTTGGAAATGCCTTTGGACACAGGTACATATTATCATTAGTTTGCAAGTTAAAATTATTTTATTTTAATATCTTTATAAACTTTTGGTAACTAGATACAAAAAAATCAAAAATTAAACATACATATAATAACATTTTAAATTCTCAACACTTCAAATTACTATTATCAAGAAAAATATTCAAAATTAAATATTATGTAGATTACCTATACACAGTACTACAATTGAAGATTATAATTTAATTTGAATAGCAAAATAAGATTTTTGTTAAAATGTGAGTATCATTTGTATTAAATTAATTTATACTTCAACCTAACCATTTTAATATTAATATTAACATTTATTAATTTATTAATAAAATGAATTAAAATATTCTCACTGTTAACGAAAATATTCTAGGTGGATGTCAACATTAAAAGTATACATATTTGGTGAGAGTTCAAACAATTTCATTTTCAATCACATGCAGTTAGTTGTATAATTAATGCTTTGTACCTTGCTGTTTTAATACTACATTTGTATACTTACAATAGTTACTATTGTAACTAGTTGTATGTACCTATACATAAAACCATCAGAAGTTAAATTGTAACCAGTTCATCTTAAGTATAAAACAACATGAATCAAATGTTTCATTTTATTAAAAAAAAAATGTAAATGGTAAAATTGTACATCATAAAAAATATTGTTAGCTGTAAGTAGATGAGTAGATATATAATATTAGTGTTTTACATTTAGTCATTTAGTTCATCAGGAACTTTATGTATTCAATATTAACCATATTTATAGCTCTGTTTATATAAAAAAAAAAATAATATTAATGTAAGAATTTAATAAATACCTATAACAACTAACATAACAGAAAAATAAGGGCATTCTGAAATAGTTTTGATTGGCTTGAAAGTGTGTAGATAATTGTTATGGATAAACACGTTACTACCTATTTCTTTAGTATTTCTCTAAATATTTCATAGTGTGTTAGTATGTTTACATAATTACTAAGAATAAAAAATAACCCATGAAATAATTAAGTTAATGATTTGAAATTGTTAGAATAGGTATTTAATGTCAACTTGTCATGTACTTTTTAAGACTAGGGACTTCAACCTTTGAGAATTTCAGAATAAAAGATAAAATAAATACTAATTTTCCTTAGTTTGTTATTCATTAATAAATAAAACATAAAAAAACATTTTCATACTATAAATTAAAAATATATCTAACATTATCTTGGTTTTTATATAAAATGTAAGTTGTAATTTATTATATCTATTTTTATTTTTACTATAAAAAATTATAGAAAAAATATAGTTGCAACACTTAATTGTTGTTTTATTGCAGATCTCTTTGTATTAGAAAATTAATACAAAGCTTAATTGAAATCCCTTTTAAGATTTATATATTGCCAGAGTTCATGTTAATAACAGATAAAATCAATAATTTTCTACATGACATAATATGTGACATTTAATATCCTTCTGATGGTTAAATTGTTTGAAACACTTAAGAGTGTATTGTTTTATACATGAATACTCTGCTAGTTGCAAACCGTTGCGTAATATTATAATTATACTTTTATTTGTTTTGAACATTTAGCCAACAAATTGTTAACTTATATTATAGGTGTCGGTAATTTTTTTTCTTCAGCTAGCGTCACTAGTGAAAGAACCTTATACATACATGTATAGCAGAGAATGTTATTGAATGTTATAAATCATTTTAGTTACCTGAATATCGTTCAGTTTTTTAATATCATCCGACAACTGACTATTGTTTAATTCTAATTCATTATTTTTTAAGCACTCCAGTTCATATTGACGAGATAAATTTAAATTTTTCTAAAAGTAAAACCAAACTTTTGTGATGTTTGAACTTAAAAACTGTTATAAATTAATTGTAACATCCTATGTATAAAAGTAGTTTTTACAGTTGCTAAATACTTGTTTAAGAGATATGTTATTCATACAATATTTTTTTTTAATAAATTTGTAAATAATTGTTTAATATATTACCTGTTGTAACTCTTCATTTTCTAAAACCAAATCCCTGCACATATCTTTATATTTTTTATATTTTTTAAAAATGTCTGTTTGGTCACTTGAGTGTGTAGAGCCCAAATCGGAGCGAGACAAACGATAACTACTCATGATGAAAGTATTTATTAGTTAATATGAAATACACTGTAGCTCATACAAAATGTAAACCTCGAATTATCAATTATATTATTATATGAATTGGGAATTACTGGTTTTATACATATTGTTTCATTAATTATTTACATACCTATTCTAAAACTTAACTATTTTAATGATCTTAATTGCATATTTGAATAATCTATAAATATTTTATAATTAAATGTGATGTTAATGGGTATTAAATGAACCAGTTTATGTATGATTTTTGAAATATAAAATTCAATATTTTTTATTTTTATCTTTCTTAAATATGCCTACTATTTATAGTAATTTAGAGTACCGTGATATGTTAAAAGTTTTTTATGAAAGTGGAGGAAAAAGTACAGTAAAAGCTTCTCGTCTGTATTTACAAAAATTTCTAGAAAGGAAACAGCTATCTAAAAACACATTTTGTAATATAGAAACAAAATTACGTAATACAGGTAAATTTTTTATTATCAATAAAATTTCCTATAAAATTAATATAACAAATTATGTACCTAAAACCTAATACATACATGTATAATTCAGTTATTATTATACAAATTTTAAATTAAGATATACATTAAAAAATAGTCTTTTTAGGTCGTTTTCCAAATGGTTTCAAACCAAAAAAAATTTATGTTATTGATGAAGAACATACAGTGAATGTCTTGGCAGCTTTCAGCAGTGATCCTCATGCATCTGTCAGGTCGGTAGCTAAAGAAAAGGACATCAGTCGTAGCTCTATACATCGTATATTGAAGAAAATGATTTCCATCCATACAAATTGCATTATGTACAAGGATTGAAACCCTCTGATCCAGATAGAAGGCTTCAATATATTTCAAAAATTATTTGCTTTCATGACCACAATAATATTTTGAAAAAAATATTATGGACCGATGAAAGCTGTTTTAATAATAATGGTATTGTCAATCGGCATAATTCTCATTACTGGAATGAATCAAATCTATTTTGGACACGTGAGTCCAATGCACAAGTTCGCTGGTCTACCAATGTGTGGTGTGGTGTAATAAGTAGTTATTTGATTGGACCTTATTTCTATCATGGCACACTAACTGGCCAACGTTTTTAGACTCTTTGACTAATACACTACCAATGTTATTAGAAAATATTCCATTAAATCTCCGAGTAAATATGTGGATTCAGCAAGACGGTGCTCCACCACAAAACTCGAATATAGTCCGTGATTATTTAAACACAAATTTTCAATCGAGATGGATAGGAACTAGAGGTCCACTAAATTGGCCACCACGATCTCCAGATCTAACACCACTCAATTTCTTTTTGTGGGGTTACTTAAAGGACAAAGTATACTCCCAACAGTCAACGTCGTTAGATGATTTAAAACAACGCATAATTGATGTGTGTAACTCTCTTACTTTTGAAATGTTGGAATCCACGACAACTGGAATTCTGGAACGGTATGAAAAATGTATAATGAAACATGGCGCACACTTTGAAAATTATTCATAGTTACTACTTACTAGTTACTAGTTAGGTATATTGTTCCATAATATTTAATTTGTTATATTATTTAATGTTAAGAAATAAAACTGAACTTATAGTTGAAAAATTAAATTTACAGAGTTACATTTTACTATTTCTTACAATTTAGTAGTGATGGGCAACGATATAATTTTCTGTATCGATATCGTTCAGATTTTTCCGATATTATATCGCGATATCGTTATTTCTACGATATCGATATCGATATCGATATTCTCCTTAAATGTGTTCAACCCCGATAGCTGTATCCTAGAAAATAAATTCATAATTATTTTATTTTAATATTGTCTTGAATTCAAATTTGAAAAATTAAAATGTATGTTCTTACCAAAGTGTGGTCTGACGTCCTAGTGGATTTATAATAAGAGTTCAAAAAGAGAAGATTGTTAACTCGATCTGGAGATAGTCTACTTCTTTTCTTTGAAGTTATATTGCCAGCCTCACTAAACAGACGTTCACATGGGACACTAGTTGCGACTATCGACAAGTATTTTTTTGCCAATTTTGAGACTTCTGGATATAAATTTGAATTTTAAATAGATTAAACCAATTTTAATTCACTCATCACTAAAAATAATGTTGTAATTTGAAAATAATTATCACTGTAGGATAAATGACAGAAATATAACGGTCAGCGGAGTACGTAACAGACGTTTACGCCGCACCAACGACACATATTAGACTGTAGATTATGGAATATCCAGTGGTACTATACCGTGTACCTCTTAAAAGTCAGCAAAATATTCCTTTAAGATAACATTATAATGGTTATTAATACTTAATACTTTAATAGTGTCCAATAATTGACATTTCACCGGAACACGTGCACCAAACGTTATCAGCTAATGGCTATTATTATTTATTAATTTATTATAGCTTAAAAACTACAAATATCAAATAGTAAATACCATGTATTTTTCTTGAAAAATATTATTTTCGATATCGCGATATATCGTACAATACAAAAGCGATGTCGATGTCGGAAATTTGTCACGATATCGATATCGTATCGAATTATCGATATCGTTGCCCATCACTACAATTTAGTATCAACATCAATGGTAAGCATCACGTGACCATGTTAAATAATGATAAAATACAATAATGTATAATAATATTATGTAATGACTAATGACCTACCTTTTTATGATAACAAATTTATTGTTTCTTGGAAGAAAACAATTGAAAATCGACTACAGCAGTAACAGTGATTAGCAAGAAATAAATTTGAATTTTAACACACTTTGAAAATTGTTTAAAAATTAACGACTTAACCAAATTAAAAGTTTTAAACGCGAAAATGGTTTTTAAATACTTATTTATGAAATAGCTATCTTGGATTATTAGAAAAATATTAAATACAAAATTTAAATTATTTATTTTTGTTGTAAAAAAATAAAATAAAGTATAAGATATACAAATTATAGCGCAGGGCTCTACAAATCATTACAAAAAAAAAAAACTTAAAAATATTGAATAGAAAAAAAGTTATTGCATTAGTCAAATAGACCTGGGACACCCTGTATACAACGCGTACAGCGCAGTCGTATCGGTATATTATTATTATAACATTTATAACTGTTATACGCGCACGCGACGTCATGTATGTCATTCTATTGTTCGGTGCGCGTTCGGGAAGGACGAGTGGACAGGAAATCGTCTCAGTAGGCGCGAATTTTTTTATGGTGTAGGTCCTACGCGATTGTGATACGCCTATATGAGTATCGGTATGATCGAAATGGGCCAGAAGCTCGTAGAAATGAAGTCGACGAGAACAAATGACCGATACCGAAAGAAAGTGAACACAAATGGCGAATCACGACAGAACTTCAAATTTCAGGCCCGGAAAAAGCCGAGGACCTAAGGCTTCCTTTTGGATTTAGTTCATGTACGGGGTACTAGTGTTTAGGTGTGGAATGATCTGAATAATTTTAAAACGAATACTTGGTCCAAGCATCAAAACTCTCCGGTACATTATATATGTATAATATACATTGTTTACAGTTTTATGTCTATAGAAATGTACTTAAGGGAACTAAGTTTCTTAAGAACTATCCTCGTTTTCGCTTTGTCTTTTAAATCTTTTTACAATAACATAAGACATCTCAAAAATTAAAAGGAAAAGTTTTATCATACCAGAATATGATTTTCTTATTTTTTCGAATTCGCTTTGAAGTTAAAATAGTACTTTCAGAATTAAAACCAAACCGTTTCAAGAGAAGACAAAACAATGTATTTCTATAAAACAACAATTTAAGTCTTTATCGCGGAGGAAAAATTATATTTTAGGAATTACAGAGGTGTTTTTAGAAATTGTTAAAAGGTGGAAGCATAATATTTTCATAATATTTAAACCGGTTCAATAACTACTTAGTAAAAAATATACTTTTCTGAAAAATGTGAAATCTTTAAGTACTTCATTTCTATTTGAAGTTTGCAAACAATGTAATAGATTAATGTTGTAACGTTTATTATTAAATAAATTAAGTGTTTAAAATAAGTCTGAATACTAAATAATAAGTAGGTATAGTAAATTTGAAGTCGACGGACCACATGGTTCACGCGACGCCACAGGAAGCATTACGTCAGTCGGATTCGAGTGTAAACATTTCGAAAATAGTGCCATTAAATGTTAACTGAATAATATAGCAGCTTACAGCCGTATACCGATACGTTTAGTACGTCGCATTGTATTCGTTAAGGCGTTGTAACGTAGAGGCGAGTCGCCGGAGGACAGGTAAGCCCAGGAGAGCTCCTTCTCCCCAGCACGGCAACATCAATAAGCGCTCATATAATCAATCGTATGCCCCGGGCCCGTGCAGAAAGGGCGATATGTTGATTCGTCGATATTTACATATTTTATTTAGAACGAATTTAAGTTTCTCGCCAGCCGCACCATCGCTGGTCTGAACTGTATCGCGCCCTACGGTAACTACATACATACGAGTATATATACAATAACGTATACAGAGCTTGCGCTAATGTGCAGTTGTGCACAAAATGTGCAGTTCTAAATTAAAATGTGCAGTTCTTATTTAAATATTGTGCAGTTCGTAAAAAAAATAATAAGATTTGATTGTAACATAGGTACCATTTGACATTATTTTGTTTTTCAAAATTATTAGAAATTATGATTTAAACATTGATGATAAATATTTATCTATGAATATCAAGAGATTAAAACCATGGATTTTTGATAAACCGTGGTTATGACCGTTGCATTATCATAGAAGTCATAGAGCATATTATTATGCTCTATGGCGTTATGCAGCCAAATACTGTGATTGTTTAACGTGATAACGTGAATTATGATAACATATAAACTTTTTTTTTAAATATTAACGTCGAATCATTTGTACACTGATCAGTCTTCTACTGTGACTACTCAAAGTCAAATTTTTTTCACTTCTGTAAAACATACAGAATGTGCAGCTCTAATATTTCCTTAGCTCTGCACGTATACCATTACAACTGTGACCTTTGGAATCGCACTGTTTCCCATTAAAAACCGACACCGTTAAAGCCCGCGCCTCTCGTGCGGTTTGTGTTTAGTACGTTTTATCTCGAAATTATGTAACAGGACTGATCGAGACTAACCACCGGGACACGTGACACGTGACATTGATTTTCCCGCGCGATTCGTGGAACGCAACCGTTGTAGGTACACGTAATCCATACGCTCGTATTCGTACCGCACAGCGCGGGTTTATTTACACTCGAGAAGTTTTGTGCGGATTGTTGTCGTTTTTTTTCTTCTTTCTTCCGTACACAAAATATGGACAAAGCGTTATAAAATAAATGGTACAATGTACACACGGTTTCCTGCTGAACAATATAATGATAACACAATGTATGGTATTACGCGCATTAAATAAACACACGTGTGTATTTTTGTTTCCAAAAAATAACATGATAATAATTAATGTTGTTTAATTTTCAATAGCAAATGTTTCGTACATAATTATAGAGCATAGTTTGTTTAAGTATATAAATATAATTATTATGCTTTAATCAAAGATGTTATATGCTGAGGAAAAAAATATTATTTATTATATTATATTTTTACAATAAATTAGATGTTTAGGTACTTAAAATATATAAAATATTTAAAATATATAAAACATGAAGTAATCAAGGATTTTGTCTTGAGAAAAAAAAATGGAACATCCAATATATACGATTACACAATGAGTTATTATAAATAATACAAAGGGTGCCAATACGTACATCTATATTATGTAGCATGGACATATCGAAAGTAGATGGTATATAAGATACATAATAATATATAGGTACTATTTACGAAAGGGATGGTGTAGATATTCTCTACTTTATCTACCCGTCGCGGGAGTTGACAAATCAAATTGGACATAAAAGGATTCCTCGTTTCGATTGTTATTCAAAAAATGAAATCGCTTAACGTTGCGCAAATAAGGAACAACAAGATTTTTGTTTGTTCTTATTCTTCGTGAAAATTAGTTGTTTATTCGCTGTCTGAATACGGAACATTACTGAAATATGATTTGAAAACGTTAACCATATGGTATTGCGGTATACACATATCAGAAAGCGATAAAACTAAATGTATAATCCGTTATAGCAGCGTAAGAATTGGATCGAGGTTTGAAAAACAGAAGACCGTCAACACGTTTAGCGGTTTCTTACAAAGTTGCTAATGCCAATAACCGTATGATAACATTGAATATTGTAACTGCGATAAGAACTCGCAATAACGACCGAAAAAGAATCGGTCGATTTAATCGTGTACAAGGGGAATCGTAAGAACGATTTGCGGCGCTGTTTGATAACATCACGGAATAATTATTTTATATTATTCTACGATCAATGATGCAATGAGCAACTCGCCACCGATCACGGGTTGAACTGTGTACAATGTATGATGTATAAGGCAGTGAAGTTGTTGCATTTGCATGTTTTTTGTAAATGCTTATATTTATTGCTGAGTGAGCTTAAAATATGTTTCGTTAAACTCTTAATTTAAACAAAAAAAAATTATATTGCAATAAATTCAATTTAGGCGATTTTTTTAATTTTACTGTAATTTTAACTATTTTTCGTAATTTTCGTTTACATTTAAGATTATATAACTTAATATATAAAAGAAAAGTAACTAAACGTAGCATTGAACAAATTCCTATATTTGTTGTAATACTTTCTTATTATTTCTATAGAGCGATTATCGCATTTTGGTCTATCTCATATATTTCAAGTAAGCGCCAATAACAACTACTGACGTTGAAAGAAGTTTCTCTCGATAAAAAATTTGTTGTGCGATAACAGACGATCATTCGAGTTTGAAAACTTAAAAAAATCATTTTTAATGCAATGCAATAATGTAAGCAATATTCATATTTCATTTTTATTATTATTATGTATATTAATATATTTTAATGCAATAATGCAATCAATTTAGTGTGTTTTTTAATGCAATAACTTCACTGCCCTAATGATGTACAATTACTATCGTAATATAGGTACGTCGAGGTACATGCGTGGGCTTCAAGTGCAACGGTTGTGGCCCTCCGTGTCGTAGATTTATCACACACATGCCTGGAGGTCCCTACAGATTTTTTTTAGTACACTTTCGTTTGAAAAACACGACTTTCGTACGGTTGAAGTGGTTGTTTTTCTTCTCCGGTGTAATATTGTTACTGTTAATGTTGTACGAGCGTGCAAAGCCGTGTCCCGGAGACTGCGGGACGACGACTAATGGTAGATCCGTATGTGATGGACGCGCAGACAGGGTCGAAAACGTTGCGGGAAAGTGCGTCCGTCCGTCCGTAAGCGCGGTGAGGACAAGGGTGAGGACAAGGGTGAGGACCGCCGCCGCCGCCGTTTCCGTCGCGGTCCCTCCGATCCGCTGGAGCCGTCATGGTCGCGCGGGCGCGCGCGCAGGGATGGTGATCGCGGTCTACGGGTCGAACAGCTTCTTGGTGTACTCGTAGACGATGAACAGCACGGCGGACGAGGGCACGCACCGGACCAGGGTGGGCGCGAGGCCGCTGTACAGGGCGGACATGCCCTCGGCCCGGTACACGCGCATCATGCACACGGTCCAGCCGCGCGTCGGCATCGCGTCGTCCAGCTGTATGCGCGACTTGACCACGTCCACCGGGAACGTGACCGTCCACAGCAGCATGCCGCCCGCCGCGCCCGCCGCCGTGGTGGCCAGCAGGCCGCAGTCGTCGCGGCTCCGGCCGGCCGGCTTCAGCGACTCGCGGACCGCCTCGTACACGCCGAAGAAGCAGAAGTAGCTGGGCATCTCGCGCGCCACCGTCATCGTCAGCCCCCGGAACAGTCCGTTCACGCCGTAGTTTCGCACGATGTCCTGCGGGCAAACGAGAAAAAGAAAAATACAATTACAGTAAAACCTCGCTTAGACGGAACTTTGGCAAGATGGAAACCCCGGTATTACGGAATATTTTTTTGGTCCCGTTTCAAATTACATATAATTTCATCCTGCCAAGACGGAAACCTCGCCAAGCCGGAAACGGATACGTTTTTGTAATAAAAGTTGATGAAAACCCTCGCTAAGACGGAAATATAACATGATTCGATACTTAACATGACATTTATTTTCGTATTGTCGATACCCATAGATAATTGATTTACGAGTGCGTATTTGTACGATGACATTAAAAACTAATGATATGTATTTACATATAAATAAATAAGTACAAATAAATATAAAATTAAATAAAAAATAGAAATTGTATGTACTACGTATAAACTGGTTTAAAATAAAAATATAATCTTTAATTTAATTCAATTAATTTTTTTCGAACCCCGTCAAGACGGAAACCCCGTTAACACGGAAAAATGTCATGGTCCCAAGCGATTCCGTCTTATCGAGGTTTTACTGTATATTGATTATTGTTGCCGTCGTTATCGGCTCGTGACGACCAACGAGATGTTTTGTGGATTGTTTTTTTTTTATTATTCATTTTTTTTTTCGTCGCGTTTTTGTCGTCGAGGCGTTTATATTTTTTAATATGTCGTAAAGCATTTGCTAGCACCGTAAAGTCCGAGCCCCGCACTAGTACTCAACACCACTCGACGCGAGATCATCCCGCTGTCCGGACGCGACGGTTTAAATAACTATTTTACATCGTAGGTTAATTAATTTGCATGGTTTTTTTTTATCAATGGTGCTTATCATTCTACTGCCACAACATGGAATAAAAAACCAACTAAAAATACTTAAACAAAAAAAAATTTTATTTTGAAATTCGCTATTACAATGTTATATTTTCGATCAGCGCATGTCTGCGACATATTTTCCATCCGGGTGGATTTTCGTCGTAATTCATGTCGACATTCGCGTGTTCTCACTACATCACTAATTATTAACACAATGCACGATGCGGGACAGGAGAATACGATTTCCAACCGTTCGTTACGAATCATTACAAAAACAACCTATACATAATGTATATTAGAGACGGAACCGTAAACGAACGACCGCATTATAAACAATTTTTTTTTTTTTATCAACGAAGAGAGTTTATCTCGTTTATTTGAACGCATCGGGTCTCAATTATTTTGTTATATTATTATTTAGTTTTATCCTCTGTATTGTATATTTTTTCCCTCAGAGTACACTCAGAGACTGGGGTCAGAGCAGTATTCTCATGAATATCAAGTATTCAATTTAAAAAACAAAAATTCTTTTCGAAACCCACATTATTTTGTCCTTTGCGCGAATATATATAATGTACAAATGAAAGCTCTCTCTAAAAAAAAAACACTAAAGTTACTGTTAAAAATAAAACAAAGTAAAAATATTCCATAGCGATGAATAAAATGTGTGTTAGTGATCACATCGGGAGCTTAAGGGTTCGAAAAGTTTGAATGACCATAATATACAGCTGATATCTACTCTACTAGAATATTTTATAAAATAATACGAGTGGTAAAATAATATCATCTATATACGCACCAAACGTATCGACCATACCTAGCACGAGGCTATACTTTTGCTGGGTAAAAAATAAGTATATTGCACCACCATCTTACGTGCGAAACGAGTACATTTTGAATTATAACATTAAAATGGTCTCAACAGATAATGCTGATAATGTTAATAATATATAGTAGGTACTCGTAAGTGCTAAAGTGGGAATGCGAAGTCTCTGGATTATCTAGTCTGCTATTATTCCATCCAAACTCCGAATCGTGAAAATGCTTTCGACGGAATAAAAAAATAATTCTATTAACATTAACTATATAACCTATAACAGTTTTTTGTAAACGTTAAACTTTAAAAATAAATGCGAGGTTGCAGCGAAGTAAAAAAATAAATAAGAAAAAAGTAATTGTAATAATAACCCAATTATTATTACCCAACTTAGTGTAAACAAACGTTATTATAGAAACTTATGGGCCTATACGTAAAGTATGTATAGCTTCAGTTTTTTAAGATCAATAACATAAAAATAACTTGAATTCCATCACGCTTTTATGCAGTTAATATTATGTTAATACAATATTCAAAAAGAGTACACACGAAAACTCCCCTTTAATTTGTGTTCGGTCAATAAAGTTCACTGAAATGGTCAAATTGCCTAGTAGTGCCCTCGAGGCTCGACTTATATCCGCAGGGATTCGATAATTTTAAATTATAAACGCCGAGCTTATAATGTTAGCTTTAAACCCTTTAGAAGAGACACAAAAGGAGGAGGGCGAGTACCCCTGGAGAATAATATGTTTTATTATTATTGTTATTTACTTTTTTTTGTGATAATTTAAAGTTGATTGTAAAAGAGAGAAAAAAATATTCCCAACTGACGCTGATTTTACACTATATTTTTTTCTCGGGTAGAAAATAATGATTATTGTAAATTCAATATTTATATTACACAGTACTCGAGGGCGATGACTAAAAACGTCGAGTGCCTAATGATTAATAATGATTATCAAGGCCTCTTGATTAATAACGATGTTTTCTCTTCGTAAACACATTTAACGTATTTTTTTTTTGTTCAATCCTTTAAATTAAGTAAATCAAAAGAAGTTGCATTTTCTCAAGATGTTATTTAGGTCAACAAAAATTTCAATTATTATCTACGTAGTTGTTTTGAAGAAATCACAAGAAAAATAAACCTCAAGTTCACTTAGCCTGTTTGACATCACAAAAAAATACCGAGATGTTTTACAATTAAATTCCATGTTTTTTATTTTTTATTTATCTTACTTAAAAATAATTTCAAATCATTCTAAAACGTAGATGTGCTGTTAAAAAAATTATAAAATTACAAATTATAGTATTTTAATATAATTAGTTATTTAGAACTTTAAATTATCTAAAAAGTTCACTGACAAATTACAAATGTTGTCAGAATTTGTTATTTTTTAAACTTTGCAAGCTTATAGAAATCGATTCAATTTTTAATAGTTTAACTACAATATTAATCGATACGTATTTGCATTAAATTATGTTTTGTAAATTTACGTACACACTACATAGACACATACTACGATTCGGGAGTATAATTTTGATTAAACACGAATTACACAAATGCATAATGTTTACTTATTCATTCCGAAAACCTTTGATGTCACCAGTTTATTGTATACTTGTATCTCGGTTGAAGTCTACTACTGCATGAAAAGTCAAGCTATTGTTTCGGCATGTCCACCGAGTGCCAGGTACATAGGTATTATCAATCATAGCCTGACTGCTGCGATATCAATTTTCACGTTTAATCACCAATCTATTACAATGAAACTAGAAATATTTTCGTACAGACAAAAATAGCGATGTGGGAAGTTTATTAAGAAATAGTGTGATATAGTCGACTGGGCTGTTGATTATTTTATAGTTGTTATCACGGAGGACCGATTGAGTAGTAATTGTATCAATCAAATATTCGTCCGGCAATCCCATGACAAAATATATAATAATAATTCAAAATAACATCCATTTTATCATGTTATTATTATTTAATGTATCACAGTGATTCATTTCGGTAGTAAAAAAATAAAATAAAAAAAAACATGGACCTAGGACTATTCATTTTTGATTTTGGGCGTACTTATCTAAATTTTTTAATGATCTCTACAAATGTAGCGAAATGTACAACACACTCGTAAAATATTTTATTATGAAAATTATAATTTATAGTTGAGCTGCAAATTATACTACGGACTAAACGTTTGAGAAAAACGTAATGATTCCACTGCAGGGTTATTAAAATACTAACAGTCTATAAATATATTATAATATAACATTCTTCGCTTACCAGATTATACACTCGTAGCAGAATACATATAGAATTAAAGCCACCCATGCGTATGATATGGTAATTTAACGTTTTTTTTTTTATTACAGAAAATATCGGTTCCGTGACTTTTCGCTGGCACACAACTCTGACGGAAAAAAAATTGTAGTGATATTATTACAGTTTTTTTCTCCTTTTTTCATACTCGTACAACGTAAAATGTTTATTTAATAAGCGCGTTTTTCGACAAGGGGAGTGTAGCTGCAGGGACGGCACTTGCAGTCGTCGCGAGACCGGGCCGACCGCGCTATCACAGACCTTATATATTATTATAATAATCGCAGGCATTATAGAATATTATCATTTCTTTGACAGGCCTCCTGCAGACCGATTGTACGGGAACGGTTTATATATATTTTATTCAGTGCATATTTCACTGCAGTAATTTCCTTCGGGCTTCGGGGCGTACATGTATCGCGTCACGAGTTCGTTGTGTTGGGAATATTTATAAACGTTTTTAAATCGAGTGGTGTATGACGTGTACGTACTTCGAGCGCAACTACTATATGGTCGACATTCTGTGGGGATCGAGTACGGTCGAGATTTAATAACGAAATTAAACAATTTAAAAAAACACATGAAAAAAGTTCACCGATAAGAATATTGTGGCCCTGAAGTTACGTGTTGTAAATATTTCATATCGCACACAAAGATCCAACAGAACGCAAACAAAGGGGGTGGCAACCTAACGCCCCTCTATCTGTACCTATATATATATGATACGTATGTACTTGCATTCGGTACCTAAGCGTCTCTCAGGGCCGTAACTGTTGCGAGCAAATTCTTGTGCGAGATATTATTTCGTATTAAAATTTGACGAGCGCTGTACTGCTATATGCTCAAAAAAAAGGAATTTTTTTAAAATCGATGCTAGATCAAAGCCTTCTTCTAATCAAGGGCCTTTTTTTTTAAGTCGTACAAAAACCACTTATCGGCATAGTTAAAATACCGGGAAGATTAACCGTTGCCGGCGTCAAGCGAAATTAACCAATCGTGAATGATGAATTAATCAATGTACATTTTACGGGATGTATTATACTGAAAGGTTTGTTGGCAAACATTGTCCAACCGACCCGACCGGATGTTCCCGCAAAGGTTCAGTGTGGATTAAATTCAAGATTAAATTATTATCGTACGGGACATTATATTGCAGTACACATTAAAGTGGTCGGAGTTCAAGGCCCGTCAGACAATGATAATTCAATGGTTAACGATAATTCTCAGTCAATGTTAGACATGGAAAGTGGCTTTACTAAAGTTATATTCAAAGACACTTGACTATGGATCCCTGCACCGTGGGTCTCTGTTTTAATCCATCTATATTGTATATTTTTTTGCATTTTCAAAGCACAGCCGTTAATCCGGTTGAATTACTACTAGAGAGTGAATAATATTTGACCATTAAGGATCGGTTGATGAGCTCACGCTTTGAAGTACCCATCTTGTTATTATGAAAAAAATTAAATTGTTTCAACGAAAAATTACATTTTAGTAATAATATTATTAATATTATGTATTATGCTTAGGAGTGCGAATAACTTTACTAATTATTATTCCATTAAATATCGAAAAGCCTTTTTAAACATACAAATTAGAATATAATTAAAATTAAGTCTTAATTCCTATCGATGAAGTAATAAATTATAAAGTTAATATAAGTACTACCAGGAAAAAATAAATAAAACCTTTATCAAAATTTCAAATCCAGAGGATTCTTAAAACTCATTTACAACCCTTTCATTATCAATTGTAATTGTGAAATCGCTTTCGTTGTAAAGAATAGCTGACATCTTACTGAAACGATTAACTCGTTTAAAGACAGAACAATGTTCTCTAACGATTTAATGAAAAATAAATAATCACGTTTAAATTTATAAAATATTATAATTGGTCGGGCGTGGAGAGAGCTGCAGCTCTTAGAATACTTTATCCCCTAAAGAGCATGATTTTCAACGGTATTTTCACGATTAAAAAAAAATATACCTATATATATATATTGAAAACAGATAACTCTGTACAGGTGAGATCACTATTGTCTACAGCGGCGTGGCCACGGGCGCTAATTTCGTTTCCTCCGGTTCAGTTTTCACCGTAGAGATCGTGTCGTTTTTCGAATTTGCATAAAATATACCACGCGTTTACACAACATTTGATTTTACCAATTTCAGTTTACTGGTGGTATGAATAAATAACGTTTAACTGCTGTTTGATATCCGCCACTGGTGTTTGCGCGCAGAATAATAGTAATGCGCACGTATCTTATAATAAACTCATAAACTGAACCAATTATGGCCGTTTTAAACGTTAATTTATTTCGAAATACTCTACGCGCAAACTAAACGCTGTGTTCTAAAATATTTAATGAAATTTCAAGGAACATTATATTATAATATAAAGAGCTTAAGTGGACCGAATAAAATAAATCATATTATAATTGTTTACGTAGACACAGTAAATACTATATTATAATATAATATTATACGTTTTATAATCCTTTAAAACAATTATTTAGACCCGCGCGTGGTATACTTGCACACACATACATATAGGTCGCATTGAATACGAGCTTTTGTGTAGCCTTTTGTTTTCGCAAACTCCCCTTTAAAAAAAAAAAAAAAACATAACTGTCGCAAAAACAACTATAATTTTAATCGTTGCCGGCTCGAGGTTTATAAAAATCATCTTCCAGTGTTATATGCGAACAATGGCAACGAAAAAGTTACACGTTTCCAACATTCGGCGTGACTTTATTCCAATTCAAAGTTCAACGAAATATTATTGTTCGGCTGCAGAGAACTCGAATGATCCAGTACCGATTTACAACTAACCAACCGGTCGACAGATATACAGTCCTGGTCGTAAAAAACGATTGCAGTTTTTCCGCCACCAAGTCAACAGGAGTGAAGCGTGGAAATATTATAATTTAGCGAACGCGACATCGGTATATTTTTCGATGATTAATAAGTGCATAGAAAAATGGTCGACACTGTAGTCACCCGCAACGCGTTTGTACAGTCGGTCGTTTCGAAATGCGCGGTAATTGTAGAAAGCTCTCGGAACAATGTGAACTGCGATGTATCCGAGTTGCAAGAGCCGATTAAAACGAAATCAATCAATTGCCATAGCAAACGTAGAGTACACGCAACTTTATTGTTCGAGTGAACTATGAGCACGTTTTAGCGCGGCTAGACTTCAAAAATATACGCGTCAGACTTATACGTTATATACCTACCTATATGCACGTCGAACGGAACTTCAGTTAAGACAGACAAAATTACTTGGCGAACAACAAAAAGTGATAAACAAACAACTCGTCAGTGAAACTTTTAACCACGTTTGTGGCTCAACAATGCACACGACGAGTTACTGCGATGCAGATAATAACATTATAATACATCAAATGTTCAGGGCGAAGTGATTATAACGCGTATTTATTTCGTGACAGTGATTCTTTTTCACGAACAATTTCTCGGGTTATGGGTGTAAACGAGACTACTTTTCAGACACTTTACCGAAGTTCTTATATCATTTGTCTTATACTTAAGTATAGCGCAATGTAAGACTGAAGATTAGTATTAAATTTCTCCGAGCAAGGCGCGCGGTTTTTGTTTGTTTCGGTACAATATTGTGGCGGTAATTCTATGTTTTCAAGATTAAAATGATAAACACACAATGATTTCCATAATATTTCAAATGTGTTTAAAAAAATCTCCAATGTCTTTCGGTCAGCTTACATTTTTTTTAAAACCCCTTTTTAAGCGCCCTTATTATTTTTTATTATATCAATGATGATTATTATTAGATATTATTATTGTTATTATTATTATTTTTATTATTATAATAATCCGAACGTAATCTGAAATTTCAAACTTTACCAGGACCGTTTTTTCGCTATTGAATTTTAAATTTTGAATAATTTTTCATTCACAAATAGTAATTTAAAAATGTTCAGCGATGAAGTGTAAAAAGCAGATAAAACATTTTACCATAAACGATTCGACCGAGTTATACCGCGCAAGTGTTTACTCATGCACCACCCGGTGTAAGAACTTTACACTGTTGGATCTGCAGTGAAAACTTGTGAAACAGACGTTTCAGACTCATTTCCGGTGCAATTATTGCAGACCTGGGACGAATCTATTATATCTGATCAGTTTTATTTCATCAACTATTCTTACTATTGTACCTGCAGCTCTCGAGAATCACAAACACTCCAGAAACATGTAATCTAGTTGAGCTTTATTACCGTGGCGTAGGTACACTTGATTAATGATCTGAAACGTATTCTGTACTTTCTCCGGAGCGAATGGAGTTGACGAGTACACGGCAGTATATTATGCACATTATTCACAGCAATCGATGTTCAAACTTTCACTAAAAACCGTTCAATTCGGGGACGTAGCTGTAGACAATAATTTCTTAGCTAGCAAAAGTTTCGCAAGGGTAAGACAAGCGATTAGGGTCAGTTTATAAATTAGATTTCCATATGCCATTTGTCGGTCGTCATCGTTTGTTTATTTTTTTGAAATAGTTGTGTAATAATTGTTTTTGTTTAAAACGAAACGATTTATAAATTTCAAGTAAACTTAAACGGCATAAAATATGTTTTGGTTCGACGCATTTTAGTCGATGGTAACGGAAACAATTTGTGTTATTAAATCGTTCGACGAATATATCGCTTGTATTGTTCGTCACAAAATTATTTCTTTGACATTGTTGATTTTATTTTTTTCAAACGTAAGCGACGAGCTCCTCATAAGAATACTGGGCTGAATAATATTATTGGTACTTACCAATGTTTAGAACGTTTACCAATCAAATAATATAGATATACTCGCATCGTACCAAGACATTGATTTAGAAATTTTCGAATTTAAAAAAAAAAACACTTTTCTAGTTCCCACAGGGGAAAATACATATTAAAAAAATTAGTAATAATAAATATAGTAGTGTAACTTTGTATACTCAGCAGAGAGGTTTTTATTTTTTGAAAAATTACATTTTATATTTTTCTCCGCTGTCAACCCAACGTCTTATCATAATTCAACGTCTCGCTGCAGTATTTCCTGACAAACTTTTTTTTCTTTTCAACGACAAGCGCATTTTGGTTTTTAGAGATTAAGTGGTAGCAGTGCCAAGTCTAGAGAACAACATCCTATTTTTGGACATATGTTTAAATTGCTTTGTTTTTATCGTTACACATATTATATATGCGCGAAATTATTCGCAAACAATATAAAGTCCTAACAATTATTACTCAAGTAGAAATATGACAACAAATGTATGGTTTGAAAACTAGTGAAAAGTTGTGCGATGTTGCTTAACAATGGGAAAAAAAAGTACGAGTTATATCATTAGTATAATTATGAAATAATTAAAATTTAGATTTATTTTGAGTCTAAGAAAGAACAGTGCGATGCAATCAAATGAAATCGAACTTGTCCAGCGTCAAAAATATTTGTGCTCGGAATTAAGCTCTAAAACATTAATCATAGATAGGACGAACTGCAGTAGGTACACGCAGTACAGTATAATACATAATATTCAGTATACGATAAAGATTATCTTCTCGAAATTCACTCTGTATGGACGATTTGCACTTCGATTTGTACTTTAAAAAATTTATAGACCCACTAGTTACGGACACGCCTCACAAGAATATTGTATTGACCATTTTGGATGACAATTTGGGCGGAAAACCGTGACGAAACTTTTTGTACGAAATAATAATTACAGTCACGAGCATATTGTAAGTCGGTATACTATATAATGATGTCGACGGTGCAGGACTGAAAAAAAATACTGTTTCGCAGGTACGGTGTGATATTGATTTGGGTAGACAACTATACAATTGCAACTGTCTGCCGGATGAACGCGTTTTAACGAAAAATACGGCATCATTAAGCGAGCAAAGACTGCTGAACGTGTTCATTCGGTCAGTTCTTATTGTATCGATACGTCGACCGTGTTAATATTATTATTATTCGTAATTGAAGGGTGATCATCCGAAACGTTGGAGAACGGAAAATTTGAAGAGCTGCACGATGCATGTGTAAAAAAATAAGAAGAGTTCGATTCCGGCGCACAATTGGTTTTCTGTTGAAAAAAAATCGTAATTCGATTGAAAACGTGCTATTGCCATGTTCAAACCAAAACGAAGTACTTTCTGCCCGCGGTTTATTGCCTATTGGTACAGGACCTGCGTATTCCGTTGTAGTACCATTCTGTACATGTCAACACTGCCTAATGTTTAATTTGAAATTAGGTATAATCGGCAATATCGCATTTTAGCATGTTATACAGGTTTTTAAAGTATTTACAGTTATTTATGTATTTGGACGCTGTAAATCGCTTTTCTTTTCATTTCCACCACAAAGCGAATAAACCATTTTACCTATTCAAAGTTTTAACACGCAATGGTGGTGTCGTAAGAAGTGATATAGAATTTTGCTTGATTAATGAAAATGTCGATTTTTGGCCATATTGGTTTGACCACGTAGGTTTTGGCTTTTCGATAATATGAAAACGACGACGAACCGAATAACGCGGTTCTGTGACCGGCTAGTGATCATGATTTTCGATGTGAAAACAAGCGGTAGATCGGCTCGTTAGAGTTGGTTTTCGACGTTCGGAAAACGGCAGGTCGCCGATATTGTCAGCGCCGAAACACTGCCGTACGTCCGGGCGGGCATGAAATAATATGTTGCGTGTGCGGTCGGTCCGCGGCCGCGGTAACCGCGGCCACAACGGGACTGTGCAGAGGGGCGGAAACGGCGACACTGACGCTTTCAGGGTGGAGAAGTACTACTGTATACCTCGCCGTGTCCCGGAACACACACACACGGATTAATTTGTACGTGCTCTAATAACTACTGGAACGTGCACAATATTATTATAATATACGGTTTCAATTAACGCACATGAACTGTTGTTACAATATATATACATAAATGTGATTTTCGTATTATTCTATTACATAATGCAACATCGTGACGTAGGTACCAAACCGTAATGTACAATACTGTTATATTGTTAAAATCTCGGAGTAAAACGATATCGTATGATATGAATTGCTAAGAAAGCAGAATAGTTGGCATGAAAATGATATGGCGCGATCCGGATGACGTAAAAAATTGTTAAAATCCATTAAAATAGCACCTACTATCGTTCACGTTCTGTTTGAAAAAAAACAACGGCGTTCACGTATCGTTCACAAAACGTGAACGCAACGAACGCGTGTTCGCGGACACGTTCTTTCTAAGCCGCGTAAAAAAAAAAACAAAACAACACATAAATCGGTTGTTGATTACGAATCGCTATGAATTCAACACGGCAAAAAAATATTGATTGGTAATAATTATTGATCGATTGATTGAAAATACATTACGTAAACGAGGAAGAGATAAAACAATAATATCAACAATCATAATATAGTACGCGTATCTTGTACAAAAAATGTAAACAACGGGAAACGAAAAAAAAACAAGCAAATATCGACACGGTGGCTGTATAAGAGAAATTGACGCGAAAAAGTCGGTCGTGGAATGGAGAAAAATACCCACGAACTCGAGGGAAAATCGGTTGTTTGACTGCCCGCATGACCATAATAAGCCGAGGGTAGTCGAATAAGGTTTATGAAAAAATTGTACGATAACGGGAAACCAGTTGAATTTTTTTTGGAAATGTAAATTCTTTTGTTTTACGTGTTTCGAGACGTGTGTCACTTTTCAGCGATTTCATTTTCATTTCTCGCAGAATATTTGAACGAAAAAATGTGTATTTGAATGGTGCACGCGCACGTTAGTTAGTACGGATATGTTTATAATTATTTTTTTTCTTTTTCCGTAAAAAATCACTCCATTATTGTGTCTATGTACTACGCACTTAACTTTCCGCGGCGAACGATAACACGAATAAGTATTACGGGCTCATAGAATAAGTAAAAGTAGCAAAAGAAAGAGCGTTTCGGAAATCGGTATCGACTTTATAGTCACGGACAGTTTCGTCGAATCTCGTGTTAATTAAATGATAATACTATAATCATTATACTTATTATTGTTATTGTACTATGTGGCTCACCTTGGTGACTTTGTAGACGGAGCCGCGGAACCGCCGTCCCTGGGACTCGGCCAACTCGCGGCCGGCCTGCAGCTTGATCTTGACCAGCTCGGCGGGGCACAGTACGACGGACGAGAAGAACGAGGCCGCGCAGCCGGCCACCGCGTTGCTGAGCGCGTCCATCTGCTTGGCGTCCGGGGCCCCGGTGGCCGTGGCCACCATCTGCTGGCACAGGCCGTAGCACGCGAACAGCACCGAGTTCTCGGCCACGCTGGCCAGCACGGCGGGCGACGAGCCGGCGTACAGGCCGCGCACGCCGGACGTCCGGTACGTGTGGGCCAGGCACTGCGCGGAGCCCGCGTACAGGCCGCGGAACGTTTGCAGCTTGGTCTTGACCGTGTCCAACGGCTGGCCGACCATCACGACGGCCGCCCCGGCCAGCGAACCGGCCAGCATGTCGGTCAGACCGTTACTGGAGCTCATGATCGTAAGCGACTGCGAAATCGGTCGTGATACTTGGGCTACGAGTGGACGAACAGCGTCGTGCGAGGGGTTGAACAGCGTCGTACGAGGAGAGATGAACAGCGTCGGACGAGCAGATGAACAGCGTCGGACGAGCAGATGAACAGCGTCGGACGAGCAGATGAACAGCGTCGGACGAGCAGATGAACAGCGTCGGACGAGCAGATGAACAGCGTCGGACGAGCAGATGAACAGTGTGGGTGTCGTGGACGCGTATTACGAGGCGTTCTCGCGTGTTATCCGTTCCGCCGCGGCCGCTCGCCTTAATATAGGTACACCGCGGTCGCGGTTTTTTCCAACTTTTTTCGCCGCCGCCGCCCCACCGAGCACGGACCGCGACGCGCGGGAAACGGTAAGATAAGATAACGCGCGGCAATCATTGCTTTCGATCCCGCCAATGTTGCTGTTTATTATTTCCCATGCCGTACGCACGTCCTTTGTGTTTACTTGTTTACACGTTATGTGCGTCGATACGCAATCCTATTGAGAACTTTTGGCCAAATGCGCGTACGAAGCCGCTAAACGTCCGTGCAAACTTATGAAAACAAAAAAAGACTTTCAACAACAGGCACAACTACGATTGATAATAGTTTTTCCGCGTTACCGCGATGTGATGTCGAAAATTAACCGAAAACCCTCGCAAAGGTCCCGGGAATAATACACGTACGTCCCTGAGCACGGGGAGGGTTCGATGACCGATTTTTATATTTTATTTTTATAATATTATTGTTTGTTTAGATATTTTTCACTACGCATTTCGAAGTAAAATCTGCAATTTAACATGTGTAAAAATCGAATACCGAACCAGTGGTCGATCATATTCTATCAAGTTTTTTGGTCGGGGCATCGTTCAGATTGTTGTGATCAAGGATATTCAGCGAAATGTTGGTGCGTCATTATGTTATAATATTTAAGCCATATTGTACATCGTTCGCACGTGAAACAGTTTCGAGCCACGACAACGTTAGATTTACAAAAACGGGGTGTTTTTTTTTTTTACTTTTGGCGAATTTAGGAAAAACAAGATACATATATGGATCATTATTCCTCTCGTTCCGCTCATCCGCGTTTTAACTGCGATAAAAAATCAGTACATCGTTCTCTTCCGCGGTACACGTGAATGTTTGTCCGGATCTAACAATTTTGTATACAGGAGTAAATAAATCACTTTTTTTCCAAAAGAAAATCGTTTCGTTGTTACTTATAAGTTATAACTGTTTTGCTATTCTTATTAAATTCTTTTCCTAAATACTCATACTACTTTTGCATAATTTCTTTCAGCGTTTTTCTAAATGCTTACTAATATTTTTCGGTTTTTGGTAAATGCATATGATGTTATAAAAACACTATACGCCAACTATATGTTCTAAGCTTTCTCCATTAAATCACTAAAATAAATAAAAAAATTTAGATTACCGTAATAATGTAAAAATTATAAATTAGTTGTTTAAAAATAATAATGTATACTCAATTTACAGTCTGAACTATATACGTCTATACTGGTTTTTAAAGTCCAATAATAATACAATGTTTATTGGTCAAAGTACAAAAAAAATCACAATGACGGCGAACGACGAGTATATCTAGATTGTGGGTGCATGTAATTAATTTATTATAATGAATTAACGAGTTACATAGGTAATACAATTTCTTGTCGTGACTGCAGATAACTCTGTTCCATAATTTACACAACATTTTTGTTTGAATTGCTTAAAGGAATTTTAAGTTGTCGTCAACAAAATTTAAATTTAAATTAATGACATCGATAACGCATTAAATGAAATATAAGGTTGTGAAAATTGTGAAAACCATACTTATCTGCATCAATCCGTCTTATAAGTATGAAAAATGTAGAATATTAATATTCACGGATATCGTATACGAGAAAATTAATTTAGGTGAGAGGGCATGGAGAGAATAAAATTAAAAATAAGAAGAGTGTATTTCGACACGCAACATGCATCTATATACGTTAACGCACCTATATACGTCAGTGTGTGTATTTAATAATGTAGTGGAGATGATTACGTTTTATACAAGAAATACGATGATGTAAATACCACATTATACGAATATTATGTAAATCAATACGGACAAGATTTCCTGCACAGCAACTTTAAATAAGGATATTCTCAGTTATCGAAAAACTCAAATTTGAACACACCTATATACTCATTATGTCGATCGAAATTCAACTGAAACTATGGGCTTAAAATTGTATTAGTTTTATTATTCTTACAGTCTCTAAAAAATACATCAGCTATATACGCAAATACGGGAATACATCACGTATCCAATCGTTGTGCGTAAATACAATTACGTTCCAGTAGTTTCATCTTCGACCCATCAAAAAAATATTGTTTTCAGTATATCATTGATAGTTCAAGAAATATTATGCACGTGAGTGGTGTCAGTTGTACGAAACAATCGAAGTCGCGGTCGACTAATTTGTGATTTTAATAAGTTGTTTCAAAAGCGGAGGTTTAAATGCAAGTTATATCGTTTTACTTATGGACCGGGGGTACATACGTATAATATTCTCACTGGTGACGCATCGAATCCTTGCGGTGTAAACTATGCTCTGGAATCCAAGAGGAAGCAGGAAACGTTGTATGCAAAATAAACTTCCGATGTGTTGAAAATAGCAAAAGAAATTTAGTATAAGTAACTATACGACAACTGTTATCGAGGTTATTGTCAACATACGAAGAGAGAAGTGAGTGTATACAATATGCATTTGTAGTATTTTTGAACAGCTACCGTTTGACAACATGAATAATTTATAAAACTTTCAAAATTAAAGTTGTGATTAGCGATGAAAACATTTATAAATTACTACTTTGGTGACGTAAATGTCGTTGTATTGTCTGTAGTGCAACGGGACTTACCTGACGTAGTTCCAAATGCCAATCCAATGAAGCGTTTAAAAATTTAACGGAACTACATTTTCAATGGAAACAGGTTATTGCAGCATAACAAAGAAGTAGAGCAGTCGAATGTGTTTAAAGTTCGAGGCGACAAGAAAAATAATTGAATACGTCATAGTGATTTCGAGAGAAGCGATCAAAGGTCTAAACCACGTAACCGTTATTTTTGTTATGTGCCGAGTGAGTCATGACATACCAAACTTTTAAGAGTATCTGAAAAGCTTATAGACATAAAGAAACAAAGCAGGCCTAATGGGAGTGCATTCATATGGGAGGTAATCTTCAAGTCAAGCGCAAGATGACTGCGCTTCGAGTAAATCAGATCGCATGTGTGAAAAATTAAAACGGTTTATACACGTCTTGCGTGCAACAAAAGACGAGTCGTAGAGAAACACGGTTCGAGTAACAATTATTAGTGTCAAGAAACAAAAACAAAATATAACTAGACACAATTAATAAGATTACTAGAAGAAAAAAAAATATACTTGTATTATGGTACACATAGTTTCTGAAGTGTTAATACCTATATATACAGATATGGGTACACCTGATTCTATTTGTATCTAGTAGTGTTAAATCCATCATAAGATTTTTATTAATCGGTTAAAAAAATAATTTTAGTTTTTATTTTAATTTCTAAGTAAGTGGGTTACTACGACTTGTTATTATATCATAGAGTATACACGACTATTTTATACTATATTGCATAGACATACACTATATAGTATACATTTTATTTATTTGACATACATTAAAAAAATTAAGACGCACATATTTTTCATACATATATTTGATTCGAAATACTTAGTACTTAGTAAATATTAAGACAGTAACAACTTTGAGCTATGTATATTTTATTTGTGGAAAAACTTCACTGTACCGCAGTACGCACAACACACATTGATCGTATAAAATATGTTAAAACCATAATTTGATGAAAATGAAAAATAAATCTGAACAACAGTGATCATGCTTGGTTAAACTTAACTAGGTATATGTATCTAGTTGAGCGCATATTTCATCGTAATCTCACATAGGGGTTTTAAAATGTATCTACTATATATTCATATACAATATGAGAAATGTCTAGTAAGAATGTAGATGGATTATTAATCAACTGCGCAACACGGATTATTTATGATTTATTAAAATGTCCGCATTAGTCAAGGTGATAATATAGGTACTAATGTAATCATTAATTACGTCCATCGATGGAATTACATGTACAAATCGTAATTCGGCTAATCGCTCGGGCGTACTCGAATATTGAAACTCGACCATTTTTCGTATGAATAATATTGTATTCCAGATAAAAAGAGTTCAAAAAGTCGACTGATAGAAGAAAGTAGAATATGTGTACACACTAGAAACAGCTGTTTAGCATGAGGGGACCAAATGGCAAAACATTTAATCTACATCTCAAAGTCGTTGTTCGGAATAAATATAAACATAGAATACGAAATCTATTAAACGGATCACGCAATTATGAGAATTGCCCTCGTGCCTACAAATGCGTCATGCAGGTAAATGTTTAGGCTTATTTTTATCATTGATAGTAAACGTAATTGGCACCAATACGGTTATTGTAATACATATTGTGTACCTAAGCAGAATTATTGTACGCACGCATTAATTATTTTGGATTGTGTTATTGTTAATTGTACATTATGATTCGAGCAATAAAGTCGAACCGAATAAAACTTAGAGCTACCCGAAGCTTTAGGCCGATGTACTTGACGTTTCACTCAAATGCATACGCTTCGTGGACATTGGACATTTGACCGGGCGATCCTGGAGAGTCATATTAGGTTTTTGATTGAAAATCATATTCGTATTCATATTCGGTTTTTAACCATACACGTAAAATCATACCAAAATTGCGATTCAATATAGCTTTGTATCTCCAAAACATTATTTATGACGTTTATAATTTTTAAATTTTGTTTGAAGCAGATTTTATCATGATGTGTGTTCATAGTTTTTTTTTTTGCGTCTGTGTACACGATTTTGACTAAAAAGAGTACTCCGATGTATACGTACATGGTACTTTTCTGGTAGAAAATTTTGTTTTGTTAGTACTTTGATAAGGTCATTTTTTGAATTCCTTTACAGTTTTCCGAATAATTGAGAAAAACAGAGAAAAATTGCGAAAAATTTCAACGAAGGATCGACCTGTTTATATTTCATTAGATAAAAGATTTTTCATAAGATTTACTTTATAGCCAATAAACAAAAATGTTTACCGGAAAGTCGCCAACAACTTTAGAAAACGTTAAAAAATGAAACTTTGATGAAATTGAATATTTCAACGAATTATTTATCGTAATATAAACTGGTCCACTCGACCTCTTTCACTCAGAATCGTGTTTTTTTTTTGAGAGAGAGAGAGAAATGGTCACAAGCTTAAAAGACCGATCCCTGTAACCCATCCGACCGCGGAGTCCCGCCCGACCCAGGATTTTCATCCGCATTCCTCTATTTTAGTTGTACACAATACTATAATATTATTATCCGCAGTGTACAATAGACACTATGAAATGTATATCACGTGCTTTCTCGTTACGCCACGATCGCCATGTAATAATTAATGTTATACTTGTTTGCGCGAATTTAAATTAAGTCGCAACAGCCGATTAGCATTTCAGGGTTAATGTTGTTTATTGGAAAGCTGTTCATTTGTTTTAGATGCACGTTGCTATTACACCAGTTACAAACGATCGCGCCATCACGTTCATGAATTGTGAGCGATACGTGAACGCGGCTGTTTTTTTTTTTTTTTCGCGCTTACTGCACCGCGCTCAGTGCACTTGTAAAACGCTTTGTGTAGGCTGTTCGTATTTACCTTTACGATACCGTACGAATCGAATAACAGAGTGCAATTATTATTATAATAATTAATAATGCAACCCGATAATACACATGCGTGAAACAAATAACTTTTTAATTATTACATTAGTATAGGCACGTAATAATAATCACTGTTGAACAGATATTGATAGGAAAAAAAAAAAGTTAAATAATAATAATAATTGGAAACGCAATTTTTGTTGGGTCGTCATTTGTGTTGTTCGCCTTTTTTTTCGGAATCGTATAACGTTCGAGAGCACCGCGATTATTTTCTGATTACGAAAATAATTTGAACGCGAGCACCGCGCAGTTATTGGTTTAGGCCGATCGAAATTTTAAACGCACGTCCTACCAGAACTATGTGTTGATATCCGCGCCGCGGTACAATTATGTCGGCGGAAATTGTTGTCTCGTCACCGCGGACGGCACACGGATACGGCGGATTCGTTTTCGTCTGTCTCGCGATTTCTCGCCGCGCACCATTTACCGTGCGAAATTAAACCGCTCGTATTGTGCAGCGAGAATTTCGGCGCGCGTTCTGATTGAATCTCCACTAGCCCGTCTCCCATCCGGCGCATTATGAGATGTCTGCGCGCGTTATATGCACATACCTATTATACGCCCATTGTACAATGCGCGCGTCGTCGACGGATCGTTTGGCCGATATATTTTAATACACAGAGCGGAGGTCCCCAAACGTTTTATGGTGTCACCCATTTTAGAGGTTTCAATTTTCAATTTTGACGACCCACAATGATCGGTGATCTTTTTTTTCCATCTCTCGCATTTACGGTAAAACTAAATTTCGTCATCAGCAAAAAGTAATAAATATATAAAATGGAAAACATATCGTATCACATACCTATGCTCGTAAGTCGTATTTATATACACGCATAACATAAAATATCTTTTCTCTTTTACCTGTCTGGGACTTACGTTTGATTGGCACGTGTATCTTATAGATTGTCTAAACTAAATATTTCACGTTTATATAATATAAGATGTATCGATATACTTTAAAATTGAACGTGACTTACCAAAAGCATAATCACGACCCGCATTTGGGTCACGAATAAATGAAATAGCGATATATCAAAAAAAATAAAAATAAAAAAACACGTGGCGTAAACTTTGAAGAGACTACATACTCGTAGAACCAATAACGTTCATTTTCACAAAATATTTATAATTAGTATACAGTGACTTGACATACCCGAAGCCAAATTTACTAGAAACTCTAACCCGTAGTTAGTTATAGTTCGTTTACTAGTATACGACCTTTTAATTTCAAAGTCGGCACTCGATTTATTTCGTTTTCAACAATTCGTATTTGTTTATATTTCGTTTACCAAACATACGTTTTTTCGATAAATTTTAAACTTAAATTAAGCATGTTTCTTACTTTTAACCGTAGGTTACATATTTATTTACGATAAAATTATCGTTTCATCCTTGTAGGTAGGTTTACGTCATACATGCAGCACACGGGTCTTGTTTATTAATCGTGCGAAACATTTACGTTCATGTTCGTTGTACACACTTTTAATCGTTTGATTAAATCGATTGATCGAGTATTCGCACCCCCCTCGGTCACAAATTAGTGCAAATAATCGGCATTCTACTGCGTTTAATTGGAGTTTTGAGTACTGCAGTGGTTATATAGTTGCGACTTGCGAGCATAATATGTACAGCGGCAAGTGAAATAAAATAAGATATTACACAATCTTTCGCATCGTGTACGGCGTACGCGATCGCAACAAAGATAAACGAAAAGTCGATTTATACGAGCCGATATCCACCTTTGAGATACTCGTGTATTTACAGTATCAAATTTCAGTGATCCCAGCATTGTTATTTATTTTTAATGTTTTCTGTCTTACGTCTAAACACTTGCCGCACATAATATATAATGCCCGATGAATATAGGTTCTATGCAAATTTATTATAATACCTTTGAAGCACTAGGTATAAATATATAATATTATTTTTGGCAGTTGACCTCAAGCCATAATATGATACGAGTTTACTCTCTAACCTCGCCAAACTCACTATTATCTTTAGTGCATAATAAACTACGATTTATAGGGCGGGATGTCAATATAGTTTTCGTATCTCACTCTTCGCGGTGTTGCGCGACTTGGGAAAAATACACTTTCGGAAATCGGCTGATCGATCACCCGCTATAGCCAACCGCTGTACAATTGTACAAAGTGATAAAACATCGTAGAAAGCTTGAAGAACTTAAAAAAAAAACCCACAAAGAAAATATTTTTTTCGAGGTTATTCGTCGAATAGCTGCTTTAATATGTTTGTTGTGCGTTAACGTTTTACTGCCAAAAACATAATTTCATTGTTGTACATAGATTCGATAATGATCGCCAGATGTAAACGTCAGAGCTGCTGCACTTACGTGACAAAATCTTTTGAAAGAAAGTGCACGAGATAAATAAAATCGTTTCGCTTCGTCCTTACGTTAACATCGAAATAAGGCTGTGGTTTTGCTATATTTTCGTGTATATATTTCAAAGCGATAATAGATTACGACATTTCAAACGATTCTTACGAGATTTAATCAAATAGTGGTTGTGTATCATTATTTTTTTCTTTGTTGGTAATTTTAAGAGGTACTCACGGTCCACGGAAAAACTATTTTCAGTACTTCTTTTCGATGTAGTTAGAGTACCTATCGTATAAAATCGAGTCACAGTATTATCATTAATAAGTATAACAATTTTTGGCTTTCGAATTAAAACCCATGCGAGTTATAAATACGGCAAATTATTTATACATCAATCACCGTATTTTTAAGGTTATCAAATAAATTTTAGTATTTTACATGCCCATGTTAAATACCAAGAAATTATTTTGAAATCTACAAAGTTGAATGTTTGAACGAATATATTTATGTAAATTAAATTAAATCTAATCGTAATATCTGCTTACCTATACATATTGTATAAGTAATGATTCCATTATTTCGACTGAATGATATTTTTCCGAAAACTTTTTTTTAAATTTTTTACAATCTTTATTTATTTGTTATTTCATGTTATTTGTCAAATGACAACAAATACACTACTTTTATTTGAATTTTAATATTGTTTTGTGTAATATTTATATACATTTTCGGAATTGTCGCGTTTTCACATCTGTCTTTAAATGTATAAACTTTTAAAATATTACGACATGTTCGAATGCATCGGGCCAAAGATACCGAGAATATTATTTCACAAATTAATGATATTAAATTCACATTTCATCTCTTTTTTTTTTTTAATTTTTTTTTATGCTTTTACTACGAATTTGTTAATTTAGAACTTTGAATGATTATCTGAAGTATGATAGTTTAGAAGGAATATTTTTCGAAATATTATATCATCTACACATCGTTAAGATATCAACACGATTATCACGTGCGTCGAAGCGTTCGCAACAACTTTTTCTATAGGTACTTAAAAAAAATCACTCTTGTATGAAATATATGGTAAAAAGTATTAATATTTTATATACGTTTACCAAAACCAAGTGAAAATGAAAAAAGTAAAATCTAAATTATATTAAAAATATGACAAAAAATTCACTGAAAAAGATAATAGGTAGTGGTTGACAAATCTTGACAAAAACCGGGTGGAATGAGATGGACCAAGGAACAATATCAACAACCTTATGTAGCTGATAAAAATTGGAGTTACATGAAAACTATTGTTGTGTTGGGTGAAGGAGATTTTGAATTTTTATTGATTTTGATCGGTCCAAAAATCGAAAAAATATATCAATTTTAGATATAAATAATGTTCTTTGAACAACGATAGTTCATTAATAAAATAATAAAAATAAAAAATCATAACGAGCAGAGTATTAATACTGTTTTCATAAATGTTAAGTTTGTTAAATTGATGAATTATTCATTGTTTTTGTGCATGCATTTTTCGAGATATATTTGATTTATTTTCCAACTAATATTATAATGTTTCTAGATTCCATTGGCATGTTTATCATGAAAAGCGACGAATATAACGCCTTTTATTTTATTTTTTTTATCATTTTCGTTGCACGATTCACCTATAGTTAACAACGTAGAGCATATATTTACGAGCGAATGCTTTGCTGGATTTGCTACAAAAACAATGTTATTTCGTTCATTCAACCAATACCTTTGAGTTTCTTTTATCCGTAGGATTTACTTTTTAGATTCCTGGCCTTAGCATTTCCTTCCCGGGCAATCTACCGCAATCTACATTTTCATTTGCAACCGAGTGCCATCTTATTAAAGAAGATTCGCTAGCTGTCTATCTATAGTCTCGCGTTTGGATCATTCTTTATTGCTTCTTATTTTCTCCTTTACCTTTTAGATGTTTTAAATTATTTTTTTTTTTCATCCATCTCCACTGATCTCCTAAATCCGCCCTATTTAATATTTATTTGATTTTATGATATTTTCAAGAAAATCATCGGTCGTTTATGTTATGGTAATATTTTGATAAATTTTTGCGCTCAATAAAATATATATCTGTAAATTATGTAGATGTGGCCAGTGGTGTCTGTAGATGTTAACCGTTAAAATTATTTTATTTAACTGAGTCGAGTATTGTTCAATATAAAACTGTAATTTAGATTTAAAATCGCATAACATTTTGGTTTTAATTGATTATACATTGATTAAAAAAAAAAAATATGTAACGTAAATAAATTAATTCTTAATGTAATATGAAAAAATATTTTGTAATTCCATAAAAATTGAAATTATTTATTACCTCTGTAATTTTTAGAATTATTTATAGTCCACTTTAAAAAAGTATAAATTATGAATTAATTAAAAATTTAGTGGCCAGTATGATGCCATATTTTAATCAATCAAACACTTATAAATTATCACAATATTCAATTATTTCTGTTAAATTATAATACACGCATATATATATACCTACATACTATAAGCAAAATAATAAGAAAATATTATATACATTGAATGACGCAACCCTAAAATTGTTTTTGTTGGATCCTTGGACAATTTTGACCCGTTCCCGTTCAACGTCTAGGAATGAAAGTTTGAGTACCTGCGGGCTTACTGTACTTCCTTGAAATTACGCTGTAACCCATTGCTACGCGTTTGCTCATGAATATTATCCTATTTGAAATAATAATATTACGTTTAATAGTCACCTAAGACGTATAACAAAACATACACGTTTTGATGTGCGCTTGGGTGGTTCCTAAATATTCTTCTTGGTTATTCATAGTTGCAGTTCCTGTAGTTCCCAGGAATGGTAAAAACTAAATCCGAGGTTCGTATAGTTGTTCAGGTGTTTAATTCACATAACATGTTGTTTTATTATTTTAATTGTTTGATTGCTATCTATATTCACCTTGTTTATACATTTCGGGCGAAAAACAAACGTATAGTAACGAGGCCCCGAAACATTTCCACTTCCTAGTCAATAGGTCGATCGATTAAAATATTATTATTTTTAACGTTCAAATTTAGTTTTTAGCACGACGTGATGGAAGCGAACACAAAAACGTATGATCGCATGACAGAAGTTATCGCCTAATCTGGTTAGTACATATAGTTTTTAACGATTTTTTTTTTTTTTTGTCAGAAACGAAAACGATGATACCGGGTTTCAACCGCTGCTGTACAATTTTCGCGTCGGTCCGGTAACCGTCGACGCCAAAAAGTTCGCACTGCAACTGCCATTTTCAGTTCTATTTGACAACCTCATCACGGTACTGTGGTCGCTGTACGGAAAAGAGCCGAAAATCCAATGTGGTAAAACTTAATTGAATTATTAAATATCATACAATCGTCATGACGTATACAGCGTACGCTGTGTATTACCAGGCGTGTTTTGCCGGAGTAACCTGTCGGGGTGTAAACTGCCGATACCCTTTTCGCGAATACGGCGTTTACTATAACTGGGCTACTAATTTCCCGAGCACGTTAAGTGATCTCGCTAACCGTCAGTTAAGACTCGGAAACAGAGTTTACCATGATGCGGTAATAACATTTGAATAAAAATATAAAATACAGTAGGCACACACAGTGCTGTGGTGACAAAATCTCAGACCCTGGCGCAATTATAAATGAAACCACTCCCATCCACCCATTCACCTACCCTAACAAGAATTTGGAATTGTTGGCATTTTTTTTTGTGTGTTTCAAGATCAGAACGTCATGGACTGTGGTAATTTTGGGCGTATTTTCCGTTAGGTAATTCGGTATTGGTATAATTAATTTGTCAAACAGAACAAACATAACTTACCATCTGATATACTACATGGGGTCCGTCCGTCAAATAATTATTTTAAATCAAATGTCATTACGTTTTGTATAAAATGTATCGATTTCACTTATGTATTATGTATAAAATAATTTTAAAGTAGCAACTGTCCGCATCAAGGTTTTGGAGTTCATTAGCGTTATTAAAAATTTTGACTCGAATAATGACGTACCGTATTATTCATAATAATATTTTTGACAGATTAAAGGCATAGTTCATATTTACAGGATAAGCGCGTTTGTTGCAATAACCATTCGGTGGTGTTGTTACTTGTAAAAGCCTTAGATGTACAATAAGCAAAGTAGTATAAGTTGTCGGTACCTGCTATTGAGACCCGGGGTACCATCCCCCTACCGTACATATCTAGGACCGGCGCAATTGCATCGGGCTAGTACCAGTCGCCACGCCGCTGGGCAAACCACAGCTGTTGAATACGGCCCGCATTTTACAACATAAACAGTGTGGTTCAATTACCGTATTTACGACAACATTATTGTTTTGGCGATACGGTAAACGTGACCCAACCACTATTTCTACAACCATAAACTTATTCACAGAACAATTTACCACGCCAAAACATGCCTGATATTGTAAATTTATTTACTTATCACTTATGTGTTGTACCATTGATTATAAATACTTATAATACTTAAAAATTATAAGTTATAATCAATGGTTGTACACATGTATATACATAACCCGACGATTCGCTAAACTTAGGCAAATGGGTATGTGTGTGTGATAATTGTGTAATAGGTATCAATCAAATGCGATGGGCGTTAGAGTTTTTGAAATGCTTCAAAGTGGAGTACAGCTATCCGGATACCATCGTCAAGATCGTCAAGGACATTGAGGTTAAAATCGTTGAGCTGTACGCCAAAATCGGTGGCATGTTGCAGAAGATGCAGGCGCAACGGAAACTGGAAGAAGAAGAAGAAATCAAGGAGGAAAATTTGCAAAGTGAGTGTCTATGCTGTTGACCGTCATACGCTCGAGCTCGACGCGAAACTACGGGTTATGAACTTGAAAATGTGCGGTCGCGATGTAAAAAACTGTCGTAAGAAACGTGTCACTTTGCGGGTTAGGTTATTGAAACGCAGACGAGAATGGAACATTCTGAGGACGTTACGTTTCGTGATAATACTACACGGGCCTTTACGTCGCGTCGTACCGAGCTGTATTACGTGCGACGGAAAACAATGAAAAATCATTTTTTTTTAAGAATCGAACGAGAGCAGCGTTTTTGATTATGCCATGAGCTGTGTGTCGTACAACGAAAAAGATGTTATGGACAAGTTAAACGGACTCAACATACCGGTCGACAGCGAGACCGGCGAACCAAAATTCTTGAAAGAATTGAACTCGTTGGGTAGTAGGACACCCAAAGACGAGGATAAAATATGCAAGCTCGAAAATAAAGCTTCTAAAAGTAATAACGATGACTCATAGTTATGGAACTGTAAATGTACCTAACATTTTTTTTTCTTATGTTACAAAGCTTTCATGATTGGTGCGTTACAAAAGATATTGAACAATACGTCGGAGGAAGGCACTATAACAGAAGTCGAAGAGTATGTCGTGAATCATAATTTGTACCGCGTTCATTAGACTAAAACAACGATTTTTATTTTCAGATTAATCAAAGGGTTAAAGACTCAAAATTCAAATACGGAAACAAAAAAACCGTAAAATAACCAGAAAATTTGATAAAAAAAAAAAAAAAGAAAACATGTAAAATATGAACTATAAGCTATCGGAATGATTTATATTTTATTTCGTATAATCTTTTACAACGTAATAATATTTCCGACGTCCCGAGTTAAAAGCTTAAGAGTTGCCCTGGCAGCGATATTCCTTTCAACAGACTTGTCTGCTTCTTCCTTTTCAGTTCGAAGTACGATTCGTATCAGCCTATATTCTTGATTACTTGATTTATGTTTTCGAGAGGTCGCGGCGGTCTTTCTCGAATCCTTATGGCCTATATAATGCTACCAAGCAGATTGTTGTGTCGAAGCCAACGCCCAACTATCTTAAATTTACTAGTTTCCAAGGACTTTTTGTGGATCCCGTTTTAATCTACATGTTGTGTGTCGTCAAAATAATATACTTACGCATGCACTATGTTTCGTTGGGCTGTTGCGTGCCAGGTTTAATACCAGCAGTAACAATGTTTAAGTGTTAAGGTTCTTGGATATTTTTAAACGAATAAGGTACACTTATGACAGTGTTACGTTTGTTAACACTGTAAGCGAGCCGACGAAAACAAGTCAGTACGATAAAACGATAATGACGATAACTTGCAGAGCTTCTCGACTAGATGGCTGGGTACGTCTGCTTTCTGTGTAAATCCGGAGCCGTAATAGATGCATCAATAGCTCGTATCGCTTACTTGTACATCTGTCAGTTATTGTTTTGCCTTCTTGCATCTGACCCGATGCAGTCCTTAATCAAAGGGCGCGTGTACCTTTCACGTGTGATTTGCGCGTGCAGCTTGATTATGCGTATTTGTTTTCCAATGTTATACATTATTCAAATTATACACTGTATATGTGTTTGTCGTATTAGGAATTTTTATATTGCTTGTTATAAACTATGGTTTCACATTGTAAGCAATATCTTAGCATATATTTAATAGTAATCCTTAGTACATTACGGAACTACTAGCGCATGCAGTTGACCATGTTGTGCGATTCGGAACGACGATTTTTTTCGTAGAACCACTATAAAACGAGTTATTTAAAATTCTCGAGCGTTACGAATAATTTTCACCCTCAATTATTAGATAACCAAACCCTGAAGTTCACTTCACTGTTTTTAATACATTTCCATATTAAAATAAACGTAAATATTAAATATTTTTATGACATTTGAAATTACCATCTACCAACGCGAATTTTAATATGTAGCTTATACGGGTGACGTTGAGATTTTCTAGCCATAAGCTTAGGTATACATTATTACAAGCCTGTGTTTTAGTAGAGAACCCTTAACATTTCAATAAAATAATAAAGTATAAAGTTTTTTTCAGGCGAAACACGTTAATGGTTATTTAGCTGGTCGTAAATGGCCCCATCGCCCCTATAACAAATATGGGGTGGTTTTCTTTTTTACCATACCGATTCAGCCTTCGGCGACTTTTCTCGATTATTTTCTAAACGGTTTATTTAAAAAGTAGATCAATCGGAATTGTTTTTTTTTTATGTACGACGTACGTATATATAAGTGCATATAAGTGATGCATGATGATAAAATATAATCCAATCTAGTTTAATAGCGTCTCGTAGATGTTGCTTACATTTTTCATGAGACAAACATTATTTCCACTGGCCATTAAATGTTGCAAAGAAATATTTTCCTACCAGCATGAAGATAACGAACCGTATTTAAATCGCGTTGTATTAGCGTATCGATATGATAATTATTACACGTATCGACGATCAGCTGCATCATGAATGTTACGGTAAGACGAAAAGCACGAACAATTAATTGTTAACCAGGTGGACGGGTGAAGTTAGTATTTATTAGGAGTTTCCATATCAAAAACTTATAACATAATCTATTATAAGCAGAGTTCGGGACTTTACTTTTGCTTATTGTTTCGGCTTAACATGAAATCTAGCAAAGTGATATGGAAACTCACGTCACGTTACAATGATTTAAAATATGAAATTTGCTAATGCTTTTTTCATAGAAAAAGGTCTTTTGATTATTTTTACTTACAGAAATATCCATGCTTCATTGACATCCATGACACGAGCCACTGACGAAAACATAGAATTCTTAGTTATTCTCTATTTTTGTTTTTGTGTGTGTCTGTTCGCGGTAGAACAAGTACTAAAAAATTTCTCCCCCCCCCTCTATCGGTTCATAATACTGCCTAGTACTCGTAAGTAATAACCACTCGTATATTTGCTCGCTTATCTACTTATCGCGTCGGCTCTTGCTGGTCACGGCACGATTAAAATCGCCAGCGCTGTGTAACGTCATCGAGAAACGCGTACAGCGTATGAATCATAATAGTTTCTCGGCGATTTCCCAACCGCAATATATAATAATATGTTTGTTGAAAATGTACCGCACGACGGGCATTCATTTAGTCCGAAAACCGCACACGCGGTGTGCCTACAGTTTGTACCGACACGACGTCGACAGTGAAATTAATCAAATAATACTGCAATATTGACGGATACTTATATGTACATATTGTATTCGTACGATAAACGTAATGTTTCCGCGTTCGCATTGCGTCCCGAGATTTCGTTGTGGTTTTCATTATGTAATTTAAAATTAATTTCGTACACCTTGTATGTAATCGAACGTATTTTAAAGCGGTTTGCAATCGGTGCACCACCAATGCGCTATTAATAATTATAATCGTGCACTGCACCGCTGCTTATGAACCACTCCTGTCTCCTGGTAATAGCGTTTAGTAGTCGTTTATAACGTTATAACGTCGAAACGTTTTCCAAACGAATATAGCTAAGGCTTAGCGTGTCGAAGAACACAAGTAAATCCGGACAACTTTTATGTCAGGCACATGACGTGTGGTTTGTAAGCGCATGTTCCGCGTATTTCACAAAGTTTTTACCGTCACGGGTTCTGAAGGAAAACATCGCATCGGTCTCGTGTATTATGGATTTATGGCTTGCACGAATAATCTCGCGTGAAAGTCGTCACCACGAATGTCGTTGTGAAATGTGTTTCCTCATAAACAGCCTCAGATTCCGATTTTCACCGTTATCCTGACGGTTTTCCGACCAAACACACAAACGAGAACTTCACTAGTACTTCCAAGTATCGAACTATAAATACTGTTTTCGATTTGTTCACGAAAATTGTCATATTTTTAAGAACTTGTTGCGTTTTCGAACGTTTGTTTGCCGCCACTATTGTATGTATTGTCGAATCGCTATTAGAAGATAATTTTATTTTTCTAAACTTTGTACAAAAATAGTTATTCTATTTTTTATGTAGGTGGGTATATCATATTATTGTTTTTCGTTAATGGATTATTTTATATCATAATATGTGTTAGTATGCTGATATTCCACAAACGTGGCGCAAAAACGATTTATTGCTCGAGTGGCATTCCGTTCTCATGGTATTTTCAACCTGTTCCACGCCTATCGAGTTCACGAATAAGTACACATACGTAATACAGTTGAGCGGTTGGTTTGTCCTCGTGTCGCTTATGCAAATGGCAATCACGCGTCTAGCGTAATACAATATTAATCGATCGGTACACATAATAGGTACGATTTTGTAGTTATGCATGTATGAATATTTTTAAGACCAGCAAATTCATTGCGTCTTGTTTCTGAATCGTTTCGATATTATTGGCATTACTCGTTTGGCTATGAATTATTTTTCTCATTACGAAACTACGTAAGATGTAGAATTAATTTTCATACACCTATTGGCTGTTGTTATTATAATGACAGTCAGCTACGAAATTTCGTGATAACGAAAAAAAAAGAACGTACAATTTACATAAAATAATTCCTAATATTCTACCGATGAATATTCAATTCGCATGGAGCTGTTTGGTCGAAAACATTTATAAAAACGTGTCAAAATGGACGCACACAAGTTATTCACACACACACACACACACACACACACACATAAATATGTATTATACATATTATATAATGTATATATGTAGCCATATTAATAGTAAACCCTCGACGTATTATAAGTGCCGTATTTCCGAATACGATCTGGGGATTTGGATAATCGAAGACAGATTGACGTGTACGATTTATGTTACGCAAAGACTTATTATGCTCGTTTCGACGTATAAATCACTTCATCGAGAATCCTGCAAACGGTTGTGACCCCATTTCTTACCACCCATCTCGTTCAATTCACAAGATTCTATTTTTCCCCCCTGTATATTTTACATTATCATTTAAAATAAAAACCATTTCTCCATTTGGTTTCCGCGACTATACATTTATCCTAAAGCATACGGGGGAAGCATTTTAGACGCACATGTTCATACATACATATAATCCGCGCGCATATCGCTATACGCACTATGTATATTGTATATATATATATATATATATATACATATATATATATATATATATATATATATAAATATAGTTTAGGTTGGGTTAGGTTGGGGCTGTGTAATAATCAAAGCATACGAGACAATCACAATTTCATTGTAGTGCATTTCAAAAAGCTTTTTCGCCCATGGGATGTGTATTTAACCGCACTGTGTTCTTGGAAAACGTAATTTAAGTTCGAAACTGTACATTAACATTTTGTATTTAAATATGTGTACACTATTCGTACAAAAGCGGACGCAGACGGTGGTGTTACGATGTCACGTTTGAACATTTCCAGCAGTTTTTGAGAAAATTATAGAAAATCGTGACGTTTTTGGAATCTTTTTTAGTAAAGGTAATATACATGTTAACGTATAGCATGCTTTTATTTGATTTCTTGAAATGTAGCGATAAAAAATACGCCGAATTTATAAGATTATTAATTCGTAAAATATTTTTCGCGTGAACTACTGGAGGTTGAATTGCACATAAAGGTACCAACATATTATAATTTTTAATTTCACGACGGTTACCATGTGTGTTTCCACTATAGGGATGGGAATATTTATTTAAAACTTTTTGAATATCCGAATGGTCATAAATATTAATTTGTGGATTTTATGTTTATAATTACGCCCAATTAACCAGAATACGTTCGTGTGACGTGGTGTTTATTAGTTAAAACAGTCATTTAGTTTATACATTAATCATCATCATACTATAATAATTATTAATTATAATGTTTTTACAAACAAATTCGGAATATAACAATACTTATCTTATGAGCTGCTCAGGTAGTCCAAGTATACATTTATTCGTATAAAAATAAATGTTCACAAAATAATACTCGTGTAGTATTTTATAGCGTTATTGGTTTATCGGAGTTAATCGAAGTAGAAATATTATAACTATAACCAAGTCATATAACTCTAGTCATATAACTGAATCTACTGCTTATAGAACAATTGGTAGCAATGATACTTTATTACAGATCCATTATACCCAAAAGAAATTTGAGTGTTACTACAGTTATATACAGTTACATCAATAATTTTGGCATGGTATAATTCTAGGAGTAATGCTGATCGGAGTAGACGAACAGCGGGAAATGTTCGACACACGGCTCCTACCCCATTCAGTCGCCAAACCGGCCGAAACGTTTTTGGAGTTAGGACAGTTGGACTTGTGTTTCTGTTGCAGAAGTAAACAATCAAGTCTTACGAGTTAACACAAACACTCGGGGCGAAAATAAATAACGAAAACAACATCTCGACCCCAGTCTGCTGCAGATTATAGCGATTCGATTATGCTCGCGTTGAAGTCCAACTACTCAGGTACGGCTGTAGCGACGACAACTACAATACGCACACACGCACACGGTATACGTCGAAAAGAAAACTGCGTGGTTTTAAACAATACACTTGCGCGTGATAACGGGTGAAAATACGAGTGCTAAACTCACACACAATATAAAACGAATATATACTCGTATATACATATAGTTACTATCTTCTGTATAAATTCTTTCATCCGTCTCTTTCGACTACCAGGAAAGGTGGCGGCGGCGGAGGAAACAGGACCGAAGTACGCCCACGTGTTAAGCTTTTAGCGCGCCCCGTAACGCCGCGTGTCCTCGGTCGCGCGGATTCGGCTCCGCGAGCCGCATTGTGCGTCGGGCCAAGGTTATATCGCAGACACGGGTCTCCGGCCGGTACAACGCACGACGTGTAATACGGAGACGAGCACGTGTGTTATTTAAATATTATATAACATACGTGCATGGACATAAATAGGATCCTCGAATGCATAGGGCTTGAGCCCAAAAGGTTCAATAACAAAAAGAATTTTCCACCCACAACATACCAGTTGGTAATACATATAATGTAACGTTTTATTCGTTATATGTATAAAACTTCATAATTACTAAGACATAAGGAATATTGAGTTCAATGTTTTCTTCGGAATTCATAGTTATTATAAACTATAACAGTGATAATACTGTACATTTTAAATTTGAATAAGCATATATTTATAAATTAATATAACAAATATTCAAATATTCAAATCACATCAACTTGGTGAATTTTATTCATTTTCTTAAATTTAAAATAAAATAAAACCAACAAATTTATTTTTCGTTTTTATAAAATATAACAAATAAATAATTTAAATACATTAAAATTGCATCCTTCTTTCCTTCTCGAAAGACTTGTATTATTATACTTTCATTATCTATATTGTTAGATAATTCTCTTTCAATATTTATAATACTTAAATCCATAAATCTATCTTGTTCCACGGTGGATCTTAAATAAGTTTTTATCCTTCTCATAGAGGAGAAAGATCTCTCGCATATTGGCGAGCTTATAGGTATGGCTAATGCAACATGCATTAACTTATATATATTTGGATACGTATTTCATTAAATAACATACTTTAGTTGTTGTCGTTGTTTTACACTGGTGTCAACTTTCTGATTTTTCAAACATTTTTATGATACCTTTAGTTCACATTTGAGATCATCATCTTCAATTTGTAATATGAACTGTAAGTTGTAATATAATAATATGAATATTTAATAATTTGATCATAACATTGATCATAATATAATTTTTAGTTGAAATACTGATCCTAAAGTGTTTAACAAAAGAGAAATCCTTATCATATTGTAAATCTGAAAATGTATTATTTGACTTGGCCATTTTTAAACTTTCTATAGAGAATCTAGTTTTTATGTTATTTACTATGGCATCAATAACAGGAAAATAAGAATGAGACATCCAATAATCTTTGGCGGCTGTTCCTATCAAATGTAAATCATCTTCAACACCTGTTGACACACAATAATCGTTTAAAAGCCTGGTTATTTTCTCTTTCTCGTTCGCTGCTCATGCGGGCGATGTAGAAATGTAGAAAATAGATATTCGGATATCGGACAACGATACATTTCGTCCATACACGGCGGCAAGTCGTTATAAGTTTGCAAAAACAAACCTACCTACATATTAAGATTATTACTAGGTATTACTTGTATATTTATGGCTATTATTACCATTGATTAATGATTATAAATATTATAAATTTTAAATTCATTTTAACACCAATTTATTAAACTGAAGTATCTACTCAACATATCATAGGGAGAGTTTAAGAAGGCTCGGGTAGGGCTGAGCTTCCTTAAGGCCCCCCCCTCTATTTACGTCTATGCATACGTGTGTATGTCACGTGTGCTTTGTGCAAACAGAGGTCGAACTGTTCTCGGACCGAGTTTGTGAGCGCGTGTGAAATTAATGGGCGAAAACATATTTGATATTATCACCGAGCAAGCCCCGGCAGCGGCGAGCGGAGTGGAATGATGCGCGGCGGGAAAGGGATGAAAGGCCACGGACGAGGGGAACGGAGCGGTGCTCGGCGGTGATGGTGCTGTAGCCGCGGAGCGCGCGCTTGCTTGGTCGTCCGGGTCGGCGGGTGCGGGGGACGGGTGACCGATGAAGATTGATAGACGCTCGGGGTAGACCTTTAACCCAGCAAAACCCCTTCTGCAGCCGCCACTGCCGTTACCACTACCCTCTCCCCGGGGATCAACCACGCTATTTCTTCTTTGCTTTTTTTTTTCTTTTTTTTTTATACGCGTATAATTTATTTTTATTTTTTTATCTCGTTATAATTTACAACTTTCTCGACACGAGGATTTGCGTTCGGCACTGCGGCAGCGGCGGCGGCGTCGCGTCTCTTCGACCCTCTGATGAATAGCCCGGGCGCGTCACGTTGTTAAGAACTTTACGCCTCGCCACGTCCGTCGGTTCGTTCGTTTTTTTTTTTTTATTTTTATGTTTTTTTTCATCTTACCTGCCATTTACAGTTATTAAAATCATCCGGTCGGCTTTTCTTCTCCCGCCGCCACCGCTGCCGACGGATAATATAATTTCAACACAATGAGCAGCAATAATAATAGTAATAATAATAATAATAATAACAATACTACGGCAGCATCGGGAGATGCAGAGAACCGCAGTCGAGCATTATTAACGCGACCGCGCGCTGCGCTATTCAATCGACTTGAGACGATGCACGCATATTTATTTATTCGAGTAAACGCAGCTATAAAGCCTGAGCACGGACGGTTTGGTTTTGTGACCAAGGAATTGAATGTGTTCGCGCAAACTTATATTGCACTTAAAAGTCATCACAATAACAACAAACGAAAATTTACGTTTCGAGACTGCCGCAGTACTGCGTACGGTTGACCCATAATAAAAGTCTAATTTAAAAAAAAATAACACTGTCATAGGCAATATAGCGGTAGTTGTACCGTGCTATGAAATCTTCAAGATAATATGGGCAAACCGTGGTTTACACGTAATACGTATAAGTTAGCATACAAATCGATTTCGTGTCCATGCACGTAGACGTAAAACTTCGCGCGTTTCGAATAATATTACGACAGTGGAACGGCGACCGCACGCGCACGTGTGTTGTGTACTTTTCGCCCTCGCCGTTTTATCGCCACTCGTATGTTTCACGAGACCGTAAACGCTTTAACGTCGAACGGTCGGTTTGCGGTGTGCACCGTGCAACGCGTCTGCAACGTTTTCGCGCGAATTGATCGACCCGCACAGCGCTGCGGCGATTAACGACGACGCGACTCGTATAAGTCGTGTATAAGTCGAACAGCAAACGGTTTATAAATCATTACTGTGCACGTATTGCTGCGTTATTCGTGCGCACGAATGTGTCGTTTTCCGAGAGCCTACCGAATACGCGTCGTTCGGTCTTACGTCCGAATTCCCGATTCGGAACTCAACTTTTCCAATCGAAACACCATCCGTTCGAGGCCAAATTTTATACGGCGAACCGGCGGCGCGGCGGGGTTGGTTTGAAAATCACGATTTCCAATAATATTACGTATTAATAACGTCGTTAATGTCCTTGTTTTATGCGAGATAGTTGTTTTAATTGTTTCCCGAGAAGTTACGCGAAAGAAGCTGTGCCCCAACCACTCCCCTGTCACCCTTTTCCTGCGGCGGACGCGTTTGCAGCGCTGCGGCCGCGTGTCGTACGAAACGAACGATTCGTCGGGAAACTCCGTGGACCCTGCGGACTACGCCTGAAACCGTTAAAACGCGACCGGGCGAAACAAGACGCCGCGTAAAAGTTCTGCACTCCAAGTTCTGCACGGAATCGGTGGCGACTGCAATATGTCGGGCGTTGTTCGTTTCAGGAGCGTATTCAAGGGGGCGGGGGTCAACGGGGTGATCAACCAACCACTGGACATTTGTTTCATGTGTTCTTATTACTAACTCGTTTAATTATTTTATCAAAAATATGTTATCAATTAATTAAACATCGATATTAAAAAAAAAAATAAAAATCGAAAAATAAACAGGATGTTGTTACGATTGTTACCAATACTGACCGATATCAAAGAACAATATTAGTTTATAGAGGGATATAGTTGCTACTACAATGGATGTAAATATGATAATAGAGTTATATCGACTACAGTAATTATGTTGTTAGATTTTGTACATATTTTGCACTCAACACTCTTCGACCGTGCAATTAACTTATTCCTTTTTCGGAGGAATCGTCAATGATAGTTGATACCATGAAGCATGATGTTGATATGATATAAGTTAAAAATATTATAACAAAAATTGTACGGTATTACAGTGTTTCTTCACTACAGTATTATGTGGTAAATGGTAATTCGGACTGTACGGTATTGCAGCAGCTTATGGTTTTCACTACTAAATCGCACGAAATAATAGCTTCGATGTAGAGGAAACAGCCTTTCGTTTATAGACATATACTTTTATAAGTATGATTCGAGTTCAAATGTTGCCCCCTACCTCCCTGGAAGATGAGCTGGATACGCCCCTAGTTCGTTTTCTTGTCGCGTAAACGCTTCTACGGGCAATAAATCTTTCTAACGAAAGTTTCTCGCAGTAACTTTATTTTCGGTGCAGAAATCGGACGCAGGTGTATGCAGATACGTGCACGTGTCGTTTTTCTATTTTCCAGTTGTTTCCCCGGGCGTGAGAGAAGTCGAAGAGCTGAAGAAGGCGCCCGTGAAACGCAGTGTTAAATGTCGACCCACTGGCCACAATGGGGCAATCGTTCACATTAATTTACACGAAACGAGCACTTTCGTATTTTATACAGCTTATAGTGATAACAATCTACGTGACCTGAACTAATCTTGTCTGATGATGAAAATCGGGGAATTCGACAGAGTAAGTATTGTTTTTCATTATACGATCTCTGCAACATTTACAAGAGTTTTATCGAATAGCCTCAGATTTACAAAATGTAAGTCTGAGCATCCGGCGTCTCGGACGAGTTGCGTCCTTGTGCACCCTTTTTGTAGTTTACAAAATTGATACAACTTTGACGTTGAGCTCTATAAGCTGCACTGTTTACATAAATCGCACATGCATTCCTATACGGTTTCACGTAACGGGCAATTACACATTTGGGGCGTAACGCTGCAGGGCTATATGCACTTCAAAGTTTGATGGTTTATACATCTCAGCCGCGCGAAATAAATCGATTTATGATTTAATATATAATAAGTCGGCGCATTTAACATGTGCATAATAAGTGCCAAAAGCGACAACAATAAATTATTATTGAAAGTACCAAAAGTTATTTTACCCGCGAGCTCAGTGTGGTCCGAGTCTGTGGCTTAGGCATTTGATGAATTAATTCGGAATTTATTGTTTTCGGCGATTCAGTATTTGTTGCGAACGGTATTATTGTACAGACGAACGCCACCGCAGAGCACTAAGTATTGTCGGTGCATGAATAGAGTAAGTTTGCACAACAATCGAATGTATACTGTACAACAGCTGGGATTGCGGACGCACAAGATTACCAGTGTAACAGGGCAGCCGAGTATTAGAATACGGCGTCGGTTCAGTGCGCTGGTAAAATCAAACGAACCGACCATTATTAACGGCGTATTCGTAGTGCATAGTATTTCTACGAATTGAAATTAGTTTACAACTAGGTGTGTAGACGTTCGTGCAAATAATATTGTTCTACAACACATGGATGTACAACACGATATGTTCTCTTGTTTCGCTGAATATTAATACTGTACATTACGTTAAAACGCTAATGCAGAGTAGTAACACGTTTTGACGTTGAAAATATGATATCCTCAAAGCTCATTTGCCTACGACGGTCTGTATACAGCTATATGACTGATATGACTGATAATATATTTTATTTCTGGTATAGATACACGTATATTGTATTATACCGTATAGTATAGTCCCAATCCACACCCCCATCCCTGGTTTTCTGCATTAGTGGACTTGGATTTCGGAGATTCGGTCGGTGATTATACGGTTTGGACAAAGTTACATCTACATATTTAAATATTTCACGTCCACCACAATAGTCCACGCATTTAAAATATTCATTTTCACCACGCTTTCTGTTAATCCACTATACAAGGAGGTAAAACTGATCTATTTCTGACTTAATGTTGAACCATTCCTATATAAAACGATTGAAAAAGATGGAGAAATAGAAAAATTGATATATTGATAATTGATCGCACAGCGAAATATTGCTACAACCTCAATCACAATTTTCACTTGTAAAATCATTTCGGCCTTTGAGGTTATCTATACCGAAAATATATTTGTTTTACAATTATTTTGTCGTTTATCCTGTCAACAACCAATGTAGCGTTATCATGATAACTTTTATGCATCACAATAAATCAAAAACAATCTTAAATTAGTTACAAGAACCATAAAAGAGAATTACACGTCGGTGAATCGGGAGTGTTTAAAAACATTTTATTTTTGCCTTTTTGTCGGCAAACTGGGTATCGGTAAACTGAACGTAGGCGAACTGGAAGTTTATGAAAAAAAGTAAAGTCCGGTTTTTTTGTCGGTGAACTAGGTGTCCGCGAACTGGGTGTCGGTGAACTGGGAAATCACCCCCACCCCCACCTTTATCCGCGGCGAGTGCGTTGTATACGCGTTGCGGTAAACGGGAATCGTCCGGGATGTAACATTACATAAGCGTACACAAATTAATGCCACTAAAGACGGTGATTTGTATACGAGCTCCGCCGCCGCCGCCGTCGCAGAATTAAAATAAAGTACGAACGCGCGCGCGCGCAAATGCATAATAATATTAGCCGGCCCGAAATCGTAATAATAATACACGCGGCGGAGCGCTGTTCGGGACACAAGCGATTCACCGCCGCGCCGTTTTAATATTTTACGTCGCTTTTGCCGTTTTTTAAAGTGATATTAGTACCGCCGAGATTATAAAAATGTCTGGGGGATTGGTTAATGCGCGCAATGAGCAAAAAAAGAAAAAAGGGAAAAAAAAGTGAAATAAAAAATATATACTGCATTATATAACCATCGCGTAACTGAATACGTCGCTTAAACGCGCGCATATATTACTGCGGTGTACATAAGTCCTTTTATTACAGTTATTCGGAGGTTTTTTTATTTATTCGTTTTTACTTACACGTATATACAATATAATGTATGTATATATTATTTCTGATATTTATACACTATGGATACTGCAAAAATGGGCATCCTCGCATAACGCAGCGCATTGGGAGCAATAAATTACGCTGATTTATAATTAATATACGAGATGGCAGCGCACGGCGGGTGCGGTATAGTGTTGCGGCGGAGGGGTGCATTTTTTCTCTCCAAAACCTCGGTTCCAATTTCACGTTTTTTCATCACGGCAGTATAGCCAGTGGCGGTGTTTATTTATTTTTCACATTAATTTTATTCTTTTATTTATTTTTCACGTCAAAAGCGTGTAATATATACGTATATGTATAATGTTTATACACGCGTGTACCGCACACACCGGGCGGCACCAAAAAACGCGATATTTATCGCCTCGGCTGATTTAAGTACACCGTTTTAAGTAGCTCACTGTTTGTTTTGTAAACGTCCGTCCGTTTCCAAAAGGGAAGAGGGTAGAAGGGGGATGGAATAAAAATAGGAAAACAAGTCTCGTCGCTTAACACCGCGAAGCGATATAGGCCTGCGCGGAATGGCTGTTGGGCAGAGGATACCCGGTAACCGTTTATCAAATTGAAATTCGGCGACGCACGTCGCAGTTTTCTACGCCCGGGAGGATTGAATTTTTCCTCCGTCCCTCGCATCACCCCTCTCTCCATCGTACCAGGACCCCGGACGTTATCCTTTAGCCACCCGCCCAACACTACCCCCGGTCTCGTCTACACCTCGTGTGCTGATCCCCTTCCCACCCAACTACCCACTTATCCCTAGCCCATCCGCAGCGTCATCTCACGTAGTTCGAGCGTATACACGGCCAATTGCTGGGTTCCGGCTGCCGCCACAGGGACTTTCGGACGGGGTTTTATCTAGAAATTGTGTTGTCAGTGCGAGTTTTCGGCCCGTGATGAATGGACCCTCAAGGCTAACCGTAATTTTTAGACTCTGTCCTCTCTCTTTCTCTCTCTTTCTCTCTCTCTCTATCTCACTCTCTCTCTTTTTCTCTTTCTTGTTTTCCTATCTCTCTCTACTCCATATCCTACCCTCTATCGCCTTCCCGCTACCACCAATCGCCGTGCTATCGTTCCGCCGTCGTTCGCCTTCACCACCGCTACCACCACCGCCGCCGCAAACTCGTCTCCGCTAAATCCATTCCACCCTCCTTGCACGCCCATTCGCACACAAACACTAGCAAACGGAACGTGGTATCCGACTTCTGAATATTTTAAATAAATCTTATACACCCTCGGATCACTATACTGTTTCTATTGCGTACGACTTATACCGGCCTCGTCCAGGCAACGGTTATGCTGTTAAGGACGCGTCCAAATGTCTTTATCCAGAATTCGGCCGAGGGTGGGCGAGAAACTATCGGAAATCCAACTTCATAATACATTTATGACGTTTCGCCGTCACTGAATTTTCATACTCTCACGGACGTTCACATTTATATAATAACACTTTCTCCTTTACTGACTACTTTTATTATACATTATTTATACATATATTTATACATATATCATCGCTGGGGGCTTCTGCTACTTAATTTTCATTTTTAACACCATTGCTTTGTGATGTAAATTCAAATTCGAACACATACAATATACGTAAATAGCATAATTTGCATTCGAGTGTCGGGGTGTTTTCACGAGAAAACGATTTGTCAGTAGACATCTGAGGGATTTTTTTTCTACTAACCCAGCGGACGTCGTTTTTCGTTTTACATGTAATCCATAACGCCAATCTTTTGGTGTGTATTTGAATAATTCCCCCTTTTCACTGTGGGTTTTTCTACTTCGATAATGATGGCGAACGGAAATCAACGTCACGATGATGTCATTCCCCTCTCACGCCGCAACCAAATATTATGTTATATATATGTTATATATATTTATTATTATATTTTGTCCGTCTACGGCTGGCACGGTTTCGGTAAAATATATCATCTTATGAACAGCAGTACAGCACGCGTTTGTATATTATGTGGCATACGATCAATATAGTAGTGGGAGTTCCTTACACGAGTATAAACGAAAAAACTCTGAAATTATCGTTTGTGATAATATTATAATCCCACACAACTTATCATTGCTACGAAAATTATAAGCCATACGGTAGACAATTCTATTGTGTGCAATGTATGAAAAATTTTATTTCTGTTAATTTCACATGTGCGACTTTTATGGGTATGAATTATTTACATAAACTAACCAGCATGGTCAGTGAGCTTATTGTATATATTTTACAAAGAGTCTGATTCTAAATTGTATTAAATGTTGTATATTTTATGTTATACTCTATAAATATTCATACAGCGCACTTTTAGTTTTTTTTTTTTTTAAATAAAATGACTTTCCTTTGAACATATAAATGGAAAATAATATTGAGTTGAAGTCATAACATTGTACACGACAAGACAAAAAATGTGAACCGTTTTTATTCATTTTGTAAAAATAATTTCGATCTTGTATAAACATTCCTTGTACATATTGTAAAATCCCATGTAAAACAGAAATCAAATTATTCAGATAATTATTATTCGATGATAGTTTTAATTTACTTTTTCGGTTTTTAACATTTATGTTTGAAAAAGTTAATTTTGAATTTGTTGTTGAGTAAATAACAGTGATCCACAAAATATTTATTTACAATGTTTAAAGTTATGAGAAAAATCAAGAACATCAATGAAAAATTAGCGGGTCTCTCCGACAATACTTAATAACAGTTTAGATATTTTTTATTGGGTGAAATATATAGAAAAATGTGCAAAAATAAAATAATATTATTCGTAGAATACTCATCCACTGCAGACTACTAGAGTGTAATGGAAACTTATAGAATGTTTTAGATGATAAACCTCTATCTGCGGTAGAGATTTCACATCTACGGCAATCTTGAAGAATCGTTGAAGATTAGAAATACATTAATAACTTCAGTTTCAATTCAATATTACATCAATGTTTTGGAACTTGAACATTACATTTACTCACTTAGTAAAGTTACTTTATACACTATTTTTTAATTTTAATTTTATTCAGTTCATAAAATGAAACAAATATCATTTTTTTATATCTCCCTTTTGAATGGAAATTACGAGGTATCTTGCATTACTGTTTATTTAAACTGGAGTAGTTTTTTATTTAAGTTTTTAACAACTTTATACGCTTTACGTAATACATACTAATGTGTTATTCAATTTATTATCATTAAACTGAAGTCGTTCAGATCGAAGAGATTCTCGATTGTAACGGTATAATATCATTAGACCGTTGACGCACGTGACCTAATTGTCTGATCCACGTGAATATAATGAACTTTGTTGCTGATTTTAATAAAATGATGCACGATGATTTTGATACAAAAAAAAAATCACGGAATTGAGAGATGAGCATTATTAGTGGAAGTATTAAAAATGCTATTCAAAATGCGAAAATTGGTTTTCACAGTGCATACAATAAAGGCAATATTATGTAGGGTACGGATATTAATGCTCTAAAATCAAGAATAATACACTAAAAAATACCTCAAAAATGCTTTGAAAATTACTTTTAACATTGGAAAAAACTTTTTTTATTATTTTTACTATTAACGATTAATAATTTTTTATATTCTTCTCTTATCATTTTTTTACTCTGAAAATCGCATTGTTAGGTGCATCGGTAAAAAACATAATATTTATATAATAAAAATAGAAATATAATTATTTCTTATTCTTCTGGGAGAAATTCAAAATAGATGTTATCAAAGTTTCTGAAAACATAAATAAATATGAGAAAAATGCCTTAAAATTAATAGAAATGTTAAAATTTACTATAAAAATAAAAGAAGTTCTAAAAATGCAATAAAAAAGTTTCATTTTTTAATTATTTGATACGTGAAATGAATCTTGTGCTCGGAAATCATTGTCTTAGGATATTATTCATGAAAAATGTTACACTCATTGAAATCCGCATCTTAGTCATATGTATGTCATACGCTGTAGAACGACTCTACATGATTCCCCCTTAAAATGGGAAAAGGTCTTAATGAAGTAAGTTCGGATGAAAAATAATATTTTTTTCTAAAACATTAGACTCGACCGTTGGATTTCAGAAAAAAATGCCAAAATAAAATAAAAACTTAACATCAGGTCAGTTTATGTATGTATGTGTATATATATATATATATATATGAGGTGATACGATGTGAGTGATCGCGTGCGCGTTTTGTTTTAACCGAAAACCGTACAATATTTACGACGCGTATCGTAATTTTAGAAGCACACTCGTCCAAGTAATACGGCGGCCGGCGCTTCCCGGTACTTAATGACACTCCGGAGAATATAATATATAAGCTGGTTTCGCTTCGATCGTGTCGTACGGCCTTTGTGCGTACCCATAAAATGACCGGGCTGACGTTTTGACATGGAAAAACTTTCGCGGACGACGCGATTTTTTTTCTAAAACCCCGGCCAGAAACGTACACAAAAATGGTCGATTCTTGTGTCGGAACAAAAACAACATGTTCATGGACGTGCCGGAATTCGCTTTTAGATTAATAAGAAACGACGCGCACGCACACACACACACACACACATAAATGCGTATTGTCATTTAATCCTGTAAAGCGTAAGTGAATAAATAATACAGTTCGTCTAAATCATTTCTTCGTTCGTTACGTAACGATATTTCCGATAACGGAGTACATAATTTTCCGAGCGCAGAACTTAAAACTGGTCGAATAATTGCGGAATACCACCTACTCGGTCGTTATCGATGCGAATCGGTTAGTAGATTATATATTATGCTGCAGGTGCATTGCCTGACGTTGTACTACGAGTTGACTATTATGCGGCGCACGAGTTCGGATCCGCGTGGATCGCGGCAGCCGTACCGTTGATTTCGAGTTTCCACGAATGATAATCACGTACATTATATCGGCAGCGGCTGAACGGGCACGAATCGAAACGAACGTTTTTCCAGTGTTTACATTTCGTATCGTGCCACGCGGTCCGTAGAGACCGTACTACGCCGTACGTACAATATACATTCTTATCGCACGTAGGCACCTGGCACACACCGACGATTGAATAATATACCGTTATCGACGGTGCAGTATTGTAATTGCATCGGGATCAGGTTCGCGGTCAGTTTTCGCGTTTTAATCGGACGTGGACGCGAGCAAAGTTCGACGGTCTTATCGTTTTTATACTACTACCGTTATTAATAATTGTCTGTCGAAACGCTCTCGGCGCACCCCGTAGGTGAACCGTATCGAATGCAACGACCCGTCGGTATAATATTGTCTACTCGCCGTTATTAGCCGATTGCAGCATTGCGAATCGATTACGGCGTCACAAATTTGGACGGTACGCCACGCTGACCCGATCGTATTGTGCGCGCGCCCTGCGAACGGTAACGTTCACGTAGATCGCGTTATGAGCAATATTGAGAACGATCGTATTGACCGTCGACGTTGCGTCAGTGACGTATACAAAGGGGCGATAGTGGCGATCAGCCCCCCCCCCCGGGACATTTGTTTCATGTATACTTATTACTTACTTATTTCAATATTTTCTTTAATAATGAAATGGTTATCAAAAATCTGTTTTCAATCAATAAAACATGGATATTAAAAAAAAAAAATCGTAAAAGAAACTGGCTGTTAGGAATATTAACCAGTATCATGGGACAATAAGAGTTATTAGGGATATAGTTGCTAGAAGATTAGAAATATAGAGGCTATAATAATTATATTGTCAGATATTATTATACTGAACGTAATTTGCACTGAGCACTCTGCAGCCGTGTAATTAACTTGTTTGGTTTTCGGCACAATGGTTTTCGGGGAATCGGGATTGAGAGTTGATACCACAGAGCATTATGTTGATATGATATGAATTAAAAACAGAAATTGACTAGCTTTTACGGTAGTATAGTAGTTTTTCGGTGGTTCAGTAATGTTCTGTGGTAGTACGGACTGTATGGTATTGCGAGCAGCTTACGGTTTTCACTACTTAATCACAACGTAATAATGGCTTCGATGAAGAGGGAACAGGCTTTCGATTATTGACATATACTTTTATAACTATGAGTCGAGTTCAAATTTTGCCCTCCCCACCCCCCTGGAAGATGAGCTGGATACACCCCTGCGTTACGCGTTCCTCGGGCGGTGAACTTTCGTCGTTCGCCGCGTTGTTGTGTATCATGTTTTGTACCGTGCACACGCGTGATGGCCGATAGTTCGCCCGTCGGTGAGATTTTTCGCTCCAACATTCGGAGTAACGATAACGTCACAGCGCATTATGCTGCAATGCCGCAGTCTATGTCTGAGGTGAAAAACTTTCGACTACAGTAGAGTGACCGTACGTCCCGTTTAGAATGGGATTGTCCCTTTTTTGATCATCATGTCCCGTTGTCCTGATAAACTTCGAACGGGACGCTTTTTATCCCGTTTTTAGAGGATGGTCCCGTTTTATCCTGTTATTTCCACATTATTGAACTATCAATAAATAGTTAATACAATATTACTACTAGCAGTTTCCAGAATTTTTGAAATGTATTCAGCTTTAAAAGATGGTTTTATTTCATACAAAGTCGATTAAAAATCGTTTATGAGAAACATAGAAGGATAAAATATACCTGCATGCATAGTATCAGAAGTATTAGAAGTACCATGTGAAAAAATAAAAAAATAGGAAACAAAAAACTCAGTTGTCAGATTTCAGTGTACACTCATCACTCTTAAAATTATAGACAAAAAATATATACACTAAAAAAACTATTTATAGACAAAAAATATACAATAAACAACTATTTATAGAAAAAACTATTTTTATGACACATTTTTGTTGTACATTGAATAGTTATTTTGAAGAATTAATTATATTTCATTAGATGTGACTATGGAATGATATATAAAAAAGTTTCATTTTTATTTTGTGAAATAATAAAAAACAAACTGATTGCAATGCGGAATGTGAAAAAGATATTCTTTTCAATGAATTCAATCATGTACTTTCTGTTATAACTTATAAGTCATCCGAAAATTGTTAGTCTTTTTTTTTTGTATTCGATACTCGTGTAAAAGAAAACCTATTTTTATTTTTTTTTAAGATTTTTTGTTCTGTAAATAATAGTTGATTTTTATTTCATATTATACGGTCAACACAGTACAACGGTATGAAACACTGCAGTGGCCCGCACTCTTTATACTTACGACGTGCTATAGAATATAGAATTAGATTTTATTATTTTTTTATTTTGACCTTTCATCAATGCTCGTTTTATACGTTCAACTTTAATATTGGATTTTTATTTTATAAAAATAAAAAAATAAAAATAACAATTTGGGTATTTATGGTATTGGTAACATGATTTTAATTACTTTCAAATTAAATATGTTAATACGCCCTCCGTTCAGATGGGCCAGTTCATTGGACAGAGTTCATTATTGTGTGTTCATAATTTTATATATATATTATCTGTTTGAAGTACAAATTCATTTATCTGATTTTAAATATAATAATTACATTTATTTATTCAACAACATTGATAATGTCATTAGGTCTGTAAATAAATAATTTCTGTGCTTTGTGGACAAAATGTTGTTTGCCATTTGTGATTTTTTATATAAAAAAAATGTTCACGATGACATTCAAGGGTAATGTATGTTTGTATAGGTATATTATATGTAAAATTATAAAACAGAAAAAGTAAGTTTGAAAGAGTTATTTTAACCCGTAGAATTTAAATAATACGTACCACGGGACACAAAGTTTTATTCAATTTGTCACATCTGACGTTTTTTTAAATGAGTTTTTCAAAATATGTGCGTACACGCAGTACAAACGAGTTCAAAGTGAATTCGGATTTTTAAATAGGTTTTCATTTCGAGAACATTAACGTGTTTTGTAAGGATAAAATCCGAAGTTAAAATGACTGTAATAAGAAACAGAATAAATTGGTCGCCGCATCGTGGAACGGCCATTATCTACACCTAGCGCGTACTCTGGGCGTATACTTATTCGCGTTTATTTTTAATCGAAAATGAAAAGTTTTCCTCCCCCCCATCTCACCCCTTGCCAATCGAGCAAGCGGCAGGTGCGTCGTGTTATACAAAGGCTCGTATTATTCCAAATCAATTGGCCCAATTTAGTGTTTTCGGCGGGTGGACGTCTTTTCCTTTTTCCTATTTCCTTTTTTTTTTATATATATATGTCCCCATCCCCTCTCTCGGTCAGTTATACGCTCGACTGGCTTACTAAATTGGATCTTGGGGATAGCGTTCAGTGAGCATACACCTAGTATATTATTGAGATGTCCGTCGGGCTTGTTTAGCAGCGACGAGTCGGCGAGGTCGACTGCGCCCACCGCTGACGGGAAGCGTGTGCCACCGCGGATTGGCGAGACGGAATGACTTGTCAACCGGTGGCGGTGTACCACCAGTGCGGTCATCGCGGTTTGTTGTGGGAATAAAAGAGAGAAAAAAAAGGATTAAAGAAAGTATATTTTTATTTTCAAACGATTAATAAAGGGGAAAAATAACACATTTTTTGAAAATAAAAGAAAAAATATGGTTTATAATATTCCCGTCAAATATGCCGAAAAATCTTTCGGTAAATCATTTGTGGACTACTTGGGGCCTACGTACTTCAACTTAATGCCATATGAGTATAAAAAAAACATCCATCAGCATCATAGTAGTGTTAAACAATGTGTTTATAAGTATTTATTCTTAGAATTAGTTTAATCTATGTTTGCACTATGAATATATTACTAGATAGTTACATTCAAGTAATTTAACTTATTAATGTCAGAATAATATTCTGTTTTTTGTATTATTTTTTTTATGAATCTTAATTCTAAATCTTTATTATGTTTAAAACTGAGTCTATTATTTGTATTGTAAACTTTGATTTTTCTATAATTTTATTTTATAATTGTTTTATTTAAATAACTAACAAAACTGTACACTTTTTATTTATTTATATAATTGTATATTTTTATTATAACATTGTTACACTCTCTATCTCTAACTCAAGCTATGCTTAAAAGAGATAGATAATCAAGTATTGTAAATATCAAATTGTGTATTGTAAATTTTAAATTTTTATTGATAAAAAAATATAAAAAAAAAAAGTAGACGACTTTATTGTGATTATCGTGTGCTGTTCGCGAGCCTTATAGTTTAAACGTTTGTTCTCGGGGACGGGCTGCAGCAAATAATTGTTACCTATATCTGATGTACATAGATTACGCGTTATCATGTCGGACTCGCCGTCGACTTTTTATGACTCGACCGTTCGTTTAATCACGTGTGCTATTAAATGATTAATTAATGGACTTAAAATATCCGTTGATAAAAAACCATCGTGCTTATCCACACTGCGAGTCGAATAATAATAATAATAATCATTAAAAAGAAAAAACATTTTGCAGTTTTGAAATTAATGAAAACCATTTTTTTTTTTTTTAATTGAAAATGCAGAATTATTTGAAAGGATGAAAAAAAACATTTTTCAAATAAAACTCGTTATTTACTTTCTGTTTAAATAAGCTAAGTTATTGGCTAATTAATATCTAACTTTAATCATCTGAATATTTATTTTAGATATGTACATTTGGTACATTGAAGTTAATTTTCTTACTACTTTTGCTCGTACTTTTGATTTCATGTTATACACAAATATTTGCGTTCGGGCTTCGAGGCAATACGCTACAGTCAGTAAAAGGGTCCGTAAACCAAGAATTCCATATTTTTTTTTTGGTTGTGGTTGCTTTTCTGTATAATAAGACTGTATAAATATATGCTATTTCGATGCAGGTCCGTATAATTAGTAAAGTATGCCTACTGTTACCACAAACTTTACATGAAAACCGTATTTGTATAATGTACTTTTTACTTGAAAACTACAATTATTGTACAGGAATAATATATAAATTTTTTTAATATTACTAATAACATTAAAAAAAAATCTGTGACTGTACATAGACACGTAGTAAGTTTAAATTATAATTTATTCGTCTATAAATACCATATATTTTATTTATGATAAATATAGGATAATAATATTTTACTAGATCTCGGTAAGTATAATGAATTTGATGATTGCAACAATACCTGTATACTCTGATACATTTTTCAAAATACCTTCTAACGAGCTGTCTTAAAAATATTATATCATATTCGTGTTTGTTTCTCAATATTCTCAGTGTAAGCTTGCAACCTTGTTCAAATGCATCAAGGGTCCAGTAAAATCACATTAATTTCGCATTCACTATCTACTAATGAAGGTTTTAAAATATCAGTTAATTTGTGTTTATGTTTAAATCTACATAAAAATTTTGTATTAATTAATAAATGTGTGAGACGAGTATAAATATAGCGCATCGCCAGTCCTTTGAAAGCTTTTGTAGTACTTTAAATATTGCGAGCTTTAAGTGGCAGATTCTCCTGAATATTATTTATTTAAAATTATATTTGTAATTTACTCTGTAAGTGTTCAAATATTATTCACTACTTAGTTTAAATTAGTTCACCTTCCTAGAATTTTGGGCCGGTCAGTGCTTCAAGAGGAAGGTAAAATGTGCGGAGTTGGATAAATGAGTTACTGAAATACGTGGAAGTATATTACTTATCAAGTTGGAACTTCTAAGAAATTATTTATTTTGAGTTTATGTTTCTATTAATTCTTCTTCATCATATTATATAACTACATTTAAATTAAGCGTAACTTGTATCCAATTTATATATAATGAGGGGCGATATACTTTATATTTTTTTAAATTTTATATTTAGTCTACTTTCGAGCGAAAAAAATCTTTTTATACAAGTATCATTAAATGATTGAAATCAGAAAAAAATAATATGTAGTCTTTACATCACTTCTTTTAAATAAAACAATTTTAACTTAAAATAAGTGCACAACGAGCGGATAGGTCTTAAGCCTTATATTTCATAATATTATCACTTTAGTAGAATTATGAACATCATCAGCGTTTCATAATATTATTTATAATCCTTTGTTCAATGCGTTAAGCACGTTAGGCACACACTTTTGTTATACACAAACATTCAAATCAATTAGTACGGCGGCGTTAAGTCCAGTTGTCCACTTAAATATGAGTACGTATCATGTATGTTTGTGTTTTATTTTATCGGAACAATAATGCATGTCGTTAAAAAAATGTAACGATAGAATTAATATAAGAACAATTAATTTTATACGTCAATGTTGCTTAACAATAGACACGTAAACTATTCTTCCGTCTTCTGTCCAATCATAGCCGCGCGAAAGTGTTGACATACGTATAATTTCGGTTTGCAATTTTTTATTTGTCTATCGCATAGAGAGAAGAATGTCTATCACTTTTTATTTTTTAACTTTCCGTTATGTTGTTCTACAGCAGGTGCTGATATTGACATTCATACTTTCCATTTGGTTAGAACAATACAGTAAGCTGATCGTGAATCGTTCTTTAACCTGTACTTTGATGAACTTAAGAATTTTTTCGCGTTCGAAATTGTACCTAAACTGAGAATAATGCAATTGTCCTACGATTTATGGTCAAATATTGGTACGCACATAATTCATTATTATTTGATGAAATACGCAGGGACAGAGTACCCACAGCGCTTATAGGACTTAAGGCCAGTAGTAAATCCGAACTTTGAACAGTGTCCTGTTATACAGACTTTCCAAAATAAGTTTGAACAGAAAGTTAAACACAAGGTTAGTAGCGTACCGACATTCGACATAGTTTATTGATTGCAGTGCGATTCGCTGACATTTAACATTCCTTTTTCTCTACCCGTTTCGTCGGCATAAAAATCAAGATTTGAACATCTTTATGAACACAGGACATCATACCGGTGCGGTCGGTATGAAATATGAATCCCCACGGGACACCCTGTATGCGTACACGTCAACACGAAAACAGTATTAAAGTACGACTTTACTATTGTTTCGTTTTCTTCGCGGAAACAACAACAACAACACGTGCGAACCGACTAACGCTGATGAAAGCAAGTCATCGCCGTCACGTAGTAAATGCACGGTGAAACTTTTGCCTACGAAGTACGAACATGTACATATTTTATTACATTAATACGAAAACACAACCGCCAATCGACACCGTAGCCGGTGTACTGTTTGTTGTACGGGGACGTCTGCAGCTTTCAAACGGTGACAATATTATATCAACACGTTTGGTCGTGAGATGAATGCAGCTGCTGCTCCAGTGCCGACGGATGCCGAACATAATAATTGTGATCTTGAGACAACCGTCGTCGTAACATAACGATTGGTTCATACGATTATGGCTGGTTATATCATAAGCTTGGGAATTTAAATGTTTCAGACTGCGGGTGAAACGAGAAATGTATTGGTCTGATCATGATGTGTGTGTGTTTGTGGCCGTGTACACGATTTCGACCAGAAGGAGTACTCCGACGATGACGATAGCGTGAGGTTATTTATAGAAAATTATGTACAGTTGGTACTTTGGGGAGGTCATGTTCTGAATATCTCTATAGTTTTCCGAATAACTGAGAAAAACGGAGACAAATTGCAAAAATCGTCAACCGCGTTCGAGGACCGAACACTACCCTAGATGACTATTATATTTTGTCGCGCACTATCCACTTGTTGTTGTTTTGTGTGTACAAGATTTGTCATACAATTATCTTTGTAGCCAATAAAAAAAACTTTCCCGAAAGTCGCAAGCAATAAATTAGCGTTGGAAAATGATACGCGATACGTTATTCATTTGTTATTCTTTAAATATTAATCGTATGGTGACTCGAAACATTTGCTGACTACTTATACTAACATTTAATAGACATTTCATAATTTTTAGACATATTTTTTGTTTTTTTACATTTATGTGTCTACGACTATGTTGGAGGGTAAAAAAAAATTCAACGCATTTCTTTATTTTTCTTGCTAACGTGCTTCAGCATTAAAAGTTCAACCGTATAAGGTCATTCGGTTCTATTACTATTTGGACCATCTTTAGAAGTATAAACTTGTCTACCGATTTCACTCAGAACCTTTTTTTTTCGAGAGCAATGGAACATTGGTTTCAAGTTTAAAAGACACCGATCCCTGTATCTCATCCGACCTAGGAGTCTCGTCCGTTTTTTTTTTATTGTACTTGCCAGTAAATAATCATAAAACAATTATGTAGAAAACTCAAAACAGACGTTTTTGGTGCAACATCCGTAATGTGTTTCTATAATATAATGTCACTGCACTAAAATCACTGTAATATTATATAGTGTTCAGTTTTTAGCGTTGTCGTCGTGAAAGCTTGTTAGTTTTGGTCGTTGTTCAAATGTTTTAATAATTGTCAGTATTGCGTGAACATGAACGGACCGTCGCGTCGTTACTGTGCGTATCACAAAATGTTTTTTAGTATTTAAAGGGAAATGTTTGTAGTTATTAATAACCTACATTTCCGAGACATATTATTATTGAACTCGCGGGGCCCAGAGACGACGAGTTGAATTATTCGCCATCGGCCTACGTAAAACTTTTTGCGCATTCCTACAGCCGAATGAAACATGGACTGAGTACTTAGAAAACCAACTCACACAGACGCATAATTTGTAATATTTAAGCATTCCTCGTTTTCTCCGAATCTAAAAAGTAACTAACAATGTATAAATATAATACTATATAATACGAGTCTCACTCAGTCTCTGTAGATATTCAGCGGATAGAGGAATTTAATAAAATTGTGTCTGTATTTTGCAACGATTTTCCGTGTATTCGGTGTCGAGAAAAATTGATTTTGTTTCTATTCAAGTGCCAATACATATCATTCTCATCGTAGAGGTTATAATATATATTTATTTACATCGAACGTTCAAGTTATAATACATGTCACTGAGCAAAATGTTATATTCATACTCGTGATAAATAAAAGTTCTAGTATTAATGTGATTTATCACGTAAATGTGAAAATTAATTTTATTTTTATTACAAATGCTGTATACAACAAAAACTTTAAAAGCTCTTTAAACCAAAAGTAATCGTCAAGTTTTTGTCTAAATTTGAAGGTTGAATTAAATTTTTTTTTTCGTCGAGGTAAAAAATTTATATTAGACAAACGAGTCGCTGTACCGTATATTTATTGCAAAAGTTGCATTTTATATCAACAGTTTTAAAAACTTATTAAAATGAAAATCAACTTTTTAATGGCTTGTAGATTTTTGGTTTTATAATATTATACACAATTTTCGAATTATGAACATTCTTTCAAAATTAAAGTTTAAAATAATATTAATGCTATTCGGTATTTTTAGGGATTTTTTTTTAATTCTAAATTATTATTTTTAAAACTGTTTTTACTGTTCTTTTATATACAGTTTATTCATTAGTTCGTCAGATATTTTGCTTATGTAAGATGTGCGACAGTGAAATATTTCTGTTTAATATTAGTGTTTACAATGTAATGTAATGAGAGGTATACCTTACACCTAGGTGAATTTAAATGTAGGTGTGCAATTTTTGTCTATATAAATATTTTTATGTGTATTTTTATAATGTTACAGAATAATGTTTGTCAAAATTAAGTACAAAAATCATAATAATATTATGTTTTCAAAATTAAATTCATATTTTGCAATATTTATCCAAAATCTGTAATCAAAGTTATATAGTGTTCAGATAGATTAAAACAGATGGTAACTCATATCGATCTATATTTGAGGAATGCGGTCAAAGGTCTAATAATAATGGTAAAAATAAATACAGGGAAGAAATCGTGAGCTCTTATCGTGGCCCTATGAAATTTTTTCAATTTTTTCTCGTCCGCCCTAATGCATTTGACGCGCACGTCTTAAAAAGATCGATTTTAACGTCTGTCAGTATGCATTTTATACAGTGCCTATGTTTACATATGTGTAAATACGTTTTCTATAAATTTCATAAATATACATACAGGTGCATTGCTTACAAAAACACGATCGTTTATTTTCCCCATACGTCTGTCAGGCACGTGTTGCGTCTACATCGTATCTTTTGATATTTATAAATTATAAAAAAATTTAAATGTTGAGAATGATTAAAAGTATTTTGTTAATTCGAATAAAAATATTCCACACCGTGGTGCACTGTAACTGCCGAGTCAATAAAAATGAACAATCCTATCGAACATTCTACGGACAGTTCTATGACTAGAAACGAAATTTGAACACTTTTATGTGATTTTGATCTTGGACACGTTTTTTGGTCGGGTGCACAATGCGAGCAACGCGATAACTATACATTTACTTAGAACAACATAAAACTTTTTTCTTTATCTAGATTAAAACGAAAAACAATTCACACCATCTTCTTAGTTTTAGTATGAAAAAGCTGGTACTGGAAAAAAAAAACACTTCGACTCGGTTTGGTGTTTTTTTTTTCTTTTGTGGAATTCAAATTAAGTCGCACGACAAATTGCAACTTCACGTTTTGTTCCGTACAACGTCGTCGCGTTAGCTCGCAGTGATCCTTTACTGGCCGTTTTCACGAATTAACATGCCGAGACATTCGTCTCGATAAACCCGTTCAGTTGTTGCGTTGTCGCGATAACAATTTGTTTCAGATACAATATTCGAGAAAAGTTTTTTTTTTTTTCGATCATTCGTAAAAGATTTACATTGCAATACTGTGAAACAGGAACGTTCGGCTTCGGGTATCTGCGGCTCACGCTCGAAGCTGGGCTCCGTGTCGTTCGTGGAGGCGCTTTTCGGTCGGTGGATGTCTGGAATCGTAATACTTATATACCATTGCCATACGTCGTGGTTGTGCATATCTGCTGCGGTACAATAGTGACACTCTGCTCTCACGTTCGAGTACACCGACTGTACTCGAAATCGCGATCGCCACGACGGAAACGGCCGGTCATTGGAACTGCGGTCAGCAGACGCAAAGTACAATGTACCTACGTAGTTTTATTGTATAATGCATGTGTGGGCACGTACGAGCACGGTCAGCTTTAACACGCATCCATAACTATGCCGTGCGAGTGCGTGAACTCGTAAGACATCCTTTTAGTCTAGTTGCACTTGGACTTTTCCTTCCATTCCGTTCGTATGGTACACTTATGATTATGATGATAATGTCACTATAAACTTTACATTTATAAAGCTAATAAAAAAAAATTTTAATCTATTGCTTTTCCGTTTGTACTTACAATTTTATTTTTTGTTCGTTAGAAATAGTATTAGAAGTAATGTATAGTATTAATGGGGGGGGGGCGGTATTGTATTCGCTAAAAACGTACGAAATATGCATGCATTATTAAGACTTATAATCATTAAAATAATTATTGCTATGTGAGCATGAGTGTTGCGAAAATGTTTTACCAAGAAGGACCTAGCATGGATCTCGATGCCGTCGACAAACCTGTATGAAAGTGGATGTCTTCAACGAGCTATTGATATTTTGTCGAGAAACATATGAAAGGAACCACGATGTTTGTTATTACCCAACGATTTGAGTTTTTAGGGCGACATTTGGTAAGCGAAATATGTGACTAAAAATATCAAATTATAAGCTACTACATAGGTTATCAAGCTTTTTTATGTTTTACATAATTTGGAAGTCTTTTAAATATTGACGACCCATAATTGTTAATTTTATTTTTGGCATTCTTGCATTTATACAATTTGGACATCTTCACAAAAAGTTATAAGTATACGAAATAGAAATACGGAACATACTGTATCGCATACATCCGTATTTTCCACTTTAACTAAACGTATAGTTTATGTAAATTTTATAGTTATCTAATATTTTATGTTTATATAATAAAAAAAAACTGTATATATAATGAAATTTCACGCTACCGACCAAAAATATAATCACGACCCGCTCAGTTTGGGAACGTCTGAGTTACCTACTGCATTTATATGAAACGCATTATTGCAGTGACATCGCGGTACACCTATACGAATACCGCCTGTGCACGTACCGTTTTCAATATGAAATGCACACGTACACCGAGGCACGTTAGACGTAATAAGGGATGCAATATTGTCCCGTTGTTGCATCCGTGCACTGCAGTACGGTGCACGCGAACGGTAAGTTTCGATCGCAATAACACGCGGCGACCGGCTACGACACGAGTGCGTTGTCATAAGCCGCCGCAGCTGCGGCACGAGTAGAAGACACACGTACAATATGCGGATGAGAAATAAATTATTTATATGTTATTATCCCAACGCACTAGTATGAACTGCAACGGTGTACATTTCGGCGGGTCTGAACATTACAATATGATCAGTCGCGAATTTTTAGCGACCGCGTGGCCGATTGCATAACGAAGCTTTTATCTCAGGACCATGACCACGCGCGCTTACATGCAGACGGCGGGCGATCGCCCAGGACAGGCGAAACACACGAATTCCTTTCAACTTCAATAAACCATGGTAAACACCGTTCTTACTCCGTACCAGTGCTTCTCGTGGTTTTTATTCGCGGCACTGCAGCTTATGTCAAGCTTATGAAATTGGCCAATTTTTAAAAATGTACACAACATTGAACTGTCAACTTTTTCTCTTGCGACCATTACGTTCACGTGCAAACACGGTTCAGTGCAGTTTAAGTGTAGACACGAAATCGGCGCGATCGACAGACGCCCGGGAACCGATTGGAAGTGATTTCGGAAAATCCGCAGCCACTTTCGGGAACTTTGAAACAGAGGGCGGGAGCCGGAGCTACATGCGTAAAACACGGTGGGTGGCGCGGGACGTTGCGTAAAAGGTACCCCCGAGTGGGCAACTGCAGATATCCGTGGTGCGGTACGGGGGTGGAATAATATTAACGATCGCCGGCGATAACGATCACGGTGATAATGATAATGATCGCGGTTAGGTATAATGATAATGACGAAGATTCGGAACGCGCGTAATAGTGCGCGCTCCTCAAACCTTCATTACGCACCGCAGACGACATCGATCGTTAAACTCAACCTCCCGTTACCAGTTTTTCTCTTAATTAGATTTTTTCCGCTTTTATATTTTATACATTTTTTTTTCTGCTTTTCATTTACTGGTGTGTTTCCGATCTGTTACGTTCGACAAGCGACTGCCCAGTCGGCGGCAACAGAATTCTCCTATCGTGTTATAGGTAGCAATCGAATCGCGAAACATTCAACTGTAAAGAAACGGTTCGTAAGCATTTTTCTCGCGGAGCCATTAAGATGTTATGAAAAAATCAACGGACCCAAGAACACCAGTATTATAAACCGGAACAAAAAAAAAAAATGAATGATTTACCGATGATCTGCCTTTTAATTAGTTTTATAATGCGTATGTCTTTGTAATATGTAACGGTATTTCATACTATCATAACTAGACCCTGAGTTATTTTCAGATGATATTGGTACGGCCCCAATAATATTTTACTATTATATAGGTATCTATATAGTTAATGTAACAACTCAGCTGATAATTATATCTGAAATTGATTTAATTCAGATGTGTCCGTGGAGACCTAAAGCCCCAATTATACCTTAAGTTCTTTTCAGATAACATACGGTCGGAAAATTATTGTACTATCTATTAAGTTTAATTGTATTTATAAACAATCTAAACAGGGTGAGTTTTTAATCATGTTTACCGCTCTTATTGGTCGAGGTTATTTTACTGTGAATTTTGCTGTATCGAAATCAAAATTCGAATAAGTAGTTTTTGAACTATTCAACTTTAAGTATAAAGAGAAAGAGTATTATAATATATTACATGATGACATAATTTGTAATTACATGCTATCCCTAAGTTGCTACTGATTCGAAATAACGTGCATTCTTCAACTGTCATACGCAATCTTAAATTTTAGTAATTCCGAAATTATTTGTTGAAATTTCGACAAAGTTTCATTAAAAATGAAAGAAAAGTTAGCTGAATAATATTTTGCGTAAAAAATATGGTTTTGCCGTTCATAAACAAAAGTTTCTATAACCTGCGCAGGACAACCTTAAGTTAGCACAAAAATAGTTATAGAAAACAAAAGTTTAATGGTAATTTGAACATAAAAAAAATAATTAAAATTTAAGCATTTTTTCGGCCGAAAAAGTGGGTTATCATGGTTAAAAATTACTCTGTTAGTAATATACATATATGTAACAATTTGACGAAAAATTATACCTGAATATTGTATAATTCAGATGTGTTTACTGCCTATGTTTCAACCCCTAGATCACTTTCACGAAGCTCTAAGGCCCAACCCCTACGCAACATAGTGAAGTTGCCGGGAAGTGACGAACAATGTAACATTATAATCACAGCTACGTTTCTCTCCTCTCTGCGACTCTGCTCCGTCGTACATTGTATAGTGTATACCCACTGTGCAATAGTTTGTCTATATTTAGCTTGCATAAAATTTTTTATGTACAAATAATTGTAAATTTTGGAAATAATAGTGTCCATATAAATAATCAGACATCAAATCATCAAGTAAAGGTTTACAAAATAAAATATAACAACGCGTTTTATAAGTTAAGTCTTATTTATTAATAATTATAATAATAAAATAGTGTACAAAGCATGCAATATGTACCTATCTACACGATTTGTACTAGAACTGAAAGATCACATTTTCAATTAATATGATATTCAAAAAAAAAGAAAAAAATTATAAAATTAAATTATATAATGGTGGAATTATAAATCCATACCGTTAGTTTTTTTTTACTCTCCAAAAGTGCTCGCAGCATCAAAATAATTATAATAGTAATAAAAATAATAATAGTTATAATAATAATAATAATAATAAGAATAATAATAACTAAACTAATTACTAAATTTTAAAATGTCAACGAATCGACGGAAAAAATTGTTCATATTATAATAATATTAATATCGAAATAAATCGGGATAAAAAAAAAGACTTAATTTATTTGTACTCAATTATTAGTTTGACGATGATTTTTGCATCCTGTACCGGTTTCGCGTCTTCTCGCATTTTTTGCCTGCAATAAAAAAAAAAAACAAATAACTTTAATAAGTATATTGACATATTGTTGTTGTGTTCGGGATTTCGATTTAAATTTTCGAATCGAATGTAATGCAAATTGCAATGCTACAATACTTACTGACTTTACGCTGGTCGTCGGGGCAGTTCTGAAAAATAAATTAAATTATTATAATGTACACTCGACATAAATAAATCCATTTATTCTACGATAACTTAATAATATAACATTATGTTTGATCTTCGTCGAAGTGTCATGCATCATGTATATTTTGTTCGTGTGCATTTTCGATAGTTAAGTGTAATGTTCATAAAACAAAACACTGCACATATCAAAGAAATTAAATTATGTTTGCTTCACACGCACAGCACTTACTTATATACTAATAGCAATAGTTATTCGTATTACGAAGAAACTTCCAACGAGAACATTGGCGAAACGTTATTATGATTTATGTTCGTTTAATAGCAAAGTTATAGTCAGTGTTACGTGAATATTTTAATAAATGTTAATTTTCATTTCTATGTTAAATTAAATACTATTGTTCATTCGTTTATAAAGAATATAGTTTTAAGTCATCGGACAAAGTAAATATTAAAATGTAAACGAAATAAATATTCCAATTTATTCGATTTAAACGTATTATTTTAATCAATTTTTTTATAAATTTATGGTTATATTAACATAATATTTTGACAGTCGACCAAAAAAAAAATTTTAGTTGTTGCATAAATGCATTTATATTATATTGTGTACCTACATCAACAGTTCAAAATCGAAATCAGTTATTTCTTTCTCTCGACTTGAGGTTGAAAACTAAATAAAGATTTCAATTTATAGTTTTTAAGACATAATTTCTTTTTTGTATTTACTTAACTATTTAAAACCAAAATAATAATCTATATTGTTGCTGTTGTTCATTCATTCATCTAATTTGTCGAATTGTTTTTTATCAAATTGTGAGACAAACACACTTGCATTGTGTCTGATATTATAAATAATAATTAAAAAATAATGAATAGCAATTGTATTAAATAATTGGAAATAATATTAGTAAATTATTGTTTCTGTTGATTAAGTAGATATAATATGATACGTGCTTAAACTAGTATATAATACTCTTAAATTATCATTTCATTGTTGTTTTATTTTCGTTGTGCCTAAACATTTTTTTTTTATACAATAACTTGTGTTATAGCATTTTAGTTTACTTTTATGTTATTGTATACTTTTGTAAAGAAAATATGTTTGAACGTGCATTTTGTATACAGCATATAATAACACATATATGTGCGATTATATTGGAATTTTTTTTTTTTATTATTTTATTTGAAAAACTACAATCTATACAGCAGGTACAATAAGTAACAATAATATTTCATTGACAGTTGACAGATATATAAACACACGAGGAGAAAATCACACATTTGTGACACCTCTTATAGTGAAATGTTAAATTAATGCGAAAAAAGATTACAATTTGAAAAGTAAACGAGTATGGGAAGTTTTGGTCAAGAATAGTGTCTACTGATTCGGTACCAACGTTTCAAATTATTTACGAGCAGAAATAATTGAAACAAGCGGTTTGAACTCACCGATTCGTATTGCAGCCACAGACAGTGTTGGAACTGTACGTATTCTGGGTTGCATCTGTTTTCGGTTTCTTCTGCCGGCCACGGAACTGAAACGTAAAACATGTGTTTGTAGCGTACATTGTGTTGAACCGCACACATATAGTGAGGCTCGTTAAGTAAATCTCAGAGCGGTGGTGTAGGGTGACAGCTGGAAATCTGGTTGCCGTATCTGCACATCTGTATAATATATTATAAAGACTGGCTAATACCGAGAATTGGGGATGAATAAGGGTCGTGGGAACGTCAACCCCTGCGGTGAAAACCTAAAAGGAATAATTGTCCACCCCCGCGTTGAACTCGGATTCGGTAAATAGTATTCGTTCGACCGAAACCGAACACAATAGTGCATCGTGAACCAAGAAAAAGGTTTTTTTTTTTCCTTAGGTATTTTTGGGGTGAGAACAATAATTGGCCGCGCCCGTTCGGACAACCGACACGCATAAAATATTGCAAATAATAAACAATTCATTCGACGATACGCGGTGGCGTACTTTTGTACCGCTATTATACGAGTATAAAATATATACGACGTGTTTGTATATGACACACGGTTGGTGCCGTGTTGTTTGGTCGATAACATTAATAATAAGTAATCGCCAAATCAATATTGTATAGCGTTGCTCCGGGAGTTCGTCCGGTCAGGGTTCTGAATGTTTGATTAAATCAACAACTAATTCAACGTATTAACTCGAGTATAAAACATTCATGTGCTACATTTAAATGCTGTAGGTATTAGGTAAATAATAAATGGGTAGGTCGTGTCATCGGTCCCCGAGCGTGTTTGCATACGAATCAAAGTGTATAATATATGTATAATAATGCTCGAATAACGAGCCGATGTGTATACTGGTCGGGCGCTGCCAGTGGATTTAATTTCACGGACACGACGAATAAACAAACAGCCGTGAAATGAGATATTTTGCGAAACATGCATTATTTTACGAAATTCATTGATATTGTTCATTTCTTTCGTCCGCCCAAAGTATTTGTATGTTATACATAAACGAGTAAAACCATACAAGCGTACACGAAACGTTCTATCGTGTACGGTAGTTTCGAAAAAAACCGTTTACGTTGAAATCGAATGGCAAGCGCAGAAACATTAACGATCTCGACATCTCGGAAAAATGTCGTCGGGTGCTACATTTTGTCGTCACGTCAGATGATAATATTTAACGACGAATAACGGGTCGATATGACCTTAAAAATGGATTCAAAGCTTAGCGGAGACCTAACCGGTAACGGCGTCTACACGAGAGAATTATTCAAAGCTAACGGTATTGCATGTTAACATTGCCGATAATTATCGGTGATTATAATCCCGTAAAGCGATTTTAATAATAACGTTACGTTCGACATTTGCATATTACACACATATTACAAACGTGTATTATACAAACGATCCCGTGAGATTTCATGCGCCACACCATTGCAGTGTTCCATTTGACCAGGCGGATTCGAGAAATTTAGGTAAAAATATGCCATAAAACGAGGGGTGGTAAGAGGGGGGGGGGGGGAAGAAGAAAAATACCTGTTTGGCCTATACGACGCCGACGTTAGCGAATAAACGAGTACATATTATTGTGCATCATGACGTGTACCGTTACACCTGACCGGGGGAGCAGCTTGTTGACTTTTCGCACATCCACGTTAATCATTATTATGTTAATGCGGTAATAAGCGTGCGTGCGTTGCGATATTATACATATCTGCGTTACGGGTGTACCGCGCGAACGTGGGAATCCTCGACACACCGGTTATGATTGAGACGGGTCGCAGTGAACCGCGTTCCGGAATATCGTCGACAGATCGGTGCTAAACATTGTACCGATTCGAAAGCTTGCGTGTTTGCGACGGTGAAGAGGTGAGGGACGAAAAGCAAATCGCGCGCAAAAGTTGGACGCGAGAGAAAACGAATTATACGATGTGCAAAAATACAATGTGTTGTCGCCGTACGAGGATCAGCCGTCACCAGAGTTGCGAGCAGTGAACTCGATTGAAGCGTTTAGACGGGTTCGCTCGAAAAAGGACGGGCACGTGAACTTGCGAACTTGGAAACCGCACAAACGCTCGTGAGCCGGCAACATCTTCGCTAGGATTTCGATTCGAAACGGGCAGCAGTAAAGGGATAGAGACGGAGAGAGAGAGAGAGAGAGAGAGAGAGAGAGAGAGAGAGAGTCAGGGCGCGATGTTTCTCCTGCATTGGCCCACGTGTATTAGTCGCACGAACTGTTTTACGATCTGATACGTAAGGAAGAAAAAGCAAAATCGCGAGCTGAGGGGCGAGACGGGGCTGAGGGGTTGACGGGCGAGATGCACGAGCCGCGAACGGTACAACACGACGTGTCCGCGTGGACGACGGAAACGCTGTGCTCGATCATCAAACGCGTCCTGTGCGGTGTAGGTACGTGGCACTCAAATGCATAACATAGCGAAAACCCTGCGGGCCGATATAGTGCCGGTGTGCAGGGCTCAACAGGAATTCTCGCGAAAACCTGCACTCCGTCGGATCTATCGGTTTGCACCCTGTACACGCGCTTACGGTGAAGTTACACGGCAGTGTAGGTGGTGGTAATGGTGGTGCACTTACTGTAGGTCTCTCCAAGACATTTGTCCAATGCTTTCTGTCCCACTTGTTTCTGCCATTGTTCTTTGAAGATGCTCTTCATCGCGTACTCGGCGATGAAAGTTTTATTCAGGGAACCGTCTTCGGAGAGCTGAAAATGTGTTGTGTTTTTAATTAAACGAGTACAAAAACTCTATACATATATTTATTTATTTTCGCAGTTGGCGTATTAGCGCATAATAATCGATTTAAATTTACCAATTGGTTTTTCTTGCCGATGCACTCGTGAAGACACTGCAATACAAATAACAAATACGGAATTAATGCAAACGGTTACGACGATGATAAGGGAAGAAAACATTAAAGTCACTTACGAATTGTTTCTTCTTGGTGATCTTTACAGCCTCGCTAGAGAATAGGTCTTGCTTAGGTGCAGCTGTAAAATAAAAGCAAACAATTATGTCCAGTGCGGGTTTACTGTAAGCAAATGAATAGCGGTGATTGATTTTAATTTTTCGGATTTAAACATCAGACCACAGTTGTATTTACTTAACAACTTAAAATGTTCACCCACGCTAGTTCGACCACTTCGACAGAACCGTAGATTAAAAATAGCCGATATAAATTGAAAATCAAATCCAAAATTAATAATACATAACTATTTTAAATGAAAATGTCAATTGGTAATGTACATTCAAATGTGTTATAACCAAGGTTAAATCGTATGTGACAATAATTTGAGTTATTTATGATATTTAAATGTACTATTGTATACTACAATGCTGTGATATTTTTGCAATCATTTATTTATTGAAATATCTCTGAATATTATTATTACTATTCGATTCTTGAATTCTTATGAATATAATATCGATGCAATTTCATAATACCCGTGGTCGGAAGACGAGAATGATCGTTCCGACCAACTGTTACATTAGTTATTTAGTAATGCATCGATAGATAGAATTAAAATAATCATAATAATGTATGAATATTAACAATCGCCTCCGTCATCGTATTGTCACTACATTAATCAACGTGTTGTTAGCAGCTGTTAAGATTTTTAAAATATTAAATGAAAGATTTCTTCGGACCGATAATTTTTGCCGAGAATAGCGTGTTAATGCTTATAACTTATAAGTTAGAAATTATTATATTCGTAGAGTTTATCTGTTTTATTTTAGTTTGACCATCGATAAAGACATTAGGCAGTTTTCGCAATCGACTATTTTCGATCCGTCGTTCTGCGCTACTCGTCATCATGAAAATAATGGCATAATAATATAGGCTGTCGGTGTTCGGCTATAAATCGCTCGTGAGTCAAAAACCGCTGTATGTCACGGTAACATCGAACACTTTTAATAAAATGAAAGAAGAAAAAAAAACGGTTTTACTATGAAATTAACGTATACTAATTTGTATTGTATAAATTTTAAAATATACATAACAGGTATACAAGCGTAGCCCCGATTCCACCGCGTGAATTTGCATATAGAATAAGCTGAAAATTAATTTCCGTGTAAATTAATACCCGCAGCGTGATATTGTTCTATTATTATGTACACCTATTTTCAAAAACAAGATACTAATCAAGAATAATTTAATACGTCGGAACACCGGAGTAGAATTTAATCTGGACGTGTGCGCGTGTATATGTATTTGCAATTTCCCTGACCGACCGTAGAGAATTAGTTTTGGGCTAAAACGGCATTGGTGTGGCCCAGCGATGTAATAATAATAATAATATCTTAGTTAAAAAAATATGGATTTTGTCGCCGTGTCCCCGCACGACGTATGATTAGTGTAACACACGCGCCCGGTCTAGATTTTAATCCCGAACTTGTCAATTATAATGGACGGCGAGGATAATTTTATTCAAATCCTTTACAGGTTCTTGTTTTTTTTTTTTTTTAATTTTTTTCCCCCAATTTTCGTATTTATTCGAGATTTACCTACTTTTCCAGCAGGCCAAAGAAAAAAAAATACAAGTGGCCACCTCGTACGATAAAATATGTTAACAACATTATTATAATATGTAACATGTCGTGTATTTGGGCTTACGGACGAGCATAATACACGTAGTACGATCAATAATAATCAAAATTGTGTGGTTAGCACTGTGTAGTTTGAATAATTTTGATTGTGCAGAACGTAAAGCGTTTTGAATTCGGCGAACGACGATCATATTATATTATTATAATGAAAGTGTACGCGAGTTAATTTCCTTTTGTAATGGCGGTCGGGGGTTGTAAAAAGGTATCAATATATACCGCTGCACAGTATATAGGCGATAGGAGATATTATGCAAATTAAAGAGCAGTAGAACCGAAGGGTCAAAATTAAATAGCCCGGAGGAATTCTGGAGAGGGTTCAAGTTTTTATTACTCATTATATTTATTTTTCTTTTTAAATTAGAAAGCGGGATGAAAAGGCAGACAGTATTCAAATTTTAATATTTACTCGATTCGAAGTACAGTCACACTCATATACACCACACACACACACACACACACACACACACACACACACACAGATGTAGAGGTTCCTATACGTGCGTTTTATTTCTGATAAGTTTAAATTACATTTTTTTCACCATACAATTGCAATGAAGGAATAATATTTTTTTAATGGAATTTATAGGTGTGTATAAATAAATCAGTTAAAATATGATTGCTTTTGTACAAATAAAACTTTTGTTTGCTCTTTGACATGTCTCGATCAAAAAGTTCTTTTACAATTCGAAACACTATATTTACAGCACTATTTTCAATTTGAATTGTTTTTTTTTTAATTTTTATTATTAAATTGCATTAATTCATGTTTATCATGGCCACGTGGAAAACTTATGAGTTTAAAACGTTTATATTTGTGTTTCGTAGAAGCCATAAAATAGAAAGTTTTAGTCTAAAATTATCACAACTTGGTTAGGTTAGGTAGATGCGTACATGTTATCCATGTTACTCGTGAAACACATGTATTCTTAAAATGTTCGGAATACTTTGAGTTAAGTAGATTATTCAAAATTCTTTACAAATAACATACACGTAATTGTTATTATTACCTACTTATCTACTAACGTACTACTAACGCTGTACACTGAATATTATTTTTAGTTACGCTTTTGTGTTTGTTTAAATTTCATTATGAAATATCATAGAAATATTTTAATCGTTGAACTCATTTAGATGTGCAGTGATTCACGTAGACCATACGATTATCAATTACATTTCACAATACCCATGTTTGCGAATGCCAACCGTTGGATCGAGATCGTCTATTTATTATCTAAATAACTGTTTGCCGATGTTGTCGTAACCAACTACAGTGGTGCAGTTCAACAATCAAACCTACACGTATTGTAAATTGTGATATTTTGATTTGAGCATATAATTAGCATAATTCATACACGTTCGACCGGAATGGTATTAGTATCGTAAAATGATTATAAAACGTCTTCTAGTGGCCCGAAAGAATATTGGTTCGAACAAAAGGTTGTGCTGTAAAATTAATTCTGTGATCAATAAGATTTACCTGAAACCTTTGCGAACTTTTCGGCTACTTCTGCATAACATTCGTCAGCCGCTTTCTTGTCTTTATCGCCGAATCGCTTCAATGAGTTTTCCTTGCCACAACATGACTTGAAAAAAATAAAAATAAAAATAAGTAATAGTAATAATAATAGAAAGTTTTTAAGTTTACATATGCTATATATATATATACTAGTACAGACGGCACGCGATTTGATTAAAAACTAAGGTTATCAGATTCCGAAAGGAGCGGGAAATGTTTTTTTGTTTTTGTTTTTTACAAAGGTTTCTATTTTCCTATCTCAGCACCAGGCAATGGGTTTGTGGTCAAAAACTCTCATTAAATTGGCACCGTGCGTGTAGTTGGTAACCAGATGAAACTTCAGCAAACCTAATAACATACCACGGGTATGTGCATCTATAAAAGTTAAGTTCGGTCCAGTCGGCGATTGACCGTAGAAAAAATCCGAAATGCACGAGGAAAAACGATTTCCTTAATTGGATCAGTTAACCGAAACACGGGCCGCAGTGCGGTGTTATCTGACTTTAGCACTGTTCTTCTCATCCAAAACGAAATTTTTTTTTTTAGGAATACGGAATAATAATTATAATCGTACATTTGTAACAGTCTATCGTCGAGATGTAATGTAATGTACAAGCTATAATAACTAATAGGTAGTCCAAGTACGTGTTAATTAATTATATGAAAAAAAAACAACTCTATGCGATTAGTAATATTATTACGTTCCACGTGTATAATGATCAATGTGTTTTATTTTTGTTTTTATACGTACTGTGGAGTTAAACCGATATACCGTTATTAAAGTACACTTAATTGTAATTACATTTCGCTGCGAAGCTGTGGAAAAAAATGAACAGCAACAGCACTAAACGTTATTTATCGTTATCGTTGGTATTAAAATAATGAAGTCTATTTAAAAGCGTACAGGCGCCGTGTGTTGTTTTATATTTTTCCTCGGCACCCCAAGTTCTGCAGTTCTGCTATAGGCACGTATAAGGAACATATTTCTTAGTGGGCAATAAAATTTGTTATTTTCGTACAGACAATAAAGATGCACGTAGTATTTACGCCCGTGAATGGTTTTATTAAAAATAAAGGAAGAACGATAACGGTAAATTTGGTAATAAAATAAAACAATATAAGTACGTGAACGCAGTAATCGAATGTGGCTGTGAAAATTGATTTCGTGTTATTTACATAAAACCGTGTTTTATCGCGAAATTGAACGCGAACACCGCGATATAACGTAACGTCATGACGTGTAATACGCGCGCTTCGACCAATTTTCGTTATCGCACTTTCGTATCGAACGTTTTAATTGTTTTGAAAACTAATGCATCTACAACAACGGTCTAAATCGATTGGTGCACACCACGGCCGTGTGTAAAAAATGACCGTTGTTACACAACGGTTTTTATCGTTACGAAAAGTAATTTCCTAGAGAGAGAAAAAACCACGCTGTCTTCAAGTCGGAACGGCCGACTCGTTCACGCGCACACCGCAGGATATAATAGTACTCGATCGGTATTAACCGTCCAAGTAATAATACTCGTTGCCACGATCGTCGTTATTCGTTTCGAAAATAATTGTCTACGATAAAATATGCGTGTAAAGAAGAAAAACACGATAACGAATCGATTTATCAACGAAAAACTCGATAAGCGAGTTGCATTATAATACTACGAGTATATTATATAAATGTAATAAAGTTGAATTATGGCCTACGACAGAGAGCCAATTGAAGGCTTTGAGATTAAACATTTGAGAACGATAACTTTTTTGAACAAATGAAATGCAAGCGGACAGCAACGAATGTTTATAATAAATACATCAGTGTCGGAGTACATGGGTTGTGAAATGTTTTAATAATTCATGTTTGTTAATTATTTTAAAATTTTAACGGAATATAATTCTGTTTCAAAACAGCACTTGTGTTCATTATAATTATAACTAATGTTTTTCCGTGTGCATGTCTGAAAACCTTAGAGTACAAATCTAAGTTGGATAGTTATTAATAAATTAAGTAAACAGTTAATTAAAGTTGTGATTGAGCTCCTTATATTTATATATATATAAAAAAAAAAACGAAAGAGAGATTCTTTTTTTATATTTTATATAACATTTTGAAAGAAACACATTTTTACTATTCATTTGATATCTGTAACGTTTTTGTTTTTAATTAATTAAAAATCGTTAATTCCGGTGTTTCTGGGCGTAGAAAAAAAAAAAAATATGTTAATTAATATTGTTAACAGATTTCATATAATATTAATGCGTGAATAAATAGTATTTTTACCGTTTTTTTTTTCATGATATTTCCCGTGAAAATAAAAAATGGTCAAGTTTAAAAGTATGTTACAAAATCATTACCCATTATTTTCGAATATTGTTCATAATTCGAGAAAAAAAAATAAAAAACTTGGTCGGTGAATTTATTAGCACAATTGTGGTGTTTTTACCTACTCTGCCATTTAAACTACATGACTTGTTCAAGAAGAACAAGCACGGTACTGTTTAATTTCTCTTTCAAGTTTATTGACCCACACTGTGCTCGACAAGTTAATTAAAATCGACTACTCAATCGAATATTTTACCGCGTTAAATCAGTCCAAAGTTTTTCCATCGAGTGTTTAGCGGTGTGATATATACTAGTATAAATATATCTTAGAAGTGAAAAGAAAAAAATAGAATATAATTGAATTGTTTTATTTGAAGTATTTATTTCTGTGTTGGACGTTAAGATTTATATACACAAAAAGAAGAAAATAAAAACAATGGCTTTCTTAAAGTGCCAATCAAATGTAGATCAGTGTCTTTATAACTGGATAAAAATAAGAAAGAAAAAAAATCGCTGAATTCAATTTTGTTTAATTAAAACAAAAAATTATTAATTATCATTCAAATGAACTTATTCTAAAATTTATAATTATAAGATATGCTGGACTTAAGTAAATATAATTTGGTTGTAAAAATAAAGTAAATACATATTTCTGCGATACAAGAAACTTTAAATTAAATTACAGCGGCATTCAATACTTTTTCTGAGGAAAAACAATAACCGTACTTTATGTATAAAATATATATTAAAACCTTCTGAGCAAAATATTCGTAGTTTTTCAACATTTTTTTTTCATAATTGTTATTTTCAAAGCCATCAGAAATTTCATTGGAGACAACTTATATAATATGAAATCAAACTATTGTAAACAAAAACATTTTGAAATCAATAAATGTTTGTGTATATTTATTTATCACCGTGGTTTAAAAATGATCAAAATACTTCTTGTACAAAACGTTTTTTTTCAGAGTATCGTCTAGAATGAAAAAAAAATAGAGATTGCATTTTTATGTTAAAAATCTTTTTCGTCTGTGAAGACTGTGATAGCATTTCTTGAAGTATTTATTTTTGGTTAAACAATTAAATGAGATGAGACGGAGGTTTTTTTATAAAAATGTGTTTTAATTTGGTATTTGACATTATTCAAAGGTCACAACAACGTATCATGTATATAAAGTAGTAAAATATTTATTTATTATTGATTTGGCTGTGATAAAAGAAAAATTACCGTCCTCTTATTACTAACATAACATTTAAAATCAATAAAGTAAACATAACATTTGTGTAAGACCGATTACGATAAAAAATGTCGCCCTACGGATTGCGATTTGAACTCGCACGTAATGTAGACTTTTCAAACAAAAGACTTACGCGGGATAACAACATGATCGTATAGTGTTTTAACAAAGGAACTTTTATTTTGCTCTCAAATCAACCAGGACGATGGTCTAAAATTATTATTTTTCCAAAAACGTCCACCATGTCTTATGCGTATCACAATGGTTGAGCGTATTTACCGAAATACTACTGTTGTAAAACGACAATAAAAATGTGTAAGAATGCCTAATCGAATCTCGACGGTGTAACGTGAAAATGATTATACACGGTCTTATTATTGTTGTTGTGGCTATACATAATAATATAATAGTATAATGTGGAAAAATTAGACGAACGATGAAGAAAAATGCGTTACACCCATGTCGAGGCGCTTTTGTCGCGGGTGTTTGATCGAAAAAATCGAAATTTCGTCTCGAAACTAGACCACACCGCCGACAATTGGCTACACATATACGTATTATACGTTGACGATGAAAATTGAGAAAACGATTACCTTTCTGGTCGCTTGTTTGCATCGGAAGAAGTCGCTGTCCTCGGTGTCCAACAGGTCCTTGCCGCGTCTGTGATGTTCGGACGCTGCGAACGAGAAATACATTTTTGTTATTGAAAAGGCGTCGGGACAAAGGGTCGAAAAAAAAAAGAAGAAATATTAACGATTATGGCAAAACGGTGTACTCACCGAGTGCCACGGACATTTGCTGCAGTACGACCACGGCCACGGCCACGCATTTGATCGCTGTTGCGACGGACATTTCGGTGTTTTCCTTTGTTCCTGTTTCGGCCGCTGATGCTGCAGGACACTCACGACGATCGCGGTATATACTACTGGTGCGTGTGCGTGCGTTGGTGACGGGAACAGTGACTGGGACCGGAGTGGCAGCTGAAGCCGAAGAGACGAGGAGCACTGGCACGACTCGTTTCGGTGTTGCTGCCGCGGAACCGGCAAATCCGCCGCGTGCTCCTCCGTCGGCGACGCGTATCTCTCCCACCCGGGCTCGGCAGCCGCCCACCAACCGTTCGCAGCAGGCAGCAACACGCGTGCACAACACATAACACTGTACGCGTTCCCATAATGCGTGCGCCGTATAATATCACGGTAAACGCGCGGGACAGCTGCAGACGACGCCTCGTTCTTGACCCAAAATCCTTGTACTGCGACGACCATAATATTATTATTATTATTATTACTGTGCGCAGACTTGTATCGCAGTCGTTACTCGTTTGCCGCCGGGTCGTCGGTTCTGAGAAACCGGTAACGAGCCTGTACGTATATAGTATATTCATGTGGGTAATGCACATGCGACGTCGAACCCTCAGCGATCACCTGCGGCAGCGGGCTTGGCGAGACGTAGAAAAAAAAATCCAGTCACCCCTCCGACGTATTTTTACAACACACACACATATATATATATATATATATATATATATATATATATATATATATATATATATATATATATATATATATATGTATAGAAGTCTGAGGGAAAAAATCAAGGCTAGAGGGTTCTTATTTTTAACACTGTTGTGTTGGTAATCGTGGTAATCGTGGCGGCCGGGGGTGGCCAATGACGAACGATTCGGGAATTCTTGAGACCTTCGCCCTCGAAACATCTACGGTTTTAGCATACCGTGGTGACTATATATAGTCGTCTAGTTATGCCACAATATAAGGGTCCGCATTTCAATTCAAATTGCATTTGTTTCTGAACGACCTGAAAAAAAAAACTTTCAAAGTACAAAGTTCGTTTTTATGTCGAAATATTAAAAAAATTAACATTAGTCTTGCATTTTTCACATTTCTAGAACTTTTTATTGTATTTTATTTCATATTTTACAAATTTTCAATAGTTTTTAGAAAATATGATAAAATTTATTTTAAACTTCCACTAAAAAAAAGATAAGTTCACATTTTTATTTTGTATTTTTACTATACATAGTGTCCCATCGGGATGTACACACAGCAACATCTCCCGTGATCATAGAGATAATCAAATCCTGGTTTTTTTGTGAGCATCCCTAGGCAATTTTATTGAAAATTGTTTCGTAAAAATAAGTTTATAAGTTTTATAAATATCGAAGATATTTAATAATTACATATTGTGATTTACAAAATAAAAGTGTATTATTTACACAATTGTTAATAATAATAATATTATTAGGAAATCTTATCAGAAAAATGATGTGGTGATAAAAATGTACATTATTTCTTTGTAAAACTAAAAAATTATTAATAATCATTAATTCAATGAAAAATCAATGTTGAACCGTCGACATTTTCAGAAAAATAAGCCCTATAATACGGTTTTCTTCGAATTTCTCAAAATTTATAAATAATAAAAAGTAAGTTTTTTACTTCTTCAATAATACACTTACATTTACCAAACTATTGCCAACAGAATTTCCTTTACCCAGGGATGCTCATTAAAATAAAACAGAATTTGATAATTTCTTTTAACACAGGAAATATCGTTCTGTGTGAATCCCGGTGGGGCACACTGCATTTGAAAATATTAAATGCCATCTGATTACCTACTTAGTGCCATAATGAAACATATAAGTAAAAATATATTGAATGCATCTATCTAAATTTAAAATTTATATTTTTTGAGATCATTTTCAGGGTACAAAGAAGATAAAAGAAGAAAAAGTACAATCATTTATAGTTTGAATTACAAAATAAGTTATTTTTCAATGTTTAAAATAGTTTTTATGGAATTCTTAAACGTATTTTTCTTGTTTTTTTTTCAGAGCATTTAAATCAGCACCATAGCCATAATATATAGCTATGTCATTTTTTATCAAAGTTACTATAAATTTAGTTAAGCCAACCATAATTTTATTTTCCATGGCACCCGTCTTATCCTCCGTAAAAACCTCCATTCTTCCCTTATAAATGTGTAAGGCCCAAGGCACAAATGACGCGGTGGACATTATGTACCACGTTTGGGACCCATTTAAAACGGAACTCGTCTTATTCGGTATCGCTCGTTTTTTTTTTCGACTTTGACCTGGTTGCCGTCACGGCGCGCGTTGTTCCGGTCCGTTCCGGACGTTCGCTGACCGCGGGGGAGAAACGATCGGTCGAGCTCGCGAAAGTCGTCGTCAACGGTGGACTTAACGGTGCGGCCGGCGGCCCGTCGTTGTAAATATTTTTAATAAACACATGCGGTAGACGTGTTTTTTATTTTTTTCACGTAGGCTTCGGCGGGAGGCGATGGCGGTCGAAAGAAATTCGCGTAAAAGTTGCCCCGGAAATAGGACACTGGACACGCGAGGGCATTGACCATGAACCTGCACGACGAGAACGTGTACGAATATATTATAATGAAGCGGTTGTCCAGACGGTCGTAGCCCGCACAATGTCGTCGGCACACGATTGTTTTTGTTTTTATTTATCGCGTATAAGAACGGCACGACCGCGGAGCAGACACGTATGAAAATACATGTTTGTTGCCCGACGACGGGGCGAAGGATCAGTACACCCCACGACCGATTTTCATGTTGGTACGACCAGGCCCGGTGCGCGATATAATGTTGTTGTTATGATTTCGTTGGCCGTAAAAAAAGAAAAAGAAAAAATACGCCGCCACTGTTATTTATCGATTCTCGGTAACTCGCCTGCTGGAATTTATATTATTCAAATGACAATTGTTGTTAAATTACATTATATTTTTAATCTGCCAATATTCTTCTCCGCGTTATTTTTCAATTGTTTCATAATCCTTATTTAACAATGTTTATTTGATTTACATAATGCTTATGCAAAAACTTCTTGATAATATTTTAATTTGTGCAGAAATACACAAACAATTGTCTGGTTTTAAAATGAAAAAAAAACCACCTAATTGTTTAAAATAATTATCATTTGAAATTTAGGCAATTCGAAAATTATATTTTTTACGAAATAAGCTGTGCACTATCTTTGGTGTGATGAATGAAACCGAAGACAAAGCACGAAGATTAATTTCCCGAATAAATTAAAAATGTTGTGAATATAGTTTAATTTTTTCACAAAGTATTATTAAATTTAAATTTATTATAAAATATTGGAAAGACATTATCCCATCGATACAATAGATATGTAATATTATTCGTATTTTAAAAAAGGAACTATGTGTGTGTGTTTTAGATTTTTATAGCTACAATGTACTAGTTTTACAATGACGTTCAATTTTCATTCTTTCTTCAAAGGTAAAACATTGGAGCTTTAAAAATTTAAAACTACACCAAATTTTGCATATTCAGCATACTTTAAAGGTACTTTAAATAGGTCATTTTTCAGTAGTTTTCTTGCGCGTAAGAAAAAAAAATATCAACCGAGTAAAAAACTTGGAAATAATGTTAAATTTGTTCCCCTAATCGTTTTTATTTCTTTTAATAAAACAAGAGATCTTGTGTTACATTTTAAACGCGCAACTACTAAGATTGAGCTATTTTACCTAGAGTGTTGAGAAATAAAGATTTGACTAGGACTGACTTTTTTGTCATAACGTCAAAGCGCGACAACACGCGTACGTAGACGTGTAACCGTTTCCCGAGTATTGACGATTATTATTTTAGAATTTTTTTCGCGCGATTCAAACTTTCGATTAGGTAATAAATCTAAACACTTTCTGACACCCGGATGGTGGTTTTCGATTCTCTCCGTACAGTTCAACGCGGAAAACAAATCACGTGGAACAACGGGGGTTTTTTTTTTTCAAAGTTTTACAGAGACAATGATATTATTTCGACGCACGCGCGTAACTGTACTGAGCTATATACAGCTAGAGGGCCGTTCGCCGTAGCCTCGCGTCGTTCGGTCGGAAAACAAACGATTTGCACCGTTCAAATGCATATTAAGTTCATCTGCTAACAATGTCGCAAATCCGGTACATCGGCACTTCGTGTGTAATCGCGTTAGCGTTTCGCGCCGCATCGAAGTCAAACATTAAACGGTATAACGTCAACGCGACGCGTTGATCGTATCGTGTCGTCCGACTTTCGACAGCAATAAAAAACGATTTCCAGCGCGTTCAGAGTCGACCTCCGTCACGTCGTCGCGTCCGCAAGCCGTAAAAAACGCCGTTCGCTCGTGGTCGAGTCTTTAGGCTTTCCGCGCGTCGGCCGGGCATCGGGCGATCGTTCGGCTAACGAACCGGACGAGGAAAATGAACTGCAGGTCGTCCGACAGCGATACCGCGATCGCAGTGCGCACTCGGGGCTAATTGCGCACTGCATTAATGAAGCATAATAGCGTCTTAGCCGACGCGTCTTTTGTTACCGCCGGTGCACGTTTAACGACGACCTTAAACTAGGCGAATCCGCCCGCCCCGTCCTCGCCACGTAACAGCTTATTTTGTCGGGAGATCTTTCGCTACCCCTCGCCGCGTGCCGTTCGACGCGAGAACCGTTTGCGGGGCGCGTTCGCGCAAACAGCGCCTAGAAAAGTAATTAAAAATTCTATGCACTTACGGCGTGCGCACACAATGCGCATTGTTACGTTACGTTTGTGTTTATTGGTTTGCATTAAAAATTGAAGCGTCTTATATAACAAACGTGTAATCGTGGTGATCAGATACGAAATGATTCGATATTTTTCGCTCGATCGACCCTTGCGTAAAACTTTTTTGATTAAAACTCTTCTGACATTCAACTGTACACGATAAGTTGGATCGTGGATAAAATAAAAAAAAAGTATTTAATGAAAAAACAGGAATAAGCTTTGATGAGTTTGTACTAACTGTTTATTGGACACTTGTATTCAAACCACTTAAAAAGTACGACAAGATAATTCGGATGTTCAAAGTGAGTTCGCGGAGAAATTAGATGCTAATCTGAATTACGTGTAAGTCGATAAATAATAAAATTATTATTATCACAGTGTTCGATATGATTCTAGGCCAATATAGTGACGTAGAAACGGTGAAAAAATAAAAGTGAAATTTGCATATTTACGAAAATATATGAACATATACTGAGGCATTTGATTATTTTATCAATTACAGTGGCCTATAAAGCGTGTAGATGCAGTATTATGTTTGGTCAATTTTTCTTTAAATATATTTAAGAATTTTAGGCAAAGCGCATACAGAATATTATATCCTAATTTAATTTCGTTTTTATCCAATATTTTTAATAAATGAATCGCAATTTTAATACTAATCGGTAAATTATACAAGCCTCGCTATTATTTTTGGCGCTATTCCGGCCGCATACCGTTTTAAAACGTTCGAAATGTGAAGAACAATAAAATATACGTTTGATTTGCAATAGTTAGCTCGAGCAACGGTGCATGTGCAGCTAGATTTGGACTAAGTATTTTATAAAGCAGTTTAAAACGGATACAATACGTGAGATTACATTCTGCGAGCAGCTTAGGAATAATCGTGATCAATAATGACTCGTGGATTTATTGTATTTCAAAATCGCACAAGCACAGTTAAATAGTAATAACTAACACAATATTATGTTGTTAAGTTATCCGACGAGGTGTTTCCAACAGCAGCAACATTATATTATAATTGATATCAAGCGCGGCCGCTGAATAGAATGAGCGCCGTTTTCTGCCATTTAGTGCATTAGAAATCGAACATAATTTAACGTGAACATATAGGCATATATATATATTATAACAATTTCGTGCCGTTCTGATGTTTATAATGAGAGACGAGCGTCGAAAGAAAGAGAAAAATACGAAATGAAAAAATATGAAATACAATTTGTTAATGTTAATCGTAAGAGCGTGACTTGAAGACGAATGGTATTCTATTTTTGTTTATTTATTTTTTCTTTCGTTTGTGTGTCATCAGCTTTCACGCTCTAAAAACCGAAACGTTCGCCGCCTAGTCCAGTGGATTCGGTTCGGATTAATCGATAACGTAGTATTTTAAACGCGTCATTACAATATTATCCTACTTAACCGCGCGTCGTCCTGGGCCGGATCAACGTACGCGATGGCCCCTTGGCAGATAACTCCGGGAACGGGGCCTCAAAATAAACGAGCAAGACGCATGAGTTTTTTTTTTTATTATTTTTTCATTGTTATCGTGTTTGATTTGAGATTTCGTCCGATCTTAACAATTTTTTCGTGTGTACCGTTAAAGAAAAATGTAATACAAATCCGTAAGTTCGTTGGCCCTGATATTATTATTGAAATCACCGTTGTTGTTGTGCACAGCTAACGGCTAGGCACCGGCGGTTACCGCTATACGTATACCTCCTATACCGCGATTATGTTATAGAACATCGGCATGTCGCGTGATTCACGTCGGAGAATGTGCAACCGGACGAGCGCACGTATAAAGTTGTACGTCTTAAATAGTGCAACCGCAGACTGCACGGGGACCGGTGATCGCGAGACGAACGGATAATCGCGATGGCGCAATGGATACAATACAAATAACGATAATAACGATGATATTTACTATTCGTAAGAGAGCGGCTCGTAATCTCGTCGAGAAAATTTTATTATTCATAACCGTTCGGTACAAACGAGACCGAACGTGTACAGGTCGTGTTGGTTGCACGTCGGCAGTTTTCTCCGTGGCTGTTTCGCGGACGATTTGAACGTTGCGACCGCGTTATTCGCGGAACGCATTGAATTATGTCGTTAGACGCTGATCCGCGGCGAAATCTATGATTGCGGTCTCCGCGACGTATAATATCGTGCAGTCGGTTTTGCGGTCGCATCGTTTTTACCCACCCGCGTAACTCGGCCACCCGTCATTAGCGGCCCACGCGTTCGCGTCTTATCCCGTTTTACGCTTTTGGAAGGTACACTGATTCGTTTTGGCGAGCACGCGTTTTAAACCTACCGCAATCCGATTTTCCGTCCATCGTCGTCACCGCATTTTTGCCCATCCGGAACGCCGCGGTGCAGAGTCTCGTCCGTCGATTGTTACACCACATAATTATATAACTACCGATGTATGTACAGGGTGTCCCACAAGGGATTCACACGGAGCGAATTATCCCGCTTTAATAGAGACGACCAAGTTCTGTTTTTTTTTTCCTCTTATGAGCATCCCTGAGCGAAGGCGATTTTGTCGACTTGAGTTTTGGTAAAAATAAGTGTATTGTTAGAGAAGTTAAGAAATTTTCTATTTATTTTATAACTTTTATCAATCTCGAATGTAACCATTTTATAAGAATTATTTTTCTGAAAATGTTGACAGTACAACTTTCAGTTTTCATTATCAGCTTGATTTTTAATAATTTTTCTAGTCTACAAGAAAATAGTGTACTATTTACACAATTCTAAATGACGATGCCATTATCAGCTAACCTTGTCGGAAAAATGACGAGGAGATGATAATTTAAATTATTTCTTTGAAAACTAAAACAATGATTAAAAATCATGAATCCAATAAAAACTGAAAGTTGAACCGTCAAAATTTTCCGAAAAAGAAGCCCTACAAAATGGCTATCTTCACATTTCACAAAAGTTGAATTATAAAAAATAAATTTTTCAACCTCTTTATTAGTATACTTATACTTACTAAACTATTGTCAATACAATTTCCTTTGTCCAGGGGTGCTCATACAAAAACAGAATTTGATTATCTCTCTTAACACTGGATATATCGCTCTGTGTATGTCCCGATGTATATATATATATATATATATATATATATAATATATACTTGTATATTGTATACGTTAACACAAAAGAGCCATTTTTTGATTTGTAAATATAAGATGAGGAACAAAAAAAAAAAAAATCAACAAATTTAATCGCGTTTCTGAGTATACGTGGGGTCGGTCTTTATAATACCTCGCCCGTTATAAGTAACGTGAACGAATCGCAACGGACTGACTTGAATTCATCAAATTACACAACAAAAATACTTCAATCCCGTTTTATGTCCACACGATCAGGAGCGTAACGTAGCACGGCATTTTGAATGTAATATATAATCCACAAAGGAACTCGGTATATGGTTTATAACAAAAACAAACTTAACCAAACAGCTGTCGTATCTATACGCGCGTATTTGCTCGCATCGGCCAGGTTACATTATCAATGGCCCGTACACCTTATATTACAGCTGCAGAGCGACTTTATGTTATAATAGGATTTCGTTCTTTTGTCGTTTATTCGAAAACCAACATTTATTTCCTTGAGCATGACGTGAAATAAATCTCGACCGCAATAAGTACACGTTTTAGTTCGAGCCCAGTCGTCGACAAATAATATCTTATCATGCGCCATCCTCTTATAATCACGTTGTCGTTCTATAACTTCGATCAGGCCGGCGTGTATAATTATCGCAATAGCGAGACCGCGAAAAAAAATCCGATCTGTTGGATAAGGGTAGGTCGGGATTCACCACGAAACGGTGAATCCCAAAGAGTGGTAAGGGATGATGACGAATGCCGTACGCCGCGGGACTGGTGCACGATGGGTTGAAATTTTAATATTATACTCGCGTGTTAAAAATCCTAGTTCCACCCTCTGTGCACATTCATATGTAATATATTATATGTAAATCCTCGGTACGCCCTTTGAGTACCTAAATTTCTAGAGCAACCGCTCGTTGGGCAAAATACCGCAAAACATTTTTCAGCACAAATTTCGAATGAGCTTTTGAACTTTGAATATCACTTTAACGTTTCACATGCAAAGTACAGTTTGGTTGAATATCATTAATTATTATCCTTTCGAAGCGTGTGAACTATTTATATTATATAACTAGTCATAAATACTAGATGTCATTTCTGTTTCGTGATAAACTTTTGAAGTCACATTAACAAACTTCAAAATTACATATACCTATGTCTAACTGTCTGAAAATCAAAAGAGACAATTTATTGTTGAGATTAACTTAATAGAAGTTAAACGGCGATGTGCTACCATAACCAAATAGGTAATTTTTATTGTACAAAACAATCCAATTACACGTTATTTCGAACTTGGACGGACTGCAAGGATATACGTTTGCTCATAATGTAGCACCACGTAGGTATAGTAGATTTCGGTATTTTAGACATATTCATTTTTAATTATATTATTCGAGACAACCACCGGACAGTCGTCCTTACGAATGATTATTGAGTGCAACCTGCACACGCATTCACTTTGCATACCTACTTTATATTACAATTTATGATCTTTACGTTAATATCTAATTGAAACACGATCACGTGCGCGTTTCGCTTGTCGAGAAGACAAGTAGGAACCGAGGTTGATATTATATATATGCTTATCTTTTGGCGAGCTCGACCATCGATTGTCTCCGATTCTGGCCGAGGCACGGTGGTAACCCGAAACGGAAGCGACTTCTTCACCGCCACCGCGACCTACGGCGATATCCGATCGCACTGCCGGAAACGCACATCCGAGTGTGATCGTTTTGGATACATAGCACCGACCGCAAGATCTATTATCATTATTATAAACTACCCGTCTTCCACGACGTGTTTCATCCGGACCATTTCTTAATTATTGTTGTTGTTGTTCGAGCCGAACTATTACAATTACCACGATCGGGTACCGAAATGATAATAACACCCAACGTCCTAACGACGTTGTAATACAGCGATGGTTAACTGAACCCAAATTTAATTAACGTTTAACGGCGGATTGATGTTGGTCAAACGACCGATAACGACGAAAACCACGTAGGTTATAGCGTACCGACACGCGTCAGACCTTTGGAAATTCGTTCGCAGAAAACATTTGTGTCTTATTAACTATTAGGTATATAATATTATAAATGTACATCTCATCAAAAAAGAACCAGCACCCATATGTGATACTTGCAACGTAACTCTATCAATCGAACATTTCGCAATCATCTGCCCCAAATACACTGAAGCACGCAAGATACTCCAAAATCCAGCATCACTCTATCAAGCCTTCAAAGATGAAAACACAGCTGCAATCAGTACATTTTTCCATAATATAAACACTAAACACCCATTTTAAATAGCAACCATAATAATGTAGTAAAATTTATTGTAAAATTTAATGTATACATATATATATTTTTCTTTCTTTCTTTTTCTTGTATAAACTTTAATTAAAGTAGGCTAAAAACCTGTGTAGTTGAAGCCTTAATAAACTATAAAAAAAAAAAATATATATTATAAATCACCACTGCCACCTACTCGACCACCGCGACAACTGTGCACGGAGACGGCTTGAACATTCACATCCTATCAAGGAATATTGTATATAAAAGTGTCATCAAATCAGGTGTTATAAAAATCAAATGTTTTATAAAAGTAATTTCCCATGAATATCGTGTGTTAAAAAATTGTATTTTGGTGTATACCTAATACATGTTTTATATATTATACATATCATTCTCATGGGCCAGACCCGCAACATTAACAAATTTAAAAAGTTGAACTAGTACTACCAATCCTACACATAAACAATTTTTTAATAAATGTCACATTGAAAAATATTTTGATGACATTTATAATTTTTTAAATACCTGATTTTGGTGCTAACCTTTTTGGTGTCACAGTTTTATAAAAATGTGAATTTGATAAATATATATGTAAAGGAAAACCTGTAGTGTGTATAAAATATAAATAATAAATCATAAAAAATAAAAATAACTTAATGTAGATATAACAATATTTTATAGACTAAAGAATCATAAAATGAAAAAAACATTTTAGAACACTCGAAATTTCGTTTGCAGAAGTTACACTTGTAAATGTAATAAACTGGAGTAAAATATATCCTAACTATTGTAACGTTTTACGATATTTTGTATATTTTTTTATAAATTTAAATATACACATTTTTACGATTTCTTAGTCTATTAAATAAAGTAAAATTGCACTCATATAAAAATAAAACAATTTATATCTTACACATACAGGGTGTCCCATATATATTTGTCAAATGCACAATTTTTTTTAGATCTGCTGTGCCAAGCCGTTGGCGCCAAAAAGGTCAGCGTCAAACCGGTACGACGCCAAAACGTCCGTTCCCGGAACAAATGGTTATCGCTTCATTCGATTTACTAATAAGTCTATTAATAATTCATCACTACGAGTTTATAATAGGATGTTCATAGAATATTACGTTACAAACAGTCTTAATAACCGACGATTCGACAAAAAAAAACCCCGCAGTATTTTGCTTAAGAACTACCGACAGGATTTTTTTTTCATCCAGGTCGGTAGCCCGGTAGACGAGGAGCTCACAAGAACTGCCTCTGCAACTGCGCACGTCGTCGTGTAACGTTATACACGCATGGTATGTACACGAATACGTAATAAAGTTTTCCTACGGAACCGTTAGCGCGTTATACGTGTCTTCCTACTTTAATCAAATATCGCCGCCGCCGCCGGCTCGTGTGTTTTCTCGTTTCACAACCCACCTAGACGTACATATTATGCAAATTCGTTACACGGCACCTCGCGCTGCTGGGGAAGCTGGCTCGCGGTTTCCGGCCGATAAACGTATCGAACCCGAGGTAGTCGCGTAGCCGTTCGCTTCCCGATGTCCGGAAAATTGGTAAAAATGAAACGCCAACTCGCCCGGAGCCGCTGCGCCTATACCAGTCCGAAATGTTTTTGCGTAATCTCGAGAAACGAGACGGGAAAACGTGATGATTTTTAATCACTTTAAGTCGAGTGCGTATAACACGCGTGTGCACAAAAACTCACGTTTCTGTGCATGTGTATGCGCTTTAGTGCGAGCTTGTGTGTGTGACCGTGTGTGTACGCGTATACGTGTGTGTGTGCGCGTGCCGAGTGCGTGCGCGTGCGCGTGCGCATGTGTTTGCGTTCGCGCAGTGTACGTACATCGTATCCTAATATTTATTTTCCGGCGCAGGGTCTGGTAAATTAACTAAGTTGATTAATAACGGCGCTCACGAAGGAACACAGCCGTCGAGATTTAAATATTATTAGCAACAGCAGTCTTAAAGGAATTCTCGACACGTCATAAAACTGTGATGAAAATTGATTACATATTATTTTAATTAAACCTGAAAGGAACTGCTGCCACTGCACGCCACGCCGCCGCCACTGGGCTTTTCGCAAAATGATTCATAATATCATAATATTTTTGCTATATAATATAATACACCGTGCTGTACAGGGTTCACGATCGTATTATTTTGTTTTCTCATTTTTCCCGTGTCGACTCCGAAAGTCTCAACAAAAAGATTAATTCAATGTAGGTATAATTAAGTGCACGACATAACTATAAGCTATTAAGCGACTCGATCTTTATATTTTATCATTATTATTTTAATATGTTAACATAAAAAATGGTTTTTTTCATTTTTCTTTATAACAGGGTAAATATGCAACTAACGATTAATGTAAGTATGCATTGTATAGGAATCAGTAGTTTTTATCATAGTAATCTTTTGCTTGTGATTGTGATTGTTGGCACATCATATATGCATTAAGTTTTTTCAAACTTAAGACAGATTTATGGTTTTTGATACACCTGTGTAAAATTGGATAGGTATAATCTCGATTGCAAGATCTGGCATCTGGCAGTGTATTGTGGTCAGTGGATGATCATCGAACACCGAGAATAATATTATTATTTGAAAATTTGATTAGGACATAATAATAATTATCATCTTATGAATTAAGCTTTCTTGGACTAATATAATGGTATTTCCTTAACATATAATGTCTTCTATAACGACTGTATTGATAGTCTGAAAACATGAATACATCCGACAGTAGAAATATTATTATTTTATTGTACGTGATCCATACATAAAATACGTTTATGTTCATTAGGCACGTCTGATTACGTCGGAACTATGCCATTAAACCAACTAACTGAACTACAACGTCAATACGATTAAAATAAAGTAAGCTATAAACGTCCATCATTATGACGTCCATCATTAAATATTTGAACCAAAAAACGCATCATTGTGTAACAGTTTAAGATAATATTGTGTACTAGTAATATTATGCTTGAAATGTATAAGTGAAAAATGATAAAAAAAAAAACAAAAAAAAAAATTGAACATTAATGAATAATGATCCGCCGAGACGTTATAATATCATTATTATTGTTATAATGGACGAACGATGAGGTGTAGAACGAAATCACTAAGAGATTTCGGGTGTTCGATCAACAATGGTTTTATAATAATGTTATACACGCCAACGTCGTACACAACTGTAGCGCAATTTAATCGCATGAATTGCGGAACGTTAAACTTTTGATGCGTTTTACGCGGACGGGCACGAGATTAATCACAATCATATCGCGTTCGCCAACACATAAACGCGTATCGATGTACACCAGTGTTTCCCAAAGTGGGCGATATCGCACCCTTGTGGATGCTAAAGCCATCCAGGGGGCAATGGAAGTTACAATCTCAATTGAGCGGTGACTGTTTCAATTATTTTTAACAATATTACGTGTGTACTTTGTTGTTTTAAATTTAGAAAATAATCGAAATTATATAAACATTAATCATATAAATAGATCCATTTTCAGACACAGAAACTTTAGATTCTCCAGAATTATAAGATTAATTGATAGAAGTAATTACAAATAAGGAGTTCAAATTTAAGTTCAAGTAAGGATACAAAGCCTTCCGGCTGCAAAAGCAGATACCTTCTACTGGACTGTCAGCTGTGTACGAAACATTTCAACAACAAATCAACTTCTATATAACAAAACACCAGACACGCATCCCTTTCGTTACAGGATGACTTTTTTTTATTTGTACATAATATACTGTATCATAATAAACCATAACACTTATATGCTAACAATAAGCTTATTTTTCATCGCAAATTTTTTTCTTTAGAGGGTGGAGGTGGGGCGTCTGTCGGGGGTCTTTTTTGAAGTGAGCAGTAAAGATAAAAAGTTTGGTAACCGCTGATGTACACTGTCATGTATGCGCGCAGTAGTGTGTGCTGTTCGGTTTTTCTCTTTACGGAAATAATTACGCGATTTTCGACGGTTGCAGTCCACTGTCGGCGCGGAGAAAAATGGAATATAATTTTCCTTAGGTAGTAGAAAACCGTCCGACCGTCGTATCCGAATGACGCGCACGCGTTGTCCGCATCCGGAGGTCTCGGACGACTGCGGCCGATCCGAGTGTACGATCTCGAATCGATTCATCCAACACGGAATATATCGCGTGCACGCCAACGTGTGTAGTAAAACAAAAAAATTTTTATTATTATCATTATTATTATTATTATTACGTTCCGGAGTATTCAACGTGCGTACAGTGTTCATGATAGAATACACTATTTTCCGTCTCCGACGCCGATCGATCGTGTTCACGCGGTACGGCCGACGGGATCATGTGCAGCTCGACCCGTCCCGGTCAATTGATTACCGACATTATTACCACTCCGCCATTCGAGGGGGGTTGGGGGGGGGGTTCGGTTGAATTAAATTGCGATACGTCGTTGGATTTGTTTTTTTTTCCCTTAGGTATAAAACCTATCCTCTCGGGAAACGACCGGTGAAAATTGCACGTATTCGTGTTTCGCGAAAAGTGTGTTCGTATATCACGTCGTTTGGTTTGCGTTACCTGTTTTTCACACCCGAATAACGTCGAGCAATTAGCAAATAGTGTCATCGTATTACGCGAGCGCACCGGAGAGACGAGACGTGATCGGAAAGCTGTGTTATCCGGTATTCTACTACGGACCGATTGATCGCTTCCACGACATCACTTCTCACCCGTCGGACCGGCCTCGAAATCATTTTTAGTTGAGTTCCTCGTTGCGAGTAGCTTTAAGGCAAACCTCATATTAAGAGGAACATTTTTCAGTACACGCTTTCTATGAGCTCGACTCTTTCTTTGTCGCAACCCGCGTGATAACGAGTGCAGAGAAAAATAATTGGAGAATAAAAAATTATAAATACAGTACAAAAAAAAAAAAAAACAAGAAAATAAGCTGACTGTTAATATTGTGTCAGCGTCTTAAACTCAAAACTCCATGTAGCTATGTTGGCCGTACTCATATAATCTATATTAAACTAGACGTAATTTAGCTAATATAATATTTGTATAAACTAAAATACATTATTGTAATTATTAACAACAATAATATGACAATACGTAATGTATTGATATAGTTTAAGTCTATTGCGATTATATTGATGCAACAATACATAAAGTAGTAATTATAAAATAAAATACCCTGATACTTTTCTATGCTCTCCATAACAGTATAACACCACTCATCACTTAAACCAAAATGCGTCATAATTGTTATTAGACGTTTTATTTTCTCTCGAATACGTTAACGGGGTAAACACACGCCAATGTATTGTGTTGTACAATATGACTGTAGTAAAATTATATAATAAATAAATTATGGTCTAAATTCGATATTCCACACTAAAATCTATTCTCAAGTGTGCGATTTATTCTTACTATATTACTGTTAATACTGTTATTTTTATCACCATATTTCTCGATTTGTTTACAAGTGATAATTACGATTGAATTTTAAATTTTTCTGAATAAACTATTGCGAAACATTATTAAATTAAACTTTTTAAAACTAAAAAATAAATTGAAGTTAGAATAGTGATTTCCGAAATAAAAATAAAACACACATTTTAAAATATCATCAAGACCGAACACTTTTCTTTAACTAAAAAAATTATACTTTTATCATATCTTAAAACACGCATTCATCATTTTAGTGCGATTTTCATGCACCTACACATTTAATGTGACCCCGCTTACTCGTATATACGACCAATTACGAAAAAATGTTCAAACTTATCCTTACTATAACGACAATAATTACTTAGTTAGGCACCGTGTATAATAGTTTCTCCAATTAAAATACTACATCGTGGTCGCTTACTATGACCTTATCCAACTGCAATTTCTACTCTTGTGGTTGTGAATATCATAATATTAATTTTAAAAACTCCGCTTGACTCTCATATTCGACCCAGATTTTAATAATAATAATAATCCGGCGGCCCATTATGTGAACTGTCTCACCTCGGGCGCTGCAAATATTGTGCACAGTTATACATTACTATGTATTGTCAACCATCGCGATCACACGAAATAATATCATCATTATTTGCGATCGGATGTTATCGGTGTCTTTGAGCAGAAAAGAAAATGAATCAACACGTCGTGTTATAATAATATATTTTTATGCTGAATAAATAATATGAATGGATTTCGGATCAAAATGAATAATTTATTTATGATTCTTCATGTTTGAAATGTTTTTTTTCCTCCTTTTTACGCACACGCGCATAACCGTTTTATCGCGAACGCAAGTGAACCGTACCTATTACATTTAACGCGAAAGGTATATTACAGCAGTCGCAAGGTTATACGACGTGACGGTCCTAAGTTTTTATGGGCAATAGAAGGTGTGCTTTCGGTTGATTGTGGATCGTTATATACTCTTTATCGCCGTGATCGATTGCACACGCGGTTTGCCAAAAGCATGTTTTAACTACTGTATATAATACTTTAGATTACAATAATTGCGATTGATAATAATCGTTGCGCATTTCAGTGTTTATTCGACAAGTTTGACCTAAAAATAGCACGTTGTGCGATACGATATAATTCTTTATCCGATGATTGTCAGTTCTCAGTTCGAGAACTGTGTACGTAAACCAATAGTACAAAAAATTTACTTCACGTTTTATATATAATATCATCAGCTCTCCTCGGAAAACGGAATATAGTTTTAACTGTTAATCATTATGTAGGTCACGATTGATAAAGTACTCGTATGAAAGTCTTAATAATTCAATTAAATAGCATTGTTTTGAACGCGAAAAAAAAAAACGAAAAAAAAATGAAAAAAGTATCAGATATAAAAAAAAAATATACATATATAGTGGGTACGTTATTCGTTTTAAATAATCAAACATCTAGTAATCTAGAATGAAACGAATGGTACGAGTGGGAAACACGTATTGTATTTACAAAGGACATACGGAATTATTTAACACGAAATACATATGTTACCGGTAAGAATAATTAATTGCGTTGTTTATCAGTTGTACATTACACAATTACATAATATTGCGATTTTTTTCGTTTCCCATACCTTTGTAAAAAATATTTGCTGTTAAAATAATATACCTATTGTGACATGGTGGAAAATAAAATTCGGTAAAAAATAACCAGGCGATCGTTGTTTGATAATTGACTGCGATAGAATTAAATTGAGCACATTTTTTCCTCTTTCTCGTCTACGATCGGAGAGGGGGCGAGGAGCCAGAGAACTCTTCGTCGCCTCTGCAGGATTTGCGTTTCGCGTCGTGCTCGTTAAAAACATTTATTCAAATTGTACAACACTACGTGACGAATAAATGTTGACTGTTTGTTTTTGTATTTTTATAAGACCGTAAGTCACGGACGACGTACAATCATTCAACAGAGTAGGTACCTATATACCTATATATATTTTCCGCCATTTTAATAGTGTTCTGAGCAGAGTAAACGTGCATACACGTGATATTATTAGTTTCATCATGTGCAGGGTGATTTTTTACCTCGCCCACTTTTTTGGCAGTAAAATAGATAAAATTTGAATTTTTTTAGTTTATAATATTCGACTCACAACACAATTTTTGTTTTCCAGAATTTTTTTTTATACAAGTTTAAACCTTAAGAGTGTCCAGTGTCGATACAAACTTTTTTTTTCAAATGAAAACACCTTTTTTTTCACTACGATATTTCATCGAGGACAATTTTCTGTGACCTTTGATGTATTGAAATCAAAATCGAGCAAGTTTCTAACTATTGAGTTATTCTAATTTTAGTATTAAAGGAAATTGTATTTTGATACATTATATTATGAATCATGATATAATTTATAATTACATGCAATCGCTAATAAATTGCTACTGATTCGAGTTAGTGAATTATTCAAACGCGATTTTCAATTTTAAAAATTCCGAATGTATAAATTGGTCAGAGTTTTGACTACGTTACATCAAAAATTCCATAAAAATCAGCTGAATAATATTTTGCTTAAAATTATTTTGTATTCGAAAAAAACAAAGATTGTATAGTCACTAGAAACTCTTAAGTTGGCGTGGAAAAATAGTAATAGAAAACAAAGTTTTAATGGTAACTTGAACATGTAAAAAAATTATATCCAGAGAATTTTTACGACCAAAAAAGGGTCGTAAAAAAAACCAAAAAATGAGCATGGTTAAAAAATCACACTGCAGTACATAGACGAGCGTATATTATTCTCATTTTGATTTCATGGAAAAAAAATAATGTCAATTTAAAACTGTTATTGTACATAATTAATTTACGTAGGGACACATGGATGAGTATTGAGTATTTAACTTGACCGATTAAAACCATTCAAATGAGAGTATACGAGCGAATGAATAAACCCAATTCGAATCACGAATGTTTGTTTAAAGTTAAGTATGAGTATTACGGAAAAAAAGATCTTTCATCTTCGTGGAATATATTTTTTTTTATATCCGGAAGTTCCCAGTGTGTATATATATTACATATATGTACAAATATGTTGTACAACAAGCATATGTATTTTAGTTTGATTAAATGCATTTGAATTTATAGCATATAGCGCAATTTGTTTATTTTAAAATGTATTTTCGATTCGTTAAAACGCATTTTCGTCAGCGGAAATATTATTGTAAAATGCACCATGGTCCGATATAAAATGAATTCTCCTTTTCGGAACTTACTATTAGATATGTATGTATTCAGTGCACTCTCATCTTTTATTTACTAATTGGAAACAATTTTCCCAGAATCGGTGTAATTATTGAAGTGGAAAATGTATGATAAAACCTATAAAAGCGTTCTCTCGCGAAAACGCATTAATGTAGTCTTTATGACGATGCGATGACATAGGGAAATTGTTAAATGATTTTCTCACGTTCGTAATTACGGTGCCGGCGCGCGTTTTATTTAGCCGCTAAATCTTTGACATAGCCGGGCACGAACGCCACAAAGAACGTGAACTGATAATGCACATATTGTTCGAAGACATTTTGGAAAGCATTATGAGTTGTCGAAACGACAAAGACGAGTCCAAACAGTATGCCGGAATTAATTTTTTTACCGACGCATGCGAAATAATTACACGTCACCTCCATGTCCCATAATCATATGAAATTAATTATACGCGCCATATCATATTACGTAGACAACGTATTATTACACGTATAAGATGAATTTCTAAAAAGTTAATTATTCGTTTTTCCGTCGATTTCTATGTTTTCGGGGGGGAAAAAAAAATAATAAACAATTTTAGTCTTTTGAAATTATAATATTACACTGCATCCGTTAAACACATTTTTCAGTTTTTTTTTTCCTTTTTCTCGAGTGATTATACGTAGGGTTTTATTTTCTCATTCTGGAGCATTATGTTTTTGTGAACATACAATTCGAACGTCAACAGAACCAGTATTACAGTAATGATTTATAAGTGTGTCAGAATCAAGCGGTGGAGTGTAATATTATAATATGTACTACAGCCGCGTATAACGAGAAAATGTCGACGAACCACTCCGTTCATCTAAGCTAGAAATAATTAACTAACTATACCGGTTGGATATTCACGATTTATATTATTATATTATTATTCATCGCGCTTTTTAAAAAATATGCTTTGCTTCAAAAAACGTAGTAGTACGGTAAGTAAAAAAAAAAAACTCATTGCTATTAAGAATATAAATCTTTTTTTCGGAAACAAAATGCGGATTAATGACTTCAAATCATGTAAGTATAAAATATAGTAGCATTTATTTCAATATGGATCGTGTGAAAAAAATCGAACTTATATAATAAAGTTATCTATTATTATAGTTTATAAATCCGGAAAAATATGGAAACAACTATTTATTAAAAAAAAACCATCGGACTGCCCGACTTTCAGGTCACATTTGATGTAATATCTAATAATAAATCATAAAAATGTAGAAGTTTAATAAAAAAAAAAAATTAAACATGTTTATGGATTTATGGAATGATATAAAATTTCGATAATATAGTATGAAAGAATATTTTTAAAGTAATATAATAACGATTAAGTAATGTAGTAGTTAATATAGTAAAAAATTTAATGTAGATCTAGCAATTCGAATAAAATTTTAGTTGAACAATTTTGATACAGTACGGATTTTGATTGAATTTGTTTTTTTTTTCTACCTTTTCAAAACGATGCTAAATCAACGTGATGCATACAACGTAGAATACATAAACAGTATTTTATTTTCCTTCTTAGCGTTAAATTAGAAATCGTACGTTTTTTTTACTGTTTATGACTCTTTTGGAGCTAATATTTAGACAATTATTGTTATTATCTTACTAATTGTATTTTTATTTTTCAGTTTTTAATTAAAATTGTTTACGAATATAAATATATACTTGTAATAAGTAGGTACTTAAGATAAAAGGTAAATTTGTTGGGTTGGTTTCGTTTTTGTTATCAAATTAGTAGATAATTTTGTAACTATTATTCCATTTATTTTTATAAAAAGAAAAAAATTAGGAGATATAGAAATATATTTTATGATAACCCATTTTTAAATAATTTAACAAGTTAATAAGTTATCGTAATACTTTTTTTGTAATTATTAAATACATTTTTTTGAAAAAAAAGCCATGTTTTAAAGTTTTTCAGAAGATCCGTAGAGCATTAATTATTTTGCTTTGTTTTAAATGCTTTGCTTTACTTTTTTTTAGTGCTCAAAAATCCGTACTCCAGCGATGATAATATATTGTCTGTCTGTCGGCTTTTGAGCACTGCGAGTAGTCGTCGGTTTCGTCTCCGAACGTTTTCCAGTTCTACGTGAGTACACACGTCACATACCTAACGTATTTACAGCCGAACGCGAGCTACATCATCAGTACAGCAGCAGTTGTGAAAAACATTGTAAGCGCGCGCATTGATTTCGACTCTCTGTGAGCCCGCGAGTACATCGCGTACAGCTGCACTGCCGGTGCAGCCGGTGCACCGTTTAGCCCCAATACGTGCGTCGACCGCCGTCGACGTAATGTAGGTTACACGGCGGACTGTGGCGAAGAGCACGCGTGTGCCAACGTGTTACAATCGCAGTGTCAACGTAACACCATGACCGGGGCTCATAACTTCCAGCTTATGCAAATTTTCCTTTTTAGAGGCCCTAAAGGTACCCACGTGAGTTGTAAGTTTGTTTTAGAGAACGATGAAGGTAGATACGAAATTTTGTGTCGCACATTCTTGCACGAATTTCGAAGTTAAGTTGTGCTATTTTTTTTTGCGTTTATTTCGGTACCGTAGCATTCTTTCTAATAATAAGAAGGATTTAAATATCCTATCTTGAATATCACGTTTTATCGTCAAGGTCTAAACAGACGTCAATATATTTGTTCTCGAGACATGCTGTTTTACATTTTATTTTAAATGCGTCAACGGTATTCGAAACATTTTGGTTTGCAATCACAGACAAAATAAGTGATTTTTAGTGTGATAATTCAAAGGTAGTTTACTGCGATTGGGTTTTGCACGTAGTAAATAATATTAATTTGAATTTGAAATTTAAATTTTATTGTAACGAAGTGTTCGGTATAATTATACATATTGCTAGTACAAAAAACCAAACGAATTTGAACAGAATACTTCCCTCACAAGTATCCGAATATCGCAGATTGTATTAAGTTTGCGTGGACCTTGTATGATGTTATCACACGCGTTCTTTCCGCGTTCTTCGACGTTTTGTAAGTAGTTGACCTGTATACACTTTCAAGAAAATTTTACGTGAAAGTTTTACGTTACACGATTTTGCTCTCTTTGTGTTTAAATAAATGTTTGAACACCCATGTTATTGTTAATTTCTTCGTTGATAATCGTCGATACTTGTTGGTGGAACTGTCGAATGAGGAAAACAAAAAAATGTTGAGAACCTCTGATGCACACGACATATTATTATGTACATGTATGTAGTCAATGCACTCGCAGTGAGTGTTCAATAGAATAATAATGCCGTTACAGTCTATGCAATAGGTCGACGTCTACGGTACAGGTAATCGAATGTTTATTATTTATATTTTTTATAGAAATGATGTATTCAGTAACAACTGGAAACCGCAAGTTTAGTATTCAGCCACAAAACCGGGACAGGATCTAAGGATCTTAACATTCTGGGAAAACATTAACATTATAACCTAATCCGTTTTCACACGTACACATTTTTCATAGTTATATGTAAAATAAACTACAACAAACTAGAAACAGACTTTAAAACAGTTGGTGATTTATTATTGTTTCAGTTTTATTGCTACGCATTAGTTCTTCATGATTGAAGTAAATTCTGTTTATCATCTACCTATATACGTGAATACATTTTAACAATAATAAATGCTCATAAGCTTTAGCTCTAAAATTTGGATTCTCACAGTTTTGAAATATGTTGCGTTTGTTTAGAAACACGTGTCCTTATTCACTATGAATGCTGCAACTTTTGGGAGTTAAGATCATTTTACGTCTGGGAATCGTGTCTCTGCTCACGTTCACACGTAGATCTCGGGGGTACACCAACAGTCAACGTTGTGAATAAGACAGACACGGATTTAGGTGTGTGGTGATCTCTGGGCGGAACATTTAGCTGGGACCTGAAACAAGTAAACTGCTCAAGAAAAATCATTTTTCCCTAGCTATATTATAGTGTTTCTATAATGTAATATTTGATTTAATTATATTTTTTATTTTTTTCATTTGCCGTTAAAGAAATATAAATTTGTGCTGCAGCTCACCTATAACCACCCTCTCCTGAATGTGCCATTGGACTGTAAAACGTACTTAACGCATGTGAAATAAAAAATATATTACACATCAGGTCATCATCGCTCCGAGCGCTCGTTGTGGAGTCGCGCGTGCGATGTTTACGCGCGTCATTTGGCACATGATAACAGTGGGAGGGGGTGCGTACAGGTGAAACGAGTTTAGCGAAAGAATACGGGTGCGGGTTGTAGTAAATAATAATAATAATAATAATATTTAACGAGAGGAGGAAAAAAATTGCGAAAATACCGTTTTATCGTGTAAACACGAGAGACCGAGACAGAGACCGCGGCGCGGGAGGTATCGTTAAATTTCCTCCACGCGTGATGAGGGGTGGAAAGTCTCGTTGGCGTCTACGGCAGGGCAGCGTAATGGCCGGGTGACGAATGGGCCGTGCGGGGTGTGCGATCCGATCGCATATATATATATACAAGACGCTACCGATTCCTTCCCGTGTCGCCTCGGTCCGGGGTTGTCGGAGACTATATACGCGCGTCTATTAGATTTAGCTCAACGCTGAGATATCCTAAGCGATACGAGGGGAGGGGGTGAGCTCCGGTCTAACGTGCGTTTAAACGGCACATTTGGCCGGTCGGCAGGGCGGATTTCGAGACGATAACGCGTATACATTATACACATATATAGGTGGGTCCGAAAACGACATAAGCCTATAGTGTGCGTATATATATTTTAGATGGATAGATATAGAAAGAGAAACGTTAATTGCGATCTCTGATCGCTTTCAATAACCGGTCGCTCTGATGTGCGTTTTGCTGACCGTACAATAAATGCGTGGGTAAGGCGAAAAAACGAAATAAATAGAAAAAAATAGCTTACAATTTTTTTTTCAATTTCGTCCTTTTGCTTCTCTATACGTACACACACACACATACACATATATAACCCACTGTAATCTTTTACTTTTTATTTTTTATGCCGGCCGATTTAATTTCGAACCGTCCAAAGTTTTACGACGGACTTCTTCTTAATTAATGGAGTTTCCGTCGGATTCCGATGTTATCGGACGATAAAATAAGAAAAAATAAAAACATTTGAAAGCCAAGTTTTGTCGGTAATGGATTTTTACTCTTCCCGCCGTACAGCAGTATGCGTGCTCTGCCGCAGCCTGTATAATCAACCGGTCAGGAGAGCGCCACGAGGAAACGTCAGCGGCGGCGGTCTAGGAAAGCGGAAGTGCGCGGGTCGACGTAGTGGAAGAGTGGGCAAAAGTGAAATGCATCCGGTCGCAGCGCGCGATTACCGTTAAATCAAGTTAATATAATATTATAAATAAAATTGCAAAAATCACGCGTACGCGTAACGGTTCGGACGAGGCCAATCGTGTGTAATATTGCTATAAAATGTACATCGTATTTTTATTATTATTATTTTATATTATATCTAGTTACCGGTAAATAGTAATATTATATTATTCATTTATTGACTCCGTGTTCGTACGGGAAAGCAATTCAGTCGTAAAATTACGTTTTTTTTTCAACATGACTATAGTATCGAACTCGTATATTGCTTTTAATAATTTGTGATATATCTGGTCACAAGTACACACGTATAAATTGTGTCTTGGTTTTTTTCCATGAGACGACTGATGGAGATTTTTACCCGTACGACTGCACTGAGTCACGGGGGACCCTCGATTTGACTCCGATTAATCCCTCGAATTACCTCCCATTTGAAAATTTACCATTTGATCGGAAATAGTTGATACTCACTAATGATTTATCGTGACCTTAACGCTAACAACACGTATCTGTAATTATGCTACTATTAAGAAGTGCCTAAAAACTGTATAGTTGTTTAGATAACATAAATAAAACAAGTTGCTATAAAAATAACTAGTAAAAATTGTTCATCGAAAAAAAAGTAGATACACGAGGTATTTACAAAATGTTATTATTTTCCTATTTTGTACACCCATGTTTTTATTGAGTGTATTATAGCGGTGGTAATACTAATTTACCAACACACTGTATATTATGTAATTGACGAGATAACAAGTCTCGGAGTAATGTTTAATGTATTGAATGTTTTCATTTCAAGTTTTCAGTGGTATATCAAATACAAAACAATAATACGAGTATAGTCCTAAATCCACGACAACATACCTGAACACAATATTTTATTTTTTTCATTTTTCTTCATTTTTGACAAAATTAAATCCCGAATTTAGGTTACATTAAAGACGAATATAAAACTAAAAAATTACTAAGTTGTTGACCAATTCATTCTTATCAGATTTGTTAGTTGAAAAAAACAAACGTATTGTTTCCAATATCGTTAAATATTTCGACTAACTATATTGATTGTTGTGCTCCGTTCGATGCTACGGGTGCAGTTCGAGTATGTGTCCGAAATACACAGAGGCAATTCGAGTGACAAAAAGTAACCTAGCCGGATCGTGGAAGGCAATTGGTGAGTACCACTGTTGCACCTTGCGCGCACACACTCGTGGCTTCTAATATTATCCACCAACGGCCCTACCTATATGCTCTATTAATTTATTCCGCGTTGATGATAAATAATCGTCTAGCGGACGAACCGAACGGCGGTCGTGTTAGCGAACGACATATTATCATAATACTATACATGTATACTGCAGACATCGGTCGATATCATCGGCTGCAGAATAACAATAACGCGATATTATCATACTGTTGGCAAAGGTAATGATGGTGGTTTTACGTACTAGACGTCGTGTAATATTCAATACAACGGTAGAACATAATTCATTTCATAAATTATCGGGTGCCCAGCTCAGACGATTTGAATAGTATGTGTTTGTGTGCATGTATGTGTTTGCGTGTGTGTGGGTGTGTGTGTGTTGGTGAGTTTGGGCGTGTTGATACTTTTTTTGCGTCAAAAACTTTAAATCGTAGTTGAAAATAATAATAATAATTTCGCGCACGTAATGTTTCGACGTATTAATAAATTATTATAATTCATCATGGGTCGATCACTGCGGGTACAGGTCGACTTAACGTAAAACGGTCCACGGTCACGGTTCGTCCTGCTGCACTGTGATATTATTATATTTTATGTAGACCACATGCTATGCGCCCTCGTCGAAACCCCAAACGAGTTGATGATGACGATAAAAAATTAAATGTATATACCACGTCATCGCGCAGTAACAAAATTGATAATTTCTTTCCACTAACAGCGCATATAATGTACATATACATACGTATATATATGAGTGTTTAATATATTGTAATTTATAAGAATAATGTAATTACGAAAACTTTTTGACTCTTTCGACTTATATATTAAAATACGACGCGTTTTAATTACCAAGGGTCCTCGGTGTCTCTGGATTATGAGCAAACGATAATTTATTTGCGTGAATTATACGGTTAAAATTTGATTACGTGATTCTCGCCCGAAAAACCTGCGAACTTCTTGGCCCGACAGCGTCGCTTTAATGATTACACTACACGTTGTATTATTAATATAGTCTCCGTCACGGGCTCACAGCTATCGACACTTAACGCGTAGGTAACCCTAAAGAGCGCGTGTAATCGAGCGTTTGGTTTTCACTTTTCTCCATATTCTCGACGTTTATTATTTTTAATTTATCGGACGCGGATGGCTAATTAATATTATCAAAAGCATCGAGCATAACGCACACTCGACAGTCATTTCGCGAAAGTATTAAACACTATATGGTAGGTACATCTGAGTGTAATTATCTAACAATATCCAAACGCATAAAAGCAATTCAACTTTTAGTAGTTTTAAGTTCACAAACGTTATTATTATTCTTACGTGTCACATGGAGGGTCAATGGCGTCTTTTATAGTTATATAATAATACTCGGGTACTATTTCGAGGACGACAACCGTTATGGCGTAATTTGTTAACTTTTTAAATCGATAGACCGTTTGGGAACGGATATCAAAAACGTAACAAAAAATAAAAAATAAATAAAGATCGAAACACTTATAAAAGTATAGTAATAATAATAGCAATAATAACGCACAGTGGAAAACCGTAGCGTACCGAGTGTTTCTAAAACATATAATATACTTAGGGCCAGATGCACCGTTTCTGTTTAAACAGTGATTAAGATTTAGTCTATGATATAAGATGTCGGGTAGTTGTACAGCGCTGGTTAACTACTTAATCAGTCAATCGAGGTCGGTTAAACATTGCTTAGTAAGTTTTTCGAAAATATTTCTTCACGTTATCATAATTTTTGTTATCAATTGATCATTTCAGTGCGACAATACTTGGATTTGGATATTCGATTTCCCTATTTTGTCCATCATTTTTTGATATTTTACTACGCAATATACTACATAGTATTGTGGTTATTTTCCGTTAAAAAGAGATTTTACTGAATAATTATCTCATAATTATGTAACATAATTTATCAATTGCTTAAGAATCAAACTATGATGTCTTACGATCTTGACAAAGATATCTTGGAGAATTACTCGGATTTCGAGGATGAAGAATTAGAAAGCTTGGCTATATTTATTGCTTCTCCTAGGCGAAAAATTTAAAATAATATGCAGACCAAGAACTAACCATTTCACATGGTGGAGAGTTCATGAATTTCTTAATAGATTCCAATTATTAAAAAATTCAAATAGTTCGATTGCTGATATGCATAGGCGTAAATAAGGAGTTGGGCTAAGGTGCTTACCCCTCCCCCTCCCAAACATTTCAAAAGCCCTCCCAAAATTGTTTTCTAATTATTGAATTTTTTAAACGATCCAGGGTAAAACATTTGTAAGCAATAAAAAAATATAGCTATTAAATTGACCATTGTTGAAAACTAAAAATGTGAAATGAATATCGTGAAAAACATGTTTTAAACAAAAAAGTCAATTTTGAAACTAATTGTAGCCCGACCGCCCTCCATAGAATACTTCAACACCTCGGCTGATTAAAATTTGATCGTTGATTCGCTAATCATAATGTTTAACCACGCAAAGGTACAACTGGCCCATATAACGTGTCTAGTCGAGTATTTCCAAATTGTCATATCCGTAACCTTAATATGATTATAATCATAATAATATTATAGCTATTGGTTATAAACTTTTAGACTATTATTTTATATAACCTATGAATTAGGATGATTATTATTAATACTAGGTATTAACATTTTTATTAAATTAATAATCAGATTTTGTTACAATCACATATACAAATCATAAAAGTTTTTAACTACATGTGTGCATACGGTCCGTCAATTTCCGGGGAAATCTTTGAAATATGCGTAAATGGTCTATCGATTTCCTAAATCTATCAACTAATATTAAATTATACGTTTTCACATACACTGGGTTGGTAATTTATTTTATTTTGTGAATCTTCAATACATTATAATTAATCAATATTTTAGCGATGAAATGTGAACATGTTAATTTTTTTTGAAAATTATTTTAATAATTGGTACATTAATATTAAAAAACTATAAAAAGGAAAAATTCAAACGGTTGTGAATCTTTTTCTAAGATAAATAAATGCCATACATTTATTTATTTTAAAACTTAAAAATATACTGCTTTATATGAACATTGAAACTTGAAAGTTATAATAAAAAAATGTTATACATTAAACAGTGTAATATTTACTCATATAAGTCTTGCCACTATAGAAACTTATCCTTTGTCATAAAACATTCGGCGAGTTCGTTGCTAACAATTTTTTTTCAATATTAAAGACGGATATTCTACATCTTTTTAGTAATGATGTAAATTAATTCATCTTTCGTCTCTCTGTCTTAAAGTTTGTAACTCTGAATCCCCTTGTTGACGAACTAAATGTACAATGTAATGTATTTTTATGTCGAATCATTTCAAACAGTGACTGCATTCCCGCGGGCCTTGGTTCTAAATGTAGACGCGTTTAAAAAACAATTTATTGCAGTTGGTCGTATTTATCATTTGTTTTTTTCAGACAATTCTGTTTCGTTAAAACTACAGGTTTTGATAATTTTAAAAAATTGGTATTAGGGTTAAATAAATTTATGAAAAATCTATCAATCACATGCAATATTTTTCGGAAAAATACTTATTTATATTAGTAAAAATTAGATTGGTCACGTACGTGATGAACAAAACTGATTTATAACTTAGTAAAAAATAAAAACGTGCAACTATAAACAATCTTACTAACATATAACTTGTATTCTATGAATGAGCTTCTGCTAAAAAGTCAGCATTTTCCAGTGGAAAGCATATAAACACGTATTATATTTATTCAAATAATTTACAATTCCAATAAGTATTTTATCATTTGTAAAAATATAACGTTTCCCTACGTATAAAGTAAATTTAATTTCGCAGTTAAATTAAAATACAATTGTATTCCAGAGGACGAAATTATATTTTTTCAATACCAAACTTTGGCGTTCACCACAGGTTAAGTACGTAATACGTGCGCGATGAGTGTACGCCAATTGTAGAAGACAATATTTCTGTGTTCTAGAGAAGTAATGCAGTGATTTCTAATTTAACACTATTTTATATTTCTTATTATCGATGACATCTGAGAACATATCTTCTTGTGGTGTGATAGAAACATTTCTGTTCAGCTTCATAGTAACCTGCCGATCGTAACAATAACTGTCACTGTATACAATATATTAATATTAATAGTTGAAAATCACTTGATGTTGTATTATATTTATGACAAATAATTTAGATAAATATATGATAATAATATAATAACATGTACCTATACTATGAAGTATTACGAGAATTATTTTAAAATTAAACTAAATTGGCCTCTCTCTCTCTCTCTCTCTCTCTAAAATATTTATTCGCCGAATGCACCCGTTCTAGTTTAAAACTAAACTTCGGTAAGGCAGTTAAAATTACTTAAAATTGCAGTAACATTTTATAGGATGGCTTTTACGATCAAAGTATACATTTTGAATTACCGTAATCAAAAAAGTTTTGCAATTTTCTTTCGTATCCTTTATTTTTTATCGATCTTATTTTTATGAAAATGATATAAAAAAAAAACCATGCGTATTAAAAAATATTCATGTAAAAGATTTAACGATGGTCATAAGACAACGGCACTTAGTGGAATTCGCGAACATCCCTTATATTATATTTATTGTGCTCAAAGTGATTTTTTTCCACATCTTGTTTCTTTAAACTTGTTATTCACTGTCATTTTTTTCCTCTTTTTTTTTTATCTTTCTGGTCGTGAAATGTATTTTTACCCGACAAAATGTTGTTATTTATTACAGTTGCAAACATCCATCTAAAAACTTTTCCATCCGTCATGTTGGATTTTTAACCCACGGCCAATTTGATCAGTTCTATATTCTTATTAGTATGCCCTGTTTCATTGTTGGTAATTGAAAACTTTTTTCGAGAAAATTACGCGCAGTATACAAACTATAGTAAGTTATCGTTTAAAATAATATAATACGAAGCTTTAAATTGTTTATTGTATGCGTAAAATGCGTACGTAATTGTATAAGATCTTATTGACATTATACCTATAAGTTTACCATTAAATACTTCTTTTATGCTTTGAGTTATATAGATACGCATATTTTAGGGAAAATCTTTTTTGGACGTTCGAGAAACTCGATTCTAAATTATGCATAAGGTGACATAGAACTTAAGGGGATTTATAAGCTTTTTAAAAAATATTCTATTCGATTACAGATACTTTAAATGGTCAAAATATTGTAAATTTTGCCTGTGAAAGGTTTCGTTTGCTCATGCTTGCGAGAGTACATTTCTTGTTAATTATTTTCGTGATTATTTTACCGCATATTATATTGTCATCGTTGATACTCAACGTATTATATGAACGTCGAACGGTTGTTCATAGTTACTCGAAATTTTGTGGGTTGAAAAATTGACATATTCTCTATGACTTATATCCATGCTTTGAATATTGGTATACGTTTTGATTTTGAGAACTTATAAAATGACTTTGTTTCTTTCGAATGATGGGTATTTCGTGTTTTTTTTTTCAAGATAATCATTACGTGCTTGGGTTTTATTCGGGGTCTTCAGTTGGTGACAAAAAATATGTATATTGATTAAAGCGAGCGTGGATATGTAAAACAAAAAAAAAAAACTAAAAAAAATTTTAATTTTAAACGGTAAATGAGCGGTTACGCATCTCTCGTTTGATTCAAATAGCAGCCGATGTCAAGTGGGTCATCTGCATGTCAGTGGTAAGCGCTCAAACGAATATTGCAACGATAAAAAATAAAACTTCAGTACAATAGGTAATGATTAAACAAGATTGAATTCGCGGGAAAAAGTTTTGAAAAAAAAAAATAAAAATTGGTAGTCGGGTCACTTGTACGGCTAAATAAATAATTGTCGCTGCAATTAGCTGCAGCAATTTTCGATGAATATAAAAAAAAAGAATAAACGAACAACCGTTTTCGCGGCTCGACAAACCGTTAATTGTTTTCTCGCGTAATTATGCACATGGCTATTTTGCAAATTTACACCGACCGCTTTTATTTTTATTACTGTTCACGGGTCGATCGCGGGATATAGGTACACGTGCACACACACACACACACACAGATACCAACACGTACATACATATAGATACACACACACACACACAGATACCAACACGTACATACATATAGATACACACACACACACACACACACACACACACACACACACACACACACACACACACACACACACACACACACACACACACACACACACACACACACACACACACACACACACACACACGCACACGCACACAGATACCAACACGTATATATACACAGAACACGGGTAGTGCGTGACAAGTACGTGATGGACTAATTCAAATGTTTTCTCTTTCTTAAGCCAACTGTGACCCCGCGCATAATACGCGTTTGGTTTCGTGACAATATCACGTTCTCCAACACGGTAAACACACGGCGCGGCGCGTTCACACGTGTATATTTCGCGCGGCCCAGTACAGTACGGCACAACGTACTAATCGATTGACCGCGATGCGCGTACGTGTGCAGTGTAGTAGTAATAATAATGATAATAATAATAATTATATCCGCGGCGTATCGCTATGGCAACGAGCAAAAAAAAGTGCATTGGCCCCGAACCGGATACCGGAAACCGGAACGAATAAGACGCGCGACGAGACGACAACGGTGCACGTACACGACAGGTCCGGCGCAGGGTTCGTGACGTGCGTTTCACGCCAGTGCGCTACGCGTTCGCTCGGGGTCGCGGGTCCGGTGCCTCGGCCGGCCGTTGCGTTTCGTTTCGACACTCGTAAAACCGTTTCGAAATCCTCTCGCGATTTCTGCCCCCGCCCCACTCCACTCCGTGCGGCCGTGAACGCCGTTCGAATATCCGTGCGCGCAATAATTTTCCGTTGTCACAAAATACCGTCCCCGGTCCGGGCTATGGGCTTTTCAACTTTTGCGAGTTTTGTACAAACTTTTACACCCCTCGTCCGTATCGTACCGCTGTGCTAGGGTGACCGTTTTCGAATAAAAAAAAAAAAAACCGGCACTTACAATTTTTGGGTGACTTACAACGTAAAGTACGTGATTGAATTCATCGGAAAGAATATCTTCATCCACATTCCAGTCAGTTTTTTTTCATTATTTCGCAAAAAACCAATTTACTTTTTTAAATATCAACCCGTGTTGGACGGTTTATTAGTTTGGTCTAATGAAATATTTCGAATTATTCAAAAGAACTTTTCGACGTACACGAAAAATGTGTCGTAAGACTGGTTAGTTTTTTCTATAAGTTTTTTTTTCTGTATTTTTTTATTTTTCCACTTTGTACTTTTAAGTCTTCTAATACTTGCAGATATATTTTTTATTCTTATAGTGTCATATACGATTTTAAATTTACTTTGTATGAAAATAAATCATATTTTAAAGCTGAATACTTTTCAATAATTCTGGAAACTGCTGGTTGTTATATTTTATTTATTTATTGATACTTCAATGATAAAAAGAGTCCCGTTCGAAGTTCATCGGGACAACGGGACATGATGATCAAAAAAGAGACGATACCGTCTTGAACGGGACGTACGGTCACCCTACCCTATACGACTCATTTGAACTTATCACAAACGTACTCGACAAAGGAAAAGTATTAATGAAGTTGAGCGCAATATAGTTAAATAGTATAATAGTAAAAAAAAGCAATCACTCAGATTGCAAGGTACTTGCTATGAGTTTTTGTGGCAATCACAAAAGCGAAGTATACGTGCATTTTCGAGCAAAAGCTATCGCACACGCGTTATCTAGAAAATGTAGCACCCCACGCCTTTTTAAAAACTTGGCACACACTGTGGCGGTTTATTCAAAAGTTGTACAGCGCCGATCACGGTTTACGCGTGTAAAAGTTCTCGTTTGTATTTCAAGTCACGAATTTTCCCTCATCAGATAAGAACACAATTAACGACGAGCGTGTGGTGTTTTAATAATTCATAAGAGTTTCGCGTGAGCTATTTTTCTGAGTTTATAAACGTTTCAAAGAGAAATCGGTCGACTACATATTTTGATGTGACTACCCTACATGAAATGCTGCGCGCATTTTACACAGCAGGCCGCTGGACGTTTACCCCAAACGCGCGATTGCCGCGGTGTTCCCTGCATTGTAAACGGTACTCACGGAATCCGCACGCGGAGGTATTGGAATCTGCTGTCGTGGTGGACATCGGCAAAAGTCCTGCACAGTGTACAATAGTGCAGTAAATTATTACTGCTACGACTATGGTGATCCGATATGGCCGTTAGATATTTTTATGACGAACCACATACGTGCGCTATGAGTTTACGATCGCGGGTGAGAGTTACGCGTAAAAACGTGGAGATTTTAACGCGGCCTCTGTTATGGAGACGTATCGTTCAGTCTGTGCACCCCGATCATATGTACAACGAGCCATGATCGTGATGATTTCCACTGGGTGCTCGTCGTCTGCAGGGTCTACCTGTGCCCACGGCGCGGCTAATGCGTTTTCATCAAATATTTTTCTCCTTGCAGTCACCATACAGCACCGTTGCCACCGTTGGTCTTAAGTAAAGTCTTAATTACGCGTACATTACACAAAATCTTCATATTTCACCCGCACAAAAACGACCGCTGTTGGATCGGCTAGCCCGTGAGCGCCGATCGATATTTTTGCAGGATGGGATGGGGCAGAGGTTGTTTAAAAATTAAATTTCCAAGCGTTTTGCGTTACTTGTTTACGGATTTATAAGTTTAACTTCATTCACCGCTGTTTTGAACTTGAAACGCAACCATTCACACATCACTGCAATACGGTCGTGCGTTTAGATACAAATGTAAAACTCAAAGATTTTACGTGTGAAAACAATCGAATTTTCGTCTTAAATCGAAGGCTAAAGTGAGATTAGGCGCTTGCCCGTCATTGTGTAGCAGGCGCGCGCACCATGAGCTCGTATCTGGATATTTTCACCATATGGACATTTCGTTGCGAACACCCATGACGTTAAACGTCATACACCTCTCTCGTGCCACTCTGGGTCGTCGGTATTGTTTTTTCGTCCTCTAACGGCTCACGTATTAAGATACTCGGTCGGCATGCGTCTGAAAGGAGCACGAGACAGCCGCCGTTTAGTGTTTCCTGCCGATCTGGTCCGATGAGTTCGAGCACCAGCGTGTTGGCCGCGTACCGACTTGCCCGAAGTACGGAGACGCACGGCGAGTATGTTCGCTTTGTCGCCCGTGTTATCATATGGCCGCAAAATTATAATTACTTGATAATATTCTACGGACTCCGCGTCGCAGTGACGAAGATAAGTAACCAGCAGCAGCGGCCGAATACACGTATTTTACTCAGTGAACCTTATTGTGTGTATCGGGATACGCGTATCGTAATGTATTTGATACGTAGGGGCGAGCGTTGGCCGTACCATTGGGGTTGATGTTACGTTAAAAGTCCTCGCGGGATAGAACACGCGAGTCCGTGCGGTCCTCGTTTTCGTTTAATTGACGATAATCGAAAATAATTTCTACTTCTATGCGACTGCACCCGCCAACCGTAAGATTGCGTACATCGTGTTCGATTATTTCGTTTTAAACTGTCTGCCGTGTAACGTGACCTATCGCCATAAACTGCTAGTTACTGTTTTGCATAATATCATGTGAAACGCTTTTTTTTTTTTTTTATTTTCAAGTGTAAATGCACGCGTACCATCAGAGTAATTTACTTGTCTTGTTATCGTATTGTAACATAATGTTCAATATACACGATACGTAACGGAACCGTATTAGTCGTATATAATCACAACAATACACTTCAGTAATTAGAAAAACACAATGGAGAACATGATATACGTGGTATACGTGCGATGGTTGTACACTCCAATTTTTGTTTCTTTTGTATACTTTAGAACACGTCGTCTGAAAATTTGAAAAAATTCTCATCGTCATGTATTTAAACTAAAACTTAAATTCTAAGAAAAACATAAACCATGTAAAAAGTGAAATCGAGAGCAACAATATTATAATTGAACGCTATATCATTTCGTCACAAAGTGACGACACTTGGTTACGAACTCACGATTACAGTCACAGTGGTGAAAAAACTTAAATTTTTCAAAATTAACAGTTAAAATTCCTTTTTTTCCTTGGCATAAATGTAACGCAATCATAACGTAACACGTACAATTCAAGATACTAATGTGTTATAATAATATGTCTAGTTCGTGGGTGAATACCGATGCGAACGTTTTGAACAATAATATCGTCGTACCCTTTCACGATCTCTAAATCGGAACAAAGCGGCTTGGCGGTAAAAATAATATGTTAAAACCCTATACAGTACCTATATAGTATAGTTCATACGCCGGAAGGCCTGTAAACGTGTACACCGTATATACACGCGCAGTAATCATTTCACTCTTTGATCCACAACCGAATTCACGTCGACGTTAATGAACGTTTCTCGCGGGCCCCCGACGGACAGCAGTGTACATGTATAGTTATTTATGGACATAAATATTTAACGAGTGTATGTACACACTGCAAAATAGGTTGTACAGTGTAAACGTATTATGTTATGTGCGTAGTCGTCAAAGGGCAAAAAAGGCAAAAACTAGTTTCTGTCTCGGCGCTCGCGTAAACACAATGCGATAATACTCCCGTCAACAAGCCGCTAATTCTTTTCGTAATCACGATGCCAGTCCGGACACAAAAACCGCACAGGTATGTAATGCGCGTTACGTGCGCGCGAGTGCGTTCACGTATACGGGATACCGTGGCGATTGTAATACCACGAGAGTACGAACCGTACACGTTTGCGTTGGATAATTGCATACACAATCTTAACGCTGTGTAGAATAAACGGATATGGTAATATGTTTCGTATAATGTAATATTGTAATATTTCACTTTTGTCGTGAAAATCGATTACGGTTTTGAGCTACCGCTACATTTAATAGCGTGATATCGAATTTCTGCACAATGTGATTTTCGCCGGTCGACAATTACGAAACTGTCGTCGAATCGGCCCTGCATAATCGACCGTGACTCATGTGGCGGATGCGCAATCGATGAGGTTCCGACGCAAGGAACCGATGTCGGAATCAAAACACAAACCATGTGTTAGGACCCGCGTGCGTTGTCTCCGTCTTACGAACGGCCAACACGCAAAATTTGCGTTCGGTATAGTTCAAACGTTGCGTTGTTAATATTTTATTATGAAACATAAACGGACGGAAAACATTACCTGTGTCTTGTTGATCGGTTTTTTATGATGTTTACATTTTTGAGCGAGTTATTTTTATTAAACTATAATGTATCACATACTCATAATAAATAGCTTAAAAATTAAAATAACGTAAACAACCGACAAACAAGTCGCAGGTAATGTTCTTCGGCCCTTTAAATTTCACACAATACGCTAACAACACAACGTTTGGACTACTGAACTCTAATTTGCGTTTTTCTTCGCTTTGAGTCTCATAACGGTTCAGTTTACTCTAACGTTAAGGCTTACAACACGTCTTTTGAACTACTGAGTGCAAGTTAACTGTGTTGCACGCTTGTAAGGAGACAACATTATCGCGGGTGTGTTGTCCTCTCGAGTCATTTTATTTTGCGATACCTACAACTGCAGTCGTTTTCGGTCCCTCCAGTATCTCGACGCTAATTCAAGAACGGTATCGTTGCACCCGAAATAGTATCGTAATTATAATATTGCCGCTCGAACTTTCTAACGACTACCTATTCCGATTTAAATTTTTTCCCTTCCGAACCACTCCGGGTAATTCAATCAAGTGCGCACACGTATATAATAACATGCCTGTACGTGTACGTATAATAAATATATATTCAAGTTCAATTATACATACATTTGAACTTGAATAAATTATTCCAACTGTCGGCTAAGGGATACCCTTTGACCTCGTGTAACAAGGCGTTCCGCTTGCTCACCGATCCATTAATCTGTTACTACGAGTCTTTGAGCTGCTGCAGTTACCATTTTACTCGGGAATCCTATGCGCGTAAATATATATACTGTAGTTGTACAAAGACACATTTTGTTTGAATAAATTTACTGCTTTAATTTTAAATTTTAATTGAAAAATAAACGTTCCGGCTGTGTTTGTGTATTATTTTTAATAATCGAAGTGAGGATCAAAGGGCACTATAAACTTTGTAAAAGTACTCGCTGTGCGCCGCAATATAATAATATTCCACGGCTGCAGTGGGATCCTTTTCATTTATACACGAGTACGCGTGTACATGCGATTAATGTTCTACGCTTTTCACATTCAACGTATTAGATCCCGAGCGGAACGCGAAGAAGGTCGCGCGACCAGTAAAGTAAATTTATATTTTTGATCAAAAACCCATTTCGAACTTTCCGATCCCCTCGCGTGGGTACGGCACCATACTATAGTATATGCATATAGTCGACCGAAAACCCTACTCGTATAACAATAAAATATTTTACCATGTCGACATTTGGCCATTATTCTATAGACCGTTTCACATCCAACAGTCCTGTTTTTAGCACAAGGTGACTCTCTTCGGTCATCTTTCGGTGATTACAATTTTTATTTCAACAGTCTATGTATAGGTAGGTGGGTACTCTATAACATCTTTGTTCACCTTATTAGTATTACTTCTGTACAAACTTTTCCAACGTTTTCGTCGAATAGTCGAAGGAAAAAAGGGAAATAATTTACATTTTTGTTTATCTATGTACCTACACTTGAAAATATTTTAGTGTGTCCTCGCATGAGAATCAAGATATTCAAATTCTGTTTTTTTTTAATTAAATTTAAATACTGAAATCGGTAGATTGTCAAATAGAACCCTTTGTTTATAGGTAATATATGTAAGTAGGTTAAAAAAAGGTTCACCTGCACGTGAACATTTTTTATAGAATCTTTAGGTTATACATTTGAAATGACAACAGCTTTTCACATGCAAGTGCCTTAGAGATGACTCGCGTGCCCTAAAGAGTTTATTTATCCATAAGCCATAAGGCATATACAAATGTGTACCATGGTAGTATTCTTCATATCTTGTCTTGCGAAACACCACCGGCTTTTTACTTTTGACGATGGTGGTGGTCGAGTGACATTTACTGAACTCTACCTACACTAGTCGCAAAACTATAACTTCTAATGCCTGTGGCAAAATTATCCTACATTCAACAGGCTTTTTAAAAATTTGGAGAAATAGGTATGAAAACATGCACGACCAGCCCACAAATTCTGTGTGATCAGATCCACGCCTGCTTATACGTAATTAAAATATATATAATATATATAATATATAGTTAAAAACATGTTAAGAATACTATAATTACTTTTTATTAAACATTTTTCGATTTTAATTGTATAAAAAAGACATTAACAAAATTTGAAATGTTTAATTTATATTTAAAGTTATGTCAGGCCAGTTTTATCATAATTTAATCTTTATGGCTTTTGTTTCACCAAACTTATCGATTTAACACTCAAAGTAAACTTCTCGAGCTGTTTCTGTTCGGTTTAAGGTAGTACTATGTCAATTAAACGATCTTGCATCATTGTAACTTTTAATATCCTTTTATAAATGATTTTTGGCTCAGAAATAACTATTTAGCAATAATTGTGAAAAATAATAAAATAGTTGTACACCCTAACTCAGTAGTTCTCAACCGGGGTGACATGTCACCTTAGGGTGACATGGACCTAGCTTAGGGGTGACGCAGAATTTGAACAAGAAAAGAAAAAAAATTTAAAAAATTAATTTTTTGGAAAACAATCATATTATTTCTTATAATAAATATATTATACCCCTATACTACTATATACCAACTTTGTAAAAAACACCAGGGTCAAATTTCACATTAAATTTATATAAATCATTATTTTTTTTATTTGCTAATTTAAAGTTTATCTGTTTAAATTTAAAGTGTCAACGTTTTGAACATGCTTTTTTTGTGTACTGTATTTTTTTTTTTTAATAAAAGAATAATTTTAAAATATACAGCTAAGATTTTTATTATTTTGATGTTAGGGTGACGCAGTGTTTGATTCTAGTGGCTAAAGGTGACTTGAATCAAAAAAGGTTGAGAACTACTGCGGCCTAACTGATAAAGAATGATTTTTTACCGCTAAAAGTTAAGCAAGGTTGAATTGTACCTCATTTTTAAGAGAGTTGATCTTACAGCTAAAATGTCACTTGTAAAACGTTTTAGTTTTATTTTTATCGTATTTGTTAACCAACTCCGTAACTTCGTTTAAATAACGTTTATAAATATATGGAATTTTGCATTAATTCATAAATTTGGAAGCTTATAAATTTGATTTCATAATAAATCCAACGTTTGATAAACATGTGTTACACGAAATGAGGTTTATGGAAAAGTAAAATGGTGATCAGTACCATTGGTTACAGAATACATTTATTATGTCTATTCTTAAACCAATGATATGTAAGCATTGTCTACAGCCTTTACATTTTTTTTTATTTTAAAGCATTTTAATTTTTCTAGAATATGAATTTTTTAAATATCGTCGCATTTTTAAATGTTGCAATGATATTGATCGGTTTTTTGGATCCACTACATTTATTTATGGGCTCTCTAGAGTCATGGGCTCATCAGTCACCTTATCGGTACGCCACTGTTGCTACACACTCAAGTTCAACATTCCTTTCAGCGCCTGTACGGTATCCGAAGCAGTACATTTTACTTTATTTATATAGATACAAGTATTCGAAATAATATTATCACATCGTATCGGTGTTTTTTTCCCCCCCATCATGATCTGAAAAGCATTTAGTTTGTTTGAGTTTTTTTTCTCAAACCATTATAAATAAAACCACAAACGGTATTTTATATTATATACGTATAACGATTTAGTATTATAACAACGAGTCCCCATTCCGAATCGCGTAGCATGCGTATACGCTAAATGATTTATAAAGAGTCTTGGAAAATGAAAATGAAAAAATAAAAATAAAAACCCAGTCTTATTATATTATATGTTAAGGCAATTTCATTAAGTCGAATACCAAATTGGTAGTTTTTCCCTTCATTATTAATACCGAATAAATAATATTAGCTTTGTTGGTTCAACCTGCATTTCGCTATGCGTATGAATTGTACTGCTGTTAACTTGTATTATTATTATTATTTTTTTATCGCCGGGACACGAGAAAACGTCGTTTATTTAGTAATGAATCTATAAATATTACATTACGATGTTTCAGTCGAATTCCGAGTACCAACGGTTTGTTTGCGTATATTTTTTTTTATATTTTTTTTTTTTATACTTTCCACCGCTTTTCATTCATCCACGGTTAAGTAAATGATTTAATACGTCTTCGGGTGGTGAACGTATACACCTAGGTAGTGGCATGCATTGTATACTAAATGAAGGAAATCAATAATTAAATACAACGTACCGTCGAGCAAACTCGAAATTATGATTTATAATACATGTAGGGCGCACTGTACATATACGACTCGCACGTGGGACGCATGTACACAGACACGTGGTATCACAATACGAAACGTATTCGCGTAATGCGTAACGTTCTAATACTGCACATAGGTACCGCCGAGACGCGAGCAGCACATAAACCATTTGGCAAACAGATTTTTTCATTCTCTTACGAACTCAAATGGCGCCGCCCACAATAACTTAATCGAAAGCCCACCAAAAATTCGCCGGCTCAAGAGAGGAAGACCCCACGACCGCATTAATTGTCCTACCACTAATCACTGATACATCGAATACATCATGCCAGAAAAATTCTAGTTTTATTTAATATTTAGTATTTATATCGCACTTATGTAAGTAAGAAAATTGTATGTATATATTATAAATAGGCTTAGATAGCTATTCTAGCTAGGAATGCCTTAATAAAATAATAATAAAAAAAAGACGCGAGCGCTGCAGTTATGATTTCATAATTAATTTCTCTGTTACGAGCCTCGACCGTGCACATCCCCGTGCACACTCCCGTGCAGTGCACAATATCCGTACGCAAATGTGGCGGGCACGTGCACGGTCACGGATTTCTAGTCCGAAAATGCCACCACGACACGTCATTTATCCGGTGCATATTTCGAATAAATGTCTCAGGCGTTGTTGGCGTGCGATCGGCTACTAACCTTTAAGACTTTAACGCCGTTTACGGGTAAACCGAGAGGTTTCTACGCGTGCCTATAGAGTTCCGTTCGACTTTCGTGCGCAATGTTCTGCGTAACGGAAGATTGCGTGATCGCGTCACGGTCATCACCATCCGGGGTAGAATGACTTTTGGAGACGGTATCGATGCGTGGAACTTGACGAGCACGTACGTGTTTATTCGGACAATAGCGGCGCCAACAGTAGATGAACACCAGTTTAGACGAACATTAAAAGTTCTTGAAAATAACAAAATTGAGTTTCATAAATATCAATTGAAAGCCGAAAAAAAATTTCGTGTCGTAATACGTGGACTGCACCCAGAAATTGACATATGTGAAATTAAAAGAGACCTAGCCGACAAAGGTTTTTCTGCATTCGATATCTTAAACATTCAAATTAAAAAAAAAGTTAAATCCCAATGATGAAAACAGCGAATATAAGCAAATAAGATTGCCCTTATTTTTCGTAGACCTAGTTCCACAAGAAAATAATAAAGATATCTACAAGTTAGACAGTCTTTGTTATCATAAAATTAAAATAGAATCTCCAAGAAAGAAAAAAGATGTACCACAGTGTAAAAATGTTCAGTCTTCTGGCCATACACAAAACTACTGCTCCAAAAATTCCGTGTGTGTAAAATGCGGTGGAGAACACAGAATGTTAGACTGCCAAAAGCCAAGAAAATCCAAAGCTAAATGTGTTAACTCGCAAGACATAAGGCGCCTTAAATGCCTAAAGCCATACGACTTAGTTTAAGTGACTTAGACTAAGAAAAGTGGCTGTCTCATTGGAGGTACAACCCCATACATGTCATGTATGATATATATTTAAGTAATTGATATTATTATTATTATTATTATAAATTATCATATTGTACTCACCCACAATGTATTGTATTTGTAAAGACCTTTGGTCGTTTAAATAAAAATGCCACAGGCAGTTAAGATAAAAAAAAAAATAGCGTCGCCGAATCCAAAGGTATACACACATACCTAGTATTACAATATTCATTTGCGTACACTTCGCACAATGCATTCGACCGAGTGATACGTATATACGCGCTACCCTGCGCGGCGTGCGAGTTTTGATTTCCGAAGACTGCAACATATCGTTGTGTATCACCACCTATGCGGGCCGCGGTGTCGAGCACGGAAAACTTGAAACGTACATTTGCATGATGATAAACGGTGTGACGCCGTGTGCTCGGTTAAATGCGTCGGTACTTGCTTCGGCAGTACAATATATTACGTATATATAGGTACTAGAATTGGAACGACACAGATAAGTTTATTTATTTTGTTTAACCGAGTTTAAAATCAATTCCGTTTTAATTCCAGAGTTTCTGTACTTGTCTACATAACTGTATATAGCTAATTCTGTATTGGTGTGTGAACATATTACCGTTTATGTAAGATGTGCAATGTACGAGTATAAGGACTTACGTCCGTTAAATGAATAGCTAAACATCTGCGGATACAACGCGGAAGATAAACGTTCGAACGTTTTAAAGATACTTCTAATAGAAAAATTAGAAACATATGGTTTAAGACGAAAAATAACAATTCGGCATGTGTACTTTGAGGAACCAACGACCACTAACACGGAAAATGATCGCTTTGTGTGATCAGAAAAAATGTATCGATCCCAATGAATTACTTAAGAAAATACATCGATCGTGTAACTACAACAGTTTATCAAGTGCAACCTGATACGAACTAAATTTGTAACGTCTTCAATCTAGATTATGCTCAACATTTCCTATCGGTCCGGGTCGCTAACAATCGTGCGTCTCGTGTGCGTGGAAATAGTATAGGTAATAATATTGCGTATTTTTCGTTTGCTTAAACTCTATGATCAGATGACATATTTTACGCTTTTATTGAAGTCCGCACGTCATCATACCATCCAGTATATAATATATACCAGGGATGGCCAAATTGAGGCTCGCCAGCTCGTCATAGACTCATGCGGCTCACGTCTTATCAAAAGCCGTAAAACATTTTTAGTAGCAAGCTTTTTAAAAAAAATGTAGTGTTGTCGATATAATATAATAAGTAATAATTTTATAAATACTTATGTATTTTTTAATTATTTATTTATAAAGCCTATTTTAATTGTTTTGAAACCTGCATCTATATAAAATAAAAACGTTACACGTATAATGTATATGTGTTGTTACAAAAGTAAACTGCTATAATTTCTATGTAAATATACTTTAATGTTGCGTTGAAAAAAAAAGTAAACACTTTTAAGTGTTCTAAAGTGAAAATAATATTTAAATGATGAATTAATGGAGATATACGTATATACGTATATATGCGTATACATGTGTATGGTAATTGATAATGTTCAAAACTGCTGTATCCGTTAAAATCGATTTTAATAGTGGGTATCCATTTTCAACAACATCAACTACAAAAGGATTTCCTAAAAATCTAAATGACTGTTTAAGTAATTTTAAGCCTTTAAATCTTCCATTTAAATCAATTCTGGTCTCTTACATATTTGTCTTTATGTTGTGCGACTCACGACTCTCTTATCGCTGGCCACCCCTGATATATACTCATGATTTCATGTACGTCTGCGTTAAATTATCAATCACTAACCATCACGGTGACTTTTTCGCGTACAAGTAATCGATCTTATACCGCACTATACCTACGCACATAATCGTTGTGGAGGAGTCGCGTCACGTCGTATTCGTTAGGTACGCAAAGTCGTAATGATCTCGGCTAAATTGATGCTCGGGCCTATTTAATGAAACGAGACGGTTTGGGTTTCACGCGGTGACATGCTTCGAGTGTTAAGTGCCAGCTGCCTATATGGGCGTGCACGGTGTCTTGCATTTGTCTGGTACGGCGACGTCAGTCGCACAGGTTCGCATAACGCGGACTCGGATCGTAAGTTTTGTCATTCTGATCGGTGCGTACACTGTACGATAAGCGAAAAAATGAAACCTAACGATAATATCCAGTAAATTCAATATTTGTACGCTTTTCGTGTAAAAACGTGTTTTATTTGTATACATATTATATTTTATATATTTATTTATATACGACATTTATGTGTTACTCCGGAACTACGTTGTTGTAAATGTGTATTTATTTTCCAACGGACTTTAGTGTTTGCACAACTTCGGGATTTAACATTTATAAAAAAAAAACACATACATGTTTCCAAGTAAAATAATGCAGCTATAGATAGACGCACGTGTAAAACGATTCTGCATACTAAAATGTTAATATCAATACATTATTGTCGTTTAATATTTATCAGCACGGACACGAAATGTGAACAGTTCACAAATAAAAAATGAATTTCGCGAATGTTTGTAATAGTGTGTGTGTGTGTGTGTGTGTGTGTGTGTGTGTGTGTGAGAGTGTACGAGTATGCGTGAGTGAGTATGTGTTCGATGTTTACGTTTCGATTTTTATCAGAACCTATTCTAAAATTTGACAACATCAAGATAAATAATAATGTTGAAACGATATAAAGCAGTACATAATGCAGCGTTTTAAAAATTTGCAAATGATGCGTAAACCACCATCTCGAAGGTTAAAAAATCAGTAACGAAAAAAGTGATAATCCAGAAATCGTTAGAAATTTAAAAAAAAACTGTATTCAATGTTGAATATACCCGTGTGGAAAGCAAACACGTTTTATCGGGCTTGTCGAGTGTTTCCTGGTTAATGCGTGTGTGGTATGGTTTTAAAATTAAAAATAATTTTCTTTCACTTTTTTTTTCTCTTTCTCCTATTGTCCGCGGTAAAAAGATATAAGTCATCGTTAAACGACAAGTCACACTGCATGTATAATGTGTACAACGCGTGCTCAACTATATAGTGATACACAATATTTGTATACGTTTTCGGCGGCCGCAACGATTGCGTCGCGATAATTAAGTCAAAACAAATAGTAATTCACGAAAGCGTTTAGTGAAACCGCGCGTGGCGAAAAACAAACAAAAAAAAACTTAAAAAATACTGTCGTTACTCATTAGTCATTATTACTAATGATAATTATGTGCGCCGAGGACACTATGCGTGTGTGCGCGCCGCAAACGGCACGCGCGAGCGTTCCGCGGCTATAACTTCAATTGTGACTAGACAACTTTTGACATTAATAATAATTGTATTAGAGTTTGTTTTCCCCATAGCGACATAATAATAATGTTTTCAAAACGCACTGAGATATTCGTCTACTCGGTTCTTGCAGACCGTCTTCTCGGCGGGGATAGGCATCGGCATGAATAATGTGCAGTGACGGAGGGACTTGCGTTTTAAATAAAACAGATTCGCTAAAGGCTCGACCACCGCTCCCCATCCCATCACTATTCTGCGATAACTGTAGCACGCATATTTAGGTAACGTAAGAAGTAGGAACATGTTCTAAAAAGCATTTGTTTAAACAATAACATAACAGACAACAGTACGTATTTTAATAGCACATTACATTTTTTTTTTGGTTTTTAATAATTCATCAGTGTATCAGCAAATAGTTAGAGAGTTGAAATGGTGATGGGACTTGTTCTAGTCGTCTATGTAAACTATGAAGGGTTCTAAGTTACCATTCTCCAAATGTACGCCGATGGGCAGCGAATAGCTTAGTGCGCCTTTAGGCGGTCGACTCAAGACGACTGTCGTACAACTTCCGTGTGTACTTGGCAAACAAATTAAATTATTCGAATACCGACAAGGTCGTGATATATTTCTCAAAGATAAGTAATTTTAAATAATATATTCTTAAGTGTACTCCGGGCTCGACATTACGAAAACCGTGACTTTTCAGCGTATCCGAATCAAACTCTGTTGATCGCCTGCTCTCGGAAAGTAATTTGCAATGGAAACTTTTTTTTTTTTTTAATGAATTAGCAAGTTTCCGAGACGATGAGCACTCGCATAGTTTTTAATCTCGTTGAATCTCGACGGAATATTAAAACCACTAAAATTGTCTCGTCGAATAATAATTATACCGTGCATCGAAGCGTTGTCTTTTGAATTGGAAAATGACTTTTCAGTTTTTAACGTTTCACTGTACACAAAAAAAGAGGATTCGGTTCATTATACCGGCCAATAATTTATACGTAATAGGCGGAATCGCACGGCGGACGAAGGTTAAGATTAAAGGTATTAGGAGTACTGTATAACATGCACGGTTACGCGATAAATTAAGTCGAGATCGCATTATTTAGTATCGTACAATTGTGTATGGCTGCTGCTCTAGCAGGTGTATGAGCATAATAATAGTATACGTATAATAGTACGCACAGCTAACTGCTGAGTAAATGTTCAGTTTAATATGTGTTGCAAACATTGCACGGTGAGTTTATTTGTGGTTATTTTTAAAATATATTTTACAAATGTTATTGTTACACTTAATTGGAAAAATGTATTTTCTACAAGTAAAAAAAAAAAACTAAAAAAAATTAGGACACAAAAAAAAACAGTATTACCAAATGGTAAAGTTACATTACTTAATTGGACTGAGGTTTTAAGTCTTGGAATAGAATTTTTAAACATTTCCCAAGCACAGCGGTATTCGTTTTACTATAACCACTCGTAATTGTATTTTTAATACAAAACAACCGCAATGAATGTAAAATGCATTCAGTAAAGAGATCCTATTATGCACAAGGCGTGGGTATAATATTTATTCGATTCTTGCGTACCTCGTCTTGTACAAAGTCCATAGTAATGTAGCAGTATTCGCACGTTACACAAAAAACGCAAAGAACCTTCTTTATCGTTATAATTATGATGGTATATATGCGTTATCGGAGAGACACAAATAATGCACCAACTATTATTACTCATTAGTGTTATGAAGACGTTATTGTAGCGTTACCACGATGCTCGACGACTACCACAATGACCAAATTACATGTACCTATACGAAAACGCGATGAAAAATCAAACTGTTCGTAAAACCATGTCAATATTAGTCTAACAAAAGACAAAACGTACCAAGGTATAAAAAAGAAGCATAATGTTTATTTGTATGGCAACATGGTACAACGTGGTTGCATGATATGTCATAATAAGATGTAAAAATGTATAGTTTTAATATTTTTACTATAATTTATCAAACATTTCCGTTTTGCATAAAGTTTGCGAATCACGATTGTTGGTCTATTACATTAACATATAATTATTATCTTCCGTGTCGTACTAATTAAGATTAACAGGTACGGGGTTAAGTTTGTTCTTCGTTCGGGCTTTACTTCCTCCAACTGTAGGATGTGTTTAATTAGTTATTATAATAATGATCAACCGTCGCAATAATGTATGGTTTTGAGTCAACGCTTTTAGCATAATCGTGATAGTCGATGCAGCATCTCATATCTCTCCGTTAAGTTTTAAAATCTAAAACCTATAAAGTCTGAAAAGATAAGTGTTCACGGGATTGTCTTTATGCGGAAATCTCGTCTATAGAAGGTTTGAAATGAAAAATAAAATGCATACCGTTCAACAGTATTAAAAAAAAATAGATTAACCTAAACTATGGTTTGAACCTACCTATAGTAGTTTCTAAAAAAACAATCTAACCGCATTTGAATGCTACGTTACGATGAGTTTTTTATCGAAATTAGCAGTTTTGTGTTTTGTACGTTTATTTTATTGAATTTAAAAAATTTCTTTTGTGATTAATTAATGGTCTAAAAGAAATCGATAAACCATTCTTATAATTATTTATTTCTTATTATAATGAACCACATACTGATGAACTATGAACTATGAACTTTTATAAACATTTAGTTTATCTTTGTTCGAGTAGTGCTTCACCATGGTTTAAATATAATATATTGTAGGTACTATTAAAAAATAAAATAAAAAATATTTCACGTCACTAGGATTGAAAAAGTTCTCGGTACTAAAAAATGTTATATTTAGGGCAATTTTAAACTTATATTCGGTGTTCTGTAGTGAAATACATATTTAAAAAAATATTTAAGTGAAAAAAATAATGTTTTATATTTATAATACAACTACTAAACGTGTATAAAAATTATATTTTTGCGTTACGCTTTAATACAGATATATTTTCAAAGAGAAAATTTAAGATTTCGCGACATTAATATAGTGACATAATTTCAAACTCGAGTGTCTCTTATGAAGAAAATATATGGAATTCTGTTAAAAATGTATTGATTTAGTTAACCTTTTCGATGTTCCATTAAGGATAAATAAAGGTCATCAGTTTTTTTTTGTGACAATAGTTATTTACAACTGAATTTGTATATTTATCAGTAATGGCATGTTTGATTAATGACAAGGCGAGATGTGTAAATTGTGAAACACAATATTGAACACTTCAATGTGATCGTGTTGATTGAACAGAAAAAAAAAATATTTTATACAACATCGAACACAGACGCACAGTTATCATAAAAGTGTACAATATCAAAGAATAAAACATGTTTAAAAATATTTGATACATGGTTTGGAATGAAATTCGTTTTCGTAATAATAATATCATAACAATATGACGGAGAGTTGTTCGAAATTCACCGTTCATTTTGATTTGAAATTACAGGATAATTTAATTATTTTCAATTTCCTAAGAACGTCGACGGATAAAAAGTAAACGGATTGGAAACAAAACCGTACTTTATCACAGTACCAATTACTACATTATAATATTTTGCTCGTGGGTTATTTATTTTGAGTGTTTTTCGATAAAATTACCATCCATTATGTATAATGTATATATATTATATATGTATAATATATGCATGCGCATACGTTTGGTCTTTGTGGGGAAACAAATAGTGTTAGTCAACTACTGAACTTTCCCAGTATCTCGGTACTCGGGTAAACTTTAAGTCGAGGAGTGCAGCATTTATTATGTGCCATCTGCTGTCCCTAGTGTGCACGCCTATGTGTACATACGATATGGCACACGAGGGGATAGCCGTTTCCGTGTTAAGTCGGTGATACGTCATGTTGAAATAGTAATATATATATATATGTGTGTGTGTGTGTACAGTATATAAATATGTGTGTATAAACATGATCGTGTTTATACTAAAAGCCAACCTTTTTCCGGTTAAAAACAAAATAAAACTGTTTGTATCGCAAACAATAATATACCGTAGGAATTTTTCCATTAAACAATAAAAAAAAATAATCGTGCAACTCATAAAATATGTCACATATTTGAATACGGTATACCTATAAGATTAAGCCAGTTTGGATTTATCGTACCGTCCACAAAATGTTGTCTTCAATTTCTAATCTATACTGGTTCTGTCGTACTCGGGTACGTTAACATAGTAAAAATATTATGTTATTCATCGTTGCAAGTCGCGTTTCAATAAGTTTCGTAGAATTTTTTTTTTCACATAAAACCATCTGCGTCATCTTGACATATCGACATAAAGTGACATTCCGATGTAACATGAAAGTCATAGATTCGCTTTATCCTCGAAGTACTTCATATTCCCATGTGCGCCGCTGGCGACGGATCTTGGCACGCGGATGGCCGCCGAATGAGCTGATCTTGCCCGTTTGTTATGAAAATGTCGTTGAACTACCACCGCATGCCGTCTGCGTGCAAATAAAAGCCATACCGTACCGGATTTAAATACGAAAAAACCCTTAAAGTCGGGGGCCACGGTAGAAGATTGTTTGACAGCATTAGCGTCAGGCATCTCCAGTAATCACCTAACAGTAGTCTGCGCCCCCATTCGTTTTATGTACTTTTTGTCGTCGACGGGACCTCTTTGAAAAAAAAGAGAGAGAGAGAGATAGATAGTGAGGAAGAGGGAGGTGGATACGGAGGCAGGGAGATATAGGAGAGAAAGAAATCCGAGTATAAATAAAAAATAAAAAGAGAACAAGAATCAAGTCGCTCGCCACCATCGCTATATAATATGTATGTGACCGGCATATAGTCTCCGTCTCGGATTCTTCGCGAAAGAAGGACGCGATTCTGGTCACGATCGCAGTGCCACCACCATAGCCCAGACTTGACAGTTCTTGTGTGTATATGTGTGTGTGTGTGTTTGTGCGTAGTAGAGCTCTCGCGAGTTCTTTGGCAAAGAGGACTTTTGCTGCTATTAGATACCGTAAATGACGTATGCAGTTACGGTACAAACGTTTTATTACGACTTATTATCACGTCTTTCTGACACACCGTTGTAGTTGTTATTGCACTGTTTCCGGATTATTATTATTATTATTATTGTGAATAATGTTCCCGAACGATTCGTACACACGTCTATCCGCAGTGCGACGATGTGTGATTGGTATGGTAGTCGTGATGATGACGATTTATTATGATTGGTCGGATCGAGATAGAAAAAAACGTCAGGGAACCGTATCGCGTGTATAGGTATAAGCGTTAAAAAAAATAAATAAATAAATAAACGGAACGCAATACCGACGCATTATAATTGTGTATACAGTTGTGTACGATGTACGCTGTTGTAAAATCACTTGACCGAATGATGAATTTATAAATTTAACAGCGCAGATTTTTGACGGTTATTATATCGTTATTACGTACGTTGAACGTGTAGATATTTTTTTTCTGACCCCAAAATTGCAGTCACTGTCAAAATCCATTTGATTTATTACAACCATTATCTTATAACGTTATGCTAATCTATGTACCACGGTCTGAATATAATTAAGTGATTATACATGACATTGTTAAGAATTCAAAAGCGATTTACGAACGGTACACGCCATGCATGTCTAAATAATGTTGATAAGGCGCGCTACTGTTTTGGATATATCTACACGACACATCTCATCGTTTAAATTAGAAATACCATTTATATTCGTTTTGACTGCTGTACGGTTTATTTATTTATTTTTTTAAATTTTCATCGACCTCGTTCGTGCGACCAAAAATGATTACGTACATAGCGTATGGTCGACCGCGTGTATAAAGATGCATTTTTAACGTTTAAAAATGAACACATTGTATTTCACATGATTGACGTAAACATTTTATTTTTATCTCCACAAAAAGTGTGATAAAATGCAATTAAAAAAGCTCATCGTGATCGATCTCACGACCAAATACACGGTTTGAACATATTTTTTAGACGATCAATGTATTTCTTTGCGAGTAGAGTGTCGGTGTTTGTTTATAAGCACACTGATGAATTTGTGTCGTTTTCTCTATGAGCTCGAATAAAACTATGCTCAGCAATGTATTCCTTCTCCGCAAAAGTGTTCAATAGATAAAAATAATGATACAAAAAAAAAACACTTTCCGGTGTTTGAAATTATATCTCGCGTTCCCTGCGCGTAGCTACGAGTAGAGAGTAGTGTTTTTTCAATCATTCTGTTCTACATTGGTCGTCCGTATTATATTCTCGTCTCGAAATTACAGCAATATCGCGCGGTGCGACACTTGAATCCGGTGGATATTTCATTTTTACCGCGCTCTCGAGTGCGTAATATATCGTAATAATCATTATGTCAAGAGGCGTTGTTCGAGTTCAAAATCGGCGTGAATGTCACGCGAATACGCGATAACTGGTGTAGTCCCATTCGGCTCCTGTTATTACCGTTCAAATCCTGTCTATATACGAGTCGCCTATTCCCTATCGAATGAGACGTCAACGCACATAATCTTTCTCAGTATTCACTTCAATAAATTACAATGATTACCGTTTTTGAAAATGAGTTATCTTCTCGCGGTTCTTGGTACGCAAAACACCGTGGTATCATATTATTAAGACTTTATACGGGGTGCGGATCTCATTGCAATTAGCATTTTTTTCTGAGTGTCCTAGAAAAATGCTTTACAGCTCAAGTTTGTTTCATATCTCGAATAATCAAAAAAATGAACTGTTATTTATCATTTTTTGAACTTTTTTGACATTTTTAAAGCACATTTTAGGTTTCTAAGACATTATTTCTCATATTTCGTATATAATGTGTTCAAAAAATTTGTTGATATCAACTTTTCTTCTTGATCATGGAGCTCGCACGTGCAAATACGAATATAGTTGCAAAATAATCCCGGTGGAGTCGTTTAAATACCAAGGAGCTCTTTGGACACCAGTGTATCGGAAAAGCGGGTGTCCTTTGGGAATCTGTGGACGCGAGCCGAATGGGCTATAGCAGTTCAAGTTATACGCGAGAAGGAAAACCGCGGATAACCGCATCGAGAACCTAACCCCTGACGATGCGAATATTTAACTCGTTGACAGTTGCTCTAAATACACTGCGATCGGCCACTATGTATTGCACCTTGTATTTAACCGCTTGTATAGGCCCACCCTATACATATTCAGTATTATTCAGGAAGAAATAAAAACTGTATATCCTGTTATGAGACGGAGACGATTCGTTTATAGCAGAGTTATTATTAGCCTCCGTGGGTCAATACTCTGCGGATTTTAGAAAAATATGTTTTTTTTTTCAAATTTGCCAGCTACCGAAGTGCAAATTCGTCTGCACTGCGTTCGATTAAATGCAGTCGGCCGTCACCATCATAATAATATTATATGCTATATATAGACGACTGCTGCAGCTGCCGCTGAGGTCATCACAGATTATCGGCGATACGGTTGCGTTATTGTTTCGTCGTCCGCAGTCATTGTGTACGATCTGCAACCGATACAGCCGCAAATGGAAGTTTAACTGTTAAAAACATCGCGTACGCATATTGTGCATGATATATACGTATCATAAACGAGCCCACTCAGATATGTTGTAGTGTTAAATTTGCATTATGTAAAACATCCGTTCGCGCATATCATATATATGTATATATAGCTCGTTTCAACTTTGCATACATATTGAACAACGCGGGGGATGACGCGTATATATCCTGTATACATATTTTAATTAATTAATAATTTTTTTTCGTCTGATAATCAGATTTTTGTCAGCAAATCAAACAACATCAAAAAATGTAATTAAACGCCGTTTTCATTTTTACGTCAGTTTTTTTCGTTAATTTATCCGGCTTTAAAGTCTTGCGCAGGATATCTGTTCCTCGAAAATTATGTTCATGGAAACATTGCTGATAACGCGACGATGAAAAATGTTTCCCTTTCTGATTTATTATACTGAAATATTCAAACACCACTCCGCGCATTTCCCCGTATATATTAACGCTGAAGATTGCCCGAATCTTTTTATCCATAATTAAAATTCCACATATACCATAATGCAACCTACAAATTTAGCGTAATGATTACAAGTAGATTGTTATTTTAACTATACACCATTCGTCGAAAAACACAAAAAATAGCGCTCTTTTTAATTTCCAAAAATGTATGTTCACTTTTTTTTTTTTTGATTTTATCGTAAATCGTTTGAAAATGGATAAATCATGTTCTCCGGAGCACTGCTTGTACAAAATGATGATTCAAGACATGTTTGACCCAAACGATAGTGTCCGAAAATCAACTGCTATACATCCGTATTACCTCAATAAATATTCGAGACATTCGTTCGTTGTTTATTTTACTATAATTCTCGCCTGGACACAATGCCATCCGCGTATCAGTGAATAAGTTGATAAGCAAGGCTTCAAACAAAAATGAAATTCAATTCATTCACACGTGGTGACCAAAATATCGAGGTGAATGCAAAAACAATAATTTACTGATTCACTTGAAATATACGATCATGAAATGCGCGTTTATGACTTAAAAGTGTTATTGTTTTTGAACTATGAAAATTTGCGATACTGACGAATCTGTATACACGGTGTAATTTAATTATATAAAGAGGTCACGGAAATTATTATTTAAGAAAGTTAAGTATACTAACATATTAAATAATACTATTATGTTATCGTAGTCGTGGTACATAGAAGTAAAATTACTTTTCCGGTATATCAAATTGAAAACTAAATTCGTTTTCAAAACGCTTTGATCGCTTAATAACTACTGCACCCTCAGTGTAAGATGCGTAACGTGTTATTTTTGTTATAGACAATGCGGCATTGCACAATAACCAGTGGAAAGTTTTTAGAAAAGGGTCTATGCGATTTATTAAATTCTCGGTCGACTTTGGCTTTACCTGATATTGATAAAGATTCGATAGCGCACAAATAATATTAATAGTAAAGCGGAACTCTGTTTTTCGTATAAACTATTTACGATTTATAAAGTAATGGCACATGACAATTCCCATTCAAAAAGCCTTTGCACTTTCCGCAGCCTTATTAATCAAGCAAGTGTATAGTACGAGATCTACTACAGTGCGAGCAAGTTGAAGTACCCAAATAAAAAAATTTAAAGGAAATTAATTTAATTAATTGTATTTTCTATTATTGCAATTATTATTTTATATACTCATGTCTTATATTTGTATGGATTAAACTGTTGTACAGGGCTTCGCCCGTTAACAACGTTAAAAATGTACCTTAATATATGTATGAAATATAATGGTTAGTTAAACTTCAATGTTTTGTGATTGTGTTACATAATTCATACCAAAGAGTGTGCAATTCAACAATGATTTTAACTTTTTATCTGTTAATTTTTAACAAGCTGATAAGTTAATATTCAAACAACCTGTTTGAAATTGAAAACGTCTACACGTGTGGGAACGAATACAATTTGTTGTTCAATGTCATAAAGTTATAATGAAGATCCTAAGTCAACAGAATAGGAACAAACCATAAGTAAAGACCCATTTTATGACTGACAATGACGAAGACCAATTATAATATGTTAAATGTAAAATTAAAAACTAGGTAAACACGTATAGGTTATTATTGATCGTTAATAAATAACTTTGTACTAACACAAACTGAAAACAATATTATTTTGGTTTATATAATTGTGATGTAATATTGTATAAATTGTCAGTGTAAAGTTAAACTAAAAAAAAAAGGATGAAAATATGTTGGTTAATAAATTATTATACGAGATCGGAAACGGGAACAATGTTTGTAAAACTTTGGGAGTATATTATATGTAGTGCGGTGTACGGTCTGAGAAAATGTCGGCATTTGTTTTTTGAACATTTACATTTTCTCGTGTTATGTTTGCCAAACATGTAGGGTTGGTTACCGCGTTGCTCGTATATTTGATAGGAAGAACTTACCACAGGAAGTCGCAGAACAATCGAATGATAAAAGCTGACCAACACGAGTTAACTGGAACGCGGCCAGTAAGTATTAACTCCAAAAACACAGAAACTGGAAACAAATAATAATTGGACTTGAAATGCGTGGTGAGTTATAAAAGCAAATCGCGTAATATTTCAATTGCGATTAATTAACGGAAAACTGCACAAAATATATATGGCTCGGACGTTAACTTCCAATAATTGCAAACGAAAAAATGTCGTACGTACACTTTACAATGCGAGTGTATAACGATAATTATTATTTATCGTAGGTAACTATCGTTCGTAAATATTATACAACGGACCAGTTCTGCTTGCGAGTAAGAGTAATGAAAAAAAAAAAAAAAAAACACGGCCCGTCGACTGTTGTTCGTTAAACAGGTAGGCACGCCGAAAAACATGCTAGAACAAACACGTTGATTAGGTACATACGATTTCATTTGAACAGCACAACGATATTATATTATTATTATTATTATGCTATTCTTATATTTTCGCGTCCGTTCTTACCGCACGATAATAGAACGAATATAAATTATTATACATCATTACATGCTTTTCGGAGCGTTGACGATTGATTGATTACCACTCGGACGTAAAAACTTATTGTGCAGTGCGTTTTAGCGAGCAGTTCGTGGAAAAAAATAAAATGGTTTGAAATAAATGAAACGAATGTAAATCGTGTCAGCGTTACATATTTTACTCGACAAAGTGCGCGACGCGTCGTACATGTGTATTATTACACGGACGGAAAACGCGCTCGGTCGGCGTGATGGTGTTTTCTTTTCTTTTCTTTTCCCCGTACCCGCGGTTCAGACCGCTTTGCACGATGCATTTTTACCCGAAATAATAATGCGTCTTCAATTTACCCGGCGTCACAGTCCGTGCGACGAGCTTCGCGGGCAGCTGCGCTATTTGTGCATCTCATGCGCCGGTACGACAACTGTATTTTCGTAGGCCGCAACACGATTCCGGAAAATTCACGGAGTCGCGAAGACTTCTTCGACCGTTCACAAGAAGAGCACTCTATGTAGGTGGTCTGTATTACGGTTTTCTTTCGATTATGGTCGTAACAAGACGTCTCATATCGTACGTCCGTGCTCAGGTATATAATAGCGTCGGTGACGTCAAACATTTGTACACCCGATAAGTGTGATCGGTTCACGTGTTCAAACAATTATATCTCTGAAGCAGGTGAAGGATAAGCATTGGTCGGTTGAGTTGAGTGCAGATTGGTCTGGTAGGTGAATAAGAGGACGGGCGGTGTGTTTTTGAATTGGAGATGTTCGAAGTATAAAAATCGTTCGGTCCCCATCTCCTCTGGATCCGAGAAAATATTGGTTTGTGACTTCTCGGCCGGCTAATAATCATGCACTGCGGATACCAAGTGAAAAGTATGATTATATGATTTATCGATAGTACGTGTAGTTATAACGAATATATCAGTCAAACCGACGAGACTTACAAAATGTTGTCGTCCGTGTAACACGTTAACCAGTGCTAAACGGATGGTACGGTTACAACGCTACACATACAATCACGAGGAATCGTGTATGTAATATATTTATAAGCACAAAAATTAATTTCAACGTATATTATGGACAAAATCAAATTTGCGGAGTCGTGTCTTTTTTTTATAATGATTAGGGCTAGGATTTATATGCATTTGCATGTTTTTTTCCTTTAGTCCAAATTGATTGGTCCACGATTTGGCTTATTCTCGTTTATATAGAACCGTTTTTTTTTTCCATATTTTTTTTTTTTTTGAACATAATGCATATAATATTCATAGATTTTTGAGAATTTGATTTTTTTTAACTTAAATTTTTAAATTTTTATAAGTTATTGTTAATTTTAAATGGTACTTCACGAAATCGATAGTTTTTGGTTTATCCGTTGAATTGTCGTAAATATATAGCATAAATACTACCTATCTTATCTTAGGTCGGATAATATCCGTTAATTACCTTATCGTTGGTCGGACGACTGATAGAATTACTTACACATTTTTATACAGTTAGACAGCACAGAAAAACTAAAATGGATTTCATACTAAAGAAGAATAAAGGATTAAAAACACTCCCTAAAATTTGTAGCATAATAAACGGTAAATATGAAGAGGAAGAAGAAGATATTAATATTAATTTAACTCCAGGACAAATCGCGTCATTTAAATATGCTCCAATAACCTCGTGTGATGTGGAAAGGAGTTTTAGTCAGTATAAATCTATTCTACGTTCATATCGACGGTAGTTCGTATTTGAAAATTTGAAACAACATATCATAGTAGCATGTAATAATATAAACTAATATTTAATGTAATAATATGAACTAATAGTAATAGCTAATAAGTAATAATAATAAATTATAATAAATAATACATTTTTGTGTAATAAATAATAATAATAAAAGTTTTTGCATATTTTTGCATATTTTACAATTTGTTATTGGCATATAAATCCTAGCCCTAATAATGATAACAATAATGTTATTGCTACTAAATAAAGACATATGATAATCATACGAGAAACTATAGATGTGTATTGCTACAGCTTTGCTCTACACCGAAGTAAAACCTCGGGTAAACGGTCAAAAAAAAAAAATTGCGAAATTTTGACGAATCCTTGTCACCCGATTTTGTGAGCCTGTTGACAAGCAGCGATCTCCCACGCGTTGTGCTAGAAAATCGCGTTGACATTCGTCCAAACGTGTAAATCACAATGATATAATGGATCGAAGACAAAGTCGAAATCTGGCACAAATTCTGCGCCTTATCGTGTTTATTTTTTCATAAAACGCACTCGTATCAAACGTTCTTAGACGACACGGCTGCTGTATTTGTTTATACTGTTGGCCGTTAAGCTCCGTCTCGTAACACGCAGCTCTCACGTCCCGCCGTTCGGTTTTTAATTATTATTCTCAATGGATTATTCGGACGGCGATTAACAGTTCCATGTTGGACGTTAACGGAAATTAATATTGCAGGCATGTGAAAACCGGATTTCACGAACCTTTATATTAGCTTAAAAACTGGGCTGAACACAGCGGCGTTAAAAATCAAGTGAAACTGTACTACGCATACATAATAGAAACGCAAACACTCTACGGGACAACTACTAGTTATACTATACGACTATAGTCATATAAGTGTACGTATAGTTTTAGCTAAATATCATTTTTTTTTTTTTGGTACCGGAATATATTATAATCTTTTATATAGATATGTTACAGTTAAAACCCGAAATTCGTCAAAACTAGAATTAACCAGGATTTCAATGTCGATACTAGTATATTTGTATTGATTGTTTGACAACGCAAACTATCGTGGTATTAAAACTTATGTAGCATTTGTACTTTTTATTTACACAATCAGCGATTTGTTTCACACCTTGATTATTATTTGTATTTTCCATACAGCTGTTTATTATCACCTCCTCACCCGCTAAATATTATAAAATAAGTAATTTGGTAGTAAATAATAAAATTATTTCAGGTCTAAATTTAGTTGTAAAGAAGTAATTATTACTGTCAAACAAGTACCTGACAATCAAATTACTCTTCACACAGCCGCAACAAAATCATCATCAGGGCAAGGATTTATAAGGTGTATTTGTAAAAAGTCGTGTGAGACAAATCGCTGTTTTTGTAAAAAAAAAATATATATCATGAAACTCAAAATACCACGACAGTTCGCCTTGTTAAAATAAATGAAACAAATAATACTTATTTTAAATTGAATTTGGTTTTTTTTTAAATTTTACTTTAAAAATAGGATCATATATTGAAGTTCTATTTAATTCACCAACTTAATTAGTAAAAACTAGTTTTGACGAATTTCGGGTTTTAACAGTGACAGATATATATCGTACGCTCAGATTGTATGTCCGGTTAAAAATGTTTTACACAACGCTTTCATTAACGAGCGGTGATAATATTTTCGACCAAATATTTTATTCGATATTAATCTTGTTAATACACCTATTTATTTATATATCTATAAATATGTACGGAATTATGTCCTATTTCATAATTTGGCACATTATATTATGTTATTATACATTAATTACAAAAAATTAAAACTACATTGTTAAAGTTTTCAATTTATTTAATATGACTAAGTTCAGCAGAAACATATATTTATGAAATACGCGTGAAAAATCATACGACAAGGATTCATAATGTTTTAAACAATAGATGGATTAACAAAAAAAAAAATAATTAAAATTCAAAAATATATAAAAACTGCGTTACGCCGGAGGAAAAGTGTTTACAATTATATAAATTTTGAAGATTCAAAACTATATATTATGTCCCGTACAATGTCTCCCTATTCGCGCTTACAATTGATTGAAACGCATAATATTCGGGAACAAGTTGATATTATGAAAACGTTGAACGAGATTTTTTCCGATTTAAATATCAAATTAATTTTATCTTCGTCTACTATATTGTTAGACGAAGAAATTATAACACTATATTTATTTTTCCGTTGTATGAAAAATATTGTTCAAGCAGTATTATGCAAAATAATTGAAATAAAAAAAATACGAAATGTAAATTATTTTCAACAAGTTTAATACCATTTTAAATTAGTGTCCTAGCTTTTACATAAATTATTCAAACGTCTGGTGTACAACGAAACCGGATTTTTTTTTTTTTTATTAGTACCTAAGTCTTATTTGTTTTTCGTCGCGGAAAATAATAACTTTTTTCTCAGTCTTTAAGAATGGTGTTTATAAAAAAGGTACTGAATAACAATAATAACTGAATCAATTATACGACAACCCGCGTAGTTAAAAGATTCAATGCAGTGCGCAGCGTGCGCACGCAGGGAAAAAAAAACGTAATACGTCAACACAGAATGTCACGGAAACGACACTTCAACGTCGAGCTTCTCAAATGTGTGTTCCCATATATAATATTCGGTTTCTCTACACTCCGCGAGTATGAATCGTCAAAAATATGAAAATTGTTTCGATCTCTTTTAGTTTTGTGAACGAAAACTTTTCTCTTTGTTGACTTTATCGTTTTGTTGAAAAAACCAAATATAAAGAAAAAAAAAAAAACTTCACCGAAATAAGTGTTTTCGGAGAACTAAGGTTTTCGTTCTTAGTAGGTTTTATTTGTTCGCGAGTGTAATACATAAATATTATGACGTATTATGTACTACGGTTAAACAATTTTAGCCGTTGCAGTATTATTGTTTCGTTGATAGAAGCATTACGTTTTCAACGTTTTACGGTACAAATGCGGTTACCTGGACGCGGCAAAAGGCTCTTGGAAATTATTGAATTGTATTTATTGTAAATATATCGCCATAGTATAATAAATATTAGAAACTATTGCCACAGTAAGACTATAATTGAAGGATAAAAAAAAACCGTTACCACATACAATTATCGTATAATTTTCAGTTCCCGCAGAAGGTGTAAGAACTCTATAAGTTTAGGTCAACCAAATAGATTACAATCAAACATTTTTAGCACGTTTATTCACCACTTCGACTTGAAATTCGATTTTATAACATCTTATTGCGCGTGCAAGTTTTAACATTAAAGATATTACCAAAAAAATCAAAAACATTCTAACAACTGTCCGCAACGTTTAGAAACGGATAATTATATATATATAGTTACAACGAGATGATCTCGAATGAAATTTATAATAATAATTAAACTATTTTTCTTTCGCAACGTCGCTTTAAGTATAATATCGATTAACAATTTCCAATATTACGACAATAGTTTTGAATTAAATTTATTGTTAATTGCATTTTCTTAAGAATATAATATAGTATAATAATATTATATCCATCTGCTATTTGAAACACAATACATGGCCAGTACAAACATTAACTCATGTAAAAATGTGTTATAATATAAATAAAATATCGAAGGGACGTTTTGAGTGGGGTTCGATTTATAGCCCTGCGGGTGACGTTTTTACTATTATTGGGTTTTTTAATAATCTTTAGCATTTTTGTACATCCGATGGGATAGTAATAGTATCAGTTTATTAAAAAAAAAAAAACGAAAAATGAAAAATGGAATTAAGTTTGAAAATAAAATGTCAGGCCGGAGAGAAGTTTAATATGCCACGTCATCAATCGTATATATATTCTTGCAAATACTTGCAAATTACTTCGTAGTCCAATAATTGTTATTTTTAATGATCAAACGATGAATTAAGTAATATAATGAGCATTTTCGTTTGCAATGAATTGTTAAAGGTCTTGATATGTTTTTATTCTTTTTTTATATTATACGCATGTAACATAAAAAAAAATGTTTCGTTTGTTTTCTCCATCGGCCGAGTGCAATTTTACGTTCTCGGTCTGATGGCTAAGTAGAGACGTCTTAACGTTTGATTCTTCTGCGACTGAACTTTTGACCTACTATTTTGGAGAAAAAAAAATGTATAATAATAACAATTGTAATAAATAAGGTGACCGTACTTCGAGACGAGAATGTCGAGTTTGTTTGATTACGAAGCCAATTACGATCACTGATGCATTTAAATATTATTATGAGATCATTGTATAGCGGACGTCGTAATTTTCCCGTCCGGCGAATCGAGTAGTTTTTATTGATATAATTATAATAGTTACGGTCCAATTTTTCGAGTCGACGGGTGAGAATTTGACGTATTTATCCGGTACCTGCGAGAGTGGGATTTAATTTCTTGGAAATCGCCGTTGTTAACTTCAGGGATGAAAATTAAATTAAATACAGCGTCGGCGCTTGATTTCGTTATTATTTATCCGAAACTTCGAGCGTCGCGGATAAACGGTTGTTATTCAACTCGCACGCGCGCGTTCGAAGCGATCCGCTTTGAGGGTGCCAAAATGAGAAAGTAAAAAAAAAAAAAAAATGTAAAAGTTAAAACGGAAATATTTTTCTTTTCTTTTCGCTCGTCGAGACGTTCTATAGTCGGCATTGCGCATCGGTTCGCGATTGTAGGTAACCGTATTTCGCGAGGATTCGCGGTGGCAGAGCCGAAGCTGTGGTATCTGCAGTATAAAGCGGACACAACGATTATACCATCATAATCAACGGCCCGAGCGAGTTTCAGCGGATAATAGTATTTGTTTAAACGATATATATCCGCGTGTTATTGGACCGTATACGTTACGGGGACGACAGTAAGCGCACGGTGAGCGTATTAAAAACAACGACAAAAAAAAAAAAAAGAGCACCAAACGTAAAGCCTTGTAGACGAGGATTTCGCGCGTAACCCACGGCCAGTTAGTACATGTGCTATTGACACGTGTAGTACGTATATACGTGGATGTGTGTATGTACGCGTGCATCGTTCACGTGTGTGTGTGTGTGTGTATCTGCGTGACCTCCTACACTCGTTGGTCCGAACGACAGGGGAAAAAGGGTCTCGTTTTCAACACTATAACATCTAAGACTAAACGCCCGGGACAAAAGAGACAATATTCCGTCGCGTTCGTATATATTTGTTCGGTGGAGACTTTAGGGGCGCGAAAGGGTCATACATTATTTGCTGGACAAGAGCAAAGAAAGGAGAAACGTTTTTATCGCGTGACACCGAAATTAAAAAAAAAACCCTCCTTTTTGTAGCAGTCACCGTAGGAACTCGACAAACTTCCAGTTATAACGTTTTATAATAAAAATATAATAGTGTATGTGCAGTGTATCATAATTATAATATATTTTACAAGAATATAACAGTATAGTAGGTGAAAAATATTTTTATTGGACGACGGTAACGTGTTGAGACAATCATATAGTTTTAAAAATTCGACTTAACATCTCACACGTTTAGCAGTACAGTTATACGTTTTTGACCACACCGTACAAACAACATATAGTTGTCACAAAACCAATAAACATATCGATAACATATTGAACTATGGTCATGTACACATACTCGTACATACGTATATTATAATATGAGTAAAATAGTAATCTATTCCATTGAAAACTGATAAGACGGACTCGCGTCTCACAATGTCCACATTATAATATTTCACGTAGGACCAAAAAAATAGTTTCCGCTGATGACAATTTTATTTTTATTTATTTTCATTTAATTTAAAATCAATAAGATTACTAGGGTTCACTGAGTTTAAACTCGTGGGAGACCTAGGACTAATCTTATTATAATTATTACAACTTATATATTAGTATACAGTTAACATTTTATACCGTGTGTTTAAAGGTAACAGGAAATATTTCGATCCTGTGACCTTGAATTTGATTTGGGGTTTTTGTACTGCATATAGGACTTATAAATACATATTTTTTTAATAAATTCAAATTTTTAATTTTTTTTTATCAGCGCATGCGCAGTAAAATAAAAATTACTTAAATAGCAACCACTATTTTGGAGACCAGATTTCGATTTCTTTATTTTTTCTGAACAACTTTGATCTTTATAGTTTGTTGATATCTTCAAAATTGCCATTTTTATGACGGTCGAAAGTTTTAAAATAGTTATTCGTAAATATCGCATTTTTCAACGCTCTATCTTAATTTATAGGTATTTATAGGTATTATTATAACAATTTATTTAATTAATTTTTTAATTTAATAAATTTTTATAAATTAAGATACCTATACCTATATGCAGTATAAAAACCCCGAATCAAATTCAAGGTCACATGATCGAAATATTTCCTGTTACCTTTAAAATTGAACACACGGTATATAACACTATACATTTTTAAATTTAAAACATTTTAAAGATTATACAATTTTTTTTTTCTTATTTTTTTATTATGTACATTAAATACCCAATAAAAAATCAGTACAAAAAAAAATGCAATATTATAAATTAAGAACAGCAAAAAAATGCAAACGGATTTGAATAAAAAATATGAACGTACATCATAGTAAATTGTTTATCATGATATTTAAATTATATATTATGAACGTGTTCATGTTGAAGCCAATGAGTGATGTATTCTTTAAATATTGGAAGACAATTAATAGACTTTCACAATATTGGTTCGTCTTGTAAAGCCAGGTTGTATTATGGTTACAAAAAATTATAACGTACTTAAAAATATATGTTTATTTAATATTTAATTTTAGAATTGTTCGTCGCATAATAATAGGTTAAAATAGTGTCATACGACGGTGTACCGTTGGGTATTTCAGCACTAATCCAGCGTATTGTACCATTGTATCTGATTTCTTGATATTCGTTTCTAAAATAATAGAGACATTCCATAACGGCACGCATGGCCAGATTTGACGCAAAAAGTTGTATGAAAAAATCCAACGGTGCTATGATTAAAATAGTGCGCGTTGTTACGAATCACTACACTGAACTCGGAAATACGATGTTATCAGTTGTGTTGATGGTTTCGAACAACGACAATACTCATTAACAGGACTGAGGAATTTCGTTTTAAAAAATATTACCGCATTCGACATCTCGCGCTACACTTAATCTCGACAAGTACAAAGATCTGCTTCGAACATTTGTTCAGACACATTCAAATTTGTGTATGTGCAAGTGCCTATTATGACTAGAGCGCCGTATCTGGCACACAATAAACTTTTACTTATAACTTCCAAACTTTCTTAAACTATAAATTTGTTACACTACCATTTTCCCCGTAGTAAGTGAAACATTTTAAGTGTAGACGATTTTTTTCTTCAAAAATAAAAATAAAAATCACAATACGGACCATCACGAGATAGACGTGGAATAGAGTGTTTTGAATGTTTGTGAAATACGAAAGAATGTCAACGTGCACCGAGACAACGTTATAATTATAAATTACATTTTTAGTACACATTATACCATATCGTTTTAGATCTGTAATTACGTTTTTGTTAAGTTCCACCTTTGAGTGCACCGAGAAGCAACCGAACGTGCTCGCACGCGTTTCTACAGCGTCGTGTGTGATGTGGTGCGTTTCGTAATATTACTATTCGAGAGCGTTGTCGCTATCAACGGATTACCGTTTCCACGCCGTAGAAATATTCGTAGGCAATACATCGTGCAAGTCGAACGGATATAGGTTTTTTTCGTTTGACCACGAGTCCTCTGGTGTGGGGACGTACGCGTTGAACTTTTGAAAAAACAGTAATCAGGAAATGTAGAAACCGCTCGGCGTGCTTACGGGCGATGACAAAAATGCGGTTGGGGTAAAATGTCAGAAAATGCATTAAAATGTGCATCTTGGACAGGAAAAATAATGCATTGTTCCGAAAAAAAAATGTTCCTTCACAGAACTGCACGCGTTAACGAAACGCCACGTTACGCATATTATTATTAGTTCATATACCAGAGCGATCGCACACGTTTGGTGTAGCGCTTTAGCGAGCTTATTGGTCGGGAAATTAAATGAAAAGCGGTAGGATGGAAAAATAAATGAAAGAAACGCCAACAATTTCTCAGTCTCTCGTCTACCATCGACCGACCTTTCCGTTCAGGACGTGATTTTACTATACCTTCCGACCGGGCGGAATTTGAAGTAACGCGCCACTACTATGAGTAATATTGCAAAAATTGGATTGAACGTTTCCGGGAAATACGCGCGCGCTAAAAAGTATTTTCCTTAGACAACAAAAGAGTAACTGAGATAACCGAAATAACGGTATGGAAATTCTATGTTCGCACAAAGTAAACGCGCATGTCGTCACTGGAGACGGAAACACCGAAAAACGTATTTCCCCGGAAAACGTCGAAAAATGTTTTATTCCCAACGAACTCTTCTCGTCCTTTTGAAATAACATAATGCCGTAGTATTTCCAACGAACTTGGTTGCATTATGATAATTTCTCGACGAAAAACAATTTGTGATAATATGGCACGCGTCAATGTATCAAGGGTGCACCCAAGGTTGAGGGGTGCTGACGTGCTTAGCCCCCCCTCCCGTCAAATGGTTTCTCGGTAATATATGTGTCATTTTATCAGGTACCGGTTATACATTATTATATAAAAATAATCATCGACTTGAAGTTGGACACATTATGTATATTTGTTATGTTATATTATTGTTGTATTATTGTACATTTGTACATATAATATAGTATAGTATAATATTTCTACTTTTTTGATTTTTTGTCTTCGCGACGTTGCTCGTCGAAAACATTTAGGCAAATATTATATACGAAACCGCTAACGTCTTTGAAACGATTAGATTTACATCGATTAAGTTTAGTTTTGGAAATTTGGAATTTTGCAACTTCAACGTGTCATCATGTTTAAATAAAAAACCAAAATCAAAATTATAATTGTAGATTATATTTGTAGATTTAATTGTAGATGTAGTTTATTCCATAAAGAAATGAGTAAATGCTCGTGCACAAGCGTGATTCTGAACATATTCAAAAATAAACACCACTGTCTATTATAATTTAAAAAAAATGTAATTTAACCCCGCTTAAAAAAAAATCCTGGGTTAGCCCTTGTAATGTATTTCCTAAAATAATTTTCTTAACAAAGAAAATTCATAAAATAAATAATAAAATTCTCAATCGATCGGGTGAGCAATCACATTTTACATCTACTAAACTATGAGGTTACTACCACGCTATACTAATATTTACGTGCATTTAACATTTATACCAGAGACAACGTTAATAGTGTTCATTTTTCAGAGATGTTTAGCTAAATTAGTTTCACCATACCTTATGGTTCATTATCTAACCAAACTGCTGTTTTAATTTTATTAAGTTTTCGAAATGCCACATTTTTTTTAACGAACTAATTGAATTGTAATTTTCTTTTTAATTCATGATGAATAAGATTGCCATTAAAAATGTACAGAAAACAATTATTTCCAGATGACATTTTTTTTATTTAATACAAGTTTTCCTGACATTCTCTTACAAAATTCCATCGGAAAAAATCTATAATTTGGGGTAAAAAAAAAAAAAAAAATTCACAACTTTTCAATTTTTATCTATTACCGGAAAGGAGAAAAGTTTCCGTTTTTTTACTTACTTTTTTACCACGCATCTCTAAAAGTTATGCATATTAACACGTTAAAAGCTCTCCAACACACGCGCTCTAATTATTATGACACGTTAGTACAGTAAATAATACGAACATTAACATTAATCGACCCGCTATCGCGACCGCGTTCTGCGTTTCACATATTACTATGTTTTAACAGTACGTAGTTTAAAACTTGTAATGAATCATGTATTTCTAGTCGGAAACGTGCGCACCGCGGCTATTTTTCATAAAAATATTGTGTTATTCACAATGCGGATTGAGGCCGGATTGTTGTTGCGCCGAACACCTATGCACCCGGTAACCGCGGTAACTGATAAGGGGCGTCAAACCTGTCATTTTGCCATTTTTATTGGGTTTATGGTTATTTTAAAATCGTTTCCTTCTTTTAACTACAGCCGAATGTGATTCGGTAAAACCTATTTCTACTCACTACACGCCACGGTAAAATTGTAAGGAAAATGTATTATTATAAAAATGTACGTGGCTCACGGCAATATTCCTACTCGCATAATGTGGCTCAGTCCTTCCGAAAATTTGGACACCTCATACGCGCCGTTTAAAAATAATACTTATACGAAAAATGTTTGCTACACATAATCCGAGTGGAAATTTAGTGCCGATAAATCTATATGCTTTGAGTGTACCCGAACGCGTTTGTATTTCTTTTGATTTGAAATTGAAAATTCTAATATTATTACGTACAGGTACTCGACGGTTTATTGCGGACGCTCGGCCACTATTTATCGTTTAACTTCTCTACGACACTTCGCGGCTTGAGTTTTAACCATTATTTTGGATTCGTGCAACGATTTGGCAGCGTGTGGTCACAGACGTACGATGTGGAACCTCGGCAGTAGTAAAAAATTAAGTGTTCAACAATATTTATAAATATTATAAAATAATTATTATATGATCCGGACGGTCGACAACAATATAAATCACTATATCGCACGCACTTAGACTTTTGTTTCGCATTGAAATATCAACATCAATGTAGTGTTCATCAAGCCCTGTTTAATATTAAGCTCAGTGTTTCCAAGAGGAAAAAAAAGAAAAAAGATAAAACCATCATGAAAATAAACGCTTTTAGTTTTAACAACGATATCAAATGGGATTCATATTTTATTCAAATGGTACTGTAACCGTTTTCACGTTTTAACGTTTCTAACTTCTTTTTTAATGATTATACGCTTATTACTTGTAAAGAAAAATTTGTTAATCTTTTTTCAGCCCAACTCAACTGAAAACAACTGCAGTTTTACAGAGCACGCATGTATTCACGCGTTTAATGTATTTTTTTTTGTTTTATCTTCGTATCCCGATTGTTACTTTTATTTTCATTTTAATCCGTCGTAAAACAGACAAATATCATTTGTCTGAATATTGACGATAAACTTCCGGCCAGAGTTTTTCTTTCTCGAATCAGTCGTCGGTGACAGTTGTACACACGAAAACATGGTCCGGCGCCAAAAAGTTTCTTTACGCTCAATCGGACATCAGATGTACTACGCAGAAATGATAATGACAGCCGATAAACGGGTTACACGCGTTATGATTGTTTGATTATTATTATTATTACTATAATTATTCGGTCGAGCAGTTCGGTCTTCATCCATACTGCCATCGTTGTGAGCTGACCGTTTCAATCGGAGCACGACGAACATAAACAAAGCTTACACGGGCAACACCTGTGTTGGATTTCACACGGCAGCATCATAATTTAGATACCCGTCCGATCGATGGATTTTTCGGTTTTACCATAAGTTCATAACTCCATTTGAATGTCATATAATTTTATTGTGGACGCGCACAACACAATGTGATTTCTTAGACGTGCTCATCCCCTTATTTGGCCTTAAAAATGCTTTAATTTTTTTGTTTCAATGTTCAAGTTACTCGTATGTTAACTAGGCTTCCAAATTGCTTTTTCATACCACCTAAAGTATGTTCTGTGGCGATACAAACTTTTGTTTTTCATATGGAAACACCACATTTGTTACGCAAAATATTATTCTATTAATTTTTCTGGAATTTTTTATGTAACGTAGTCAAAATTCGGAACAATAATTTCGAAGTTACTAAAATTAAAAATCTCAAATTATAAAAGTATAAAATTTGCGTTATCTGGAATTAATCGTGAATAGCAATAAAATTACAAATTAATAGTATTATATCAGGTGTTCTAATACTTTTTTCTTAATACCTAAATTAGAATGATTCAAAAACTACTCGTTTGAATTTCGATTTCAGTACATACGAAAATTCACAGAAAAATGACCCCAGCGGAATACCGCAGTGTAATTGGGTGTAGCATAAAAACATAGAAAGACATTTAAAACATAGATTTTTGGTAACTAGAACGTTGAAAAAAAAACGTTCAAATCAAAGCATTTCGACGACTTAAGGAGAGGGTGAGCACCTTGTATAATAATCACCCTGTAAAATAATGCACGTATACGTGATTCGTAAACTTGAATGGTACAAATTTTCAAATCAAATTTTAAAAAAAATTGTTTTCTTCTATTCGCGACACACGCATCACGTTTTACACGCCGGTTGAGAACCACGGGGCAAAACGTGAATTATTCGGCGTCTAAGAAAATGAAAACGCAACGTTCGCCGCCGGGTGGCCGTGGTAAATAAATTATTCAGCGCGTGTAAAAGAATCGCACACTGCGCACCGTGTGTAGTGTTTAAAAAAAAAAAAAATGCGAAAATAAACGGAATGCTTAGATTTTGCCGGCATTAACGGTTAAGCGTAAAGGGGAGTGTTATTTTTCGCAGATGGCTACAAATTACAATGCGAACAATGCGATTTGTCAATAAAGAGGACGCGTTACGCGAACAGACATCAAACAAAATATTATTATTATAAATTATATAATACGTGTTTCGCAACGGGCTTCCGAGAAGACACCGTCGCAAGGCGCCCTGTTTCGTAATACCGTGCCCGTTCCGCTAAAATCAAGTAATTTAGCCCGATGAATATTAATGTGATAATTCTAAGTAACGTGCTGACACATGTGTGCTACGTTTTATGTAGATCGATGTGAAAACGTGTCCCGGGTGAAATACGGCCTGCATCAGCTAAAGGACTATAACTGCGTAGGCGCTGTGCCTAACATACTTTTACGTAGTTCGAAAGTATAACGAGCACACGCGTGCCCATAGTAATATGTATTTGAATAGGTAATATATTATGATAAAAAAAGTATATTCACAGTAAAAGTTTGGGCACCGAAATAAAGATTTCTAGGTAATTTGTGCCCTATACACATGCCAACGTGTGCTAACAACAGTTTTTTGCGTCTCGTAAGCAACGGCGTATATTTTTTTTTTTTGCGGGAAGGGTGTCTTATGTCTGGACACCCCCCGACCTAAAAAAAAATCGATTAGTGTAAAGGTAATTAGTATTGTCATTGTACATGCCCCTACCAAAATAACTTTATCCAAAGAGCAAAAGTTAAATACATTTTATTAGATCCTACGGCACGTTTCGAGGTATGTTTTTAAATTTCACTTATAGATTATCAGGAACGTCCAGAATTAGGTATTCGAATTTCATCGGTTCAGTAAAGGTAGCTAAACTCGTCGTATTCGTCTTACAAACGTACAAAATATTGAATTTTAGTCCAGTAGTTAAAGTGTTTAGACTCTAAAAACTAAACACTAAAAATTCTAAACTTTAGAGTATAATATATAAACTGACCTATAAGAACGAAATTTTTAAAACAATTTTCGTAATTTAGTATGATAATTAATAACTAATAACCTTCAAATTACCCATTACATCGTGTACCAGTGTTTCAAATGTAAAAACTAAAAGTACTTGTTGTGTGTTCTAATAATAATTTTGAAAAAGTTAAGCTTCTACAAGTAAGTTGGGTTTTTTCCAAAAACTTATTTAAAAACGTGTTTGTGAGGTTGTCAACGTTTTGAATATCACTCGAAGAATCACCCAATGCACGCCACTGCTCGTAAGCCCTCGAAAATAGAAATAATGACGGACCATAATGATATACGATAGTTTCTGCAACATAAATAGTTGTTAAAAGTGCGAACGGACGGACGCGAACGGTTGAAAATTGTCACTTTCTTCGGATCGCCCATGCGAGGATAGTAATATGTCATGAAGTCAACCAATACGCCATGTACGTGAACAACAGACGAGAGCGTTTCCTGCGAGGAGAACCGTCTGATTTCATACGATTATACCGCTTGTAGAGAATGTTATGGATCGTGGATCAGCGGTGACGGCATGGGCATCGGTGTAGAGATTAAACTTGGTATTATAAAATGGATTTGAGATTTGTGATTCCCTGCTCCCCCCAGACATTGCACGCGGCGTTAAGTATAACATTATTATATAATACAGAACGGGCGTGGGTGGCGCGGCGTGTATAAACATCAAAGAATCAATTTTCGCCAGAACATTAGACTTGTATATCAAAATATATTATGATTGATTGCCGCAATTTCGAAAAGTGAGAAATTTATTATCCCAGAGTAACAAACACAAAGGGTTGAAGACAAACACGTCGAAAATCGATGGAGTATAACCATTAATAAGGAGCCAAGGTGTGGAACTTGTTTTTTTTTTAATCGTTTTAAATGCCTTCTGACCTACGAGTCTTAAATGGATTAATAAAATGAGATGTATATAACTATAAGTAAAGGTGTATAATACGCCTTTTCAATTTAAAAGGGTGCATATTTCTTTTAACAAACACTTAAAAGAACATTTCCCTTACAATAGTGAGTTGAAATTAATAACCCTAATCTATCATGTTTGTAAACAAAAATTGATTTGAAAATATTTTTGGTTTTTTTTTTTTTTTTATTCTTTTTAAGCGTACAAAGTTGTTATAATTGTGGACATTGGCTATTTTTAGATTTGATCCTAAGACGTTTGGAAGTATTGTTCACAACAAAGCCAGCTATATGAAGTCAAATGCTATGTTTAACTTTATTTTACAGATGTTACAATCGGTGTGGTATTGTTGAGAGTATCTCAACAAGCGAGTGATGCTCAGCTTGTAACTAAAGCGATGAAGCGATTGATAATAATATCATGTTTCGAATTTTACATTCCTAGAAGACATATAATACATTTATATAAATATTATACAACGGTATGGTTTCATTGGAAAAAACCGTGAACACCTTCGTTCTGGCAAAAGAAATATTCAAAATGTTTAACATAGGTAGTATTATACTTCTGTTGCGTTAGTACACTGCGATGTTAACGGATGGAATTTCCTCAAAGTATTTTTAGTGTATTTAATTTTTAATTTCCGAGAAGAACGACAACGACGGGTTCTATTCCGTGAATGTGCAAGTATTTTAAAAAATAAGTCACTGGTAACGCGTAGTGCACGAATAGTGTATTATTATTGTTGTTGTTGTTATTATTAGATGCTATTATTCGGGAAATAATCCTGCGCGCAAAAAGTAGTAACAATGAATTTATAAATGGATAATATGCGTGCACTGCGTAACGATGACTGGGGGCGAACGTCCGACTACTGTAGTTCTACCGGTATCATTGCGCGCGCAAGGATGCAGGCTTGTCTGCCTCAGGGGACGGGGGAGTATACTCCTTCGTGGGCCGTCCTAGCCGTGTTATAGTTTTCAGTGTCCCCGGTCACCAATAACGTAACACGATCATAAGTATATCACTATGCTAAAGTATGGGCAGTTTGGGAAAAGATTCCGAATAAATTGTAATAATATTGAAGAACTTTCGAAACAATTTAGATTATTCAGCAATCTACATATTGTATTAAGATAGTTTATGATATACTACCATATGTCATCCCAAGTCCTCCGTAAAAGATTATTTTTCCTTTATTAAAAATAGAATGTGGTCGAAAATCTCTCTCGAAATATTCTCACACCGTCCGTGTTGATTTCAATGGAAAAAGATGTAGCCGAGTGTGCGAGCAAAGAAATTATAATTAAATGGCATCTCAAAGTGATCCACCGAACGAAAACCACTTCTTCCGTAATACGTATAAATAAACATCCGAAATCTCTGGATGCAGCTCCAATCCAGGATCCAACTTCCTTTGTGCCACAATAAATTTCATCATCTCAGCCCACATACTCAACAATATATAATATACTCCGACTCTACGCATATCTACCTAAGTGATCAATTTAATATTTGTGTACCAATGCATAGGTTTATTAACGTGATTTCTTCGATCATAATTCATAACTTAACAAGGAAAATGCTACCCAATGGCCATTGCTGCCGAAGTTTATTTCAGATCAAAAAATATGTAAAATGTTATTAGTTGTTAATTACTTGATGACTCTAATTACTTCATATCATGTTGAAAATAGCAAACGATTGAAACTTATAATAAGTGTTTACACATAATTGATATAGGTGCATTATTAGAGTTTAAGATAAATACATTTTAAGAGATAATTTTTTGCTCTTCCCGTTTTATTTATTTTTATTAAGGTCACTGAGCCCTAGGTAGTGATTCCTGGCTGGACCCTTCGTAACCTAGTCCAACCCTGCGAGGACACGCATCAGCGTTTACAAACAAACCGTATAAACGCCGATTTTATTCTGAACTCTCGCGCACTCGGTGTTTTTCGAATAAAAATAATTGCTCCAATTATACTCAAGCATTCGAGACACGCGTATTAAGTGTGCACCTCGTGGCACTACGGACGGACACGTGTTCTATCTTACAGCATTGTTTTTGAAAATCTTCGCAAGAAACTAGACAGTTATAAAGAATATTTCGCGGCACCATATGCGGAGATCTTATGAAATAGGAGGGGGTTTAGGTATCTCAGTATTTGGTAGCAAATACACCTATGGAACCTTACTCATAATATTATTATATAGAACCAGATGTTGATCTAGGATAAAAAAGTCTAGAATTAATTAATAATGAGAACAAAATGTTTGTAATTATAATGTTTACAATGCAATATCTTTGTTAGGAAAAAATATTGATATCGTACAATATAATTGTAATTTAGCTTAGTTTTATTGATCTATAATAATTTATGGAAAATATATTTGAAATATGGTCATAAAATATGTGTTAACGATAAACTAATACACTGCAGAACAGATCATATTTATTGATGGTCAAATTGTACGATAAAACGTACAATAAAATATTTGATATTATAGTGCCGATAATTTCCCTTGAAAAAAATCAAAATTTTAATACGACTATTTCTTGTTTTTTCGTTGTTACGTTATTCTGAAACTTTTTTAAATGTACGATATTGTCACCACTTTTTTTTTTTGGATGGTGCTTTAAACTCTATTATATTTTTTTTTTCGAGGGGAGGGGGGGTCTAAGCCTAATCAGTGGATAATTTTTTGGTGTTTTCAGTATTTGGCCACAGTGACTCGTCGATGTTACGGTTACGGTTATAAATTATAATATCACGTCATACAAGAGTATACTATAACGTCAAAGTCATTGCGCTGCGTACAGAATATTATACAATTGTAAATTACAATGTTTACAGTAAAATGTGCGCGCGCACGGTTTCCAATTAAAACGAGCTGTGTTGTATTTTGTTTGCTTCTCATTATGCACGCGAATTCCAAAATAATAATAATATGTTGTTCGATTGTCGAGTAAATATACAAATCATACTATAATACATACCTTTTGTTCAAATGTTTTAGGGTATTGAATTATTGGATTTAAGATTTTAGTGGTATGTAAATTCAATGGTCTTAGGCGAGATTAAACAATTTTATTATGCTAATCTGTGCGGTTGGTTCAAACTTATTCCTGACCTTTTTAGACCCAACGCCAAATATTAACTTTAAACATTACCAATAGACCGTAAAAATGAGAGAATAAAACTGATTGACTTTTAATCTTTAAGCTAAATATACAGTATAGGTACCCTGGAGGTACTCAAAACCCCAAGGATACTCGACTCGATAAACTTAATATTTATAAATTCATTTTTTTTTTTTTTACATTTCATGCGTTTTTTACTACGCTCTCCTTGTAATTATCTTATTCAGTGTTTTATTACGTTGACAATGGCACTATAAATGTATGCATAATTATATCAAGGGTGGCCAAGATATTTTAGGTGCACCAAGAAAATATTATAATTTTGTTTAGAATCTAAAATAATGCATGTTTCTCATTACAGCTGTGTATAAATTAATCACAAGTGAACATTTAAAAATGGTATGAATTATATAAATATAATGTAAAATAATCTATTGAATAAGTGATAATACTGAGAGAATAATAAGATATTATTTAAAATATCTACAAAATATGAACGAAATCGTGCTCCATTGAGAATACAAACTGATAAATGGCTAGATACACTATTATATAAATGTAAATTAGTCATATAAGCAAGTGCAAATATTGACTGGAAATTCTAACAGACTGATCAAGATAAATTAATAAATCACTCGCCGTCGACTTGCTGCACAATACGATTCATATTATTCGGTTCTCTCTTGACATTGTGTAATAAAATTGATTTTCATGGAAACTGTAAAATATTTATAAATAAATTGAAAAAGTAACGCGAAAAGTCAAAGCGTTTGATTTTTTCACGTCTCGTTGAACGTTTGTTTTTAGATTATGTGCAAAAAAAATTTAAATCAATATTTCGACAAACGGTTCACCCGCGAATTGGTCTATTTTGAAGAGTGCTGGGGCGGAAAAGAAAACAAATTATTTCATAAAGTGGCGAAGGAGTTTAAAACGTATCTTGTTTTCCAAAATCGAGTTTAAAAAAAATAATAATAAAACGTCAACGTTAAGGTGCACCGTCAATTGTTCGCAAAACACCAAAAATAATAGAATATTATGTATTTTATGTGACGGCATGCTAAATATTCGTTCAATATAAAAGAAAATGAATGGGTTTAAAAATAAAAACCTAAAATCGCGTATCGATTTGCGCAGTACTTCGAAACGAGGTGAATCGGCCTCAATGCGTGGTATACCTGCAGGCACCTGCATAGTAATACACTGTTTACGAATAGCGTATATACATTATTCTATGGTAGTGAGGTGCTTCGTTTTATTTCGATTGCGATTTGTTTGTTCGAACAACGTGCGTTTACGCGTCGTCCATCGACCCGGAAGGGTCGCGCTAAGTATGTAATAAATATATGTATAAATTTGTACAAGAGAGAATCCCTTAAAATGAAGACATCGGAAACACAACGAGCGACCTGACGATTATAATCAACGGAAGCATCGGGATTACGAAACATTTTGAATGATGGCTTTGTAGTCGAATAATAATTAACCTTGCTACTTCAATAATCTAATGTCAAATGTTATGCAGATGTGTCGAACGACCTTTAAAAATCGTATTGATTACCATAAACAGGGTTATGGCCAACTTAATTATAAATCATTATGGCGTTTTAGAACAATATTTTAAAAGACAATGTCGGCCTGTATTTCGCGGCCGTGCGCTATCGGACGGTAAACGTGGATAAACCGCCACAACAGAAGCAGTCATTATCGCGGAACAACTTCTGTGGTTTTATCGACTTCTATCGCAGAATCTAATCTCGTTACCGGTTACCGCAAATACGTGATAACTGGAAATAAGTGATTACCTTCTATCAATTTATACGGCAAACGCGTGCAGAGTTGCAGACGTTCATTGTTTCTTACTTGATACCTTTTAGTTTTCACCGTATGTCTCGCACCACTGTCGTCGTGACTGTAAAACTCATCGTACTTCGCTCACGTTTTCATACTAAACACTTTCCATCAACTTATTATTATTTGTCCTGTTCATAAAAAGCAATACAAAATATAGTCATATCCTCCACTGCACCAAACTCCGTATACAAAAACGTTAAATAATATAAAAAAAAAAAATCGAAAACGATCTGCTTATAGTTTAACTTAGCTCGCCATATTTAAATCACTAGATGAAATTATTACACTTTTTCCATTCTACATAGTGCTCAATATAAGACGGAAATGATATACATTTTAGTATACATATATATTTAAATGTAGTCACCGACCTAAATTCAATTACTAGTAGATCGTTTTTTTAAATAATTCAAAGATTATTAAATTATATCACAACTTTTTTATACTTGCCGTTTTTTTTTAGAGTTTGGCGGAGTGTTTTGGTTGGGATAAAGTGTACATCAGCTATGCTCGTAAACACTTTTAACAAGTTAAGACCATTGATTATAAATACTATAGTACAGTACAACCTCTTTCAGACGGAATTTCTTGGGGAAAAAAATGAAATTAAAGATTTTTTTTTTTTAATCCTATGTATTATTATTTTTATGGATATAACTAAACTTGTATTCATACATTACATATAATAATAAGTTTTCTTTCATTCTGCGAGTATAATATATAAAATTTTGTTTTTTTGGAAAAAATCAGTGACAGATTGTTATTATCTTCTGGCTTATAGTTTTGAGCCAATTTTGGATACGGAAACCTGTCCATTTCCGGATTAGTGAGGTTTCACTAGTCGTCTTGGCGGGATGAATTCATTACATATTTAAAACGGGACCAAATAAATTGTCCACGCTACGGAGTTCCCGCATTACCGAGGTTCCGTCTTACCTAGGTCTTACCGAATTTTCAATCAATGATAAGGCGTTACGTTATACTATTATCGAAGAGGGCCGGCGGAGAACAACTGCGGTTGTTGGTATACGGTTTCGTTTTGTTTTTTTCCAAAGTGCTGCTCTTTTCCGACGGCCACTCCCCCCAACACGGCATTGCCTGTGCTTAAGAACAAACAAGATTAATTTTGACAACGTGGTAGAACGGTTAAAAAAAAGAAGCCAAGAGTCTTGCACGAAAAAGAAATAAAAAAGTAAAAAGAAGAAAAAGAAAACAGAAGAGAAAAGAAACGGAAAAAAAGTTATAGCAAATAAATTGCCGTAGATGTATGGTAGGAAAAAATATATAAGTAAAATAAGAAGAGGATACACGTAAAGACGTGAGTGAAATCGTTTATCGCGGTGGGCACACAAGTTTCCTCTTGATTGTAGCGTTTAACTTTTAAGCCAATTTACCGGAGAGTAAAAATAAACTTTGTAATTCTTCCCAACACGCTATACATACCGGCGCTCGGAGACACGGCGGACGGGCGCGCCGGTGGAATTGTTATTTGCAATTATTGTTCAGCTGTTATGGTCCGAGAACTTTTACCATCGCGAGACGGTCGCTTCGGATTTATTATTATTTCTATTATTTTTTGCTCTCACGACGCGAGACGGTAGTACAAGAAGAACGCGTACTCGGTGCCGCAGTTGTACCGTTACATGCTCGTGAGCCGAAAGGACGAGTACTGGACGACTAATTGAGAATCTGCCGAGTTACGTCGTCCGTCGGGGTTCCGGTGACTTCGGACGGAACATACTTTGTGCCACGCGCGTCGAATTGATCGACTTCAGCCGTTCACGGGGAGGTTTTTCGGGACTACTTGACGCATTTTCACCCATAAATCCGGCGCCCGACAAATTGTCTTCGAGCGAACGTCGTGGGATGTGTATTGTTACGATTATGTATAATACGCGCGCACGCAGATCTATCAAAACCATAATATACATCAGGATAAAAGTTTCCCGCGTTCTAAAATAATATTTTATAGCGTACGGCACCCGCCCTCGTACGCGCAAATAAAACGTCCGGACCGATTCGGCAGTCCGAGTGTGCAGGGGCGTAGCCTGTAGGTAGGCCCGGTAGGCCCGGGCCTACCCAGATTTTCTCTAAAAAGAAAAAGAATTATTTCAACAAATTAGAAGAATTAAAACATATCTCAGGTCGATTATAAAAATTCCTAGGCTAAACGATTTGACGTTAATTTCCATAGAAATAAGTGAGCAATTTATTGATAATCCATCGGCTGTTGTTGATGAGTTTGTTATCAATTTATCATAAAGAAAAGAAGATAGAATTTTGACTTTGAAAATATGTTATAAATGGACAATACGTATATGTTGTAAGTTACGAGTACAGTAATTAATAATTATAAAAAAATTATCTTGTATTCTGATAAATAAAAATTGCAAAGTTTGCCTTGAGTTATTAATGATTAATAAAAATAATCATCGATAAGTTTGAAATTATAGGAGGCCAATACCAAAATTGGGATTACTCCTCACTTCCGTCTAACAGTGGAAGGTTTATGTGGGCCTACCAAAAAATAAATTTATAGCTACGCCGCCCCTGCGAGGCTGACGTTTCCGGACCGATCACTTGGGCTCCGCGCGTAGGTACACGTCACAAAATGTAATATTGTGTGCTGTTTTGCACGGGTTTGCCGCGGACAAGATCGTTTTTACACAATACGTTTGTAGCAAATTGGGGAACACGCGTGAAATTCGCGTAACGAAAACGACTTTTGCCAAACATGCGCCACGTGTCACCTGGAGAATAGTATTACGGTCGATCTTTTACCGCGACGGTCACCATAATGCCCTATACCGAAATCAAAAGTTAGACATTCTTTTCAGAAAATGATTTATCGATATGAAACAATTTGTGACCCGGAACTTTCGCGATAATGAAATTAACCCTCTGGACACGGATTTCGAGGGGAGGAGAGCTTTCATCGGGCTGATTCCGGTGGTGGAAATTCCAAGCTTCCCGATCGTGTACGTGAGCATTTTACTTTCGAACAAATCACGCAAGACCGTAACATACTTGCAGACTTGGGTAAAATACTTAATGATAATAATATTCCCAAGTATTGGCAAAATACCAAATATTTTTCAAATACTTTTTTTCGTTTGATTTAGATTTCAATAAAAAAATATCTTTTTTTTCAATTCAGTGTTTATAAATGAACATTATAATCATTTCGATACTATACTGCACCTGTCTGGTTATCAATTAGTTATAAATTATATTCAAATTAATATTTGTTTAACTAAAAATAGTAGAAAACCAAATATATTATTATAAGTACAAAAGCAATTTCTATAACGGAAAAATAATAAATTATTCTTAAAATGTGATTGGACGTTACACAAGTATTCCGAATACTTTATTCAGAACACTAGTGAAAAGTATTTAAGATGTATTCGGAATACTACCCAAGTCTGCATAGTTATACCTTACGATACGTACACTTCCACTAAACGGACTCGAATTATTCAATCGGAGAACAATACACATTTACATGGAAAAGCATCTGGACATGTCGCAGCATAAACAGCGTGCACGTGTTGTGTCTCGAGCGGGTCCGTGCGTATCGTTTTCGGGTGAACGGGCAGGTATAGCGCGGTACATTACCCGTGTTTGGTGGATACCGAGAACCACCGACGCGATTCCCAGGCACGCCGCAGCTGTGTATATATATTATATATACATCGATCGAGTAATATTTTCCGAAACTCAGTACTAACCGAATTATAATAATATTATGCTAAAGCATTACACGTGTACGCCGGATGCCGATTGTTGCGTTTTTCATATTGCATTGACGAACAGTAACGAGCGTCGACGGTTAATCACGCAATGAGGGAGGGCGAGATTTAACTCACCCCCGACGTTGATTGTTCGGTGCGCATTCGATACGATCAGTAGTTATGTGTAGTACATGTTATTTGCGGCACGCGGGTATGCATAGGAGTATTTGCGAACGGGCATCAGTGCATCACCGTGATCCACTGACGATGACGGTCGGCGACGGTTGCAAAATAACAATAATAATATATTACAGTCGACTCTCAATGATTCAAACCTTCGATAATTCGAAACCTTCGGTAATTCGAAGTAAATACTCGGTTCCTTGAAAATCACGCGGTAATTCGAACAAAAACAATGCATTTAAGTACACTCGGTAATTTGAAATTAAATTTTGGGAAAACTGGCCACTAACACTTGTCAATTCGAAGTATTATTCGTTCAATGCTCGGAAATTCGAAGTGCATATTATTATATTCACTAAATGTATTTTATCTGTATTCTTATAATCTTTTTATTAATAATTTACTATACAATCGTGTAGAAATTTAGATTATTATTGTCGATAACTATAAAATATTATCTTAAGAACCTTATCGTTTTATTTCTTAATCGTTTCTAATCCTATTAAAATTAACAATAAATAATTCTAATATGTATGTATAATATATAAGGACGGTATTGTTCGAGCTAAAGCTTAACTATAGCTGATAGGTACTTGGTGGATGTTGACTAAGACGTGTACACTTACATTTGAAATGCGTAAACGGTCTTCGTTGCACTCCGGAGCAGTTGGTAGACCTCAGATCGGCCACGATGGTTCTTAGGTGACCCATTAGGTTTTACTCAGGTTCGCCAGACGACGATATGACGGTTACGATGGTAATAATTACAATAATAATCCCCATAATAATAATAATCCTTGATTACGATGCGTACGCGGTAATGCGCCGTCTCGGACGCGATGCGACAACCGAGGAAATTATTCTATAAGTGCGGCCTTTTATATTATTATTAAGACGGGCACTTTTCGATGGAAATCAATACACGGCGTTTGGCGCGAACGCCAAAACCGAACGCAATTCCACGACCGCGGCGTTAGCGAGTAGGTATGCGCGTAATAATACACGGCGCTTAGTCAATAATGATAATATTATTATTACTTTAATAAGCAATGATCTGAGAATTGTTTTTTCTTTCTAACATCAAAGTTGTCTCGGGATTTCCACGAATCGCGACACCATGATGTCACTATATTTCGCTATGTACCGATCGGTAATCGTGGGCGAAAAAAAAGTACAACTGTCTATTTCGTTTTTTAAACATCCCCTCATTCACATCTGAATTTGTAGTCGCCACATTATACTTACGTCGCCCGTGTATTGATTCATTTGACGTTCGATAGTGTACAATCGTAACAAAAAAAAAAAAGAATATGTTAACAGTTTTGTCGTATGGTAGTTATTATAGCTGTTTAAAATTTAACAGGAAAATGTTGAGTAGGTTTTTTTTTAAATTTGTTCTACAGTTCCACGTCATGAAATGATAAAAAGCAGTGATCTCCAATAAAATGTTGAAAATAGGTCCACATGTTGATTCGACCACATCGACGATAACAGAAAACGGGATTTCGTCTCCACTATCAGCACCTTATGAAAACAACGACATAGAAGCACACCGACTAGTATAATTATTAAAAAAAATACCACTTCCCTTCGTGTGTCCATGCCGAGGAACGCGCACATTGTACCTACCACCGTTTGCTAGATCAGTGGTCTTCAACCGGTGGGTCGCGACCCACTTTTGGGTCGCGTAAGCTTTAAAAATGGGTCACGATAAGTCTTCTTTTTAAAATAGAAATCAAGTTTATAAAATTATATGAGGTATAAGAATAGTTTTTTTAATTTTTAAACTTAGAATAATAATAAATGGAAATACAGTTCAAAAATTATTGTGATATAATTATGTATCAACAGTATTTATGTAATTTATGTTCTATAGTATAATATTTAAATGGATATCAAATTTTGCAGAGTATGATATTGAATATAATAATGAATTAAGAATAATAAAAATATTTTTTTTGTTTTTCTACAAAGCTTACGTGGGCGTGGGTCGCGAAAAATGTAGGCCTAAAAAAGTGGGTCCTGAGTCCAAAAAGGTTGAAGACCACTGTGCTAGATGATCATTTTGAACGATGACGGTCGCGTCGTTTTCACCGTCGATTTTTACAGTTTTTTTTTTCGTTTCTTTTTACATAGCGTATATTTACATTCACGTGCCGATCCGTTTCTTCCGTTTCGTTTCTCCGAATTTCGGTATTTTTCAACCCAATTCATTATGACTGTATTGTAAACCGCAGCGCGCAAATCGACATGTTTAAGGGGGAAAAAAAACGAAAAAATTCTTTTATGATAATGGGTGATTATTTTTTTTTCTTTATTACATCGTATACTGTCGAATCAGCGATTCGCGTTCGTGGTATTGCGTATCAATTATTAACAAATAACATTATTGATACTGCTTTTGCGCATACAAGACAAACATTGCATTCTACGATATTATAATTGCACGTATAGACCCAATTATGACTATTATAAAATTGATTTCGATGCAAAATAATTTAATGAACTCTTCGAATACCTATAATCATTAATATTGCCCGTCAGTTTTAAGTTCGGTATTTCATCACCTCGACAAAAGAAGACTCGTTGTATTTGCAATTTATTAGTAGGTATTATTATTATTATTATTACCAACATCAGTATGATTATTATTATTATTATTATTATTATAATTCTACACGAATGCCGTTTTAATAAATTATCATTACGTGAATAATAAATGTTAGTAGCTGCTTAACAAGTACGACTTTTTGCGTGTCGCTCGTTTGTTGCTGGTATTATGAATATTGTTTGTTAACATAATTATATATGTATAAAATATTAAAGAGATTATTAATGGAATGGGAATTTGTTTCCCGCGTGTCTGAAACTCCAGTAAAGTCATATCGCGAGACTCTTTGTACGTACATGCTATCAAGCATCTGATTTATTACAATTTTAAATTGGTTTTTTTTTTTATTTAAATTATTTCGAGCTATGCAATTAAAGCATGTACAAAGTATATTTTTTAATATAGAAGTAACACAAGACCCTAGACATTTTATTTAGACTAGGCCGAAATGTCAACCATCGATAGGATTAAATTGTCCTTTATGGACACTAATGGGCGGATATAAAGATGATCGAGAAGATGCAACATTTCAGTGGCTGTCATTTCATCAAATTTCACCTGGTTCAAGAAAAGTTTCCCTTATTTGCATTGCAAAATCTAGCGGGGGCGGGGGCTTAGGTATTTCAGTTTTTGGTAGCCAACACTGGGACCTTACTCATAATATTATTTTGTAGAATCAAATGTAGCATTAAAACAAGGTTTTTATTACCATTATTATATGTATACAAATATTTTTTTTCATACCATATTTAATAAAACCCAAAAATAATATTCGTAGATTTATATCTAGGCTAAAGAAGTCTAATATTAATTCATAATAAAAAAAAAATGTTTGTAATCAAAGTATTTATTATTCAAGATTTTTATTATGGAAATAAATGAATATCATACAATATAATTTTAATTAGCTCAGTTTTATTAATCTATTACACTAATGAAGGTTCATTAAATCTATACATTATGATTGTATGATAAAACATAAAATCAAGTATTTGATATTATGGTGCCGGTAATTTCTCTTGAAAAAATTGAATTATTTTACGCAATTATTTCTTATATTTCCATAGGTACATTATTCTGAAATTTGTTTAAATGTAGGATATTGTCTTAACATTTTTTGGGGGGAGGGGATAGGCCCCCGAAGCCCCCTCCCCTGCTCGATCTCCACTTATTTTTAGGTAATTATTTTTATCTGTAACATGTATTTTAACATCGTAATTACTACTGTTTGTCTTGTTTAAAATACTTAAGTAGTCAATCGACCATCATCACTTTAGGTTACTACGTATTTACTTAAAATTACTATGAAAATACTTAAATAAAGTTTAATATAGCAATATAATAAAAATAAAAATAAATTTTTAATTTCAAAAGGTGGTGTAAGATATCTTAAAATCTACCACGGGTTCGTAGAGTAAAAAAGGTTTGAAACCACTAATCTAGTGTACTATTAAATACCAAATTATATTATTCTTACTTCTTACGACTACAGATTTTGTTTCGGCCATCATTACGTAACGGATACTCAATAATAAAAACAAAACATAAAATAATTACCTTAATGACTTCTTTGTATATAGATTCGTTTTGATCAATGAAATAAATAAAAGCCCATTTTATTCCGTATGGTCCTCATTAATGGTCTTCTTATCGTCAGTTATAATTTAGTTGCTTCGTGGTCTTCAAAAAAACAACTAGACACCGAATTTTGAGCGGTCCGTCAAAGAGCACGCTTCGACTAAAATGTGTTAAAACTAAACAACAAATGCTGTGCGATCGACTTCAGAGGTTATAGTCTGTCTTTTGTTTTATAAGGCATAAGGCTTAAGTCAGACAGACTTACGTGACGAAAGACAACTGGCCATCTGACATAATTACGTGAACCTTAGCTTAGGCCAGAAACCGCAAGTTGGTTTAAGTTTCAATCATCAAGCTACCCGTGTCAGAGACAACAGTAAATGTCAGATTTCCGTGGGTAAAACCATCGTCTGAATTTTAAATTTAAATCATTCAAATTTGAACACGTTATAATAATTGTTGTTATAACGAAATACCGATGTAACGCAAGACTAAGTTTGTCACGTTATTCTATATTTTAATATTATACCTACCTGTAACTATGTCAGTATGACTTCCATGCGATATTTGAACAAATTAAAATGTTTGCCTCGACCGTAGTTTCAACGATACCAAGTAATGGTCTTTACAGAATTTACATGTACTCATCATAATATGTCGTGTTTTTAAAATACTAAGTACTGTACAAAAAAATTTTTAACAGTTCGCTTGAGAGTCTTTAAAAGGCTCGTTAAATCTAATCAATTAAAATCAATTGGGGTCTCTGAAAAATGCATCACAATTCGTATGAGAAATTTAAAACATTAAAATAAAAATGTATACAACTGAAAATGGGAAAAAAGTTGTGAGCAAATATCTTAACCTGCCAAAGGCGGCTTAGTATCCCTCCCTTTTCCGAACATCAGTATCAAATGGCACTAACAGCGAAACTGCAGCCGTTTTATTAAGTATGTGGTGCATATTAAAGGCGGCAATCGATTAACTTCTCGAAATTTCAAATTCAAGTGATGGATTTAAATTAAGTGATAAGAATATTATACCTCTCCGTCATAGTATGGGGTACCGACGAGAGCATATTTTTTCTAGACATAACACTACAAAATAACTTGGGACATCAGCCTATTGTAATCTTATATCAATGAATTGTATTGTTTTTTTTTTAATAACTAGACTCTTGAGTATTTTAACGAAAAATATTTTTAAAAACTATTAAGGTGATTGTGTGATATCTTTGACTATATTTTTAAGTTCAGATCTTTAAATTAATCAAAAATGTATTTTTAAAGCATCCAGTGTACAAAATTAAAAACATTCAATACATTTGGTGAAAATTAATTGGTAAATAATGGGTTAATAAATGGAAACGATGGATACGAAATACGTTCTCAAATCGATTTTCCACAAAAAATTTTCGTATTTGGCAATTCATAACTCTACTTTAATTTTCAAAGCTGTAAGTGTACGTGTATTAAACTCAGATATGATGTTGATAATTTTTACTTTTCTAATAATTTTCCTTCTCCCGACGTAATTCTTTTCCCTAATTCACGTCACGGTCACTCCCTTCATTAACTTAATTTTTAACACTAGTCTCCGTATTTAATCACATGTATCATATTATTATTGTATGCATTATATTACGATACTGTCAAGCTGTAATATTGAATACGATAAAAGGAAATATTATTTAAATAAATCAAATTTTCATTAGTAGAAGATTTCATTTTGCACATTTGCCATATAATACATTAATATGTGATTATATTCCATTTTTGCTAACAGATGTTTGAATGTATAGATAATTTTAAAATAATATGCTCGAAGATTAAAGTAAATAAGTTTTAATTTCGAGCAATTATCACATTATGTGTGCTAATAGTAGACTTCGTAGAAATGTGTTGCACGATAATTCGATCCCAATTATTGCAGTACATTAAGACGTAAATAACCTAAAGCTAGTAAAAGTAATAACTTTAATAAATAAACACCGCTCGGATACAAAGTGATTTCTCGTTTAACATTAATTTCCTCGGTCAATTCGAACTTGAAAAAAATTATATTTTACTACTTTTCATTGAAATAAGTAGACTATTTATATTGTGTACTTAAATGGATAAAATATTTTATTCTAAATCAAAATGTTTTTATGAAAAATTATACTCACAACATTTGTGGTACAGAGTAGTAAATGATTATTATTAAAAATTGTTCTAGGTATTTTTCGAGCTTCATTCTGTTTATCTAAATACATGCAATTTAAAATAAAAGAAAAAAACAATTTCTAGGAAAATATAAAATAATATGTAATTTTTTATTGTACATCGATGTGTTTAGAACAATACTATTTTTCAGAACATGAAATCAAAAACATATTATAATTTGTAATATCGAATTCGATATAAATCTGTAAGTATTGTTTGGAATGAAAAAAATATTGAATTACGGTAATTAAAAATAAACTGTGATATATTTTTTATTTTCTATCAATTATATTCAAGGAATACAATTGGTCTAAATAATTTTTTCGACGTTCTGTTAGACATGTTCATTGTTCATGTACAACATGCAGACTCTCATTTTAAATATAAATGATAAATGTATTTTAGTTATATCTTAATTGAATTATAATACTTCATTATATTTTGTTTAATAATATTATATTTTAGTTACATAATAAGTTATTTCATTATATGTTGGGTAAGTAAGGTATAATATATTTTTTACCGTTGATACTTGACAGCAATAATGTCTACGCGTATTGGTATTTGTCTGATTCTCAGCCGGTTCATTTAAACCAATAATCTAATTTATATTTTCGTGACTCCGTTTCAATTACTACGAGTACTTTGGCTGATGTGCAAATATTATCCATTATAAAAAAAAAAAATGACGTGATGAGATTTCCCATGGAAAATGATTGATCGTGAAAGAGTTTGTGTTAGTTTTTCGGTTTTCGAGGTTCGTCGGAAAAACGTAAAATGCCGAAAACAGCGAAGAAAAATCACGAAAAATTACATATTATTGTAATATTTAAAAGAAAATCCACGATTTCGTGAGTTTACATTCACTTGCGTCTTTGTGTACCTACCTACCCATTATACGATTGAGATGCACGTGAATTGTGTTTCGTTGATACTTCGAATTGCTCGTCGTGTTATGTAAATGCTATTGTCGAACGTCAAAAGTAATCGATTTCAAATTACCCACGAAAAACGCAAATTTGATCTATTTATTGCTATCATTCAATGGCAATAACAGTTTGTCAGACTACAAATCAGCACGTGCGTCATCAACACATCATGTTATTCATCACACGCATAATACATACCTAAAAAAATATTGCCGGTGAAAATGTTAATTATGAGTTTTTAAAATTTCTGTGTACAGAAATATTAAGTTATATGTACGATTTTTTATGTTATTTCAGTACACACAGAACTGATTTTACCGAAATCCACATGTGAATCGAGTAGCTTGTTCCCATATTTTATATACGTTTGATCGATTCGAGTCAATGTTCAACACACGGCCGGTCCTGAAAGTTGTCCTACCGAAGTGTTCCAAGAATTGCTCACGTTGATTTATGCGCTGAAGGTTTCATTACGTCCCCAGTGCTCACGAGAGCTAGGCGATTACGGGAAGTTGTAAAAAAAATAGATAAAAAAATAAAAAACATTTTGATTAAACACAATGTACTCCGGCGGCGTGCAGTTGTAAATGTAATAACACGTGAAACGGGAGCCGTGTTTCGTCAGAGAAATAGGTCAAACACCTACCTGGGGAATCGGGAAGCGGTTCGAGTGCGTGCGCGATGATTATTGTCGCTCAAAGTACTCCGAATAAGAACAGAGGAACACGGCTCTAATAACATCTCGGTTCGAGAACCCATTGAGAACCGAGCGGTGAGTGCATATTACGTACCTATCTCCGGTATGCGATTTATTTTTTTTTTTCTCAAGTTTCTACCCCGGCCGACCGTGCACATTGTACGAAGCCGTAAATTTATTGAGAAATCAGATCGATGTGATGTCTGGAGCCGCGACGAAAGCGCCAAGAAGGAGCGGGCAGAGCACGGGTCCGCAGTGATGCTTTCGAAAGAAACGATGCGCACTCGAAACTATAATCATTATCATATTATTAAAATAAAATAACACCATTAAAGAAATCATTTTTTTTTAAAATATTATTTATAAAAAAATCATAGAACTATATGTATCTATAACACTTGCTGTTGTTATTTCATGCGAAGATAACATGTATAAATTATGTAAGCCAATTTTAATTTGATAATGTTTATTTAATTAAAATAAAATAAATACACGAATGTTTGAACCAGGGACAGAATATGGGGTGTTGAAACACAAATATACACGAGCACAAATTTCTCGGTGTAAAGAAAAATTTCTAGAGCTAGATGAAGCCATGAAAACAATTAAAGACAGGGAAATAACATTAAGAGAAGCCGCAGGACATGGAATAGCTGGTCATCAAGGATTTAATCGATGCAACTGTATAACTGGTTGTGGTACTAAAAAATGTGCTTGCAATGCAGCGGAAATGTTGTGCAGTTCAAAATGTCATGGCAACCAAAATTGCACAAATAAATAATTTGTAATATGCTCGTATTTTATTATTTTTAAATAACATATTATCCCATTCAAACAAATACATAGTACCTAAAGTAAAAAAATCAGTGTATTATTTGAGATTTATCATCGTTTACCACTAGTTTTGGTAAATTACATCAATGACCGGTGAAAGATGTACATTTGAATTTAAAATCTGATTTTTTACATCATTTACCTACATAATCGAATCATTTTGGTGAAATACGTCATTCACCGGAGAATGACGACATTGACCAATATTCATCTTTCACCGTAACATATATATTTATAAATACATATTTACATTAGTACGTACGTAATTGTTGTGGGATTGGTTTTTAGAAAAATAACGAGGGAAAATATGCGATATATTATTTGTTTAAATACTTATTATTGAAAATCATATAATTAACATCGATATTGCTTTTGTATATGCTTAAATAAGCACCGACTGTGTAAGTGAAAAATAAAACATATTTGTACCTATTTGTAAAACAATTAATTAGGAATAAACTACTACGACCGTCATGGACAAAACCGTCGAATAAAACCAAATATAACCGAAACAGATTTTTGAAAAGCATGAAAAAAGTAATCATATATTATTTAGTATTTTGTAAATTGCAGTAGTACCTACAGTGAAGTCTCTCCACGGTAGACTCGGGATACTACAATAAAATCCGCCACTGATGGAAATCTTGTTTGGTCTTATGGACACAGCGGTGACTTGTAATCGTATGACGTACCTCATAGGAATAAATAATGCGTACATTCAAGAGCGAGAGGGATTCTAATAGTTTTCAAGACATTACAGACCGACCCCGCCCCTACTTTTCCATTTTACTGAATTCCTTACAGAAACAATTTGTTACTACTCAGTACTATTAGTAACCTAACCTAAACCTCTCAGTTTTCTCAAACGAATTATCTGTGATATTTCCCCCCTAATAGTTCTACATAATTTATATGGCTTATATTTTAATATTCACATGAATTATATATATATAATTGTTAATTTATATTTATACATTATACATATGTGTATTACGTTTTAGTCTATAATTTCAGTTTCGTTATCAATTAATAATAATATTAATAAAAATGCTGATTCATATTATTTTTCATTTGGCGTAGTTTTAAGATTCTACACTAGTGAATACCATGTTTAAAAATCGCTCGATCGACAATCATTATCATAGCTATTAGCTATGGTGGTCAGATATATATATATATATATAATATTATCTTGGTGCGTACACCAATCGAGTTTTTAGATCGAGTCTTCACCGCCGAACAGCGTGTATCGTACCTACCTTCATATATTTTTATTTTTTCCATTGTAGTTCCTTTATAAAACAAAAAAAATTGTTACATCAGGTACCATAATGTAGATAATAATTAAGTGTACAATATAGTATAGTGTTATTATGATAGCTTTATAATATAGTATATAATACTTGATTATAATGAGATATAGTCAAAAGAAAATAAATAATGTTACGATTATGAATTTTTGTTGTAGATTAGATTGCATCTAGGTATATGTTATAGGAAAATTAAGCAATAGAACTGGCAATGATAAATACTATGGAATATAGCGTTTATGTAGATTTTCGGTAAAGAGGGAAAAAAGTGGGCTGATTAGAGAGTTGAAATTGGAAATGGATTCCGATAACATTGTTGACATAATTGCCAAATGAGATTTTTTTATTCGTAGCGGCTCAGCACGTGTTCACGAACGTGGCGGCTGGGCGTGAGCTAGTATCTAGAACCCCTGCTGCTGGAAGCCTTGGAGTTTTCAGTTGATGATTTATTCTGCATCCGTTAGAACCGAGAGGCTGTTTTTTGTCGTGAGCCAGAATAGCCTTTTTGTAAGACTGCGGACGCCTATGTAATTGGCAGCGGAACATGGCGCGCACGTAACGGGCAAATCGCGTGACTTTTTGCAGTCTTCAGTCAAATGATCCTGGCCATATTTAGCCCTGGTTACATTCAGCACATCGTAGAGGGCGGGCACATTATTTCCAATAGTGCCCGTATGTTTGGCACCACGTGTACTGCGGCTGACGGTGAGCCTATCTCGGTTTTTCATCGACGACTATGAACTTCAGTTGCTTGGTAAGTTTGAGCGAATTTGTTTCGAACTTGTTGTTATCAGGATTCGTATGGACGTAGTAATTATTACACATTGATAATACATGCGCGGGTGCGTAAACACGCTGTACACAACTCGAATACCCTTGAGTATCCCCACGTTGAGTTTAAATATATAATATTATATACGCGTACACGGTTAAGTAAAAGGGACCGATGATTAAACGGCCGGGCAAGGGACTGCGTGGGTGAGATAGACGGCACGATTAATACCTGGGGAAATGGTTTATAAATGAACGAATAATATGCGCATATTAAGTACGGCGGCATCGCGGTCGTTTCGCCTACGATTTCGTCTACTAAACCTATGCTGCGTATCTCACGAGTCCTGACTCACTGCAGCCGCGGCGGCACTACGTTTGTGTGTGTCTCTCTCTCGACTTGACTAATTAAATTATAAGCCAATATTAGAGGGCACAGTCCTGTGCAAAACGTGCAGAGGTGGTGACAGTTATAACAATAATAATAATTTCATCACAGGCATGTGAGATAACAAATGGCGACGTGAATATCTCCGATGAACGTGAGGAAAAAAACATTTCCCCCCCATTAAGTAACGCGTATATGAATTGTGAAACGGGAGAACAACAACAGGTTTATAAAAATTTAGAAAATTTACTCATAATACACGAGAAGCCTCTATAAGGAAACATAATATTCTTTAGACGATAATATTATGATATATTAACGCATATAGAGTAGTGTAAAATAATTTTTTCTTCCGATGTACGGACATTACTGACATTTAAATTCTTCTACAAAAATATATCTGATATAACATACAGTTGAACGCTGCAATTGTATTCGGATGGGTGACCGTTTAAATATTGTTGCGAAGCACTTGAAAGCACTTTCCCTCCCGCGGACCAAATAGCACTAAGCTTATGGGAGTATTATTTTCACACTATACAACGATATCCTCTTATATAATCACCCATTCGTTTTTGGTTCGTATTATTATTGTTTAAATTATTTTATTCGATTTGTATGTCGGGTAGTGATTCGCGCAACATATATGCTGTATAACATATTTTATAATATTTTATATATATAGTAAAAATATAATATTGTATCAACAGTAAAATCTATACTTCGTTTCAGTCCCTTAAGGCATTATTTGTTTTTCGTCGGCGTGCTTAATTGACCTACAAATATTATAAGCTGGTTATATTAGATATGTCTTCTCCGCTGATATCATCAAATAAATGGCTATTATATGGCGTTGGTATTACGTGCACTATGCGGAATATTATGAATAATGATAGATGTCGTGTCATCCAAACGCGACAATGCGAGAAACAGAGATATAAGGAAATGGCAGGAAAAACGTTGGAATAAGGGAGAATGAGAGAGAAAGAGAGAGAGAGAGAGAGATTATTTGAAATGAAACGAGGATAAAATTAGAATTAATGGTAATGGGAAGAGATGAGGAGAGGGTATCTTATTTGAAGACGAAATATCTTTAAAGCCTCGGGAGATAAGATAAATTTAAAGGTTTAATTGACTTTTAAAAGTACACCCGTGCACAATAATATTGTCATGTTATATAAATCGTGTCTCTGAATAAATATTACACTATACAGTTGTGTTTGTTTAAAATTATTAAATAACATTTTTGCATGTAAAATAATAATGCTTAATAGTTGCGCATTTAAATGATCCTGCAGTAATTATTAAAATTATTATCTAATTATTATCTTATTAAAATACCGTTCTTACTAGCGCGTAATATTATCAATAACGTTGAAAAACTCATTTCTAGCCGAATTTATAACAAGAATAATGTCACGTACAGTTTAATGATGATCGACCATTAGCCGCCTAAAATTAAAACATAATATGATAAATACACGAGCAGTTAACTATAAGCGACGGACTATATTATAATATCTTATCGGATTTACATCAAGGTATGTCGTAATTTTGATAATACTCATAAAAATGCATTCTTCAAGTTTCAGTTGGATACCTATTAAAATTCGGATTTTTAGATGGACATTATAACAATAGAGTATAATACTATAAGTCTTGTTTTACGATAATTTCAGTATGAACATCATACCCTGGTCGTATAAAAACAAAAACGATCGGCCGATATAATATACAAACGACGACCGTGCCACCACCGTTGAAGGGTGTGTGTACACAGGTAATTGATGGGCTCGTGATTGGTTCGCCAATATCATTATCGGCTGCTAGGACAAAGCCAGTCGCACCGCGTGGCCGATGCACACGTTTACCTATTTACGCGATACTGCGTGGGGTGTACGTAACGGCACTTTAACAGAAAGGCGGAGGGACGGACGGAAACATATAATTTTCCCGTGCACTGCCTACACTCCAGCTGAGGTCATTTACATACGGTTAGCGTGCTCTCGACACGTGTTACGATAATTATTCTTATAAGAGAACGTATATACTATATAGTTATAATAATATCGCCCGGAAAGGGGATGGCCACGAAAAACCTATTCCCCATCACCTCAACTCTCATGCACACACACACACACACATACACGTACGCATATAATTTGCATTCTACGCCACAACACGTCAAACTTACTATTGCCGACAATTAGAAATGATAAATATAATAGCACTACGCACACACGCACGCACATACGCGTCGTACAGAGACGTACAACCCCTCGCGTAGTAGTGTATCTGCTTATATACGTTGTACACACACACAATATAATAGGTCAAAAGTGGGGTGGTTCGAAAGGGGTTGATGATGCTGACGCGTATCGCATTATCTTGCAGTCTCACACGGTGCCGGGAACGTCGTAAAACAATTTATCGTAGTTAATGGTACGCGACGCCGGCGATAAGGGTTCCCCCGGCCTGCCACTGACGAAACCGAAACAAAGGTGAATCGGCGCGTTATATAATATTATATACATATATATATATACATACGAGAAATATATTTATATACTTATATACGGGTGCGCAACGTGTGTGCGTTTGTACGTGTGTGTGTGCGTGCGCGCGTGCGCGTGCTACGGGTATAAGGTGATGATGGCAAGTACGAAATATTAGGAGGAGGACAAGGAAGCAGAAAAGGAACAGGATAGGTTGACGTTTAGTGATTATTATATATAATATGATATAATACACACCATTGTAAATAAGATGAAATTTGTCTTCACGCTTGAAAGTTATGCTTGCAAGAGACGGATGGGTCGGCAGCTAGGGTAAGGGTTGTCGGCTGTTCGCTAGGTGCCGAGCCGAGAATAGATCCTGTCGCTGCAGCTGGCACCGCCCTATCTTTCAACCCCCTCCCTCCTCCCCACGTATCCTTGTCCACCACCATTCAAACGTCAACGCCGCCGTGGCCGTCGCTTCTGATCGATTTATTAATTTAAAATGTGATATGCGTCGACATTATTACCGGTCGCGCTCGATAATTGCTGCACTACGAACGAGATGAAAAATTACTCGCGATTTGTATTAAAACAAACAGACACTGTTGTTATACTGAGTTGTAATTAAATTAAACTTTCGTAATATTTTAGCGTGACAGTGTCATCGATACCTCAGTTTCTCAGAACTGCAATAACTCGACAAATTGTAAAATTAGATTTATTCGTTTAAACTTTAAAACGTACTTGGACGGAATGAAAAAAAAAACCAGAGATAGTGATCAGTCGAAAAAATCTGTACATTAGTGAACTCACTAAAACTTATGTTTGTTACTTCGGTCCCCTTATAATTCTATATAATATGTTGCATGTAAAGGTTTCTTTAAGTTCCATGGCCTCAATTTCAGTTTTTCATGTTTTTTTAAATGCCTAAATAATTTGTACAGAGTTTATCGTGATAGAAACTATCGTTGAAAGCGGTGCATCAGAAGTGATTTAGCCACTTAGAAAACCCGATGTCGGATTTAAGTCATTGATGTATATTCCTATAACTGCCAGTTGGCCGTCGATAAGTCGTATATTTTATTCTTTCACTTTTTATGTTTATTTCACCAACGAGTACCGACAGTGAATCTGATACGGTGACTTGAATACGAAAATACTGAGAAATCGAAAACATAAGCTACAGCTCGCGGACGGAACAAAATGACGACACGATCCCGTTTAGGTTTTTATAAGGGTAGAGGTCTTATTGACACTGCATACACGTAGTCCGAGGGCACTCGCAAATTCATACGGTTTTACGTTCTGAATGAAACGAGAAAATTCGTAATGGTTTTACCAAGATTTGTTTTTCTTGTGCGTCTGTTAATTATTCGACTCTGGCCAGAAGCATTGCTCTGATTGTCTATGACAAATTTTTTATAGAAAATGGTATATAGTTGGTACTTGAAATGGGTAATTTCTTAATTTCTCAATCGCTTTCCAAATAATTCAGAAAAACGAAGAAAAATTCTAAACAATTTCAAGTGAAATCGAATTCTGAACTCTGCCCTTCCTGGTATTTTGTCACACGCTATTTCATCAGATAAAATTATTTATAAGTAGGTATTTGAAAATGTCACGTTTTTCGTTTCGTAAATACTGGATATTCTTTGAAGCTAATCAAAAAAATGTTTACCGGAATGTCGCAGAACGGTTTATGAGCGTCAGAAAATGAATCGTCGACAAAATCGGGAATTTCACCGAATTTCAATCATACAATATTAGTCATTTGGTTGTTATTCTTCAAATATTAATCTTACCTATTCGAAACATTTAATGAGTAAATATGAGAAATATGAGAATTTGACAGATGTTTCATATTTTCTCGAAAATTGTTTATCTTTACCTTTACGGTAACAACATTAAAAGTTAAATCCACCAAATGGGATATTTTGGTTGTACTACTGGGAATCAAACATCATTATAAATATGAACTGATCCACCTGACCTTTTTTACTTAAATACCTTTGACCCGAGAGCAACGGCACATTGATTACACGATTAAAAGACCAAATACAGCTATAGTTTCATCTGTATCTCACCAGGCCGTGGGGACCCACCAGATTTTTTTTTTTGTTTTCACCGGGTTCACGCCGAAGTTTCTCATACGGCCGTGCGACCATTTAATTAGCTTAACTCTGGACGCAAACTTTACCTAATCGCGTCAGACAATCACAAAACGGTCGTCGAATAAGCTTCGGCACTCGGATTTCCACGAAATCCACGGGGAGGAACGCATAATGAACGCGACCGCGCTCGTCGCATCGAAATGTAATCCAACGACACGGTCGTATTGTCGCGTATTAACACGAAACAACCTGTGCGATCTGTTAATGTACGCAAAAACAATATTGTTCACCCGCACGTTAAATTGCCGATATTGACGGAGCAGTTAATTTACATAATTTATCGAGTTGTACGGTCAGGGCTAATAATCGCGATATCTCGATGGATCCCGCGTGCGTACATCGTAATGGTAATCATAATAATAGTATAATACGGTTTTCGGTTGATTGAAAACAAACACGCGCCACGTGTGTACATAATCGTAATATTATAATAATTTATTACTATAACGTCATTTGCTGTAAAAAAAAACCCCCGAGATGCGGACGTATATTTTTATTTAATTTTTTTTAAAATATTATTACACGGAAAAAACCTAAGCGTGACGGGCACGAGACGCCGATCGACGGTCGGAACGAATTAGCTTCCGATGATTATCATCGTTGGTTTTGACTTGAAAATAAAAAAATTAAATTAAAAATAAACCACGATGTTCGCGCTACCGGAAATTGAAAACTGTTCGAAATTAATATTGTACGCAGTTATATGACACATGGTGTTTTTTCCCCTCCTGAACCATAAAAATACTCAAAGAGTATAATAGTGGTTATCAAGATGGTTATTCGAAAAAAAGACGATTTCACAGTTTTTTTTTATTTAACAACTTACAGATAAGTAAATTAGTTTGAATCCAATATAAATATAATTCAGTAGTGTGATATTTATTTTAATTTTTCTTATACAATTAGATGATTATATAATTTTTCGGGCTTATTTTCCTATCTAAATTTTAGCGATTCAATTTTTTTATTTTTTCATTTTACAGAAAAAATATTGCTTATTTATAAACCTAATAATTTAATTTCTGTCTCGTTATCGGATGATTAGTGATAAACATCGAATTAATTTTCTGATAGCATATTATTATAGATTGAGAAGGTCCGGCCTCACCAGATGTTTTCTAACCGGTGGTTACATTGATGAACGAACTAGTGATAACTTAAAAAATGGCGTCAAATGATGTCATACATCACGTTTTAACGCCTGCAGCTTATTACCCGCGAGGATTATCAGAATAATAATATATTTTACAATCTTGTGACGGCGATGGCGGTTAATACCGACTTACGTGTCATTTTTCATTTCACCTGACAACGGGTGGGTCTTAAACTTTTTTCCGACTTATTTGAACAACTGCGGGGATGATTAAATTATCTCAACTAAAAAACACTGTGGCAAACAAAACGTTAAATTTTCGTCTTTAACATGTTTTTGCAGTCCTCGTAATCTGCATATCAACGATATTATTGCGAATCAAGCGAATATTTATTTAATCAAAAGTAAAAATTAGAATATATAATATTACTATTTTAAATTTCTATCAATATTATTTTTTTTTTTTTTAAGAAGCTTTTAGTATGATATAAACTATGACAGCTTAACAATTTATAAATTATAAATTAACATAATAATGAGAAAGAAAAAATTAGAAATATAATATAATCTAAATATATCAAAATAAAATTCTTAATTATACATTCATATTATTATAATGTTTATAATTTTTCCGGGTCAGCTAATGATATATTACGTTTCTAATGAAATATGTAATAATAAAAAACGTATTGAATTATCGTTTTAAGGAATATAATTATTTGGTTTGAAATTTTATTTTATTTTTACGACGTCTAAATATTAAGATGACAAAGGCTTTCATTGATTTTTTCGAGAACTGTATGGTATATAGAAAATTGCCTGTTCACTCCTCAAGGTTACCATGATTATGATGATATATTTCTTATATAAAAAAAAATTATGTATTTATTATTATTTAAACAACGCGATGGATTAGTATATTGCCGGTTAATATAAGTCAATATTTATTGATAAATAATAATATGAATTGTACAATTTTTTTGTTAAATTACATTTTTTACATTCTACCAAAAACTGTATGTACATAACTATAAAAGTAGTTCCTGATAAAAACGTTTTACAAGCTCTTCGTCCTTTAACGGTAGAAGCTTCCACACGTAGATCAATACTGCAATTTATTTTCATCCCTTTAAGTGCCTATTAGAGAAATTTAAATTACTCAAAATACACTCAGATAATTTATATTATACTTTATAGAATCAATTTCTCACTACAGAGATCAAGTAAAAATGTAAAATACCATTTTTTTTACACTATTACTTTTATCCAGTTGTTTATTTATTAAATTATTTATCAATAAAGAAAGTATTCTGCTATTAGTTTAGTAAAAATGAATATAAGTTTTTTCCCATCTACATCGACTGCTTTGATCGATCATTGAAGACGTAGCGCACAACAAATTGTGTTATTTTAAAACAAGAAGTCTCTTAATTAAAACAATTATTTTAAAGATACAAAATTTGTATAGTACATTGGGCAGAATAGTATTTTAATAAGGCTAGCGGGGATTTGGATAGATAATACAAAATTTCAATCGATATGAATTTTGTAAACTATAATATAAAATAATCGATAACATTTGAGTGAAATCTATAGAAATGATATTGGGATGAGCCAGTAACGTATCAATGCTATACTACAAGACAAGAACATCGTAAGTTTAGTGTACATTTATTGTTATAAAGAAAAAAGTTTATTAAACATGAAGTCGATTTCTTATATTTCTTAATGCGTTTAATCGATTTATTGAATTTGATTTTCAGTAAAAACGTATTTGAACCAATGCATTTTTAAAATATATCTTTAGAAATCAAATACGATTTAGATGCTATTCAACTATCGTTTACATTTCTAATGGTATTCATTGACCGACGCGCTTTGTTGCATATTAAATTGCAAATGGAAATAATCATATTTCAATAATAATTCAGACTTTTTTTTCGAGTTGCTCTTATTGCTTTTCATATAACAATTTTAATACCAATTGCTGGTGTTGTATTTTAAATTTTACCATGTTGACCTGAATATTGTTAAAAATAGGAATATTTATCTTGTTTAGAATCAAATTCAATAAATACCAATCTCGTATTGAAATAAATAACTGTTCTTGAATGTGTTAATGAAGAGATGAACCGTGAATGCATTTTTGTATATATATAAAAAAAAATCATTTTCTTTAACGGACTCGAATATTTAAAAAAATGTACAATATCATAATGTAGTTCAATAAAGTTTTAAATTTTATTTAAAAAGTTTACCTATGATAAGATTCAATTAAACAAACGACGTACTTTGCAGACTACAGATTTTTACAATACACGTGTTAACTGCGTTGTGCGTAAGTTTGATAATTTTATAACAAAATTGTACAAACTTTCAAATGTGTTTAGCTTAAAAAAATTTTGATAACAAGATCAACACTTAAAAAGTATCGTATATAGGATGTAAAAGGAAATATTGTACGTGTTACAGTGCATGTTAATTTGTTGCACACGAGGAAACATCGGTAAATGAAACTGTAATGGAACTCGTTCTACGTCACGGCTGGTCTTCCAGACTAGCGGAGCTCGGGTTTTTATCGTAAACTCGTAATGGGCGTTAAGAGTTTGATAAGGTACAAGGGTGGTAACGGCCCTAGCTTCATAACGTTATTACCCGTACGCATAATTATTGTTGAATATAACGTTGGTATCGCGAACGGTCGCGAGATTAACCGCGCTATAACGCGTGTATCGTTGCGCGTGCGACTGAACGCAAGTCTCCGGTTCTTGGCTTTCACTCGACCGCCGCGTACATGGGCTTCGCTCGTCTACCTACTCCTACGATCCTACGACCCCTCGCCGTATACCAACCTAATGGTCTCCTACATAAGACCGATTCTCGGTGCGGCAACTATTCACCGTACCCCCGGCGAACACCCGTCGTCACGCTTGCGTTTCATCCCTTAGCGCTCGCGCACTTAAATAAGCTCCAAAAAATGTAATCGGGCATTAGTTTGAATTCTTGTCTTCGGCCGGCCGCTCGTTTTTTGATTTTCATCACGGGCTACAACTGCCCGTTCGGTTTAAAGCTGTGCAGCATATAGTTACCCCTACCCCCACCCCCTCCATAAAACCACGAGACGAGTGCACCGCACACCAATTCGTTTTCATTTCTCCGAACACGATAATATAATACCTCTTGCAGCGGTCGTTGTTCCACTACGTGAGGGCATTTTTCGTTTTTATTTTAATTGTATCATAAAATATGTATTTTTCATTATATACGCGTGTGTATGTGTGTCAGTACGATGATTCGTTTAATTCTAATGAATACATCATTTTTTAATTTTAAATACATGTTTTTTTAACACGATTCTAGAAGTCATTTGTACACAATTTACATCCACAACGTCGACGGTTCATACCATGAATACCAGCAAAAGAATAATTGATTGCGAAACATGATAATATAAAACTATAAAATAATACTGAACTTTAAACATCGCCTGCTGACGTTACGCGTCGAAGATCTGAAAATAATTTTATAAAATCATAAAATCACAAAAAGTACAATTTAAGCACATATGCAATTGCATAAGAAATGTTTACAAATAAAACGCTTTACTGCGCCCCAATCGAATCATTCGAGCAGTACCGTGTACAGGACTCATCGTTTTACCAGTGCGGAAATCTGTGAAAATTAATTTTATCGCAATGATTTGAACGTCGATGTCTGGAGGAATTTCATATCCCTGCAAAGTATTTCCGAAATGTTGACGACGAATAAATCTGTGAAAAACGGTATACGCGATGCCGTTTATGAAATAAGCGTAATCGCGATGATAATATATTCCGCGCGGACGGAATAATTAATTAATTTGCTTTACACGCGTTTTATTCCCGTCGGAATCGACAGCACCGAGAGTCTTGCGATTGCGGAGAATCCCGATCATCGTAATGTTAAATTAGTAAGTTATTGGCAACGCGATGTGGTGATGGTTTTAATTCGCTATAAATAAATTAGCGCTCACTTTGATGCGCATTCGCGCGCTATGAAAGTTCAACAATCGGGATCGGATGGTTCGGTGTAGCATTGTATTCGGTACACTGTCGCGTGTGCTGTCGATTCTACAGCGTTGAAATGTATGCTGAAAACGATATACGAATAATGGTTTGAATATTCGAACATTCAGTGATGATATACTGTAGAGTGTTGTTTTATTTATTTCCAACGCAAAACGGCCCGCACGACGAACCACACAGACTCCGTGAGCGTATCACTGCCTCACTTGTATAATCACTGTGCCATAAATCAAAATCATTAATACTTATTACTGATTTTATCTCGTACAAAACATTTTTCAAGTTTGTCAACCGATAAGCTTTACTAGTTACGTTCAACGTGGTTTTACGCTTAAACGAAATATCATGTCGTTATTGTGCTGTCTCTTAGAACATTGTGTCCGTCTACAAGCCGTACGACAAAACTATTGTTCTCTCGCGGCACCTTCACTTGTCATCCGTCGTAAAAGACAATCGTATCATAAAACCTCGGTTTTATCCACCATAAACGTTGAACATAACGTATTTGATTACTTAGAAAATTTATTTCACTAATATTTCATACCTTTATTGCGTGGTATTTATTTTGTTTTACTTTTTCAGCAAGTTTACCATAACCACTACACATTACGTATTTGACAGTTAAAATAATTCATTTCAGTCATAAGTATGTCATAACTATTGTTAGTACTTATTTCAATTATTTTTTTCAGTAAATGAATTTTTTTTTTTTTACTATGGTCTATAGGAGTATGTATTGGTATCACATTCGGCACTTAAGCCAATACTATGTTACTATACAACAATATGCCAGTTGATATGGAACAGAACACTAACATTTTAATGTTTATCGTTTAAGTTGAGTAAAATCACAACTTGTCAACTAATCTTGGTTTATCAGTCCTAGGTTTAATATCGACTAACAATACTTATTATGGAACGAAAGCTTTTGAAATTAATTTAACAATTTTATGTCGAATAGAAAATTCAAATAAAATACACTCATGAAATGTTTTGAGTTCAAACTTCTAGATATTAATAATTAACTACTTATAATGATTATTAATCTTATATTATATGTGTACGCTATATTCTAAAATGTTAAGTGGAAGTAAAATAAGTTAACTCAAACATTGTTGTTTCAAAGAAAAATCTAAGATACAGTATTGTCTAGGGAAAATATAATAAAATATTAGCAAATGAGTGTTAATCTAATATTCAAAGTAGATTCGTGCAGTGGTTGTCTAGGAAGAATATATTCTTTATTCTTTAAACCATATCGTATACAATTACAGTACGGAAAAATGCGTTATATTCTACTATTATGACGTGCGCGACAAAATGAGGTTAAACATTATTTATTCTGTTTACTTATGTGTTTCGCGTTCCAGTTCATAAAACAATTTTTCTACGAAGATAACATTAATTAACAGCACCAATACGAAACGTGCTTAATATTTTAGATTTATCGATCGTGAGAAAAACTGGGGCAAGATAAATAAAAAAATATATACGTTTCCGTCGTCCAATTTCGTAAACAGTCGACCGTGCGACAGCGTAAATTATGTAACGCGAACCAGAGTCTTCGATTTGAACGGGAATATTGTAAATAGGATATCCTGTACACGCTGGCATACCGTTTGTGTGTGACGCGTGAGACCATCAAAAATATATATTTATGCACTGCGAAACACCGCACGGTAATATACGCATTTGATAGAACCGTGCAAACAAAAACCGTTTTCGCGGCAACCCTATGATGGAACGTTCAATCAAAATGCAAATTTAATGACCTACACGTAAGCAGCGAGTTGTGCAGCACGTGGAAACAACCGACACCCGAAATAAGGCGTGTACGACTAGCGCACTATAGCTGCTGTGCGACCGGAAGGAAATCCATTTCACGTGCACGTAAATTGTGAAAAATGTTTACTCGAGATCCCGTCCCGTTATCAATAATGTAATATTTACATCGTGCAGTGCTCATTGTCGCAGAAATGTAGAAAAACGTATTATTCTTGGTTTTTATCCTAAATGTATTTTTTACCGTCTTATATGTGTATAATATTACGTTTTCTATTCAAACATTTTCATGTGGACGTCGAATCTACTTAAACGTTCAAACTGCGTGCTACTGTTACATTTTAAATAATCTCAATGATTGCGAAACACACTGATTGGATAAAAATAAATAATATTCATTGACATGGATATTATGTGCGTGCGCCTGGAGTGTAGATAAAAAACACCGTGGTTAACCCACTTTGAATATGAATAGAATATTAGAAAGATAAAAATGTTTTTCATTTAAAAGCATACTCCGTTTGAAACGCAATAGTCTTCGGCCAATACAGTTCAATATATTGTACCAAACACCTGGTTTGTGACGGGACCGAACACGATCTCTATTTTTTAAGGATTTATAGTCGTTTAAATGCATAGTCAGGGTTCGGTTTTTGGATAGGTTTCACGGTTTTATTCAATTGCGCTCTTCGCTACACGTTAAAATATAACTAGTGAATACTTTTCGAAAAAATCCTTTCCAAATAAACATATATTTTATATTTTAATGGTGTCTTTAAATAATTTACTAAAATAAAACTATTTTCTTTACGGTTATACTATTTATGCAAAAATAAAATAAAGTTCAAAAGGCATTTATATGCAGTATGCTTGTCAATTTTAACGATTCAAGGCGGTTGAACAATGTTTTTTTTATTTATGAGTGCTTATACGCTTTTGATTATTAGAGCATATTGCATATAATTATTATGATACTTAACAAAATATAGTCAAAAATTATTGAAAATTGTCGATTTATTCGGGTTGTAAGAAGTATTACGTATAATTTCAACATAGTGCCGATAACTTGCCAATATTGTGCAAAATGGATTAGTCGCAACGTACTGTCAAGTCAAATCGCTTAACATACGGAACCAAATTTTTAGCGCTTAAAGATAACAATTCAGAGCATAATATGTGATCTAACAATACCGTCGTGAGCACTACTGTCGGCCGTTATTCTTTTCAGATGATGGCTGGTATCATTTCTTAAAATATCTGTTTCATGGGGCAGTTAAAAGTTTTGACGGCATTTCATGGAACATTATTGTTACAATGTCTATGGATGCAGCGAGTTTGAACAATAAGAACGCAGATATTACTGGTTTCACCCCTCCTCTACCGTAAAAAAGTCTAATGAGTCGGGAGAGGATTTAGCTCGGAATCCTTTGAAAAGACTCTGGAAAAAATAAAAATAAAAGCACGACGATGCATAGTCTTTTAATTATGTTTATAATACAGCTGTGCTTTGCGTTAATCTACGGCAAAATAAGACCGCAAAACCGTATGATATTTACCACTGGGCACTTTAAAGTATAAGCCCAATTAAGATCTGGTATAACGAGGTAAAAAGTATTATGCGTACGTTTCGTTCGAAAATATACAAATAAAATATAAAAGAGGAAAAAAAATGAAAAAAAGTTCCGGTGAAATCGCGGTGCTAAAAAATAATGTAATAACAAAAACTATCGCGTTCTTCGTATTCACGCACTAAGCGGAATTAGGGTCAACTGTATATTATAACATATCGTGTGTATTGGCGTGAGTGGCTGCTTGTCAATTTGTCGATTGGAAATCACGCGTTCGTATAAATATGTAGAAAAACGTATACGCGTATAGATTTTTTGCAAAACATGCCGATGGAAAAATATACTATACGCAGTATACACTCTCACGCACACGTTGAAGGGGTTGCATTTGTTTTTCGCTGTTTGCACGTGAATACATAATATCGCAACACTTTACGCTCGATCCAAATAAACTTCGACCCCTGGCGCCGCGGCGTTTCATGTGTAGTGTTTGTTATTGGCCGAATCTCTAACGGATCCACCACGACCACGGCTGTAGGGTCGACGCAAACACTGCAGGCGCGAATCCGCTGCGTTTGAAGGGTCTGGGAAATCTATAGCTGCCCTTTTGTAGGCCTTTGCAGTACTATGGCGCGATAATTCATTATTAAAATAAAAACCGAACAAACGAACGAAAACAGAGCTCGGCCAAAACACGTGCCGTCGGCCGTAAAATTATACAATCAATATATGCGAGTGTATTGTATCGGGATAGAGCAATTTTTTTTTTTTTTTACCTCGTCCACCCCAAACGCACAACAAATAGCGGCCCGACGCGCATTTTCACGGTTTAACGTATTATATCATTACACAGCGTCGGAAAGATTCGTTAGAGGGGACGGGGACACAGGATAATGTGGGCGATGGACGCGAACAATGCTGAAATGTCGAGTGCTCGCAAACATTGCATTCGTCGCGTTATTGGGTAGATTTTTTGTTTTATGTTTTTTTTTTTTTTAATCACCTAATGCTTTTGTTCTATTGTTAGCTGCAGGGTGTTTTTTTTATTATTATGATTTTTGTTCCACATCTGCTCTCCACCGCCGTCGAACTGCCCTACTTATGGCTAACGCGTAAACGAACCGCGATATAGTCTCTCGCCGCGCCGCAAAAGCCAAACGAGAAATATTTGTTCTTGGTTTGAGGAACGGGGAGGGCAGAGGGCGCCGAGGAATGAATAAAAACAATGAAAATCTGGTAATCAACCAATCATTGTTGTAGAACTAACTTATAATATAATTAATAAATTGTAGAAAGAATAATAACAAGAAAAAAAAGAAAAACAAACACTAGGTAAACGCACCCGTACTCTTTCGTTCGTACATCATAACGTGTGAAACGTATTGCGTTTCGTTTATCTAAAACTTGGTCATCAGAATTATGATAATATTCTCCAACCTCATGATTATACAGTTTTTATCATCACGATACGATGGCCGGTAAGACGCATTACAAATTTATAGTTAACCATGTACCGAATTCGATAATGTCATAATTATTATTATACAAGATTTCATAAAAAACTATTATTATTATTTTTACTTTTGCTATTTTCTAAATTCCTATCCCTTCCGTCCGTAATGATCTTACCCGTTCTGCTAACCATCGACGTGCTCGCGGCCCTTCCTAGCTGCAACCACCAGGTCTTCGTACCCGTGGGCATTAGCGAAGGATTTTACGAAATATAATTTATTAATACACGCCATAGTTACTGTATATTATATAATGGCCAAGGGGGTAATCCCGTTCCGCCGCGAAACATCCTCGTGCCAATAATATGCCTAGGTAACGTTTCTCGTCTTTGATCTGCGCTGCCATCGTCATCACTGTGCCCTCTCAACTATCCGGCCATTATGTTCTTGGCGGCCGATCGCTGCAAAGCCTCCAAAACCCAATAGCTCATCCATTAGGACGTAATAACGTTACGTATTGCGTCCCTTTGAGCCACGACCAGGACAACGGGGAGCATAATAATATGTGTTTTAGTATGCGAAAGTCGGTAACAATGATATTATAAATAACGAACTCTTTGTTCGCCCTCGTCGGCACTTTCCTATACGCGAATACTATGACGTCATTAAAATTAAAACACCCTAAAACAATAAAAGGACCAACTGAAATCCTGAAATCGTAGGTGTAGATTTGGATAGTTAAAATGACCGATCGGGAACAGCCGTAACAACGGTTAATACCGTATACTTTTGCAAAATATATTTGAAATACAATAACAATATTATAAATATGGTTCCGTATACTATTCCAGATATATCAAATTGTCGTTGTCTTCCGTGACGCGTCTCGCACATATTGTACCGAATATAATGCATGTCACTTACTGTCATAATTATCAAACAAATAATTCTTAAAAGTGTAAATATTTATCGTTTCAATCCAAAATCAATTGCATTTGCACATTATCTCGTTATAATAATGTTATAGTTAAAACAGAAACTTATATTATAACTCATTGTACACAATTTTATTTTTATTTGTATATACATTTGTATATAGAACCAACCTTTTGGTGTTACATGTTGTTGTTATTACTCACATTATTAAGATATTCACTTAAAATGTTAGTCTTATACATAATTTATTGTTGAGTCTAAGTGTTTTTCGTAAAAATTCTTATAAAAAAATATATTAATTTTTGTTTCAAGTTAAGTAAGAGAAACTTAATTAAATGTTTGTATTCAACACGTATAGTTATGTATTTTCGAATTTGAACGAAGGTTAAGTACAAAAAATGGTGGGTTTTTAAATATCTGTACATATTAATTTTTCGATTAGTGAATCTACAGGAATCTGCAATATGATAACATCTTCGCACAGCATAAATTGTTGATCATAAATTGCACACAGATAATGCTTTAAACGGATAATATTTCATTTTTTTATTTGAACGAATTTTTTTTATCGCGAAATAAAAATTTGAAAAAGGTAATTGTGAAAAATGTATCCACCAAACGTTTACGTTTCTTTTCATAAAATGAGTAATTCGGTTTTTTATGGCTTGGAAATTTTGTAAGAAACTATATCCTTAAACAATTTCCCTAGTGCTATTTTTCTCTCCACCGGTTTTTTTTTTTTACTGGCATTCCGCTATGTTAAACGAAATTCTGATTATTTTTTTCAAATATTAAATATATTTTTTCTTTTTAATTCTAAATATGAGCAGAAGTGTTTAGATATATTTTTGATACAACGAGTACTTAACTTTTCATTCAGTAACTTGAGATTATTTTAATACAGGCAAATAGTTTCTTTTGTTATGTGAATGTCCAAGCATTAGTTATTCGATTGCCTGAATATTTTATATTTTATGGCACACGCGTTCGCTTATTGTAATTTTTTCAATTCCATTATTTATTTTTTTTTGGACTTTATTTACATAATAGTTAATGCTATTGAAACGACCAAATACTAATACATTACTATGTATTTATTATACAACCAACGTTTTCAAATGTTTACGGGTCCCGAGTTTTTTATTTTTAGTATCCAATTCAAATGATGATCCACAGGGACTGCTTATAGTATATTTTAGTTATGACAGGTTAACCAAAAACGAAATTATGACGGTTGAAAGTCGCTAGTTTATAACTGTTTGGACTGTTTTACTTTGTTATACATTTTATTGATAAGTTGTAACATGGCTATTTCAAAAATGATTCGAAATCCACAAAGAATGTGATGGTAAATAATTAAAAAAAAAAAAAAAACATTTATAGTTATGTCTAAACAGTTTTAATAAATGGTTATTATTTAATCTACATGAAATAGAAAAAGCTTCTAAAACCAAAACGTCCATAAAAGTTAATCTTCTTCAATTTATTAAAAATGTGAAACATAACTACTATAAAATACGCCTCAGGATATGAATATTACGAATACTACTGTTTACCGATAAAGTGTTTTAGATTCTGAGTGAATGGAATAATGTATTGGTTTTTCAATGATGTGTTTCTTATATGTTATTTATACATATTTGTATACATTTTATGTGTACAAGCAACGATCTAAAACTTTCACAATGCTTTATAAATAAAATAATTCTGTTAGGAGAGATGATATTTTTCAACAGCTCATGAAATTCTTTCAAAGGACATACAAAAAAATCCGTAGAATACAATCAAGTCACGTATTTTTTAGAAAATCGATCTTTGTTGGTTTAATATAACTCAACAAAAAATATTTTCAGGAATTTGTAAATGTTATCAAACAACTGACGATGTAATGCTATTTATTTTTTATTTCTAATATTTAATAATATTTACACAAAAACTGATAATATATTTGTTTTGTGTTCTAAGCATTAACAAAATATAGACCAGTGCATCATATTCAATTTCCATTAGGATGCGTTGGAGTTTGAAATCGGATGGAATTTATTGTTTTTGAAATTTCAGCTTAATTTTTTAAAATCTTATAAAAAACCACCGAAAAGTTAAAAATATCGGAGATCTGCCCCTAAGCATATTACCATGTAGGTGCCTTATATTTTACTTTCAAAACCAAGTCGGAATAATTTGATTGCAATTATTATTATTGTTTAGCCTTCAAGTATGTATTCATAACTGTAAAATAATTAACATACTGCTATTGTATAACGAATACTTATCTCTGAAACGATAAAGAAAAAATTAATATTTCGTTTTAAATTCAAATTTATGAAAATGTTCAATTTACGTTTTGTAAATGAGATTTGCAATTTTAATTACGGTTATTGGAAACATTAAGTGATTGAAATCACTTTCACTCAAAACCACTTATAAGTCATTTCTGTTATAACACAGGTACTCGTGAATTTCCATATTGATTGTATATAAGACTCGGCTTCGTTCGTTTTACCTGTCGCTTTACGAATACGAAAATATTTTATTATTACGTTTAAGTTTAAATTATTCGTGATGCATTTAAACTAAACTGATTTACTGATTAGTTCGTAGCCAATCCGATTTGGTGTCCTATCCAGAGCAGTTAGCTGTGTCTTCTTATTTTTATCGGTTAAATACGCAATTATTATTACAACCATTAGTATGTACTTATTGCCGTCATACGAAAAAACACGAAAACTCAAATTTTGTTATAATATAATATAATATAAAAATAAAAATTTTGGTATCATATTAAAGCTTATGTAATCCCCTACGATATGACTTGTGGAAAAAAAAACAGTTGGTCTATCATTAACAAATTGTTTATTTACTAACTTACGATAAATCCAATATATCCAATCATCATCAAAACATACCTATAAATCATAAATCTCATTTGCAACACTACTATAGTCTTATGGCACTGAAAATACGACAACATTGTGTGAAAAGTTATATTATAGTTATTCGTCAGTTTAATCAAAACTAAGTATAAGTTATTATATTATTATTATTAATTTCAAAATACGTCGTAACGAGGTGGATGGGTCGGAGAAGTTAACTGAAATGTCGGGTGAGCTACGCGTGCGTGTAGTTATATTGCCTACACTACGCGCCGTTTAACAGTTAAGAATATTGTTTAGATCGTTCCTGCGAACGTGTAAAAAATGATTTATCGTCGTCGTGGTTAGCACGGTAAAAACGTCAGAAAAGTCCCGTAATACAGAGCAAGTGACCTTCGGCCTGAGCGTGTTACGAGACGGAGAGAAAGAGAAACTTATAGGCATACGTTATTAAAAATAATATAAATTGTAAAAATTAAACATTAATATATAAATATATATCATAATACGAGTATACACAGTGTATGCATATATATATATATATATATAAATACATACCGTTCCATGTGGTGTCGTGTAAAATAAATAATTTTGTCCGATTGGCCGCTGAACCGTGGAGTGAAATAATCAAGTGTCACCGCGTTACCGAGTTACCGAAGAGCGGACCGCGCGGTATACGGTATCGCAAATTTCGTTTCACCAAACATTTGACCGTGTGGTCGCCGATGATCTTAATATTATATTCTACGACGAAACGGTATATGTAACGAACACGCAATAGTTTATCGGTTTTGGAATACAGGACGCGTTCGTGGTACGTGGCTATTACGGCATCACACGTTGTTAAAAGCACCGCGGTTTAATACACGGCACGGTTAAGTGTGTTATACGAGACACCGAGAGACGTAAACGTATGGCTAACACATATTATTATACACCGTTTCAAAGATAGTTTTAGATTTTACGACAAAACCCTGTCGGTCCGTCCTGGTCCGCCGCCATCGTGCTCGTTCTCTAGGTGCCGTAAAACTTGTCGGTGTGAACATTACCACGTGACGGCGGCGGCTAGATAAACCAGCCGTTTTTCGCACTTGCATCTCCCCCGCCCCCGACGACAACTTCGTACATCGTACGTCATTCGAAGAGCCCGACCGCCGCTCCCCTTGTCCGTTGTACCGACGCACCGCGATCCGTTTTTAGACGACCGCACTACTGTTTTTTTTTTCACACCGGACCAATTTTCATTAGCGCGGCTGACCGGACTCTCGGTTCATGGCGAGTCCCGGAAACAGCGTCGTTAGCGCTAAAACGGATAATTCGCTATTTATTCAGACCTCGTTTCGCATCGAGTACTGCGCAACAAAATAAACTCGCGCGCCGTACGAACTATCATACCCACTGCAGTCCACCGCCATCACCACTCCGCCGTAGCGCGGTCCCGCGTAATTACTGAGCACCCTTAACGGCGCTTTATGCTTTTCCCCATTTCGGCACCGAGAACTCGTGCGAAGTGCTACGTAAAAACGGGTTTCTAAATATTTCTAAAATTTTGAATGAATACGAAATATACGAGTACTGACACCACGGAGTTTTCGTAAGATATATTAAATTAATTTCGACTGCAAAGGGATGACTGTAGATTCGTCTGGTACATTTTGTGGTCATGTCAATGTCAATCCAATGGTGAGAACAACCGCAGTTTCTGGGTACTACCATTGTACTGATACGATTTAATCGCCAATATGATGGTGCAACACGTTTATCATTATTTTCAGTACTAAACATCTGTTGATTACTTAATATTCTGATGTCGAAAAGTTACGTAAATATTGAGAATCGATGAATCGTTAATATCAAGAACCAACTAAATAATCGTTATTATTAGAGCAGTGGTTACAGTATTTGAAATTAATTATTAATCACACAAGCACCTTTTAAAACATATCATTTCTCAAACATTTTACAAACATCTATTATAACTAACATCTTTTACGTTTTTTTGTTTAGAAACAATAAAAATATATAAAAATTAAGAACATTTTAGTATGTGCTTTAACTTATTGATAACTCAGTTATGTATATTTATCATAAGTGTTCATTATATTGATAGTAGCACTTCCAAAAGCTTCGTGGTCCGTAACAAAACGATAAAAATCAGGTTTTCCTCGGGCTATCACTAGACACGTTTCTAGTAGAATGGGCTATAGCCAAAGCCCACGCATTAAAGACCATGGACTCTTTTAGGTTATTGGACCTACCCAAGCTGATAAACGCCTTAGACGTTGAAAGATTACGGGTCATCTGTTAAAAGTGGATTTTAACTTCAACCAGAAACAGCTAGTTGGTTTAGGCTACATTCGTCAAGTCACTCGTATCAGAGTCAATGGATATTGTAACATTTTCTTTTTTCACTGGTAAAAACCATAATCAACATTTATTTTAAACAATTCGAGTTTATTCAGTTATATAGAAAAAAAAAATTATGTTGAAAAATATAAGTTTAATATCATGTTGTAAGTATTGAAAATGTAGAGTTTAACAACTAGTTTCGATCACTGGTCATCATTAGGCAATTTTTTTTTTTTAAATAATTTTTAATCATACATTTTTATTATTTTGATTTTTATTTATTTATTTATTTTATATTCTAGATGAAACGAGAAATGAATTGGTTTTAACATGATGTGTACACGATTTTGATTAGAAAGATGGCATCTATGCATACAAGTCTGGTAATTTTCGATTTTTGGTTGGTACTTCGAAGTGGTATTATTTTTTTTTGTTTTTCAATAATTTTCCGATGAATTGAGAAGAACCAAGGACGAAAAAATTCGAAATTTTTCAACCTTGGTGAAGAGTCGAATCACGCACCATCTTAAGTATTTTTTCCGCGCACTATCTACTAGTTTTTTTTTTTTTTGGATACAAAATATTTGGTTGCTATTTCAAAAATACTTATCAAGCTACCCGAAACATACATATTTTATTAACGCTACATCAGTATTACCATTTGATAGAAATTTCTAGACTTTCAAATTCATTTTGAAATCTTGATACTTAAACTTACTGCTACCACTCAGAGTTAGCAACCTCTCTCCTCATATGTAAAGCCTCAACGGGGGTTAGATTGCGATAGTAACGTAATTCTGGAAGCCCGCACCACGTTTTAGGCCCTATAATCCATATTTGTATAGCGAAATGTTATCGGGTAATAAATAATAATCAACAATAATTGGTGCGAGAGTCAGAAACGGGCTTGATGTGACTTGTCGTGGGTATATATCGAAGATCGTACAGCATTCAATAAGTTTTGGGCGAGTCTTATATTTTATTACAAAGGAAGAATATTAAAAATGCAACTTATCTTATTTAGAAATTTGGTTCTACTGCTATATCAACTATTTTTAGAAATTGAAATTAATGCACCCGACTTCTTTCATTAAGTATCCTTTTATCGAGTGGAAAGGTACATTTTTTTAACACGTTTTAAAATACTATTTCAGTAATTAATTCATCCTTGCATCTCGCCAAAACTAGGAGTAGTGCCATTTTTCTTTATTTTACGTTAAAAAACTTACCTAGTTGTAAGTCTTGTCATAAAAATAAGTTTTTGTAATTGAATGATTGTGATACTTTACGAATATTCCTATTTTAAAATAAGAGAGTAAGCTTGTTACTTGTAAGGCATTGATTATAATAAATATCATTGCATTGTGTTGTTAAATATAATATGTAAATGCCATTACATTTTATTCGTTATATATTATCCAATGTTAATACCATTCTGGCATTCCATGTACTGTAAAAATTATGAACCTTAAGTGTAAAACAAATGCAAGCTAATTAAACCTAACCTAATCTTGTTGTTGATACAGTAATAATAAAATAACAAAAAAATAAATAGATAAATTGTATATATTCTTATTCAGGTATTAGACTAAGAGATATAGCTTAAAGTTATCCAAATGTATGGTCAAGTATATATGTACTATACGTGGGGCTTATTGTTCGACTCAAAACTAAAACGTAGCCGTACGGTTTTTCAGTTTATTCTGCCAAATTTTTTTAATTTCAAAATCATACTGCTGATTGTCTATTTTATTTCGATTTATTATTTTCTCATTGGTGGTAATACGATCGCAATAAAATATTGCCATCACGAAAAAAATATACATCAAAATCTGCACGACGTCCCAACGTACCTTAGGCTGCGAGGATCAATATTTTTTAGGTTATGACAATATATAATTTTCTACATCTCTCTACTATTTATACTGATATAAGTTCTAGTATTGTTTTGCTGTTTTTATGTTCTGGTCGACACTTGATCTTTTTTCCGTTTTGTTTCCAACTAAACAACCGATTTTTCACACATTGTGTTCGCGAACAGTCCCCAACTTTGCGAACTATAATATTATGTGCCTTACGTATAAGATTCGCACCCATTGAATTTCCCCTCTATTTAAGTTATTTGTTTGTGTTTTTTTTTTTATATTTATTTTTTTCCCCCGAAAGAAATATTACTTTTGTTCAATTGCCATCGAGGGGCTGTAAAATGGCAAGTGACTTTTTACTTTCAAATAACAAAAAAATAACACTGCACACTTGATCGATAATAGCGATCGGGTTTCGCTTTATGTCTCGACCATCACACTCCTGCTGCGCGTTACGTGTCATCGTCGACTGACCTTTCCGTTCACACCTCGTACCCATGTACTCGTGGCGTTCTTACGAGATAATTTTTCTTCGGTCCGCGAGCATCCCGTTATGTATGACGCATCTCGAACACATTTGGTTCGGAAAAACTATCTGTACCGTTGTGTGGTGCAACGTTGTTGAGTACCGTATTAACGACTCTTTACACAATCATTCTGGACATTTGGTTTGTTCACGATATAATATTGGTCCAAACGGTAAATGGTATTGAAAGCAGTTTGAACAATAATCGCGAATATAAATTAAAAACATCGAAAAGTCCGGTCGAACACTATAAAAAACATGTTATGTTCTCGTATTAAAGGCGATCGAAAATGCAGCACGAAGAACTCTATTCCTGAATATTTTATGATGAGGATGAATCATCGAATCGCGCGAAACGAATGACGTTGAAATTTGTTTGATCACCAAACCTACGTTTGTGTCTAAACGCGTATCGTTGTTCACCGAGACTGCACGGAGAAATAAAAACCATGTAAAACCTATGACCGTATGTGCTAATGTTGTAGTCATGATACCTGTTATTCTCGCTGTGCGATTTGTGTTGACCGAACTTAACCGTCTAACGATAAAATCTAAAATTTATAACGGAACTTTATTTCAGGCGACGAGCCGAATGTGGTGCGCCGTGACCACCGCCGCGCCGCCTCAAATGTTAATTTCGTTACAGGCGATTAAAAGGTTTGCATTCTTGTGTTCGCAGTGTAAGAGTCAAAATAGTTTTGGTTTACATCAATATTTATGAGGTGCTTAAAAGTCGGTAAAATTTAATCCGTTGCTTTGGTCGAAAATGTATTAATGCTAAAAGCGTAGTAGCGTCGGAGGCTTTTGCCGCAGCACGTATTATATTTTTTTTTTTCTTAAAGAAGAAAATATTTTGTTTTTCCCGTCTTACCCAAAGTTTAGGCTTAACCACATTACATTAATTATTATCTTTCAAATTTGACTTGTTCTCCAGACACAGGTTCAAATGACTGGGCGACGGTTTACTGAGTATCAAGAGTTGGTTTATGAAAAATCCACAGTTACCGGCTCCTATTTCATATATTTCGTTAGCTAAAACTGTGTTTTATATTAAATTTTACATAATATTACTATAAACTTCCTAGCATTAAAACGTCAACAACAACACTTTCTCAGAACTTTTATGTGGTTATAAAAATTACAACGACGGTAAAATTAAAAATAATTTTACATTTTATTAAATATTTGAAGTGTACCTTATGAATAAAATATAACACGTTCTATAATATTTTAAAAACATAAAAGGAAATAACAAACTAAAGTAAGAAATAAGTATCAAGTTGATACAGAAAGTTCTTAACTGTTTAAACGGACACCGGCAACCCGCGGCCTTGGTAGTCTTAAAAAAATTTAATTTCATATCTCAATTTGAAAATATGAAACTTTTATTTTATGTTAGATGATTGTAATTAAAAATTGTATAACTAAATATCGTATGAAAACTGATTTCCAAACACTGACCGCGAAGCGATAGGAAGACACTGTCATCATTCGCTGTTGTTTTTAATGCGTTTCCTGGGAGTACGCGGGACCACGGACCTAAACGGTACGCGAATATACGGTTGAAAATCTTTAATCTTACAATAACCCAGACATGAATGTACCTAGTGGTAATATTATTCCGATCGACGAACGTGGTGAACGACGAGCGTGTATACGTATTATATATGCGGTAATAACGTAACCTAATTAATTATATAATATCATTGTTGCGGTCGTTTCGCAAAGGCCGTGGAAACCGTGCTGTAGACCGCGGTGCAATAGGTACAAGCGGTTAGATTACCGACGCGTGTGATATTCCGGTGGTATATTATTTATAATAATAATAATAATATTATCCTGTCCGACGGCTTAGACGGTGTCTTACCGTAGACTCGTGCAAGATCAAATGTACGCGCACGGCAAAGCAAGTGCATCCGCCGCGAGGCATAGCCAGCGCGTCTAGAAAGTTTCGAAACCCTTAATTTGCCGTAGACATCAAGGGATCAAGTAAGTGTTAAAGTATAATATATTCGGAGGTAGCGCGTACCGCGATCAAAATGCAGTTTGAAATTTACCTGCCCATTACGTGACACGGCGTTGGCATACTACGGTTCGAAATTCCTAATGAAGTTTATTTTTTTTAGAGTTTTTAAGACACTTATTGATGTTGAAACGTTGTTATAACAATAAGTATCGAGAAAAGTCTGTTGAACGCGTTAGGTCGCGTTACACATTTTCGATTGCACTTATTTCTCGCGCGTACCGCATTTAAAAAAAACGATAAACTATAGGTATTCATTTTTGAAAACTTTCCGTTTTATGACCTTTAAACGACCGCATTTGGTTTATGCAGTTTGTTGCGTGTTCCTATTATGGACTAGTACATATTAATTAAACTTCCGCGGTATCCTGTAACGTAAGCCGGTACGTATAACTATACTGAAGGCTGGAACAATTTTCCGTTTTAATCGTTTTCATTTTTAATGGTGGTGGGATTACGTTTAGTACTCGCCAGAAATCAGTTTTTCCGTAACGGTTTGTGTACTACACGGTAGTTTTCAAGTTTTAATAGGGTTTATAATTTATAAATACTGCGAACAAAAATTACAGTGACAGTATCTATAGCGCTTCATATCGTACCAATGTTTCATTACTCATTACCAGAGGACGGACGTATATGTACTAAAAAGCAACCATATACCATATATGCACTAAAACATCATAAATATGCCTAAATATAGGCACTAAAACGATCAGATATGCAAGAAAAAAAATATTTATTCTGAATAAAATTAATAAACAAATAATTTAAAATTAATTAACACTAAATTACAATAAATATATAACAAGTGAGACTATAATTACTATTATCTAACATTACTGGTTAGAAATTTGCTTTGTCCAAAACTTCAGAATTTAATAACATTGTTGTACCTGGACCACAAGTTTCTAAAGTTCCGAGGACCACATGTCGCCCTTCAACATCTGTAGTTTCGTCGATTGACAGCCACACCTTTTTCCCTTCGACTTTATTCATTGTATCACTAAGCAATCATTGTAATTTTTACGATCTGTAGATCAGTCGGGTATTTTTTTGAAAACTGATTTAAAATGTTCATCGTACAGTTTTTCAAGTGGAATATTTGCTAAGACCATAAGACCATTGCTTTGCATAAATCAGCACAAAACGGATCATTATTCAATGCTATAGTAATACTGAATAAACTTTAAACATTTAGTTTTTTTAGTCTGACATAATTACGAAAATTCGCATATTTTAAATGTTTTCAGTGACAATATATTGTATAATTGAATACTGTACATCGTGGCCAATTCTTACTTAATATAATTTGCACATAATGTCATAATTACAATACGTTGAAGTACCGACGTTCGATGTTCAGAACTCACGTTCATAATAACGTTTAGGCCGACCGACTTGACGTCCACTCTTCGATCGAGTAATTATGGACCCTCTAATATATTCATCATACACACATATATGCCGTTCGGTCGTGCCATTTCGTCCTAATCGTGTTATATATATGCGCGTGGTAATTGTTGAGACTTTGAGCGAGTTGCGGTCTGGTAGGCTTCGAGGGGGTAGCACCGACGCACACTCGGGGGATGACTTGGGCGTGGAGTTTTTTTTTTTTGATGACGATAATATAATGATAATATGGTATAAAGACCGAAAGTTATGTCCCGACTCCTATACGTATATACCGTTTGCTCGGGCACCCGTTAACAGTTTTCGGCATTTAAATGCTTCGCCACGTAACACATTTCGTTTGAAGATACGACGTGTACGTAGCCAATAGGGCGAGACGAACGAAATATTTCGACTCGAGTCGACAAAAACATACACATACCGGATAACGCAAATAACGCGGTTTGGGTCCGGAAACGATCGTTCCGTAAACGTTACTGGATAATTGAACGATCGTATCATGATTTTGAAAATCACCAGTTCTAAATTACTTACCTGCCAGTTTAATCCCCGGTAACGAAGGCTCGCCATCACACTATTACGTGATCATAAATTTGAAAATAGAATAGTTTTTTTATTTTCATTAATTATAATAATAATAATATTTTATTGCAAAAACAAAAATGATACATGTCAACGGTGTAAATATAGTCAAGGTATAATAAAATATAACTAACAAAGTATAAAATAAGTTAATATATGTTACGCCAGTTTTCAAAAAATAATACTATGAACAAGTAAGCTTGAGTCCAATTAAAACATAATAAAGTAATTGTGGACTGAAATAACCAAAATAACAACATTTTCCAAATGCAATAAAAGTATTATTATAAAAAATAATGATTAAATGCAAGTAAATAAATTGTGTATGAAAACATACGTAAATTAGAACACTTAGTACATAATTTTTATAAGGATTAAAATTAACGAACGGAAAAACATTTACGTTGTCTTTCCGTTAAAATAAGATACTTTTACTGATAGGACTTTGATTACCAATATTAGAGTTATTAAAAGTAACATTAATGTTGTTATTAATTTTAAATCTCGTTCTGTAAGTATGTGATGGTTGATATTCGTTAATATGAATTTTAATTTTGTTCATATGTGTACAATGAAATAGTATTATATAATATTTTTATGATGTAAACTTTGGGTTTTAGTTTTCTAGACGGTAAACTAGAATTTCTAAAAGTATTTTTCGATTATTTCTCTTTCGGGTCTTAGTTTTCAAATAAATCGCACGAGTACCCGTGGGATCGGCGAAAAGCGAGATCAACACAATTGAGCACTGAAAACGGGCGGTGTTGTTTTAATTTTAATTTGTAAAAATTAAAATTATCCATTTAAGTTTGTGGTTCGTTTGACAATCGATAAACAGAACCATCAGCTGATAATTTCTATCGGACAATCGATTTCCCAACCGAGATTAAAGAAACGATAAGGTTGTTTTCGTCTCGATTTATCTATATTTTGATGCAGTACACATATGATCGCCATCGATCACGACTCGCTTACTCGTGACAGTATCGCACGGTAAACTCCTCTGAGTCATACGGATATCAATACGAATAGCTCGTGAATACTAATGAGCAACTATCCGTGATTTCGACCGTCCGGATAATAGCGGTTTCGTGGGTGCTAGACAAGGGTCGGGGTGAAAAAAAATTAAAATAATACGCCACTGTCTAGGATTATAAGTTATAACACGCACGCTTACATATTATTATAATGTATTAGGACCTTATTATTTATTTATTTATTGGAAAAAATGTCATACGGCTCTTGAGAATGATATTATGAATATAAAATTGACAGATCTTAAGATAAGGTGTAAATTAAATAACAGAACAAGGTACAACAGAATAAGTACAAATACATATAAAATAAACGTTAAAATCAGTCGAACAGAAAATATACCTATAGTTAAAATTATAACATGAGATATAGAAGATATAGAGTGATGGTTTTTCGTGAAGCCTCAGCAAGTAGACCGGTTCGGAATGAAAGTGTCCGTCACGCGTGCGCCGTACTGTAGATGATATAGCGTGGGACGGGAAGCGCTTTGAAACAACAAACGCGCATGCGCAGCGGTGACATTGGGTCTAATAATTGCAACGCTTCGAGACTATGATATTATATTCCTCGTGGTTCTTTCCGGTGCATAATAATAATAATAATATTATTATGATGATCTACGGATATAACGGGGGCGGCTCGCGAGGGTCGTCGGCGTATAAATTATGTAAATTGTCCTTGTGCGGAACGCACGGCGATCCGGTCAAGATGCAAAAAGGATCGGCAGGACAAACCGTAGTACACACACACGCACGCATATTATACGTATACGTTGTCCGTCACCGGTGGACACGTCGACCGTGTAACGCGGTTCGCCTATATTATCGCCGGTCCCGGCGCGCACACGAGTCGTATAAACGTAAATATATACGTACGTGTACGTACACGTGCTTACACGTTTGCGCGTGTGTACGGACTTAAATGTGAACGAACCGCGGAACAGTGTGCGCCGCGGGCGAATTTACTGATTGAAAAAGGGGTCAGCTCTCGCACGCGTTTTCGTACCGTATTAATTATCGTATGCTAATTCCGCGACCCTCTGCCGCAGAACGCTGTACACGCGGGCCTCGCGCACTTTATAAGTGTAAACTTACAGACACGCCCGTGCGTGCGCGCGCAATATATGTATACGTGTTCCGTCCTCGACCATATGGCCAAAACACGCTCGACTCGACCGACCCTGCGCGCGGCGCATCTCTTGTCCCTTTCCGATTTTTTTCTGATTTTTTTTTCGTACGATTTCTCCCCCGCCCCCAATTTCTTCACGAGAGTGACACGCGGGATTATCAATCAGCCGCCGTCCCCTACGCGTTCGCCCGCGCAATTATCGTGCTGCGACGTCCGAACCTGTTAGCGATTTCGCGACCGTTATTACGCCCCTTTGTCGTACCGCGTAAGACCAACACGCCGACCGAACGATCCGTTTAAAATATAAAATTCAATACCGTATCAATGCTGACGGATTACGTCACCACACTTTGCACGGCGAACACGAATATTTATAGTTAACACGGGTGGTACGTTTTCCGTGAGGTCTCACCGGTGCAGTAAATCCGCAAATACTTTGCAATACCTACGTCTTGTCCTCTCGGTCCGATACCGTTTGTTGATCGGTTAGCGAAAAACTCGCAAGTGATCTCAGATGTAACAATATTTCCATAGATTAATTAACGCTGTTTGTTTTATTCAAATCGCGAGAAACACTTTCAATTTGCTTCGGTTAGGAATAGTGATATAGATCGAATAGTAAAAATGCGATTGTAAAGCTAAACGCTATTATTTACACACTTATTCACAAATACGTTTCAAATAGGAACATATTATACTGAAACGGCATTATGGCACATTGTGTTCATTTCATGTTTGCTCAATTCATAAACTAATTTCGAGTAAACCCTTAAAACTCCAAAAACTTTAATGAGTTGTTGTTGCGTGCGGATGAACTTAGAAAATATCGCTCGATGATCAGACAGCCCGCGAGTGTATTAAGCAAAAACTTTATAAGTATTTGAAACTTTGAAACTTCATAATATTTCATCTGATAATTCAGTTTTGATTTATTTAGTTTTGTGTTTCTAGTGCCGTGCTACTCGAACGTTCATACCCGTATCCGTGATAATGTCGGAAATCGTTTAATCACGGATCAGAGTAAACTCAATGTTTTTGTCGTACTAATTAACATATAATACGGTCCCTATCTAAACGGATTTCATTACATTGCATATACGTCTAGGTATCCTGTGGATGACGAACCGTGTTTGAAAGGTTTGTACCGTTCGCATGATGTTATAAATTATATTTCGTCAATAGCCGATTTATTTTGATATGGTCCGGTAAACCTTGAGGTGTAAGGACTGCTATCTGCAGGACCGGAGAATTACCTGCGGACAGAATGTTTCTCGGAAACCACCCGATCGTTTTCCAAGCACAAGGTTCCAATTCAAATGGTAGCTGCGAACGGTGTTTCATCCGTCGACGACAATTTAAGATCCCAGTCGAAATGCATCGGCACTACTAAATCCTAGTTACCGTTTTATCTATATTTTTTCATGGCAAAATAAATGCCCGATAAAATACCAGCCGGACCTATTATTTTATATTATATCACGTGTGTATTTCCCGCAAATCTATAGGTGAAAACGTATCCTGTACAATACCTTAATACCTATATTTATAAATATTAATATATTTTACTCGTGAGGATTTGCGAATATTTCCGAACATATTTCTCACACGTGTACACCAAATGTCGTTTGACGTTGGTTCCGTATTAAAATAATTCTCAAAACCCATAATACTTTAAATTGTTGTGATTACGTTGCGTTAATTTACATGCGGTAAGATAAACCGGTGAAAGTTTGTGCAAACACACGAGAGCTTAAGTGCCTACTACACAATACATGTAATATGTAGAGCGTAACACTATAATATATTTTTAACGAATTTGTCACAGATATCGTATATTTTATAGCATTGTAATTCAATGGTACCACAGCTTTGGATTTTATAATATTTTTAGTTTCGATTTAAAAATTAGAATTGCAAATAATAAAATCAAATAAATAAATTAAGTATTATTTCAATTTATATTTTTCGGTAGATATACACCTTAAAATTCACGGAAACCATAAAAACTAATTAAACAATCATTTTGCAATGTAATAATATTACATAAAACTGAAACTTTAATATTTTTACAACACTAAAAAATAATTATAATAATAATTATTTTAATATCAGTTATTTAATGAACTACTATCCTGATATGATCCTGTAACCTCTTTCATAAGTAATTTCTCTCGAGGAACAATTAAATGCGTCACTGAGACACCCGAGTATTTTGATTAGATTCATACCCAATTCAAAGCTTATTAACATCAGGCTTCTAACGTTCAAAATGTTTTAAAAAAGTACCGAAACAATGGAAAAACGAGTATCGCGTATGAATAAATAATTTCGATATTTACGATTATCATGATCATTATTGATATTGGTTTCATTATAAATATTAATCTATGTTAAGTTTCTAATACGGATATTTTTGTAGTTATTATGATCATTACAAAACTATGGGTAGTGACACTAAATAAAAGTATGTAGAATCGCTTAAAAGTAGGAGGAATATATCAAAACAACCATAACCGAAAAGTATATACGCAAAAACTATCAAAACGGACAGTTTCATCGTTTTAGCGAGATTAAAAAATGTTATCATAATGACAGCCATATATAGATTACAGCACGAATAAACTATTTTTGGATTAAGCGGTTAAAACTGAAAATTCGGGAGTCTTCAAAAAAGCTAACATTACAATAAAACTTCTGAAATAACTACGTCGGAGAACAAAGAATTTTTCGAAGAATTCGAACACTCGAGTACGTGGTATAATGTTATACGGTCTTCCGGGCGACTGACCGTGACCGTAGAGCCTTAACCAGATTTTAAGGGCGGGCGCTACCACAGTCGAGTATGACCAAGTCGAGTGTAAAATTTCCCCGTACATACCTCTACCTGTGCTATACACGTACAATTATTGTTATTGTACGTCCACATATGTATATATATATATATATATATATATATATGTGGTTACGTGTGTACACGTATATAATGGAAACGTACAAGTTAAACGCACCGTATCAATCACGAGGTTACCTCTGAAACCGTATTTTCTCGGTATCACGACGCAAAAGGTAAATACGAGACGAAGGCACACACGCGAACAAAATGTACGCTCGCAACACACACGTCGTATTTACAGCTGCGCATAGTTGTTGTACTAAAGGGAGGGTAATACGAAAAAAATACCCTTCGGGGGATGTTGATGTGCGCGGCGAACGGTCAATACCAAATATTGTTATTATTATTATTATTGCGTAAAATAAACACGTGAATTCAGAAACCCCCGAGCAAACGTAGTCCGCTATTTTAACCGGAACGCTGTAACGCTGCAGTTTCCGGGTTCCGGGTAATTTCTTCAATCGCCCGGATATAAATAAAAACTAATCGGGATGAAACTACCTCGCGTACGGTGCACAATATCAAATCGGGTGCAACAGCGGTAGAGCTGTAGAACAGCTAATCGAGCTAGTCCTGTCACCGGATTAAAAGGATGGAGTGCGAGGGGGAACAGCGTCGTTTCGATCGAAACGAAATGAACCGTCAAACGAGTCAAGAAACGTCGTCAAATGAGTTGCGAACAAGAAAGACAATTTTTTTTATGAATTTTAATGGGTCACGTGTAGTGGTCTCTCAAATATATTTTACCTGGTTCATTGGTTTTCTCGTCGGATTACACCACATCAGACCTGATATCAACTATACCCTGGTAACGACATCCAGTATCATTCTAGGTAGACCAAAGGTGGTCAACTATACCATTGAGCATGTGAAGCACGTTGGTAAAGACCACGGAGTCGTGTCTCAAAAAAATAAGATTACAAAACACTTGTTTCCGATGCTTCTGTGTTGTCATGACGGTCGACGGAGATCTTAGCACCTTAACGCACGAGTCTGAACGTATCTTACACGCAAATCGCAAAAAAAAAAAGGTCTGTGCCTCGAGGATTTCACGATAATGAAAAATTATAAAATAATTCTACTGTTTTATTTAATAACCGAATAAGACCTATCCGTGACGCGTCCGGTTTTAGGTTGTCCGGAAAAGTCGGCATTTCAATGGCCTACTATATTGAATAGGTCGCATGAGCGCGCCGATTAATATTGTACAGCAACGAGCACGTAGCGCGGGGCTAACCGAACAGCGCAATCAAGACTGTTGAAATCACGTGATTTAGTTGGCATATTAACGAGATGTTTTGACCGTTCAAAGTTTCGAGAGCTTAACTTTATATGAATATTAATTTCATTCGAATCGGCTGTGTATAATAAACCTGCGGATATCGAAGATTAATGAACTAATTATAATTATGTATAAAAAAAAGAATATTAAAATAATAATCAAAAAAAAAAAAAAGGTGCTTAATAATAATCTTATTACCGGTGAAAGTTTATTATCGAGGTATGGTAGAAGAGAAAATAATGTAAATGATATTGCAAATATCGACGGACTTTTCTCGGAATCGTTTATTTTCATATTATCAATATCTATATTCTATAACATCATACGATTCAAATCACCGATAAAAACGAACCAAAAGTTTTTTACAATAAATATTATTTTATCACGTAAAAATATGTAATTACTTGACCAAGTGAATATTATAATCAAAGGTTTTTTTTTTAAGGTTTTTTCAATTTACAAAAATACTCTTGTGATGTAACGTATACTAATTTCTAGAGAAATCATTTATATACACGAAAACTAATTTTGTATGTATATTAAATGCAGAGTCAACATTTTTAAGTACGCTTAAAGTTTTTAAGGGTAGAGTGGAAGCAACTAAATCTCACAATATTGATGGGCTCGTCCATACTCTATAAATATTTATAATTAATTAACTTCCGTAGACTGGATGTTACGGCTTTATCGATGATAATTATCAGAAATACCTACATTGCTTTTAAATCATCAGCGAATGTGTAAACATCAATAGTTAAAGATAAATTGAAAAGGACGAGACTCCTATGTTGGGCGAGACTCCACGGTAGGGTGAGTTACAGGGATAAGTAAGTTATACTATAGTATAATTCTTCTAAATTTAGATCAAATATATAATTGCTTTCTTAAATACGATTCTGAGTGAAAGAGGTCGAAAGAATCAGTAATTAATATTTATATAAATTAAGAAGAAATAACAAATATTTTTATCACAAATTCCTATAACACAAATGAAAATTTTACTTTTCTGTTGATTTCAAATACTTATAAATATTATTTAAATTGTTGAAATATTTTTAAATGGTTACCATCTATAGAAAACGGTTATATAAATGTTCTGTACACATTCCAAATCTTACTCATAATTAAATTTAGAGTCACGATGAAATAACTAACAGAATAATAATTTAATTAAAATATAATTTTCTAATGTTTTTATATTTTTTTTTACGGTTCTCCGTTAAATTTGGTTTTCGATCTTTGGAAAGAGCTATTTCAATTGTAAATTGTACAATAATTTTAAGTTTTAAGTATTTATATTGAAATGTTTATAAAATTTTAACAACGAAAATGTAGTCAGATGTCACGATTTTTATTGATTTCTATCAACATTTCGAATTCAAACGGTTATTTAATAATATCATGACAAGAGATTTTTGCGATTATTTTACACGAGAAACATTGTATTTAAATTCCAAAATATCTAGATTAACAGAATTTTTTTTACTGATATTTTAGGAAAACTGACAAGAAATTCAAAAAATAGCCTTTCTTATGCCTCAACTAGAGAACATTTTACATCGGAAACCTATACTACCATAGACGATAGGATAACGTATTCTAGGAAATATCGTTATGACACACACTAAAAATAGATACAAAACTAAAACGCACATAATGGTAAAACTCCTTTCACTCGGAATCTAAAACTATGCGTTTAGTGACGTGTACGAATATTCTATCAAAACGTAGAACATTTTCCGAAAATACATAAATCAGCGGATAAAATTGCCGCGAACTCGCGAGCGAGTGCGGCGGATAGTTTTTCAAATCATTAAACTCGCTAGCGTGAGCGTGTGGCAATACGTGTTGTTCGGCTGTCTGTCGCCGCCACACCTCGTCATGTTGTATTATACAATATTCTGTATTACGCGATATGTCTTCGGGGCAAAAGTCAAAAAGTCGGCGGATGATATTCCCATTTTACTCGACGAACAATACGACACGCGGGTGAACACATTTCGCAATGTTACATTATGCACGAGGGACACCTGGACCTAACCCGTTTGGTTGGTCGGAGCTGTTGCCGCTGCTGCCGCCGCAGCAGCGGTTGTACAAAACGTGAAAATAAATTATTCGCACCCCGCTACGGCCGACCAAACAAAACTATTAACCAATGATTTGTCGCAGTTCGTCCCGTCGAAAACGGCCGAAACCGAATCTGCTCTCATCCGGACGATTATAATGAAGTTCCTAATCGTTTTCCATATTTTCGTTTACCCGAGTTCTAATCGTTTTCTCTACGAAGTTTCCTCTTGACCTATTGTCGTGTACAATTAATATAATGACGTTGTTTTATCGAATACACGCGTACCGTTGATTGCAAACAATCGAATAACAACGATTATCTTTGTAATTTTTTCTTAATTTGTTTAAGTCTTTAGTAGCTACAAGGATAATGGAAAAACATTATTTACGAATTGTACAAGGTATGAACTCATGGTGTTTTCCATAGGTATTTACATTTCATTATGCAGGTCATAATAATGTTTAGATATGAGATTTTGTTACTTGTAGATGTTGTATCCGAGTTGAGATATTTCTTGCAGTGGGATGGAACAGAACGGTTTCTTATCTCGTTCTCGTTTTAACTTGTGGCATTCGGTCATTATGTTTCATCGAAAGATTTACGCCGCCAGTGTTGCAGCTGGTTGATCCATCCTTCGACACTTGGTATCCGTCATCTAATGATGTGTGACCCATTTCTAGTAGGCTTAAAATAATCGCATCTTGTCATCTACCGTATTTTTTAAGAGGAAACCATGGGGGATGGACTATTTGATTTCGCTTAACTTTGTTGTAAATTGTAGTCACTACTACCGTTCTGAATTTTAATAATCTCTCAGCTGTATTATACAAGAGATGGTCGAACTCTTTCAAGTAGAGATCAACCGGGAACATATTATTCTCAAGATGATCGACTTCAGCGGAGAACGATGATTGTAGAATCAAAATGATCAGTGATGATCAACGTCAAAAGAAAAAACCGCAGAGGATCAACTTTCATGTAGATGGTCGACTGGTATATCGCGATCGATCGTTTGGTCACCCATGTACTGTACGATATGCTACGTTCGACGGTTCGCGCAATTAATAATATTATTGCCGAAATTACAATGTTCAGTACAATGTACGCGCGCCCCGCGCCCGTCCGAAACTGTCATATTATAGTAAGCGCGACCCTGGTAATACGCGTCTTATCCGTGTCATATTATTGTACACCGTCACGGTTCGGTCGTGTACGTTCATCGTGCGCACGAACGTATTCCGTAGGACCGTGCGAATCCCGATTGAAAAGTTCGGAGAACATTATGCAGCACCCTGTACAACGCAAAACGGGCAGCGCCGTGGGTGGCGGTGTACGAGTGGCTCGATTCGGCGGGTGTGTATGCACACGTCTCGTCCCTGGGTTGACGACAAGGTACAACTACAGGGATCAACAACGTTACCGTAGTCGTACTTCACGGCCCGAGTGTGTTGGCCGACGTCGATGCCTCCATCTGGACGCTGTTCACCGCCCCGGGGTGAACGCAGAACGATTTAAGTCCGCTGAAACGCTTTGGTCCTCGAACACGTCTCTTGTATTCTTGTCTTCGTTTCAATGATTATGTCTCCGCGACGTGTTCGCGAAAACGTATAAAGCGCCCAGCAATAAATGATAAATTTCAATAATGGCCGTGTCGAAGTGCGTTTCGCTCGAGTACAAAATCATCTCCTTCGAGCGTATATATATTATATTACACAACTGTTCACTATCGTAATAGTTTTTTTTTTTTTTTTTATTTCGTTCTTCGAACACTCGAGACGTACTTCTTTTCCATTGTGTTTAATTATACATTGTAATGCGCGATGGGTTTTCGAGTTATCCGTTATTTTTTTTTTCTGTGATTTTTTCCCGCGAACGCAGAATTTCTCCGAGTCCATTTCAATTTCTGTTTTATCTCATTTTACATCATACAAGTACGACTGTTCGCTCACGTACTCGTTGTACGATCCTGGTTTTTTAGCTCACTCCATCGCACGCGAAATGCTCCGTGCACGCACTTCACGAGAATACCGATTTACTCTTGTACGACGTTTCGTGCGTTTTTCTCTGCTTCTAGAAAACGTCTTAAAACGCCCGTAACGAGAAAACCTTTGGTCGGTTCCGAGAAAAACCTATTGTCCTTAAACATTTCAATATTTCGATGTACATGTTATGAAAATGGTGTTATACGTTTTACGTAAAGAACAATATTCGTTTAATATGCACTCACTGTTGTTACTTACGTCTAACAATAGCATCATATTTTCGCTCGTAAAACTATAAACATTTTTATCAATAATATTATACGAATTTGATGATTTCTGCTACGGACGTCATTTTTGGAACTAAAATGTATGTATGGTTAAAAATCATTACCTCAATCCATTTAATTTTGAATATTGCAATAGTTTTAAATTTAGAAATCGAGCTTTTATTAAGACCGAATGAAGCCAGAATGTACTTTGGTTCCCCGTTAAGCCCGATGATGGTGGACGCAAATATATATAGTTTCCAAAATACGATATCCATGTGTGTACTTATCTTTGAAATTTCCTGACTTCCCCTGCGTCCTCTTGATCTCGAAGACAATTACGGAGTAATTATTGTATGTAATGGCTACTCTTGACTCTTGATCCTATTGGCATAATAATAGGAATAACACGTACATCCATAAGTGAACTGCACAATAAAATCGATTCGTGTCCACTTGTACAAGTACAAGTACAACGGTACGCTTACAAATACAAACGTGCATTTCGTCCGAGGAAAGAAAGACAAGCACTCTATGATTTTTTCTTTAAATCAGTTTTAATTAGTAGCCAAATTGACTGTAATCAAAAGGTGCAAAATTCGCTTCATTGATTTTCGCTCGTGCTACAAAGTTTTCAATGAAGATAATTCGATATTTTTTGTTAAATAACAGGATTGCTTTAATAAGGATAAATCGGATAATAAACTAATTACTACGATGGTAGAAAGTTGCTTCTATCTCCATCAATAGGTAAAATGCAAGCTCGACCCAGAAGGTATTATGCACCATCTGTTGAATTACACGTCATGTGTGTGTATGAGGATATACGTATTATGCACTGGTTAAATGTGTAACGCAATTAAGGAACTACGGAGTTAAACGACGAAACGACGAGCCTGTAATATGCACTGTATTCAGAGTCCGATAAACAACACACGCAAATTTAATTTTAATGTAAGAACGATTTGCGATTCAAATTTCTATTTGAATACCGACTTGATTTTTGAACGATATTCGTTTTGTAATTAGTCGAAATGGCACGAATATTCGAAGACCATAATCGTATTGTAAAAGACAAATAATTATGTGCATTTACTGACTAACCTTCCTACGACAAAGATTTAATATGGAAACATATTTCGTCTTACGAAATTATTATTTCCCCCGAGAACCGATTATATTAACTAATATTTCCGGGCCTCCACACGAGTTTTTCTCAGTGAGGCCCAGTAATTTTTTGATATAAATTAAAATAAAATAATAAAAAATAAATATACAATCATACAGCTAACAACTCAATTCTACAGTTTCATAACTCGGACATAATGTTATTTATATTACTAAGTGTTAATCTTATCCACATAGTATTATTATGATATTATTGCATTTCTATTGAATTGAGGACACACGATTAATGGATTGTTGATATTAGATTAATTATAACCGTATTGTTAAAATAATCTCGCTATATATACGCGTATGGTTATTTTGAATTGGCATTGTTTTTGCTCGTTGCTGCGTTATACACCAATAACTGACTGTTTGTGTTTTATTATAAATGGTTAATTAATTAATAGGTTAGAGTTAGTTTAATTGAATCTTACCCCATTATAACCATTTGTGGCAGCAAGGAGTTGTTTGGAAGATGTATAGTGGAATTAAGGCAGTAAGCGGATTTCTGTGTTTGTTGAGCTTGCTATGAATACATTAAATTGCATTGTCTTGATCTCATAGTTCAACTGTGCGTTCGTCTTGGAGATCATTATACAGACAAACAATATAAAATATATGTATTTAAAATAGAAACTAAATTCAACTAGAAAAAGGTTTCGTAGTTGTACATGCTTATTATTTATTTTTTTTTTCGAAACGTTCGCGATGATGACATTTATGTAATTATTCATACATGAGATCTAAATATACTTTTACTGAAGTGTTACTTTTCAATAGAAGGACAACTACAATTGTGTTTGTTTTTTTCAAAACCTACAATGAATTATTGATAGAATGACAATGTATATATTTAAATGAGGGATAGTGAATATGGAGGGTTCCTCTATGTATATTAATGAAAACATTAAAAACGTACTAGATTTTCATGAAATAATAATTATGACTTTTTGAAAATATTTTGCAGTACAAAGAATAACGGACGGCACTCCGTGTAGGCAATTCAGGTACATAAATGTCATCAAATAATAATTTTGTACGCCGATTTCTTAAAGAATTGCATAATAATAGTTACGAGTTGTTGTTCTTTATGACTACTTATATTATGTTATAATGGTTCTAGAAAAAAAATAGCATAGGAAAAAACGAACATAATTACAATGCACCATTCTTCGCTACAATTTAAATCTAATATAAAGCGATTATTGAAGTTGTTTCGTACGAGATAAGTTTGCTTGAAAGTTATTTCTTAAAGTGATATTCACAGAACACGTCACGAACAATTGGATGTAATAAAATTAAAGCTACGACAGTTGTTCATAGTTTTCATTTTAGCTTTTTTTTCGCAAATAAAACATTTAATTATAATAGTCTGTTTCTAAAAATCGAGGTTGTCTGTGTGGAAAGGATAAATTGAGGTTTGGCTGAACCCCCAATAAATACGATAAATGAAAATGTACTAAAATGTATTTCGTGACGGTTGGTTTCTTGTTATGCACTCGTACTTTAATCCGCTCTACGTGACGTTTTAGGGTATACCGCTGTTACAAATTAAAACAAAAAAAAATAAAATATCATCACTGCATTTTCGCTTTTCTCCCGAAACATTGATCGATTGTTGTGCGTTTATATACGAGTTTAAATGACCATTTTCGGCTGAAAATTGTTTCCACCACCGTTTTCCGGTATTGTTCCAGTACGAGTCCTATTCGCGGTTCTACTCGGTTAGTATAATTTTCTGACGGAAGCATCGGATTCACTGCTCATTACAATGTTCGCGAAAAAAAAAGCTGATGGACCAGTGGCAAACGTAGAATGTCGTAAAATGCGTATATTATATTCCTCGTATGCTATACACACACAAGAACCTTACAAACTATCTTATACCGTGTTCTACGACTGATGTATAAAAGTATAGGTGGGTTTTCTTTTGTGACGTAATCATCATATCCGAGTATTTTATTTCAGAAACGGATTGCCACTGAATAAGACGTTTGAATACGATAAGAGTATATAATATTATCATTTCCTATGCATATTTTATGATATAATAAATTTATAATGTTGTGAGTACAGCTATAGATTATGTGTGAAAAAATAAAAAAAATTTAAAAGCGTTCTATGATCGACAGATAGACACACGTTTTCTCGGCCACTTTAAACAGTCTAAGAACAATAATAGCCGTCATGAACACTATGGTTCATTAATTAAAATGATTAGGCGATGCGACTTTCCTGATAAGCGTTCAATTTATCTACGCGAGTGCAGGTACACATAATCATACGCAGTACTCGGATAGAAAATTACTCTGTGCGATGGCATAGTGGAAAGAAATTTTCTTTACGGTCGAAACCAAAAAAAATTGACTGATTTTGTATCTTGATTGTAAGCTGAGTACTAGATTTATTACAAAAAAAAAACAACTTGTCATTAAGGATATTATCCATCGGATGTTTAGAACGAATCCAGAAATTATTTTAATTAAAAACTTCAAACATATTACCGACGGCACTATTTCGTGTATCGAGATTTATTTTTATACATGCGTGTGCACGGTGAATGTACTATACATTATAGTCGTCCGGACACGCGTTTATAAACATTTCAACAACACCGTCCAGAAGCGGACCCGGCGATAATTGTTAAATTGTTCTGACACTATACGAAATGCATTTCGACGTCCGTCAAAACGCTGTTCGCAGACGTCTGGAATGTTTATTGCGCGTCTCTAAAAATATTTTTACAGCACGGGGTACGATTTAAATGTGTTGTTTTTTCTTTTTTATTATTCGCTCTACGCTCGGTATTCAATTAAATCCGTATTTATTCCACGGTTGCGTTTCGGATCGTCGGCAGCGCGCGCTATTATTGCTGTTGTACTACATTGTTTGTCGTTTCACAAAAATAATATCGCCTCTGGACGTTGTCAATGTTACGTCGAGGGTTTTCTATTTTTTACCTATCATAACATTAGGTTAACATTGGTTTATCGTACGATTTACGAACAAATTAGATAGCTACACCGTTTCTAGACCCATATGACATTAAGTGGTTAAAATATTTGCACTTTGTGTTTCCGTAATCGGCGCACGCTTTTTACCCGTGAAACGTCGTACAACTATGAATGATCAAAAAACCAAAAACTATACGTATGCGAGTAAAAACCGAAAAGTAGTGTAATGTTAATATCGTATTCAATGATCGAGTCAGCGATTTAAATAAGACCTTCTGCGTATGATCTCGACGATCGCACTCAAACGACTTATGTTAATGTGATTTCGCGTGAACAATATTTTGAATGGATGATCACGGAGAAAAAGGCAATTCGGATGTTTCTTAAACAATTATTTGATTCCGGACTACGGTTCTAGGTACATTTTGTAAGAACACCTTAGATTTATCTATAGCGCGATTGTTTTCGTATGAAAAATACGTACAATTGTTTAGCGTTTTTCATCGAGTGATAAAATGTCGTCCAGGCAATTATTTATGTCGTCGTTTTCGTAAAACACATATATTCGTCGATAAAAACATTTTTCCCAATTCGATTGAATGAAAACGTGCGGTATTTTTAAATTCTGTCATTTCGTTTATTACATAATATAATATACATAAATAATAATAACAAAAATAAAAACCTGGTTATTTTATTATATTATAATGCGGCGTCATTGCTTTCGTTCTCCGCGCATTTTTATGATTTTTTTTTTTTTAAATCTCAATAATTTAATTTTTATACTACAGCACTCATTTTGTCGGTGAAAGAGGAGCGCAAAAGGACTAGTGAAAAATATAAAAAAATTTGAATAATAAAAAAATAAAAAATAAATAAAACGATATCGCAATCTGTACGTACCTATAGATAGGAGCCGCATTATACATAATCGTGTTACGCGGCGATGTGAAAAAATAAATAAATAAATAAAAAAAATGAAATTTAACTAACTTAATACGCTCGTTCTTGATTACCTCGGCGCAGTAAAATTTATAGTCCGCAAACGTGGATAGTATACGTATAATATATTATAACAGCATTGATTAAATATATTACATATTTAATCAGTGATAATAGTGTGTGGGTACGACATCACCTCGAAAACGGTGTTTACTGTCGATGACGCGGTACTATAGTACATACAATAATCTTCTTGGTAAGTGTAAATCTATTTATCGTTATAATTATGATCACATAAACCCTCAAATATAATATATACAATACACACGCGTCATGCAGAGTAATACGGAATAAGATATATAATTCGATCCTGGGGTCAAAGTTTATCTGATTCGAATTGATACGGAGCTGTTTTAATTTTATCATCGACTGACGTGCACACCCGACCACAAACCACCAACTGTACATCTAAATATTGCTGGACTTTTATGCGATAACACACAAAGACTTTTATACAGGTTATTTAGTTAGGACTCCGAAACCTTTGGCGAATAGAATCAAAAACCTGTTTTGCTACCGTATTGCTTTTGAATTTGCTTACGGTTGCACGTGTTAAAATCGGATTTTAAACATTTTGATAGGTGTACAAGTACTCTTCCTGCGGCGATTCAACATCATTTAACTGTATTCTTGTGTAATATCTTAGCTAAATTAACCAACATTTCTATGGATATAGTTTACAATTGTAAATTAGAACAATAAATATGTGAAAATAAAAAAAAAAAACACCCAATAAACAAATACACAAATTATGTTTATTTTTATTTATTTATACTATATATGTACTTATTAATGTAGATATATCTTAATGGCTTATTGTTAAATGTAAGTAAACAAAATAAAATATTTCCTAAGTAAAAAGTAAAAAAAAAGAGCCCAAAACGGTTTCAACTTTTAAAAATGGGATTTTTGAAAATAGAGATTATAGGAATACCCTTTTTTCGATGCTGTCTTTTTGTAATTTTCGATGTATTGTAAAGAAAATTCGAACAAGTAGTTTTTGAATCATGCTTCTTTAAGAATTTAGGAAAATAGTTTTATAATACATAAAATTATGATATAATTTATAATCTAGGGTAACCGCTATAATTTATATCGATTTGAGATTATGCAAATTCTTCGCTATTCACTCGCAGTTTTATGTTTTTATAGTTCCGAAAGTACAGATCCGAATATTTTGACTAAGGTACATCAAAAATTCCAGAAAAATTAGCTGAATAATTTTTTGAGTGAAAGTTATAGCAAGTAAAAAAAAACAAAGTTTTTATAGCCACAAAGCCGCCTTAAAGTGGCATGAAAGAAATAAGTTTTAACGAACAAAGGTTTTATGGTGAATTGAACTTTAAAAAAAAATCAAAATTTAAGCATTTTTACGGTCAAAATATGAGGTTGCATGGCAAACGAATCATCCTCTATATTAATATAGGGATTAAAGCCGTAGTCGTTGTAGACATTTCACATTATGTTTAGTGTCACAATTAGACGTGTACACTTCACTTTTATACGACGAGATTGAAAAACGATGGGCCACTACATAGGGCATTTATTGCCAACGTAATACGCGGCGGGCTTGGCTGCCAGGATCGAGTAATTCTCGTTGAAATGTCAATAACTTCACCTGTACACTGCACCCGTTTCATCTCCTGCGGAAAAATTATTTCTTCGGGCGAGTTCTGGCCGATATGAAATGAACTTTATTCCAACATTCCGCGGGTTCCTGGCATATATTATTGCCGGCTGCCGTTCGACGAGCGTAAGAAGAGAATAAAAAAAAACGAAAACGTATAACGCAAAGCCCGCGTACGACTCACGCGCAAAGTATGCGATGATTCCCGACGGCATTGTACAGTTATTATAATATTGTTGTCTCGTCGATTTTATTTTCAGACCCACGTCGGTTGTGAAACGGCTGACATTTGCGAACGACTGACACGCATTGTACGGTGTGTATTGTACCGTTTAACTTGCGGACCGCGGACACTTTGTACGGTGACGGCAGAGATATACGGTCAGAATTCGTTTTTAGCAGTTATTAATTTTGATGTAAGCGATTGACACTACACGGATTTTGGCGAGATCCGGGAGAGCATGAACATTTTAAAAACAACAAAGTAAACACCAAAAGCAATTTAAAACGGTTATGAATATTCAGCGCTCGGTTTGTCGGTGATTATCGCGATAGCTCGTCAATTAAATATTTTTGGATCCGGATTGAATTCAAATCGACTGGCGCAGAGCGTACGGTAGCGCGACTGCTCCACCAGCACTGCTGATTCCATTATTCAATTATCGTTTATATAAATTCGCATTTTACGTCAAAGGTCTGAAAAGAAAATAATATAAGGCGCGCCACTCACGGAGAGGGCGTGCGCGCTGTTCCTGCTGATTTGGTATGAGTAATGAGATAAAAGGGTGACGGAAATTGATTATTTTCTTATGAAAATGAATGAGAGTCGAGACGGAAATGATGTATTAATTCCGTTACGTTCCATTTAATTACACGATTCCCGATGACACCGTAATTAAATGATTATTTTTAGAGAGCGAAAATATTGTACGTTCCACGAATAATAATAGTTCCCCGTGTAGCATAGAACGAGTCCGTAGAATATCTAAATCAATGCACTGCAGGTGTGATGAATTAATAATGCGTAAACACGTAATTTTATTATTATGTAATTTATTTAGCTGTACACTATAAATAGATTAAATACGGCTGAAATAAAAAGTTGGGCTTGAGTCGTACCGATTTTAACACGATTACTTTCAATGTGTAAATCGTATTATATTTTCTTACGGTTTAATCGGATTTAAACGGCATGATTAAATAGTTGCATACAGTTTTATGTTTTTTTTTTCCTTTCAAGTGTAAGTTTAATACCAATCTTGATGCTTTGATTTTGAAACGTACATGGACACGGTTTTAAAACGGTCAAAAGTGTCGCAGCGTTTAATCGAGATAATCGATCACATGACTATTATTAAAAACCCTTATGTGGCGCGTGTCGAATGTCGGTGCTTTATTTTCACAAGTCCGCGGTTCGAAACGACTTCTAGCGCATTTTGTGAGTCTGATTGACGAGCGAGTAAAATAATGTATCGAGACCGAAGACATTGCGTTTATCCGTAGATTTTTTTCATATTCAATACATTTCCGACAACAGACGAATTTCTGATCATCGAATTTTTCTGAATGAACTATACGTTGTTATTCGGACGCAAATGATGTAACAAATTTGATATTCACTCGCATATTACTATAATTTTTAATAACGGTCACCGAATATGATGCGTAGACGTGAAATGACGTCTTATTGTACGAACGTATTAGCGAAGAGGAAAAATTGACGCGAAGTCATTCCGTCTTACGCACTAGGTGATGACCATATCGAATTGACCGCGAGAGGTTAACCTCATGTTAACCGCATAATTCGTGGCCAACATTTGAACCCATGAAAAGTTCCGATCGACATGTGCACGTTGCGGTTATAAATAATATATCAAATCAAGATCCCGCGCGGCATTGGCGTACTTATGATGTGTTATCAGCCGAATTCGCCGTCCCTTTTGACGTTGATATCGAGGATTTTTTTTTTCTAACGATAGCAGTTTCTCTCTCTCGTTTTCTCTTCCTTTTAGACACGTGTCGTGCTGTAATTGCAACCGATCGTCCCGAGCCTTTGTTCGACCGTAATTTCGTTATTGCAAACCGTTTTACGGAGAATCACGCGAACGGCGAACAATCCAAGTGATAATAGATTTTTCTGCTGTCTGTACTCGTGCCGCTTCGTATTGTTGTACTGCAGAGAATATATAACAATCAGAGATAAACGTTGAAAAACTACCATACAGTTTTTTGACCTACTCGACAATACGTAAAAAAATTGAATAATCTTTATACACGTATAGGTATAAATTGTATAAAGATAAATCGTAACCGGTCACTATTTTGGCAGTCTCGGCATGATTGTCTACAACTGATCGTTGTTGTACCGATTGCTAACCGAGTGCTGAGCGCTCTTTTTTCAACATAACATTTTTAATTGACACACACGTCGAACAAAATTATACAATTCAATAAACGCGTAACGCAACTGCAATGTCTCCCGAATTCCTCCGTTGTGACTTCTATGAACGCGGCGCTTAAAAAAAAAAAAATGGCGTTTTATAATGTACAGTTTACTGGAAAATTCGTAATGGTATACCTATTAATGGACGACCGTGGAATCGAATGTCTTGAAAAACGATCACTGCAGATGCTGTTATGATGATAAGATGCGTTATTCGAGACGTGGTGTATTGAAACTTGAAAAAAAAAACAACACGTTTTCATTCCTAATACGCGTTAACTACGAAGTAAGAACGCAATATCACTTATACGTAATAAACGAATCCAAAGAATGTGAGATGCCATCATTGTAATTTTAATTCAGCTCACTTTACGAACCTATTATTTCGTCAGTTTGAATACGCCAATAGTTTATATTGTGCAATGGAATAATAACACATCTGCGTCATCCGGTGTTTTTATTTTATCGCTGAATCATATTACCGACTATAGATGAGAATGTCTGTTCGTAGTTTAAAAATAACACGACATCCGTGTCTGAAGTGATACGCCATACGTTGGAATGTTGGATTCATTCTCTTGAACAGTGCTTCAGTGCCCCATCGTGGCACAAAGCACTTTCAGGCGATTGAATTACTGCACTGTTGACTTGCCGTTTGGGGTGCATCTCTAATCGTTTGTTCAGCCGTTCAAAAGTCGTGCTAAATTAAAATGTTAAAATATGATTTTCGAGCTTATCGTGTGTAACCGACAGAATAGCCATTTAAATGCTAATAATCACAGTCGCTGAAGTGCGAAAATATGTGAAGTAAAAACCGTTCCCTTTGAACTCGACGGTATTAGACACACGGATTTCGGGCTAATATGAAAACCAAATGAAGTATAAGCATACGAAAAAAAAAATGAACGCTGTTGGCCCAGCCACCGTAAGTAATATTAAATTCCAATCCGATTAAACGCAGGGTAAGGTTTACAGTTCTGGAAAAAGTTTGGCCTTTTTATTATTAGGTCTTTGGTAAAACGGTTTTACTTTTTCTTTACCGCTACTATTTAAATAAACGGTTAACGTATACAATGCATGTTATACTCGTAGTTATATGAGTAAAAAGTTTAATAACGAATAAAACGCAAAAAAAGATAAATTCGTTAGACAAATATCGTACAACCAGTCTTGCAGAGATGAATGCTATCAGTACGATTAAATAACATTTTAGTATAAGTAAACACTACGGAACTTCGAACTTCGCATGTTTCGTTTTGACGGTAAAATGGATGCGATTCGATTATAAACTTAATCTACAACAGTTTCAACTGGAAACAGATACACGAATCGAGTGAAGTCATAACATATTCTGCGCTGATTGCGGACGTCGTAATGTTATCGGTTTGCGTTTTGCCGAGGAACACCGTGCACATGGGAGCAGGAGTAAATCAAGGGTTTATTTTATTTTATTTGTTGCTGTTGTTGTCCTTGTTCATAAAGTATACCAAGTCTCATTTGAAGTTCTAGCGAATTGCATGAAACGTTCACATGCAAAACAACAACAACTTTTTCGTGCGTTCGAAACATGTACTACTATGATGATCGCACGTTCGTTTTGGTTTAAGACGGTAAATACTTACGGTGGAAAACAGGTAAGATCCTTCCCGACGGACGTCTCGTGCACGAGAATAAAAACAAACCAAAACGTTAGCATAAGCAGGGTTTCCGGATATATCCTTCAACATATTATATCAACGGCACGTTTATGCTTTCCGCTGTTCCGTTCCAAATGCGAACAGCGATCGAATTATTTCTACACTCAGATTGCCCCATGATCTGCGAGCATACGCGATTACACGAATGTTATTGAAATAGCATGGAGTCTGATCTTCATTTTTATTTTATTTTATACGCGTGTTCGACAGTATCAATCGTGAGACATTTAATAAATATTTTGAAGTAGATTTGTTCGCGTGTATTCGGAAAAAAAAAGAAATGTTAGGTACCTACTTATAATCGCGTTATTCTCACGGCTAGTACACGTATATTGCGCATTGTCTCCGATTTTTTTTTTTTCAACATCGATTTCTCCGTTCTCTCCTTCTCGACTTCGGAAATCATTTCTGCGACACTGCACTGTACGCATATACTTGGTAATAATAAGTATACACCTACAGAGCTGTACACTGTAGACAGTTTTTATTTAACGAAATAATAATAATATTACCGTCGCATTGCGTTCGAGACGACAAGAAGTTATTACGACGGTAGACACGGATTGCCATCGCACTTCAGCACCGCCATCGCCACGGCTCAGCGCGCATTTTATTCCTCGCGTTTCAATACCGTTGAGAAAATTGCCTCGATAAATGAACTTGAGCGTCAGAAAAATACACATAAACAACCTTTATGATTTCATATCTCATAGCGTGTACTCAAAGGATCACAGTCGGTTGACTTCACTGACTTGTTACCAGTCGCAGATTGTTCGTACAATGTATAATAAGTTTAATATTGATACACGAAGATTGGTCACATAACACTGGAGAAAAAACAATTCATAAAGAATTTAATGAAGTCTTTACGGATGTTAAAAACAAAAGTTTGACTAAAATCCTTTGGTTCTGATAATTATTTAAGTAAGATTCTATTTTATTTATTGAATTATAGTAAACATATAAACTTTTAAGTTGTACGAATTCAAAAACAATTATTACATTTATTGTAATATTTTATCATAAATTATATTATTTTTAAAATATAATTTCCTTTTTTTGTTTCTTTATATTATAGCATAAATTGTAAGTGATTCGATGGAATTCGGTAATGAAAAATATACGAGACGTTATAACGAGAAACGGTGATAATAATAATTGTACACAAGTTATAAAATGCATTCAAGTGCAAATCAATCTAGATGTGGAACATATAATGTAACCAAAGAACTAAGTTTTATCTTGTAAACAACCCACAATATAAGTACTTATACTACGTATAACAGGGTTTTTTTCTCATTAAGTGTCTCCACTGCTATCGATCTACCTTGCATACCTATATGTTTGTATTCGCAATGTCAGCCAGATTACCGTCCCGTGTATTTTGACCCTTTTTCACCGGACACCCGTATAACTCGGCGTCGGGGTAAAACCGCGCGTTCGAGGCGAAATCGACGGTCTTCGGGTTCTAACTCAAGCCGTAAGAAAACGGACACCGAATACCACACTTATCGGCTGCAGCAGCACCTGATGTCGCGATTTACATCACCAGCAGGATCCTTTGTGAAACACATAACTCGAGGGTCACCTCTTTGGGTACCACTCGGGTATCATCTTATGCCGCGGGGCCCCAGCGGATCTCATTCCTCGGCCCGTCGGGGTATCGCGCGCAGACGACCAGAGTAGCAGGAGCACGTCGAGTGTACACCAGGAATGTCTAACCCGCGGCCCGACTAACTTTGTCCGGGGCCCGAGAGACGCTGTTTACGTACGCACACGCATTGGCAAACAATTAGTTTCGCGAACACGTCAGAAGCTAAACTCGACATAGTCACTCGTGAATATCCTCTGGTACATAACGTTTTTAATTTAGTTTTCCCGTCGCATCGCGTCGGCCCCGCTCCTCTCTGCACGGTCATCGTTTGACACGGAGTTCGACACGCTCGACCTATATACTGACGTGCTTGACGTATCATGTGTACACACAGGTTTCACGTGATACGCGGTAAACGCGGTCCGCTGAAAGCCATAAAATAATGCAATGGAAACGACGGTCCCTAGTACATCACTCCGATCGCGGTTCATCGACGACGATTGCTAGGGGTGAAAAAATAAAAATAAATTAAGAGGGCGGTAAAACGAATTACCTACGGAGGTGCGGCGCGGGTTGAAAGCGACGGAATAGCATACAAACCGTACGAATTAATGCATTTTGACGAGGCTCCCGCGGTAGAACAGCTGGCGCAATAACAGTCTATAGAAAATGTTTTCAACTATCAGCTGAGGGAGATGCGCGGATACCGAAATGTTAGGTGCAGTGTTGAAAAACACGTGATGGGTATGCACAAGAGTTTCGTACTTATCAGCGTTCGCTGGCTTAATCCATGGTTAAATGTGTATTATGATATTATTATATAATATAATGTTTCTTTAAGACTCTTGCTCTTGGATGGATATGCAGTATGACCATAAGATATTTTCTACGTTTAAAGTCATTCCTAGATTACAAACTATTATCAGTATTAGGTCGACATTACCTAGATTACAAACTATTATCAGTATTAGGTCGACATTAACACTGATTGCGCTTTTTAAAGTGTGTAAAGTAGATAAAACTGTGAATTTGATGATTTTTTTGGTGCGTGACGCGTTGACGTATTACTAAGTCTTATTAGTACGGATACTGATTTAAATTTGATGTTGAAAGTTTTTTTTTTAAATTTCTGGCTATAAATGTCAAAATGGTTCTGGTAAAATAAATTAACAAATATTTAAGATTTATGCTTTTTGTTTTCCAAAAATTATAGATTTGAAATTTTGATATTTATTTTAATTCTATCTTATTATATAGAATACACGGATAATAGTTTACGGATAAACAATATGATATGAATATAGCGAAAAAAATATAAATTAGGAGAAAAAAGTTAATGATTACTCGAAGACGGAAAAACAATTGTGAACGATGTATGTTATACTTCCATAACTAGATGGTATATACTATTCAACATGACTAAAATACGTATTATCTTAATTATTAAAATTAACATATTTAATACACATGATATTTTTATATTAATTATTTACACGGACTCATTCGGTAAATTAGGTACATCCTTGGTCCGGATTTGGACTGGCCCGAAACGCAGATCCGAAATGATCCGGACTGAGCCCGCTACTAGTTTTTTTTTTGCCCCAGGCCCCCTTCCAACACTTATTATAGTATAAATAATGGTCTCAACATCTGAAAGCTTGCGATAGGATAATATAGTACACTGGCACACGACAATATATACGGTCGCAGTCGCAGTAGTCGCGTCGCAACCGCGGTCGTGAGCCCGGTGGGGAAAGAAGAGACCGGAAGGGGAAGAGGACAGGAAATAATACGCGAGGGATGAGGTCCACGGAAATGGTATTAAATTCGCGTTACACCCCGTGGTCGTGTCGACGGACCCGCACCCCGCGCCGCAAGATTGTTCCTCGGCTATTTCCGGTCCGACGGCGGCGACGAAATGTTATAAAATCTACATATCTGCTGTCGCGCGACATATACATGTACGCGTTATTATACTGCGCGGCCGGGCTAGGAGGAAACGCGATCCTTTACCGCGGAGCCGCGAGCGCAAAAGGGTTAAAGGGTACGCGCGCGCTGCGGACTTCATACAGTCACACGCGCACTCGTACACGTGAGAGCCGAGGACATTTTTAGAGGAGGTCGTCCACAGTACAATGCACACGCGTCGTCGTATTAATTAATGTGCGCGCGGTACAACATACGCGTTTAACATAATAATAATAATAATAATTACATCTACTGCGTTCATGCGATATTTCACATTATCGCGCACGCGCGTATTGCGAAAACTGTCCGGCTCGAAAGTCGCTTTGGTGCGCGTACAGTATTTTTGAAATTTCAATGGGGGCTCGCGCGTGCACACACCACAACAACAACAACGGTAGTAGTTATAATAATAATAATACGTTCTCTCTTCCGTACCGGCAGCCGCCCGCCCTATTGTACACTTGGACTTGACATATTTTCGGATCCCCCGCCGCCCCGACTTCGCTCCGAACAATAATGCGAAAACCTTTTATTCGACTTCATGACACAATGTTTCATTTACTGCGTCGTAGTCGAGTTCCGCCGTCTACACTCGCGCGCGTGTACATTGTACGGTAATACACAAGCTCGTGCGCGTCTTTTTTCTTTTTATCATTTCATTTTGTAATGTAGATTTCACGTCCCCTTTAACGAGAGTCGTTCTCCTATCCAACTGCAGTTCACCCTGAATACGTACGTGCATATGCTCGTGGTCATTGTCTACATTGACCCGCGCACGTACGGTCCATCGAGCAGTGCGGTTTTCGGCCTTTTATTTGACCGAGCCTACTCTTAACGTTTATTTCCGTCCGAATACTTATGTGACTCATGTTTTCGACTGCACCACATTGAGCGTATCGATAAAAGCCCATACCTAAAAAACTTAACCTGATCGTTTCCCGAGACAGTCTTATGGTGATACAATAATAATGATGCTCGTCCATAGTACCTTTATGATTCCAGTACGTCCTTAACTTTTCGCTCGAATAAGCTCAATCGGATGAAATCCCATCGCGGAAAAACGTGACTACACATTATTCATTATATAGTTATACGATTAATTATAAAAATCGAAAATACTTTCTAAAAAAATCGAACGGTGTTATAGTAGTTATCGGGCCACTCGTTTTGAGCATGTCAAGTACATTCGTCTTATAAAAAGTAATTAATCATTTAAAAGTTGATGTTTCGCAACGTTTACATTTTTACGGTTTATAATTATAATTGAACCTTGATTTCAAACCGTAATCTTGTAATCTAAGAAACGTCTTGTATAGTTGACCCAACCATATACGTCTTACTCGTTCGACTTGTGTACTGACATCACCGGGTTAATGAAAAGCAAATGAGTGAATTCGCGTTCGGGTGTGTGAATGAGTGTGTGTGTGTGTGTGTGTGTAAGTGTGCGCGTGTGTGTGTGCGCGTGCGCTTGCGTGTGCGTATGTATGCGTGGGAGCACACGCATGTGTACTTTACGCGTTAAATACATTCTCACTGATTGCATCAAGATCGAAACGGTTTCGAAAACCAAATATTAGAACGCCTTTACGCATCACTTCGAACAGATTGAAATCAATAGACGAACCATCGATTATTTCTCGTAAACACCAATTTTCATTTACTCGTAAAATAAAACGATACAACTTACTGGTCTATACGTTACAATGTATTATAATATTGCGTTCTTAATTATTTAAATCTTACGTTATGTACGTATGAATCGAATGATGCCTGCGTTATTTCAGTTCGAAACGGTGTTCTCGAAGCGATTTATTTAAACTTTTTCTTTTCAGTCCGTCCGTTTGTAATTATTTATTGCAACACCGTTTTAAATACATACCGTTGAGCAATGTAATTATAAAAAACACGACATGGAACAACGTAGTGGGTGTATTTTAAATTAGAAGAATAGATCCGTTGCGGAGATTATAGTATTTAACAGTCCAAAGCAACGAGGGGTTTTCTTATTACGTTTTTTGTTTTTTTTTTGTCGTTTTTGTAATATTAGAAGCAATCAAAACCAAGAGAATAAGTGTGTATTCTAACGTTTGGAGTTGTATCACATTATTATAAAGAAACACCCTATATTTGCAAAGAAAATATTGCATATTGTAGCTTAGCTAATTGAATTATATTACGAAATAACTGTTTTACCCGTAGTTATATGGGAACAAGCATTATTGTCAATATGAACAAAAGCAATAGCGCTATGTTATATCAAATTGTATTATTCAATCAAACATTATTCTGGTTCTCTAATGCATTTAATACAGCGATGTAAAACGAACTCGTTAAAAATGCAATTTTCTTGCCGACGCTTTTGAGAAATCGTGATCTGTATTTTAAAAATGGGTCAAAGTTTCATTTATGAGAAAACTTTTTATTATATCACTAACAAAGAAATTATATAAGTTTATTTCTATATGTATACAGATATGATACATAATACATATACATTTATACATCAAATGTATATAATTTTATTCTTATGAAATGTTAAATTTTACCTAAATAAAAATAAAAACGTTCAGACTTAAACTAATTATTATTATTTCTATGTAATTTATATGATTTATTCCAGAAATATTTTACTCCGAGAAGAATATTTGAGTAGGTAAATACTAAGTATTATAACATTTAGAGATTCAGAAGACTCTCATTTTTCCATAGGTCTTCTGAGATTTGAGAACTCGATAAATAGCTAAATGAATATTTTGTAATGTATTTTATTTTGAAGGTAAAAAACACAATAAAAAAAAATAAAAAAAAATGCTCAGTGACGAAATATTATATTCTAAGATATGTTTTCAGTTTTTTCGTACGTTATAAGAAAACTAGTAAGACAACTAATTTAAATTATCTTTACACTTGGTATCTTTTCTGTCTAATATCTCATCTTAAAAATTGTTACAGATATACCACAAAAAATATCTGTAGAATAAAAGAGATGTGAATGTAGTTCACTAAAAGTATGAAATTAGAATTGAATATTTATATTTATAGTTTTAAAACAATAAACTCCATTGAGTCAATGTCAGATTAAATCACAAGAATATTTGTTCAGTATGTTTGTCTTTTATATGTCTTATATTCTGCCATTACGTCGTAGTATTAAGTCTAGTGAATCTAAAATAGAATGCGAACGGTTCTATGAAAGTTTGAATCTAACAATCAACAAGAGTAGATAAAAATAATTTAATTAATGAAAACATATTATATAATAAAGTTTATTAACGCAATTATCAAATGTCCTCCTCATAATAATATTATGGTCCGAAATTCCGTAATTGAAGTAGAATGCTCACGTTATTTATTATTATTTGAAATATAAATAATAACTGTTTAACGTCTGATCACCATAAGTAACATTTATTCAGTGCTCTAATAATAATGAAAAGAAACAACTCGTATTTATTGTAATAAAATAAGAATTATACAATCCATTTCAGAGAACTTATTAGAATAAATAAGTCACTACTCATTACTATCTATAAATTACTATTAGTCAATTTAAATAAAGCTTGTTTATCACTAGATGTCTTATTATTTCCAATTCATATAATAGACAAAGCATCACGGTTTTATTCGAACGCTTTCTACTTTATCCAAAATTCTCAACACTTACACATACACCGTAAATGGTAAAAGATTGTCGTTTTCGAATATATTCCCGTCTTAAAGACAGAGAACTTAAAAATGTTATCTCGAGTAAACGTGAAATCGATCAATTTTAGAGTTGATTCTCTTAGTCTTTTCTTTGAACATAGTGTTAAAACACCAAGAAGTTATATGATCTCAACAACTAACTTACTAATACATTGGAAATCGTTTGAAATAGTACTGAAGGTGCCAATGAAACTACGATGTCATTATGAACTGTTTCTATTGTATTTGCGTTTAGAAAATAAAAAAAAACATTGTAAATCGCAAACATTTGTTTGAACATTATTGGTCGGTACACATCTTGCTAGCCGTAGGTTTCTTTTTTGATTTTTGTATTTCTGTACATATTCAAGTAATGATATGTAATATTTAGTTGTATGTATTTTGTCCAAGTATTGTTGACACTATCCAAATCCGCTTTCTATCCATAACACAAATAAATACATTTATACACTATAAAGTGTATAATGTATACATTATAAGACGGTTATATGTCTAGAAAGTTTAGAAATCCTGAAAAGGGATCGCACAATAGATAACAAGCAACGATTAGAGTTAACGTTTACCGATGCAACTAAAAAGTATACATTTCTCTAAGCGTTAGTTAAATTAATCCTTGACCGTCGCATAATGCCTTCGCAAAATGATGTGATCCAAACTACAAATTTAAAGTTTCCAAACATCCTAGACGATTTGCATGAGTACATAATACATTATACATAAGCGATAAATACCAAGGGTAATAATAGAAAATAAAAGGCATTACCATATGAGGATAGTCTAATGAGAAATAAATCCGTTAAAAGTGAGTGAATCCTGTACGAAATAAAATTTCTTCATAATCCCTAACCAAACCTTATACACAATTCTACACAGTAACGTTTATCAACGCCGTTCATGCAATACTAAAGCCAAAAAACAACCCTACAGTCTGGGTAAAAATCTAATTCGATATAAAACTATTTCGTCGCGTAGGTACTCTGCATAATATTATTTATAACAAGGTCATAAAAACACATAAATTAGAGTAGGTAGAAAAAAAATATTAACGCGGTAACAATTATTTGCTCGGTTAAAGTGGCTAAACGATCGAGTGAGAATAACGTATATGTTCACTTTTTAAAATGTATTGAGGCTTATTACCTACCATACTGAAGTGATATAATCTACGGATATATATATATATATATATGTTATGTACCTCGCACGTTCAGACGTCGAAAAGTGGTTTGATTTTTCTTTTTTTTTCTTCAAATCTGAAGAGCAAATAAAATGGATTTACTCTCAACACTAACGTGGCAACGGTACGAGTGCGTGTCTGTGTGCGTACGTGTGTGTGTGCGATTCGACTATTGATTCAACGCTTGTATATTTCGCATCGTCAAAGCAAAGCCGATTTTGTTTACATTTGCAGGTTTGCTGCAGTTGCACTTATGCACACAGACGCGGCGCTACTCGTTCGTTGTACACGTGTACGCACGCTCCGGCTATATTATTAATAACACGTCGGCATAATGCCGCACACGCGCGCACGCGGCGTATTATAATTCACCGGTAACGCGGCCATCGGTGCAAACGTCACGTTTGCTAAATCATTATTGTTACGAGAATATTATTATAGACCTCGGTCGCGGGTCATCGTGTGGCACGGTCGACGACAAAGTATCGCCGAGCGCGAGCGCGCGGGGTCGGAAAATCGAACCCCCGTCGCGATACGCGCATTAAGGCTCGGTGCGGGCGTGGGTTCGGCGTAAATACGGGCGAGGGGTTGTTTCATTATCGTATTTCCACCGGCCGCTGGAGGACGCAACACCACCGACACCGCCGTGAAACATGGGGTGAATCCTTAACGCGCAGTACTGATGCTGCGACCGGGTATATGTATATATGTGTGTGTGTGTATATATAGATCAATCGTTATTGACAATTAGCTCCTGCCAAAAGACCATCTGGTCGTTACCGAGCGGTAGTCTCACATTTTGAAACCCGCGACTTCCGCGCGCGTGGGGGCCAACCCCAGTGGACGCCGCTAGAGGGGTAGCGGTGATCCGACGCGATAGAGTTTCACATAAAACATCACGTGCGAACGAGACGAGGCACTCGTGTACATATGTGCGTGTAGTGTATGTTGTAAAATACAAATGTATACGTGCTACACGCGTGGCTTCGGATCATCGCACCGGACGCGGCGTAAAGGCGAAGAGGATTTTACGATTAGGGGTCGAGTATTGTATGTCTTTATCAATAATCGAGTTGAATAGACCCGAAACCGTGGAGATCAAGAGCCCCCTCCCTCCTTTAAGAAGTGTATTTTATATGATCCGATAAAAGCGCGCGTGTTAGCACAATATCGTGACGGGACCCCGCGGAACTCTGGCGAAAAAGTCCGACAGAAATACAGAATAGGTTTCGCGATAAATGAAATCCAAGTGATCCGTCATCGCGGTTATCATAATATATCAGTATTTGACACGGCCTAGAAAAGGAAAATATGTATAAGACCGAGTGCAGCACCCTCACGTATGTAATGTAGACACCGTACGTTTCACTAAACATACTCAGTCGATCCGCCGCGATTATATACGTATTATTTTCCAGGTTGACCGGAACGTTCCAGTATAACCATGTGTTGTGTGATTTACACCCATGGGGCGATTTTCAATGTTAATAGTACAAAGAGGTTATAGAGAACTTTAAGTATCCAGTTGACTGCAGAACGATAATTGTATGAAATATTTATTCATATATTAATTATCGCGAAGTTCCTCAAGAGTCTACACCCGATATCTGCCTGTCTCGCTGTAAGGGATTTCAGCGTTTGTACCCGGGTACACGATTCTAAGTTATACCACTGCACATCATCCTTACTGCTATTATATCTATGTGCTTGATCAAACAGCTCGGCGTACGTCCGGTCAAACGACAATAATTATTCCTTAAACCTGGGTGCCGACTAGCTCTCACCGGTGAACGCATCTGCACGGAAACAGAGAAAATTATCTCATACGCCGAGAAAAACATTATTAACAATAAATATTATTATTATTATTACGGTCTGCACTACAGTACGGTGCCGAGAGTCAACAAGCAGATGAAAATATTGATTATTATTGGAAAATCGCTTGGCCTTCGCCCGTGGCTGTGTACAAACGGTGTATAAATACATACAGTCACGAGCACAAGAACAAAGTAAGTGTGTACGTGTGTTGTAATATGCGTTTATCGACGAGCACATTACAGTGATAGTAGTGGTATTAGTATAGTATATAGTTGTTTTTGTTGTTGTTGGTTATGGTCAGCGAGTTTCTCGAAAACTGGCATTAACTTAATCCAATTGTATTTACACGAGCCGTACACGAGTGCGGCGATGACTCGACCCTATACGTAAATGCATAATTGATGATGTTCAACAGACCAAGGATTCGTCGGTGCGCAGCAGCAGCAGCAGCAGTAGTGTAGCACTAGAGAGCAGGACCACAGATTTATGACGTATGTGGCGCTTAATTCGATAACGTAATAATGTTTCGCAATTAAAATTTAGCTCCCTTGTTCGTTAGACGAATCGTGTACACTGAATTTCAACTAGAACACGACCGAAGCGAGTGTGTGTGTCTTTGTACAAGTGTGTGTGTGTGTGTGTTTGTGCGATTGCGTTCGTCCGTGTTTGTAAGGAGTAAAATATACTTCGTCGTTGAGCGATAAAACCCAACGTCAAATCCACAGCGTGTGGGTTTTAATTAATACGCATATGTCTGGTCGTCGAATTAAGCGTGTGTTCTTTCATGATATCTAATTCGTTTTTTTTTTTTTTTGCTCATAGTGCGAAATATTATAGACTAAGTGACCCACCTACTGTACGCCGTCTAAAGCGCGGACGCCCACATGATCTTTTGTTTTTGTTTTTTTTGTTTTCCATTATGCTTCTTTTTGTCTTCTGATTGTAATAATTTAAAACTTAGCCAATAGTATCTCTTATTAATAATACCCATTACTAATTGTTATCTACTTTCCAAATGTTAAAAAAAAAAAAAAAAATGTATTTAATCATCAATAAGTTAAGATGACCATACGTCAGTAAAACTTTATTTAATAAAAAAGGAAAAGAAAAAAACTTCGTTTTTAGCTGGTAACCTGCCGTCGAATATTGTCAATGGAACCATTCGGATAACATCTTAAGATTACAGTAACTCGCCGTGAAACGTTGTTTTTAGATTTTCTACATCGCATTTTGATGTGTTATTCTTTTTTCAACATTTTTGGAAAAATATGAACAAGCAAATTTTCTTATTGTGAGATGTCTACGTAAATCGTAATGCATTTCAAACATAGCAATCAATTTATAACAAATACTGGACTCACCTATTTTTCTATTCGCATCCAATCCTGATCTCGTTACTACTCTATTTTAAAATTTTAGTAAGAGCAATTCATGTTAAACTTTTTATAATATTTCACATGATAAGGATGCATTTTTGAACTATTTTTGATTTCACTGGACCATGAGATAGTATTATCGAATTTACCTTATGAGTTTAAAATGTTATTAAAAAATTAAGTAAAAATAGTACAACATAAGAACAGTGTTATATTTTCGTAAAAATCATTCCGAAGGTGTTTAAACTGTTGGATATTCTAGTGTAGATATAAAAAAAAACAAAAACAAGGAATGTGTTAAAAAAATAAAAATAATACCGTGTAAACGTATATTTCATTTATTACACGTAGCGTACGGGTATAGGTAAATATAAGTTTACTCATGCACGAAGTTAAAGCGATACATTTTACGGAGACAGGTGTTGTTATTTGTTCCTATAGCGCACAGAACCGTATTGTACGTGATAGTATTTTGTTCTACACATCTTGACCGCAATGCCGTAGTGCGTACAAAGATCAAAAAGTGCGCGACAGACTCCCGAGTTTTTGTGACGCGAAACACGCTTGTATCGTGATGTGCGTTTAAAGGATTTCGCGAAATGTGGCTTAGAATAGCAACAGTCAAGGATATCACGAGGAAAATCCATTTACGTGTGACGATCGTTTTTAAACATGTACACATGACGTAGCACCTCTGAGGAAACCCACCGACGATTTGAACGCGACTGTTGCTTCATTATAATATGCGTTCGAGAAAATGCGTATTTTGATTACGTTTAGGAATACTGTAAGTAATGTGTCTGTTTACTGGAAACACGATTATAGGTTTTACGCGGAAAGTTCCGCAGATGAAAAACCGCTTTTTCAGTGTTAAAAAAAAATTGTTTTTCTGCAAACATTTTTTGTGAAATATTATTATTTATCACGCTTGGATTAGAGAATATTCTTAGCAATTATTCAAATTAAATTCGTATCGCTACGGTGCAATGTAGTATTTTTTGCGCATTTTTAATTTGTCTTATATTTTATTGTAGACAATTTCTGATGTTACAGCGTATTGATTTGTTTGATTTGCAATTTTAAAAGAAAACTGTTTTCCTTTTGTTATTGTTTCATCTATTATTTTTGCCGTTGATTTGCCTCTTATTAAAAATAATATTATCCCTGAAGTAAGTTTTGAAACCGCCGGAGTAAATAATATGAACAAGAAGGTCAAAAATATTGACTGCGGTCCTTTTGTCATTCTATTTTCAATTAATTTTTTTTGATAAGACCATAAAACGAATACAACAGTTAATCGATAAAATAAATTAACGTGAACCGCCTTGTGTCCAGACGGGCTTTAATGGGCTCAAAATATGATGCTTGATTGATGAAAAATAATAAATCATTTTACTTGTGACTACCACGAAGGCAATATTATGCGATGAAACGTGGACTCGGGTTGGACGTCGGATGAGATACTTATAATTTTTGATATGCGTATACACCGTGCTACACATATTATGGTTGTCATCATAAAATCATAAAATGTTCGCGTTCATTCATGTTCATTTATGCGAGCATAAAACATTCGTAAATCTATATAAATTACAGTGGAACCTCGAAAAATCGAACCTCTATAAGTCGAATTTTCCATAACTCGAAGGAATGCTTCGGCCCCTGGCTCCCAATATATGATATGTGTGTTAAATTTTCTCGATAATTCGAATTTCGCTAACTCGAATTTCTCGATAAGTCGAAGTAATTTTAGTTGAATTTTAGCTTATAAATCGAATTTATACTATAAAATATGTACAATGTACACACCTCGATAACTGGAAGGTCAAATAACCAAGAATGTATATTATTATAAACAAAAACCAGTCGAAGAAGAAAACCCAATTGAGTGGGATCGATATCAGCAGCTTTTTCCTGAGACTAATACAGTTGAATTCCAACATTTTGTTGAGGTGGACCTGGTGTTATAACAACATACTATCCTACTGATAATGAAATACTGAACGATTTGAAATTCCAAGAAATACCTAACGAGTCCAGTGGGGAGGAGTCGGATATTGATGACGATAGTGGATTGTTTTTACCTAAAACTACTCTTGCCCAGGCATTAGATAGTTTACAGGTTGTACGTAAGTACATTCAAGAACAACAAGAAATTGGAGACGAGATTTTTTCCGCGCTAAACGTTATTGAAAACTTCACAGATAGGTCAAACATTAAAAGACAATCAAAAATATCTGATTTCTTTAAAAAATAGTTCTTTTATTCTACTTAAGTCTACTTTATTTATTACATTATACTTTTTTAAAAATTTTAATACAATATACATACCTACATAGTACATACATTATACATTTATTAGTAAATACATAAATAAATAAAATTATAAAATTGAAGTCTTGGTATTTTTAAATAAAAAAATATTTTCGATAATTCGAATTTTTTTTTGCAGATTCGAGTTATCGAGGTTTTCCATAAGTCGAAGTTTCGATAACTCGAATTCTTTTTTCGCCCCCAACCGATTCGAGTTATCGAGGTTCCACTGTATAACTAGTTGCGCATCGTATCGTTTTTTAGAACTATGAAAATATGTGAGTTTTACAACAGCTATTTTATACGCATGTAGTGTACCTATACGCAACGCCACGAACAATACATCGCGTCGGCACATTACGTCCACGTCGGTGGCGATGTTTTTCGTCGAATATTGTTTTCACTTTACGTTTATTAATTATTTTTATGGATTCAATTTATTTAATTTTCAAGTTTATCGTTGATAATCAATATTTTTACATCGCCGCGTTTGTTGCATACAGCACGATTGAAAATTCGAAAACTTTCGATTATTGAAAACTATTGTAACACGATCGTTTTCGAGGTTTTTTATCTGGTGCTGAACGCCGCCGCGTACACCAGACCGCCGTTTCGCGGTACCGGCTGCCTGCCGAAAAACGAGCTGGGTTTGACTTCATCGGGCGGACTGTATGTCGGGGTGCTCAGGTCCTCTTCGGGACTGCAATCGCCGGTGGTGTACTTGCCCTTGTAGATCAGATTGTACACGGACTTGGGCATGACGGCGGTGAGCGGCCGCAGACCCGGTGGCGGCGGTTTCGTGAACGGCGGCACTAGTTTGCCGTGCCTCATCGACAGGATCAGAAAGCGCAGATAGTCCGACCGTTCCTCGCGAATTTCATCGCAGTAGTTCATCGTGTCCAGTCTGGAATAGATAAAAAACAAAAACCGAATCAAAACGAATCGCGCTTTCTAACACACGCTGCGAAACGAAACAATCGCGCGGGCGCAGGTTACAGTACACTTCGTGTACATACCACCATCGTAGTGTAAGTATTTACTCATCTAAGACGCGAAAAAAATGAAGAGTTGTTAAGCGCTCCTCGTAAACGTCAACTGCTACAGTGCCTCGTATTGTTGTACCGAGTGTTTAAAATGCAGCATTGCAGGCCTTGGTATTTTCAGACCAGCCGTATATTCATAGTAGTTGAAAATTACAAAGAATTTGGCGTTTTAATAGAAAATTTCTTATATAAAAAAATTCTCAGTAAAAATTTTAAATGATATAATCATTATAAAAACTAAGTCATAAAAGAGAATTTAGAAATTATGATTTTCAATATGAACAGGAAGTTCAATATTCCAATAAATCTCTTGGTCAGTGTATTTTAGATTATTTGGCACTAAAAATGTTTAATTCTATGGCATTTGAATTCAAAAAAAAAATTATAATAGGTTATGCTAGTAGTATAAAATATGTGGTGTATTTATTTACAAAATTAGAGCAAAACACCTGTTAATGATTCAAAATTTGTTTTCTTTTTCTATTTATTTGTCTTAATTTATTCGGTTTTCTGTTTCATGCTTCATATTTTTTGATGTTATTTATTATAGTTTATACTTTATTTGATGTTCATATTATATTTGTTTATATTTTTTATATTATATTTATTAATATAATACTTAATCATTAATTAGTAATTAATAACTCCCTATCTCCAACACAATCTAAGCTTAAAGGAGATAGGTCAATCATATATTGTAATTTAATAATATCTATTTTGTAATAATATGTTTGATTTTCTTAAGAAAAAAAAAGTAACCTAAACGACGCTAAAATGTAAATTTTCAAAAACTTGTCACGAATGCCATTCTCGATATGCAGCCATACTATCCAAAGCTGCGTACTAACGCATCTATGTTACCTGCGGGCATTGCAGTGGGAGAAAAAAAATAGTGGAATGTCCGATCAAATGCCGGACGAGTTCCGTTCGTTAATATTCGAATCGAAATATAACATCTCATACAGCGCCAAGCCGCGCAACAGTATAGCGCTGCTTCCCCATCTACAGATATTTTGCGTCCCAAGCAGGTGAAACCTTTCAAGGCCTTTGGATCTGCCCTGATATTATAGTAAATCATGTGACACTATCGTCATAAAATTCAAGTGACATATACACGTCGGGTGTGTACGCAGATAAGAGACTTGGGACTACGTCACCGGGGAGAGCAGAGACTCAAACCGTGATTTGAGAATACGGAATTGAAAATTTGGAAAACGCTGGTGGGCTTAATAACCTATAAGACAAGGACTCGGGTTCGGGTTCGAACTTCCACGTGTACTGTATCAGGCTTGCAGGAAGGAATTAGCTTGGATGAGAACTTCCAGGAGTATATAACTCATACCGTTCGATCCATGTGAAAGCCTTGGCGCGGTCACTGACCGATATCAGTTGCGCGAGAATGATCGCGTACTGCCGGTCGCACGCATACGCTTCGTCCGAGAAAAGGGTCAACGGCTCTTTGGCTCTGGATGAGGCCGCACTAATAGTTGAGAGATTCTGAATTTCCGCCGGCGCACTTTCTTCCTCGAGTCCCTGACTGATGTTCTCGTCGACCTCGGGTTTGCTCATTTTAATATTTATTCAAGTCTAAAAACTATTCAAATAAACGATATCTGAACGTTAGATTAATAACGTTTATTCAAAGCGCACTTGGAATTGCCAAGAAAAACTTGAATAACTTTCCGAACATCGATTGCTTACATTTAATACGAAATTGACATAGTTACTTGCAAACATTAATTTATAATATTTTTCTCCTTTTTTTCAACAAAGCCAGTCAGTATAAATTTTACGTTTCATAAAATATTTGGTGGAATTGGTGTGTCCGGTTTAAAATCAATCTTATCTGAGATCTATTAATTAAATATAGTAATATTTGATAGTTTTTTCATAATTTATAAACATTAAAAATTCTATTTTCTAATAAAATTCAAGTTTCATGATCACAGTTTTAACAGTGCATAACTAATCTCAAGATTTTTGGCGGTGAAATTATAATATCCAATAATATGAAATTGATACACGATATTTTACTGTTTATTTAGTTAGCTATACACACATTAATTACGATCAAATTAATCGTAATAAAATCACTTTATATAAATTAGTAAGTAATTAATAAATGAATACAGTAAATTTAATTAAGTACGTAAAAAATGTATATGTGTACGACGTACGTACTCCATGAAATCGAAAACAATTAAATTTTATATCCGTGTACATACATTAACATTTAAAATACTCAACAGTATAATACCATATAGTTTAACAATAGCAACAAACACTGACAGCACCAACTTACGTTTATTGCTTTTAAAATTTTAATTTTCCCCAACATTAATTATTCATACTTTTAGCTACAACTGAATACCAGCAGTTCTGAAGTTTGATTCTTGTTGTGTACATAAATCGCACTTATTTTTTCGCAGAAAACAATTTAATAACATTTTAATATTTCACTTTAAGACATTAACTCGAATCTGGTGTAGTGGAATTCTAGTGAAAAAACACTTCTATTTAGTTCGTATAGTCCTCGTGATACATGTTGATACACATAATACACTTCACACAAACGTGACTCTATACCAGTGTTTCCCAAAGGGTGTGACGTAAAAAATTGAATAGTTTCCTTAAAAAAAAAAAACGTTTAAATGTAAAATATGATTAAAAACAATTAAACAAAAAACAGATGAAACTCCTAGGTTGGGTGAGACTCCATGGTCGAGTGAGGTATAGGGATAGGTATTTTAAACTTAAAACCAATGTACCATTGCTCTCGAAAAAACGATTCTGAGTAAAAGAGGTCGTGTGGATCAGTTTATATTTTTAAAGATAATTGACATAGTAGTACAAACAAGTTTCTTAATAAGGTAGATGGAACTTATAATGTTTTAACTTTTGCAAAAAAAAAATCTAAAGTTTCGAAAATTATGAAATTTTCATTAAATGCAATAAAACTTGGTACAATATCGATATATACGTTAAAGAAAACCAAAAAAAAAGTTCGATTTAAGTATCCAAGAATTCGAGTTAGCCAAATAAAATTTTAAAATATGAATTTTTTTAAAACAGCACAATATATTGATTTCTATTATTTATTATAATATGTAATAAAAAATATTTACTATTTACAATGTATAATTTTAAAAAGGTATGTTAGAACATTATTTAGAAAAGGTATTTTATTTTGTTTGTGTTTTTCCGTTCATCGCAGTAATTGCACTGAATCGTTATGTTTTATTTATAGCTTCGAAAAATGTATCGCTGACCTCTGGTTTGTTTTCAATAAATCGACCCGATTCATTATAATGCATCTATGGTTTACATCTTAGTACTTCGAGTTATTCACAAAAATATTTGAGTTAAACCTGATTTGTTCGCATTGTTTAAATAGGCAATTCTTGGGACCGGGGAAAAAGTTAGAGGTATCGACGATTTTGAGTTAACCAAGTTCGACTATATATTATAAATAATATATATATATAAACGTATTACACCTGAAATGACAAATTGTTAATTTTAATACGCTCAATGTAATAATATGATGCACTTAGCTGTCGAGTGAATGATATTATATAAATTAACTAACACCATAGTGGATCGATGAAACGGATAAACTATTGAAAGCTTATACTTACAAGATACATAATATTCTTGGGATACAAACACTAGGCATGCAATCCTAAGTAACCGAAACGCTGGTCCGTCTAGTCTTCGTCGTATGTCCCTTAAACGTACATTCATGTGTTGTACCCAGAAATGCTGAAACGGGCGGTAACCGCCGACGTATGCGAAATTCAATAGGGTGTATTTTAAAACCTTTTGAAACTAAACAGCCAATGTTCATTTTCGGTTGGTGAAAACAAAACAAAAAAAAAAAACTATCAAACATATGGGTTGATTAATTTTTTTCGAGCAAAACAAATACGTGCATTTACATTCAACAAACGCGCGCTTATTTATTAATGACGAAAACTTTTAAACGCTCGTAACGCGGTCAATACGGACTGTGAATTTTGAAAAGCGAAAACGTGACATTCTCGTACTACTCACTATTTGGTGCCCGAGCATTATGTTGCACTTACCGTAGCGCCGTCGACCGTGCGTAATCGTCCTGGCTTGTGTGCCTCGTGCTGTTTACTTAAACGCCTAATGCGAGCGAACTTTCGCCGCGGCAGTATTATACGTGTTTGAGCAGGACCGCGGTTTGACTTCTTCTACCGTTCAGTAAGGCGTCGTGACGTCCTCGGAGTGCCGAAGGCTTGACGGCCGGCCGTAATGATCGTTATTGCGTACATGACGACTGTCGAGTTTCGTCGAAGGGCCGCCCCGACCGCGGGACACTCCACATCTTAGAATTCCTATTAGGCTGATGCCATAATAGAAACTCGTTCTGCATAATCGATAAAACTCGATTGAAAACTTTGTTATGATTCTGAGAAAAGTTTAATAAATCAAACACGAACTTTAAGTCAGTTCACACGCAGAAGCGCACAGCGAATAATATCGCCATGACGTATATAAAGTCGAATAACAAGAATCTACTTAAAATTCCGAAAACTCGGTCACGTATTATGGAAACTCATATTCATGAGCTGTTCAAACCACGATTTAAAAATCGCCGTTTTTTCCTCTTTTATTTTGTCTGCGTATAAAGTTAAATTTCGATTAAAATACAATATACACAATATATTACATAAAGAAGATATTATAATTTTTTCGTCCGTTTCCCAAGATTAGTAATGTTAAAACGAAAGTATAATTTATTATTTTTCAGGTCAAAGTCCATTTTTTTTGAGAAACCATACCCGAGGGCCGGCCGTTTTACTGCAAATGCTTACCGGATCACCATCGGTACGTTTGCAGGCGATCGTGTTTCAATACAGCAAACGCGTGCGTTAAACATTGAGTGACCGCTTCCTGGAACGCGGCAATATAACGCGTATAGTGTATAACTTTTGTTGTATAATTGCTATGGATTTCGTGATGACTCCGGTATGTTACAGACATTTTTATCGTTTAGTCTTTAGTCGAATGATGCCCATTTATTGTTAGTATTAAATTTGACCTTTTAAAGTGAAATTTGAGCTTGTGTTTCGTTTGTAAAAATGAAAAATCTAGTTAAAATTTAATTGTTCTTATCCTCAATGTTGAACGAAGGTGGTCATCTGTAAGTCGCGACCTATGGACTGATTTTTCGTGGAAAAATTTGTTCGCATGTATACGTCGAGCCGAATACGGTTGCCATTTTCATCATTATGGCTTCTAAAGCGGGAAATTTTTCCTGTAACGGTTTTGAATATAATTTTTAAATATAATATTATTTTTTTTTATTTTTTGAAATCCATCATATTCAATTAAATTAATTTTCAACTCAATGAGTTCAAGTTGAAGAGAAGACGTATCGACATCATTTTCAACGATATTAAATGGATTTTCTAATTAACGCAACGATTTTTCGGGTAGTTTGACATCTGAAAATCGAGATGAAAAATTGGTTCGCAATTTGTTTAACATTTATACAAAGCGATTTGTTGAACATAATGGTTTTCTTTTATTCTTGAAGATTTTGCTCAGGTACCTTTTAAACGGGCAATTTTTTCTTGATGTTTTGATTTATAGTGTCCTTTGATATGAAATTCGTTCAAAGCCGAAACCGTTTCACTACACAAACAAGAAACAGCTTTTCCGTTAATTTCAGTGAAAAAGGAATTTATTAAAAATTCGGCGGTCATCATTGTACTTGCGCTTTTTTCCGTCGTACATTCTGAAATGGAAATTTAACGATTTAATATCGATATCGCACGTGCACCTGAAAGAGCATAATATATTGATCAAAGTAATGTGTACCTACAATGGGTGCACCCTCAGTCCGTAAAATTTTCAATAGCCAATAAAAGATTAGAGAACAATTACAATTTATACTTACGTGTATATTGTATGGTGAATATATACTATGTTTGACAAGACTATGTTTTTATATTAGGATTGAGAAAATCGTATTTTTATATGAACCGCTCGAAAATAATTCTTTACCAAAGTGGCCCGCCGTTAGAAAAAAGTTTGAGCATCACTGTTATATACGTCGTTGCATGCGGTGGTCAAGTTTCTAAACTGGTCGGCACCACCTTGCCAGATTCGTGCGATACTATTAATATTGTAATATTCGTTAAAGCTTTTCCGGCGGTCGATGCCGTGGTGCATGTACAGTGTACACAGTTATGAATAACATTTACAGGGTGATTTTTAGACGTGTTCACCCCATTCTTTGGCCATAAAAATTTTTTAATTTGAAACGTTTTTTATTAATATTCAAGCTACCATAAAAACTAAGTTTTCCGCATTGTTTTTTTTCAGGCTACCTTAAGCATGTCCTGTGGCGATACAAGCTTTTGTTTACCAATTGGTACACTATATTTTTACGCAAAATATAATTCAATTGATTTACCTGGAATTTTTTATGTAACGTCGTCAAAAATTGGGACATTCGGAGTTATTCAGATTTAAAATTGCTTATGAAAAATGTAAAATTTAAGCTATCTCAATTTAGTAACAACTAGCGATAACATGTTATTACAAATTACATCACAATATTAGGTGTAATAATGCTATTTTCCTTAATATATAAATTAGATTCATTCAATAACTACTCGATCGTATTTTGTTTTTGGTACATCAAAATTAACAGAAAAATTACCGCAATGAAATGACGCAGTGAAAATCGAATATTCTCATTTGAAAAACAAAGCTTTGCATCACCACAGGACTTAATTAAACCGTCACGAAAAAAAAAAGAACACAGTGGACAGTTTTTATGGTAACTTGAACATTGAAGAAAACGAATTTCAAATTAAAACATTTTCACAGTCAAAAAAAGGGGTGAGCATGTCTAAAAAATCACCCTGTATGTGTATGAAATATAAATGCATACTTTTAGGAAAATCACACCCCCTTGAAACAACGAGAACCACCGCACGGACCGACCTACTTGAAAATTACCAGTCGTCGATTTATCGAGGCCGTGTCCGCCGAGACACGACATAACGTATACAGGTGTATTTATAACGTCGCGGCCGTTGACCACGCGACCAACACGCACACCGGAATCAGCTACGTTACCGTGCACACGGTTACCGGGGTCGTAATCCCGGCGACGTATAAAACCCTTTTCGACCCGGCGCGCGCGCAGAGATAGAACGGCGTATAGGGACGAGGGACTCGCGGCGACGGAGTGACTGTCCCTTAAGTGTACTACCGAGACCGGTGGCGGCCAGAGGACCGGGTGCAGTGAGACTATTACCATCGGGCTCACCACGCACGGTGTGGTCATGTATTCCGTGTGCTTTTTCATAACACGTGCTAACCAATAGGTACCTGCGCGAACGTATAGCGTACATTGTGTTTACCGTTATACCTATAAATAAAATCTTTGTCCCTTGTATAGATTGGAAAGCTGGACGAAAGACCGCTTCTAAATTTTGAACAGTGAAGAAACAGAATATACTATTCAACAAAAAAAAATACGTAAAATCATATTCACATACATAGGAAGCGTCACGTATTTTGCTGGTGCCCGGTGTGCGCTTCGCAGGATCGCGTTTGTCCGTGCAAAGTCATCGATAACGTGTAAGATTGTTACATTTTAACGTGAGAGACAAATACAATTCCGAGCACAATATTTCACTCGACTATTCGTCCAAAGAAAATGACAAATTTAAGAGTCCGGACAAATCGTCGAGACGAAACTGTACCATGTGAATACGCAATATATTGAGTGCGTTTTTTAACATATATAATATTTGAGCGGTTATCATCACCGAAGAGTGATTCATCATTTTTCACCTATCAATTTTCGTAGTCGTCGAACGTACGGCCGCGCACTTACCGTCTTCGTTTCTGAAATACTGCGATGCGAAGAGAGGAAATGCGATTTCATCTCGGTCCTTCTTTAAGTGTTTTTTTTTTTTATTATAGTGGAAAAAGTTTTATATTCTCGCTTGTGATCTGTTTGTAGAAATATTTTATAACATTTTGGAAGGAAAATGTATATATTTCTTAATGCGAAATAACTCCGAACGTGTGAAATGTCCAACTTCAGTCACTCTAAACGGTTCTTATCCAAATATCCGGAACGCATATGCCCCATTTTCGAAGGAACCTTAAGTCCCATCGTATAATTGCGTAACCAAGTACAATAAAGTATGGCAAAAAAAAAAAACAAATGAAAACACCGATAAATCTGTCCCGTGATTCGAGTGAGCACGGGCGGCTGTTTTTAGATCTAAAAGGAATAGAATCAAATGGGGTTCGGAAAATGATTTCGAGAAAAACTACTATTATAATAATATTGTAATGTACGATACATGTATATTTTGTACATAACAAACAATAACGGCTAAACAAAAATAAACATGATCCATCGGGATTTTCTACCAAGAAATTGTACGCGCACGGTAAGTGCATGATGTAAAAGGATTTTATTATAGCGATGTAATATGAAGTAAATAATTTCACAGTAATAGACATTTTAATTCATGAGAAAACACATGAATTCTTACTTAAATGATATTAAACAAAAAACGCGTCGTCCTACACCTATAGCGCACAGAGTAGACAAAATAAATTTTAGTCCCCTAGAATTAATAAAAAAGAAGTAAAAAATTAGCTCCTTTTAAGTACGTTCCACGTCTTATTTCTGACCTGTAACGTTGTCGTCGCGCGGAATTCAAATACATTTTCACGGTTCAAAATTGGACTAGAGAAATTTAACTAAAAAATAATAATAAATTGACCTGTAAACTCAACATTTTTTCCTCGAAGTTCGATTTCGTACGAACGAATCTTTACCGGTTATACAACCACACGAGGACAATTTGCCAAATTTAATGAAATGTCAAAAATGGCATGATAAATGCGCAGTATTGTCTACATAAGCAAAGGACAATTTGCGCAATAAAATAGTAACTTTATCTGATATCCAAGTGCCTATTTATCACGTCGAGATACAAAGGATACGATCTAAATAGCTATACTATAGTATTATCATTAAGACGAGGATGTCAGCGAAAATTTAAGTTATACGATACAAAAGTTTTGTTATTTTTTTTTTATTCTTTTAGGATAAATAAAAACATTTCCGAACCATTTATCTCAAAAGAATACAAAAGATAAATCAAATGTATTATAGAATATAGATCACTTAGTGATAGGTAGAAAAGTTACAGTTTCAACCAAATTTTTAAACTTAAAAGAAATAAAAACTTTGGATCTAAATGTAAACTGATTTAAAACGCACTGCTGTCCGTCTACCGATACAATGTGTTTCTGAGATTAAAACTTTCGACTGTCTCAGCTATAAGTGTAGTATCAAACTAATACACTACTTAATAAAGTACCCAAGTTTATCCTTGAAGACTGCATCCTTTGTATAAGTGTAATGTATAATGTAAAATACGTCTTATGGTGTCGCGAACATTTCCGCTCATCGCGCGTATAATGATTCTCTACCGTTTTCGTCCGTATATCGATCGGCCGCCGAATTAAACGTAAAAAAAAAAAAAAAATAAATAAAAATTATCGTTTACTTAACGAAGCTCCCAAATGTGTCATCAAAAATTCTTATCGAAGCACCTTATCATACCTTAATGATGTCATTTCCCCCTTCTTTCTCTGTGCGAAAATACGGTAGTGCTCCACAGCAACCCCTTAATTAAAATGTACCATAAATCTTCTTTCCCTCGACCCGTCTCTGCTGTGCGAATACTGCCGGGGTCGGCCATTATTATTATTTTCTTTTTTTTTTTTTTGTTGTTGTTGTTGCTGTTTCGTTCCTCTCTTCTTTATCTTACACTACACCTCTCGAGTTTCTATACGGAACCTTCCATATCACTATCCTTTTATATTATACAACATTATCTTGTTCAAGTTCTTATTATATTTATAATTTTTTTTTATCATATTTATATCTTATTTAAAACTACGGAGACGTGTAGGGTAATACTTTCTCTTGGTTTTCCCATACACGAGTACCTATACAATAAACAAACCGGCGGCGTACTGTGGCCACATGGCTCATTGAATTGAAAATATATATAATATCCTTTTCTCGTACTGCACAAGTTGCGAATTTCATAAAGTACCTATATATTGACGTTAAAATACAACTCCGGTAATTTCTCCTAAACATGCACACTTCCCATCTGGCAATTCATTTAAACTTATCCAATTCAATAGATTGTGTAAATAAATTTATTTAAAATATTGTGCACTTCCGAAAAACTTTTCATGACTAATTATTTCAACGGCTTTTATTCGTGGTTCTTCCACCGCTCATTCCGTACAAGTGTACAACTCAAAGTTTGATTCTGACTGATCTATTGGGAATCAGGGCACACGTAAATATTATACTTCTGCAGAAACTCGCTCGGGGTCTATTAATTTATTTCAAACGGAAAACTGTATTTATAATATAAGTCCTATACGAGTATTATGGTTCATTGGCCAACGCCGGTATTTGCGAACGTTCTTAGTTTTCAGACTTCCTCAACGGTTGTGCGTTCTGAAATTACAGGTAAAAACATACCTATTGCATGATAATATTATACAAAATAATTATCTTAAAATACTTTCCTGAGTGTGTTTATACGCCCATCTGTACTCATTAGATATTTTTTATTACTCACAATATTTACATTTATCGTTTGGTTAATGTTAAGGGGATAAGTTATGTGTTATGGCATTTACTGATCAAGTAAATTGTATTATAATGTATTTAAAATACTTTTAATAAAACGATAAAATAAAACATAAAAGGTACAAGTAAAATCAATGATATTATTTTCGTTAATTTTCATTAAATTTCCAAAAAATCGACTTGTGCAAAACTTCTTCTTCTGTGACCACATATAAAACATTTATGTTTTAAAAGAGGTTTTGGGGAAAAACTGTAATGGAAGAACACAATTAGAACAATCAAATACAAATCAATTGGCGTCATTAAAAATGTCCCTAGTTTTAATTAACAAAATTAATAAAAGTTATAACATTGTTTTATAAAATATTATGTCATAAAATATAAACGTAAAATAACCAATTGGCAGAATATTTATTGAGCAAAAAGATGATCTTCAAAAAATCAAATTGTAAAAATAAGAGTGCTATTCGTAATTTACGTCACGAATTGAACATTATTAAAAGAAACATCGAAAAAGGGTTAAAATAAAAATCTAGTAAAATTGAATTTCAGAAAAAGTAAATAATATATTTTACATACCTAAGTTATGATTCAATTTCAATTACTCGTCTATACAATCACGGATGCCACTCAAAAATGTGTTTGTGTTTTTCTCAAATCTAACTTTACCATTGAGTTAATATTTTCATAAAAACTATTTTAATGAATTCTTACAGTTCTGAGTTAAGATTAGCAGGTCACTCAATGCAATTTTAATTTTAATAAATATTTAAATATTCAAAATTGTGAACTTACAATTTATTTTCGCTTAAATTAATATATATTACATGTTTAAAAATTATATTTTTATACGTTTAATTTATAGTAAAAATAAAATAAGTAATAAAAAATGAAAATACAAATAAACTTAAAAATAAGGACTTTCAAGAGTTTTCTCGTTTGCGTCAGGATACTGTTGATGATGTTTCTGCACTTCTCAATTCGTTAGAACTGAACAAAGATATTCATGACACTTCTCTTTCTGCCAGGTCATTCAAGACTTTTAATGATTCAACTTTATTCAATGCACTTATGAGTCCCTCGTTAGTAGCCCATGTGTGTGGAACAGTTCGTAAAAAAATTTGTTTGATAATCTAATGCCTACTACTATACGTTCATAGTGTAGGTATCTATGTGTACGTGGAATCTTTCCACTTTAACGTCGCCACCATTGCAAACTGTTGACGATTTAATATGACGGATTTATCTAACAAAAGAAAATACAAATAAATAAACCAATATAATAATATAGAAATCGTATTTGCCTCTTTTTCACCCGAAAAGGGCGTGCAAAGTGTTCGGTGTGTAACATCGCGTGCGCTTCGTTATTTCCGGAACAGACAACATCGATACATTATGTCGTAGCCCATTTGGTAAATTCGATTTTTTGAGAGAATACCCAAGCCCTTTTCCAGAATCCGTCGGAACGATTTGCTTTTCCCCCTCCGGTGTTCGGCTAATTCTTAGGCTTATTCCACAGGGACGGCCGGCAGTCGCGGCGGATTTCTTTTCGATAAAAACTTCATGGAATGCCTGTACCTATAGCTCTACGGAAAATCAGTGCACTGCCCGTGTGCTTGGAACCCCAGCCGTATAATTAGATTTTTAATATTAATGTGTTACTTTAGGAACGGACAAATAAAAGTGGTTTACGACCGTTATCAAAAACCAATAACGTAGCGTCCAACAAGTCGGACGTAATAGATTTTTTCGCACAAAATGGCGAGCTTTCCAAAGTTCCTACTTTACGCGTACACACACCGCGGCGTAAGTCATTACATACGACTGTTTTAAGTAACGGCGCAACAATATTATGATTACATGTATAATATATCATCACGCGACTGGAGCGTTGCCAGCTTATTTATACGCGTGTTTACGATGGAAGGCGTGAGCGTGTGTGTTTTGCGGTCGGGTGACCTCTTCGGGAATCGACGAAATCCATTTCCGCGATAAACTTTGAACCGAAAAACGGAAATTACGCATATTACCGCGGCGCGCCAAGACAGCTAGACGGAGGATACGGGAATCGTTGGAAGGCGGGGGAGGGAGGGGAGGCAAGGACAGAAAGGATAGGGAGACGACCCGGCGGTCGTGCGCAGGACACGTGCGGGTAACATTTCCGTTCAGCTCGGTCAGAGAGGGAGCGAGAGAGACACACACAACGACGGTGTGAGAGAGAACGTGTATGCTATATAGTGTACGTCGGCCAATCTAATCTGCGATTCGTCACGAGGACCGACGCCCGAAGGGATTTTTACGAGTCATTAATTTTGCCGCCTTCACCCGAATCCGCGGCGGACGACAAAACCGAAAACCCGCGAGATAAGCATCGCGAACGGGAGAACGTTGCTCCACTTTATGCGAGCGAGTGTGTGTGCGTGCGTTTGTGCATGTGTGCATTCGTGTGCGAGTGTATAATATACGATTGTACCAGAGTCCAGAGTAGAGTTCGGTGTCACATGAACACTATTATCCGTGCAAAGTTTATGTACACGCGCGCACAACTGAGACCGCATGGGGTCGATGCAGATCCGAAAACGGTTTTCAACGTCACATATTATGCACGCGGCCCAGAGGCGTAGCCGGTAGGTGGGTCTGGTAGGCCCGGGCCTACCCAGATTTTCTCTAAAAAGAAAAAAAAGTATTTCAACAATGAGAACAATGAAAACATACATCAGGTCAACTATAAAAAATCCTAGGCTAAACGATTTGACGTTAATTTCCATAGAAAAGAAAATAAGTAAGCAATTTATTGATAATCCATCGGCTGTTGTTGATAAGTTTGCTATCATAAACAAAGGAAGATAGAATTTTGACTTTGAAGATATGTTATAAATGGACAATACGTATGTGTTGTAAGTAACGAGTATAGTAATTAATAATTACAAAAAAATTATCTTGTATTCTGATAAATAAAAATTTTAAACTTTTCCTAAAGTATTCAATGATTAATAAAAATAATCATTGATAACTTTGAAATTATAGGAGAACAATACCAAAATTGAGATTAGTCCCCACTTCCGTCTACCAGTGTTAGGTTTATGTGGGCCTACCCAAAAAAAAATTACAGCTACGCTCCTGGAACGCGAGCGTATGCATAGGCTGGGCACGCGACCTAATGTTTTATTCTGTTTCTGAATCCCGCCGTTAAATGTTTTCCAAACCGATATGTCCACGAATTCCAAATAGATTCTCCGGTGCGGCAGCTTCAGCCGGTCAGCAAATGCGTTAGGTTCGTAGAACCGCGCAGCCATACCTACCGCCGTCGCGGGCTTGGTTTCGGTGTACATTTCTTCGGAAAAAATGAATAATAAATGCAATAATTGCTCGTCGTGATGACGGGATGTGGTTTCGAGGGAATTATACTAATTCGAGTGAAAAAATATATGAACCGACAGCGTGAAGGATTAAAATGAACAGATCGTATCCTCGAAGCGAGTATTATGAATACACGTATATGTTGTGTAACTTACAGCCACCTGGGCTGAGCGCAGCTACTACGTACAAGTATGTACACGTTTAGAAGTGCGCGTTGTTTGTGTTTTACTATTTTAATTAAAACCGAAATACAATGCGACCGACTACAGCAAAACTATAAACCATCCTATACTATAAAATATAAATGATCGAAACGAGCATTTAAAAAAGTTTAAACAAATAACTTTACCGCTTAAACCGTCTGCCGTTTACCGTTTTCCGATACACTCGATAAAGTATCAAAATGTTCGTGCACATCACGGCCGTTCGAATTTTTTAAACGATTTGAAATTCCAACACCTGTATACGCTATTATGATTATGTGAACGATTAACTTTAACGCGGAAAAATATGATTTTTCCGAACGCGTTACATATTGAATCACACAAACGTTAAACGAGTTTCATTCTCATCTTGCGTCTCATCGCTCTCCAAAGGTAAATTAAAAAGAGGTCCGGCGATTACGCTACGTTTTATTTTATCATCCGACCGCAGCGCCTACGTTATTCAATCTTTGATCTTCCCGAAAGGCGTACATAATATTATACTATTATGTGTACATGCGTTTTACAGTGTAATACATTACATAATTTATATTTACATAATAACAGTACGGACTATCAAAGCTGCGCGTGTAAATTGTAGAAACTGTAATAGCTAAGAGTAAACGCGTGAACTTGGTTACCGTAACGTGACTATATTCGCTATTCGTGAGACGGTACCGTATTTGCACCGTTTCTAGAGTTGTCTGTAACGGAATCCCTGTGATATAGCTGCCTAGACTACCCCTGCGTTAGGCTCACGTAAAGTAGCCCGTTACAGTACGTATAACCAGGGTCGAATTTGGACATTTTACGCCTCAGGGCAACATATTTTAGCCGCCCTCCCGTACCCCCCCCCCCCCCCCCTCCAAAAAAAAAAAATTATCAAAACAGTTTTTCCAATAAATGTATTGAAGACTGAAGTATACATAAAAACATTTTTTTTTTTTTTTTGTTATTAGACATGCCATAATATTAATTTTCAATATAAAATTGCTGCCCTGGACAAAAAGGGACACTTGCCCCCCCCCCTCAAATACAGCCCTGCGTATAACGATGTTTAAACGGCGAAGTGCCCTGCCGATTGACACACTGCATTTGACTCGTCGACTGAGGGCCAATACTGCCATCACGGATCATGACGCCAACGCGAGGAAATACGTATATTTACAGGAAAAGATGCTTTCGGTTCTTATTCGTACTAATTATTTGACGTCAGTCGACGTTGTATTGTTATGGAATACAATACGCGGAGAAAATAAAAGCTTCCGACAAATGAAGAAAACGCAACGATTCCAATTGGAAACGATGAGACATTCGCGTTTTGAGAAAGCAGACTTTATGTCTATTTTCGTTTCTGATATTATGATATAAATACAAACGGAATAAGTGAATAAAATTGGCGATCCAGACAAATGCGTTCTGAAGACATCTCAGTAGGCTTGGGACGGTTTAATTGGTAACAACAATAACGCAACATTTTACACTAATCTACAGATACATCCTATGACTGTATTAAAAACACGGACACATTTCAACAAAGGTTAACGTTTTATTCTATTCGTCCGATAAATGTGGCGTTTTGTCGTACTCAAAGTAGCGCAATAAAATATATAATTCCGTATTATCGCATAGTTCAACGGGTTCGTACGCTTGCCCGTTCCGTACGAACTGCGACTTTCAACATTTCAATAACGATTACATTATATTCTTGGAAGGGATTGTCGTTTGATCGGTTACCGGAAAAAATTCTACGTAAACGCTTGTACAATACGGTAGACAATTACGTGTAAAGATAAACGTTCTAAAACATTTTGTACACTAAACCTATCTAGATGGAAGACAATTATTGGTTCCGTAATATCTTCATACAATTACGAAATTCGCCACCCCTACCCTCCTCATAAGACTACTAGACTAGATATTTGTTCACGAATTTAAAAATTATTAACGATATGGCGATCACAATTGGGCAAAATGTTATCCAGATAATGTTTCTATTCGAATAAATATGTAATCAAACAATAGTTTATTCGATCACAATCTTATCTAAAATATAATCTTTTAAATAAAATTGCATTTAAATAATGCTTTACTCTAATTGTGATATTATATTAAAATTATTATAATACATTATTTCGTCGCAAAACACCGGTATAGTGTTATCATAAAAATGTAACACCAATAAGTATGCAGAGAACAAAATGAACAACTATAACCTATTCGCATACAAATTATTCAATAAAAGATAATAGAGAGTTAAGAGTTTCTTATTGAATTTGTACGGAATTAAAATATAATCGTAATTCTTTATTTTACATTGGTTTAGACATGGGTTATACTAAAGTTTCTTGTTCACATCCGATAACAGATGAAAAACAAGAACTATCTAAATCGAATTTTCAAGATAAATTTCGGAACTTTGCAAGTAAAAACGAATTATCGACATGAGTACAGTAGTTAAAGTCATAAGATAGGAAAAATTGACCTTTTTGCTTTTAAAGATAGATGGCAAACATTTGAAATTTGAAAATCAAACCAAAATTATATTTTTATTTCATTTAAACAAAAAATGTATGACTTTCTCAAGCCCTGATTCGCATAATCTAACTTTTATTATTATTATTATAATTATATTTTAATGAGGTGTGGTCCTTTCTAAGTCTTCATTTCAAAGAGCCGATGAATCAAACGGAGTGTGTCACAAGTTCGTTCGTCTAGCACCCCATTAGCCGCGCAACAAACTTCTTCGAACACTTTCCAATTAATCAGTCAGGTCGGACTTTGCGCGCGCCAAACGTTGCAACGTCGCCTCGTCCTGTTGGGCCCGTATACATAGTGCAGCGCAGTGGTTCCCAGTAGAGGTGGTCTGCGGTCGTGTTCAAAGTGAAAATATCGACCGAGCAATCGCTTACTTGGACGAGTTCGTGAACGAAACAGAAACGATTCACTATCCTAATAAAAGTTCGAAAATCGGTGCAATCACTGAGTCGCGTAACTATTTATAGTTGTGCATAACGGTTTTATACGTAAAAAGAAGATCTATAAAGAGAGAAATCAAATAAATCCTTTTGGATTGTATTTTTTCGAGAGCATTTGCGTTAATATTGTCATTTCAGACATGCAAGTAAAATCAAAAAGAAAGCTTCAATTGCATTTTTCATGGATTTTTTCAATTTCTACGCGAGCATTCACTCCAAACAGGTTCCCTGCGCGATTTGAGCTAAAGGGGTCCCTTGCTTCGTACCTACGTGGTTACCATCTGTCCAGCGAGAAACGGGACGGCGAGCGCATACCGATCGGTTAGGTTTTGTTCGGGAACGAATTGTCGTCCGCACACCGGGCTGGAACGATATTTTAAATTAACTGTACGGGCGCCATAACGTTTGAAAACACTTTAATTTGCTCGTTACATAAGCCGTCCGACGTGCGTTGTACGACGTCATGGACTCGCGTCGTGTTCTGTAATATTAAAACGGACCGAATGCGTATAATATTCAAATCCGGATCCGGGTCGCGACCAACTTTTCCCGTGAAACACATCCGAACCGAAAGCGCTGCTCCCGGAAACACTGCGCGCGTCTCCGATTGACCTCGAAGTGACGCCATGCGGAAGAGTTGACCAAATAGTAGCTGCGTGGCGTCCCTTGACCTCGATGAATATTTTACGGGGATGCACTCGAGGACCACGTGCGTGCCGGAACGGCACCGATCGTTTGAGTGGATTTTATGAGTAGGTCGAATCGGTCTTGGATACAACGAAATATCGTAATAACGTACGTAATGGATACTGTGTATAGACGTACGCGCGCTTCCGCGTTTTACCCGAGTAACAAACCGTCTAAGGCAGCGATTCTCAACCTTTTAATGTCCGAGTATTATTATTATAATTCACATTTTGAACATTTTCACGTACCACCTAAACTCTACTTTTGCTTACAAAAAAGTGTAAACATTATCGGTTTTGTATGAACCGTTTTATTAGGTTTGATTAGGAACTATATAATTATAAAAATATTAACATTTAATGAACAAAAGTAAAATTAAATATATATAATTATTATTAAAAACAATTTGAAATTAATTAAATTACAAGATACTAGAAGTACTAGGATTACTAATTATTAGATTTAAAATTCTGGAAAATATCAAAATCATACAATTCGATATAATAACTCTAATCTAGGGCAATAATATGAACTTTTAAATTTTTGTAATTGTAATTGTAACTAATGACCATTGTTGTTGATGTTATTCAGATAAATAAAAAGAGAGATAGTAGGGATCGTATTGTATGGTTTGTTTTATATGCACGAGGTCGTCAGTATCTGGCTCCTTGTTGGCAACTTTAAGTCTAAAATCATTTTCTACGTTCAATTCATTTCTACACTTATTTTTTTTTATAAAATAAGTGAATTAATGTATTTATATAACGTGGACACAAAATGGATTAGAATTTTATTTTTCCTTTTGCGATTTTTCTTCACGTACCACCCTCGAGCTTTTTGCGTACCACTAGTGGTACGCGTACCATAGGTTGAGAAACGCTGGTCTAAGATGTATAGCAGTGAATATTATACGGAGTGATCGGAATCTCACGTTACAACCTTATATTGACACGATCATCTCATTGCGTTCTCATAACAACAATTAGACTACTGAAAACATGAAATCGAATGGAAATTTTCCGAGACGGGATGATCTAAAATTATTGTTTTCTGCGTTTTCGTATACATTATGTAACGTGTGTTTTTCATCGCTCTGTACATATAGAAACGCGACATATATATCTTACCAACGTCAAGCACTCGACTTCTGAGATCGTTTTGGAGTTTTTAATCAAAACAGTTCCTTTCCGAAATCATTGAAACATAACGCAAAATATATTTCCAATAATAAAATGTATATTTATATTAACTTTATTTCATGTTTGAATTTTTTTTTACGGAAATATATTTTGTACTTTATTTATTATTTTGTTGCATATTTTTCTTTCCGGAGTTATGAGCTAATTTTTCATAGCATTATTTACGAACATCTTGATGAGTACATCGTAACGCACCGATATTATATCCCTACGTATTTCTTACTTCACGCACTCCGATCATCAAAACATTAAACATTTTACACAGAATGATGTGTTCAATAACAATAAGGAGAGAGAAAACGAATGTATGATCGTAAAATGCAGTTCATTTTTTCAGTTTATAACGAAAAATTTAGATATTATCTGTCCGTTATGAAAAAAAAACGGAATAAAATCAAAACCGACGTGTGCACTACAGCGTCCCGCGCATTTTACCCGAAAAATCGAGCGAAACCCACGTTCAGAATATCTGATAAGTACGTCGTGATTGAGATGGAAATATTGAACACCGATTGAAAGAGCTATTATTATTTAATAAGATGAAATGATTTATCATCAGCGAAGTTTAGGGATTGAAAACACAGCAGTTACGATTTCCGAAACACTCCATAAAGTGTATTGATGATAAAAAATTACAAAAAAGCAATATATTATTTACGCGCAGTCTTGCTACGCGCCGCTGCCGTAGACAGCCAGGACGTCGCAGACGGTTTTCACGGAAAAAAAAAAAAAGAATTCAAACAGCGGGCATACTCTGCATATCGTTATAAAACTGTCAAAGCAACGATTATAATACTGCTGTTCCGAGTACTATGCCGAAAAATGGAACTCACGCTTTTTCGGGGCCGTTATACGAAAACGGAAGTGCACGGTTTCGTCCTTGTACATTGTATAAATATAATATTATGTATACGTTCCGTGAACGCCACTGCTGACACGAACACCGAGAATTATTACTCGTTGGTAAATGCGCTACTGTATTAAGACATTTTGTACTGAAATGAAATTACCCTTAATTTATTGCCTTTTTTTTTCTCCTTAATAGACTTCAGCACTGCACAGTTTGTGTATTAATTAGTTTCATGATTATTTCAGCAGAAAAACGTTGAAGACTACTTCAGTTGTCTTATAATTTATTCACTCGTTAATCCGCGCCCCGTTTTCGAGAAAATGCGTGTTTATATTCAATTCTTAATTAAAAACGATTATTTTGCTGCGATTAGTTTTAACATGTGAAATGAGAAAATTTTAAATTGGAATTTTCAAACAAATTTACTGTTCGGCTAAAAATATTTATTTATTTTACCAGGTGCGCATGCTATACACGCAGTAATTACAATTATTTTTCATCGATAAATTGAATACCCTGATTTTAATATCCTTTTTGTTTCATTTTAGATCGATCCGCGTTGGAAAATGTGACCAAGCATCAGATAAAAGATAAAATATGTAGTACAAAAGTGGAAATAATAAATGGTGTTGCAGTATTCAAAATGAAGTCGCAATAAAATCAACAAGGATTTATTACATTATTCCAACAAGAATCATTTGATGTGTGATGCACTGATGTGTTTACAGAAAATCTTAAAATAAATAATATGAATGTAACATTTTGTAATCGGTGCATTAATAATTAATCTATTAACAATTATTATTTTTTATCAGTATAAATTCTGACTTTTACACACAATGTCTGACGTGCGTTGACTGACAAGATTTTTTAACGCTTACGAAGTAAATATTTTATTGGATCATTATGCAATTTTCGAAAATATAATTTATGATTAGAAATATATTTATTAATATTTCTGATTGAATGATAGCACAGAATGGTAGTTGTGTCTAAATAAACACGTTTGAATTACTTTTTAACGATATGGTATTTGAATATTTTTACTTTAACGTAGGAGGGCGTAGGCACACGTTTCTGCGAGGGAAAAATAAATATAAATTATTAAAAAACATTTTAATGGAAACTTACTGAGGAGTACTTATATAGACACGTGAGAGATGTTGGTAAAAAATAAGGGAGAGTGAGAGCCGTTGAAAATAGTTTTCAAGACGGTTTCGAAAGTCTTACTAACTAGGGTACTCTCACGCGAAAGACCCCTTGGACTTGGATCGCACGAATAATGTACAAAAAATATCAATATACAATTTAGACACACGCTGTCACTATTATACACGATAAGTGCATAGTATCTGCCATGGACGAAAATATAATATTTAAGTTTGGGGTGCCGCGAGGAAGTAATAATAATATGTATATAATAATGAAATGGTACCCGCTTGATTGATTGATCTGTTTGAGCACTACGTGAAATTATTGATAGTAGAGGTGCGTGACATATAATGATATAAATGGGAAAATTACTTCTGATTGACGATAGTATACTGTACGACCAACGGTACTGTTTTTTGTCATGGACCCGGTAAGGTTGCTTTGTGTGGTTGTGCATTCGGGAGAGAATACGAGACGTCAAAACCAGATGACTGCGGGTCGACGAAATCCTCCGGACAAATTTTTTCGTAAGTGAAGCTATGAAATTATTAAAAATATTATTAATCTACTTTGAAAATTTAAGATCTAACCACGATGAAGCATTTGAAAGTTTTATACAAGACGCTACAGAATTCGCAAAATAAATGGATTTAAAAGCTAATATTAAACATTTCCAGGGTCTAATTCATTCATGACGTGTTCTATGATAAAACAATAAATTTATTATTATGTTACGTTTAAATAAAGATTATAAAATAATTTATTTAAAACAATTTCATTTATGAATGAAAAATAAGATTTATTTTAATTTAGCTAAGTATTTTGTTTTTCAATAAAAAATATGTTTGTATGCAAATATATTATAACTTAAAGGGAAGATCATTTTAAATTGCACATGGTGGAAAAATACCTGTAGCTGGCCCTGATTGTGTCCACGAAGGACGAATTAGACCGGTTAACGAACAATTCCACTGAAGAAAAATCTATCATGCATTATTGTTTTGCAAGTTTCATAACACTTTCGAAATAATTTTTTTAACTGCAGGATACGCTCCTGAGAAAAAGGCACAGAGATTGAGAGGAATACAGAACGCGACGACGTTTCATTACATCAGCTATTCGGTGTAAATAATAAATTGCACATGTACAACCTATACATTTACTATATAGATAGTAGGTTTTGGTGCCGCTAAGGAAGTACCAAAGGAAGAGGATATTAGAACAGCAGCTGTCACCGCGGATTCCTGGGGGACTGCTGTACCGCCCGAACAAGCGTCGGTCGGCCGCTGATCATTAACAACACCACGATGTTACGGTATCCGTGTTCGCAGATGGATTGCGCATAAAAGGACTCGGTCGACCGAACTATGGTCACCTGCGCAGCAACATAACGTCGACGGGAATATACGAGAACTATCCCTTTGTGCTAACAATCCGCGGAGTTCAGATGACTTGTACAAATATTTCAACTCCATGATTAACGCCATGGTTCAGCTAACGAATATAATATGATACATATACTTTATTCGCTTCGACTTCCAAGACGGAAAGCCTTCGAACCGCAGGAAATTTTACGTATGGAAGAAAATCCTTGATTTTCCGGGTAAAAGGACGTATCGGCCGCTCGAAAAAATTAGGCGCCAAGAATATTTAAAACCATTTTTCCCTTACTAACGGGTTGAAAACCAGAACGATTCAAGACGATACCGAGTTACAAACTTACAACCAAGTCTACGAAATACGATCATTTAGAAGTTAGGGTAGTAAATTTTATAATTTCAAACACATCAATTTGAAAAAAAACGCACATTATCTGCGCTTTTTAAACGCGGAACCATCGACGACCGCATCGAGTATCATGGATACAGCCGTGGGCGGAGATAACATGTACTTAAAAAATCTTTAATTTACAATACAAAAGAATAAGTATATTTTAATAGAGTGTATTAATTATAATTATTATCAAAGTCTGATTATTGGAAATTTTTATTTTTGTCATAGCGATTATAATGCGTCGTGACGATCGCCAGTGAAAATCGTGAATGCTTGAGTGGTGAAGTGGGTCAAAATATCTTATAAGTGTATAATACTTTGAAAAATTCTCGATCGCCGCCTATGTGGATACATATAAGGTGGTCCATATATATATATAGAAAAAAAAGATTAAAATATTCGATGTTCTACACTTCCATTTTTTTTTACTAGTACTATAAGAAAGTGATTTTCGGTTAATTTGTTCTTGATAACTCAAACCTTTATCGAGCCATAAAGGGGTTGAATAATCGCAAAATATGGTAGTAAAGTTTAGTAAAAAAACGATTGCACTTATGAAAAAATGCATATTGGTGTGTATCATTCATGTGTGGATATTTTTAATGGCTAGGTATATTACCAACAAAATAAAACGGTACATCGCCGTGCGTATATTTTGGTAGTCTCCAGACTTTATAGACGTCGGTGAGTTGAGAATATACCTTATCGACCACATTTTAAATAGTTTTTTTGTTAATTTTAATATCTACCACCCCTCTGACCACTCTTCTCCGTCACCGGTGTATATACGCTGTTCGTAGCGCGTGCGAGGGCAGAGACCTTCGGCGACTAATTTGCCCCCGCGTGACGATTTCTACGGCACGCAACACATCACGCCCCTGCAACGAGTACACAATTGTACGTAAAAGTGTAAAACAACACATATTATCGGTACCTCCGGTTTGTATCGCTGTAGGTACGTGAATACAAAACAAGACCTGATAAATACGCACGATACGTACAGATAGAGACAAACAAGCGTTAGTACGAACATTTGCGACGGTGGCGGTAATGACTCGCAACAAAATGTTGTCGATGGCGTTTGGCGATAAGAATAATGTAATTATAAACTTACTCGTTTCATGAACCATTAAAAAATAGGTAATTTCAACTCTCGTCTATCTCTCTCTCGCTCTCTTTCTTAATGTAATTATTATGGTTGATAAATATAACTGTGATTCTCTCGTCAGTTTAATTAATTTAACCAATCAGTTTTTATTATTGATTTAGTATTATATGCGTGATTGCATTTAAATATTATTATATATTCGAATAAAAGATATCGGACATGATTTAATCTAGATGTAAATACATTCGTCAAAAATGTTTAAGTATCTTATAAATAGTTATAGATAAATCCAAATAAATAAATCATCCTTTTAATATACAGGTCAACAGTTTAAGTATTTATAATTTAGCCAAACATATCTAATCACCAATGATAAACCTGTTTACACGGAATGTGCGAGATTGCATTAGGTGTTATATCTTTTTACCCGTGTCCAAAAAAAAGGAACGATTGAGAGCACAAAATCAAAACCATGTATATTTTGAACATTTAACTAAAACGATTGTTTTCAATCACAGCCAACCCTTACGTACGATATAGTTGTAGAACAATGAGAAAAAATCCTGATAACAATAATCATCTGGACGAGTCGCATGTGTTTACTACGGCGAGACGATCATATAATATTGTACAACGCATAAGTAAATACGATTTTTGTGCGCATGTACGTCGTCACGTGCGTGATATAATAACACTATTATGTCATCGTATATTACATATCTCGTGTTTTCATAATAATAATAATAATATACTAAAATTACTACAACAGCCTTCAGTTACGCGCGTATATACAGCGTTAGACAACTGTGTTTGTGACCGTGTGTGTGTTGGTGCGTTAAACCATTTTGCCAGTGGCGTGTGTTAATAACACTCGGATACTTGAGTCGAGATGACGTCGACGACGACGAGTGGTCTGCTGCTGTCGGCGGCGGCGGCGGCGGCAAGATGACGTATACACAATGAAAGGAAAATAAAAATTATTCTTTTACACACACGCGAAAAAAAGAAAACATTAAACGGATGCGCGCACGAGAGAGAACGAGTCGGAGGACGATGAGTATGGGGAGGCGGAGGAGAAGGAGGAGAGGTAGGGTGAGAATTCAGAATATAGAGTTGCATTACTTTATATAAATATAATGGACCGCTGCAGTATTCGGCGCGTACACGTCTCGTCCGATTCGCTCATTATACGCGCGCATCGCACTGTGCTTTTTCCGCCCCGCGGCGCGTTCTGAACAAGTCCGTTAAACTTTTTCTATTCGTCTTCATCATCTCGGTTTTGTATTATACGCGCGAGCTCTTATTTCCCAGACGCCCGTTCGCGACTGTTGTTATTCTCTCATTTTTCTGTCACCGTTTTAAAAACTCGAAAACAAAAGTTGACGCGCGTATAACACCTCCTCCAGCCGTACCGCCCCGGCATCGCGTCCTCGGGCAGTTTCACCCCTTCCGCAAATGGGTTTTCCTCCGCGTTCTCCCGTTACGTTTACGGTAGGACACAATACGCACGCAAGCATCACGAACGTCGCGCCATAGGCGCACGTTCGGTTTGAAACTTGGAAGTGCTAAAATTATTTATCCCGAGGCAACTCGTGGGTTGCTTTGTACCCCCCCCCCCTTACACACACACACACAAACGCATCCTACAATAATTTTACTTGAAATATTTCAAGTATAAGACAATCGAAAATCGTTACTATGAGATCCGTATTTCAGTAAATTATGTTTATTATATGTGACCTGCAACTGGTGGATATCTTCCTAAAAAATATGAAATAAATCAACGATAATTATTTTTAAAGTCTTTATGCAATATTATCGATAAACGTTCGTTACATTCAATTATAATACAATTCTTTGAAATCGCTACTCATCTCATATAGTGCAATCACTTTGACATAGCATTTAGTTTATTAGTATGACCAATATTAACTGGAAAAAACAAATCTCACAGACAAAAAAATAATGCGGCTTAAACAATATACTTTGTGAATTAAAAATAAGCTGAGGGTGCTTAGTTGTGAATTTGAGATGCTAAAATCTCCTTGGCACCCCCGTAAATGTGCCAATGACGCCGTCAATAATATACATTTTAAATTATATTTATGTCACGTCTATGCATCTTGAACAATCCAGATTTTAAATATTTTAGAAAAGTTGAACAGTTAAAAATCATATTTTGGGGGGATAATACGTTTTTGGAAAAACGGCAGTACCCTTAGTTGCGTCTCATAAAATTCATGAATACCACCATAAAAAAATGTGATTTTTGTTTATTTTTAAATTAATCAAAATATTTTAAATATATGTAGCAGGTTACAACGTATAATAAAAGTATATAAAAATATGTTCACCGGGTGTGACCAACGGTTCGCCCTACTTCCACACGTCTTATATGTAATACGTATATTACATTATTTGTAAATCTTGAATTATAATGCAATTTTCAAGCATGTACTGTAAACATTTCTTTTAATAAAAAAGCGACTAATGCAGTTTCGCTACAAAATATAAACACGTACAACCACTTTAAAATACGATAACACGTACAACTACGTGGGTGATATATTTGTCCGAATGTTTATTGAATGAATGCAAGTCTCTTCAAAGGGCCTCTGGCGTGGCGTAAGGATTCTATGCCTCAATATATGGATATCGAATGAAAAAGTTAATCTTATTATAATAATCGTGGGTATTTGGCGCGTCGTACAGTCTTCTAAAGGTCCAATATATGTTAGCTGAATGATTTCTGTCATGCCTCTGGCGTGGCATAATGCCCGTAAGCGTATTTGAATAGTTACACCAATTACTTATTATTTGTTAATGTCCGTAATTTAGACGGTAAATATGGTGAATCCTAAAAGGAAGATATATTTTGATCCATGAAAATTAAAACGAATCGAACACTGAAAATATTAAACATAAAAAAACGAGACGTCTAGATCGTGTAAAAATCCACGGTCGGAACAATGGTATTGCTGTATGGGTCTTTTAAACTTAAAACCAATATTCCATTACTATCTTTAAAATGCCCCTTCAAATACTATGTGATCAGTAAATTGATAAGTCTCCATAGCTAATATATAAAGAATCGAATGACTACCTACTGTACGGATAATCAAAATGCGTTGAAATAAATACCTCATTTCGTTGGCATTTCCGTTTTTATAGACTATAGATTTTTTTTTTTTTGGCTATTTCCAGGTTGATAAACTTTTTTATTGGCTACAAAGGAAATCCTATGTACAATTTTTCTCCCAGTTCAAGTATTAAGTATTATGATTAAATATCGTTTTATGCATTTTTAAAAACAAAAATATTTTGGATTTTCGTCATTTTTGTCTATTTGTCAATATATAGTACTTATGTAAAGGTTCACAATAATTTTTCTTAATTTTTTGTTATTTCATTTATCAGTCAGAGCTCTTATGAACATTCAGTGAACATTTTAAATCTCGGTGAAACCTATATTTAGAGTAAATAATTTTAAATATAAAATGTAGTTATTGAAACAACGATTTTTTAACCGTTTTCCTCTACGAAGGTTATCGAACGGTCTTACTTTATGACTCTGATCCAAATGGTGGCTCGTAGGTCTTGTAAGTGGTGAGGCAAGCACAGAAAATATTTAAAATTAATGTTTTGTTAGTGAACATTTTATTTTAAATTATGTATAAAATATTTTTACTTTTACCAAGTAGAATACAAGCCCAACAATTTAGTCGTTTTTTACAAATATTTACTAGCGCACAACCACTTATTCGAATTGTACCAAGGCACATTGAATGAACGAGAACCTTCTTTTTTATATTTCTTTTATTAGTTTTACCTTAAATATTGTCCAATTTAAGTGTAGGGTGGTTACAATTATCATCCAAATGCATAAGTGAATTGGCCTACCCATGTATTTTGATAAAATAACGTATACGAAGTTAACAATAAAGAATCTTATTGAGAGGTAACGACTTTCCTTTATGAATTCAATATTTCAAAAATCATTTGAATTACAATACGCAAAACAGCAAGACAACAATCAAATATCAAAAATTCGTTATTTATGTGGGTTCCTTTTATTTTGCTTTTTATCAATTAATTTTTTAATATTGCCTTTTAATATGGTGAGGCGTCAAAAAATATTTTTATTAACTTATACAACCCAACCAGAACAATGCATCAAAATTAACTTTATATAATAGGTCCTTAGAAAGTTCAACAAAACTAAATTACAAATGCAGGTGTTCTTCCGATGGGACACCTATACACGACAGTTGAAATATTACTCATAATAAAACAATTAATTGACCACCGAAAAATATCGATTTTTATAGAACTAAAGCATATAAAATACTTTGTGGACTATTTTGTGACTTTAATCAGATGCCCATAATATAAAAACAAAAATATTCATAGTTGCTTAGTTAATAAGAAAAAAATGCTTTATAAATGGCTACTTTCAAAATTAATAACACCTTAAATAAGAGTCTGAATTTTGGTGATATTGTTTTAATTAATTTTTTTAATAAACATTAATCACAAATAATAATGAGTGGTAAAGAATAAAAATCATTTGACATTGTTTTATATATTTCCGTTGTTATTTTTTCTTTGTGATGTCAATCTCTTGTATCTGTAATAATTTATAGACAGCTATTTCTATTTTATTTAATTTTATGTAACAAGATGTATTTTATTATATTTTATTTGTCTTATTTTAAGCATTATTATAATACTATTGTTAACTCTCTACTCCACCACAAGCTTAGACTCAAAGGAGTTGAGAAATTCATTATTTATTCACTGTGCATTTCATATTTAAAGAAATACACTTTATATAAATAAAATAAAAGACCTTTGCCCATTTGAAAAATTGTCCATATACATAACTTCAGGAGTAGTCACAGATTACACGCATATTAATCACGTTTGACATTGTCAATAGATGAACTTGAATTTTGGAAGGCTACTGAATATCATATATTTTTGTTATATATAAGTCATATTCTGTTAAAAGGCCGAATAAAATCTTCATTCTAACGTATCAACTATTCTTTACTTCTGAAAAGTGTAAATTAAATATCAATCTCTAACCAAACTTGCAAATCATTAAACGGCCAAGTCAATAATTTATTAAAATATTTTGTAAAAGCTAACCCTTATTTGTACGGAAATGAATACGTGACGACTAACGATAACGTACTCATATATATCGAATTTTGTAATAGTTAATTTTGAAAACTATTCGCAAATAATTAATAAAATCATTCTCAGACCAACATTTCTCTTACAATATCTTTATAATAAAATCATTGAACAACATTTATATTTAGATCTGCTTGTTAAATACTTGAAAAAAATAAAACCATATGATTATTATCTACATAAAGATAATACTATAACATTATATGAAATTGTTATACTTTAAAAATTTTAAGTTAGTTCCACTAAACTACGTGATAGGTTTTTTTTCGTCAAACAATGTTATTGTATCCGTTGAAAAAATGATGCAATATAGTAATGGAAAAATTCCTCTTGAAGTCAATCAATTTGAACATATTTCTCTTGTGTTCACTAGTCTTTTGTCATCAGTTGTCATTGAAATTGATTTTGTAAATACAGGTGTAAAAAAATGATAATGGTTATCATATTTAAAATATAAATGCTTATTCTTCATGACAGCAGAAAATGAAGCAGTCTTAACATTCTTATACTATGAATAAACTAGTAGTTTGAATAATTAGTAATATAGTTTAATTTTAATATAAATAGGTATGTATTTTTATATGAGCTTTTTTTAATATAACAAAATGCATTATATTTAATGTAAATACTTATTGATTTTCTTTTATAATTAGAATATGATTACAATATTTACAATAAAACAAAGAAAGTTTTCTTATTAATTTACCTTTTATTTAGATTCACCTCAAAGTATATAATATATTATTATTATGGCTCGGATATATATGTATTAAAAAATCAAAATATGTAAACATTTATGTAACAAAAAATTGCTTTTTATTTGACAAAACAATGAAAATATGAAAGGTTACAAAAACCATTTTTTTTATATTATATGACAAAAAATTATAATATTTGAATTTATATTAATAATTACTATTAAATTATACCTTATTTTATTGATCTCGATACCAATAAGATGCCATAAAGATACTCAAATTGTCAAAGTTAAATGGCTCTACGATTTGACCATAACACAGATTCAAACTAAAGACACTAAAGAACGCTCTTCTTCAACTGTCTAACGGGCCCAAACTGCATACTTGAAGTACTAATATTAGATTACAAGAAGTTTACAGTTGAGAAATACAACTGTTTACAAATAATCGTATATTAACGAATTACCAAAGTTCTAAATATTTAGGAAAAAATGGAATTATTGAGAAATATTTAAAACATGTATTTATTGCGAAATATGTAAAATCAAATATAATTCATTTTATCGACAATTGCTCAGAGTAAAAATATGTATTTACTTCCGAGTCCTGATTATTATATATACATATGAAATTACCCTTTCTTGTCTGGTTTAAGTATGAAAAGTGTATGCATTGTTGCTTTTTAGCAAAATCAAATATAGTTTAATCTATTTGAATAAATTGTCTTATTGTTGAAAAAATATTTATTATACAATAAAACGTTTAAAATATATAAATGTCGGTAAGACGCGGTATCTAATGCATTTTATTAAACCTGCGTAACAACATTAAATTCAAAATAACAGTTATTAACTAAAAATAAAAATAAATTGATATGCAAGTTTTTATATATATATTATAAACGTATTAAAAACAATCAAAAACTTACGTGTAAATTTACAAATCAACAACGTATGCTAAAAAAATATTTCATAAATTCTCTATAATCTACATTTAAAGTTTTTAAGTTAGCAAATGTGGTAGAAATCCAGGAGGATTGATAGAATTGAGAAATTATACTGCGTAATTGACGGCATCATCTACTTCTAATACTGATTTGTATTCCATGATTTATGATTGAAAAGAATCTAATAAAATTTTTTTTTATCTCTGCTGTTGTATCATTTTTTTATGTAGCTCTCTCGTAAGCCAATCAATGGATTTATCCTTGAGATTTTCAATACAAAAATATAATTTGTTCTATAACATATTTTAGAGTACTAACAACTGAATTTATTCATGGAGGTAAAGTAATTTTTCCTTCAGACCCTAGCTATTTTTCATCTCCTATTTTTTAGAGAAGTTTAAAAAAATATAAGCATTACTGACTCCTATCACATGTATTCTCATATATTTGTAAGAATAAGGTTTTGATTTGAGTGTATGCGAATAAAAAATATATTAAATATATGTGTTAAATACATGTAAAATGTATGCGAATACTTGACTGATTATGTTCGAAGAAAATCTCCAGCTAGTAACAGCTATGTAACACCTCCCATTATGGAATTATAATTTCTCAAATCATCTGGGCAATTGTTCAAAGCTTCCAATATTTTCTTATGTGACATTAAGGTTTCATCCCAAACAATAGGGGGACAATCTTCCGAAAAATTGTCCATGTTTGATTGTTTGATGATGTTACATGTAGGAGGTCTCGATGACGTTTAGAATAACTGGCAACAAGAACAGTGAATGAGCTGTCTTTCCTCCGTCCAAAATCTGTGACTGCACTTGAATGTCGGTGTAGATAGTTTACCGTTTCCCGTTTCTCCGCCTCTCCACGTTTAACCTACGACGACAGTTTGAACCGTATGCAATAATTTTCGCGAATAACACGTATTGTGCATTTTGTTAATTTGAAAAGTACTCGTTGAAAAACTCTCGAACCAACAACGTGTATGTTTGGACTGTTTTCAAACTCGTAACTCGATTACAAGTCGTAGTGATGGCACCACCCGGGGGGACATCGGCATGCAGTGCGTTAAAGGGGTGAAAAAATCGCGTGACCGCAAACGAGTCGGCTACTGCCGAAATAAACACCACCGCGCCTTTTGTATACGGAAAAGAGGACAACGAAAATAAAATAAACGAGGAAAAAAGCCACCGCATGTTCGTTCCTAGTCACTCGGCGGTGGTACGCGAGAAAAACGAGCCGTACATAATAGAATGCCTTGGTCGAATGCGTGTGTGTGTGTCTGTGTGTGTGTGTGTGTGTGTGTGTGTGTGTGTGTGTGTGTGTGTGTATGTGTGTGTGTAAAATATAAACAAATCCACGACGGGAGTTTAATGCCACACCCGTTTGTTGATGGGGTAAAAAATAACAAGTAAATAGGCACAGACCGTGACACGAAACACGCGCGCACGTGTACATACGCATCATTTATACGTGTAAGCAAAACAATAGCGATCCATGGTGGCGACGGAGTTAAAAAAATAAAAATAATTATAATAAACGATCGATTTCCACGATGATTTTCGCGTCCTGTTGGTCACGTAAGTTTACGATTCGATACCGTTTTCTTGAGACAAATATCGACAAATATAGAGTAGGTCAGGTTGGAAAAGAATGAACTAGCATAGAGTGTATACATAATAATAATAATAATAATAATAATAATAATAATAATAATAATAATAATAAAGAGATCTTGCAAAATATGCGCTCAAAGCATACTGAGAGAATTAAAAGGAATTTTATCGCGATGGAGACGGTTACGTGGAATACTGTTTGAAACACGGAAAGAAAAAGAGTTGCCGCATAATGGTGAATTCCATAAGAATCTTACAAGGGCCTTGCTCTGTAAAAAGGTTATTTTTTAGAATGTTTTTTTAAAGACCTTTTACACGGTATTTCAGTCAGTGCCACCGAACTACTATATTTGATATTATACAGGTCTTGGTAGGGAAATATTTATAGTATAAGCGCTATGACATCATTGACGGTATCCGTTAAAATAGTGACGACGAATCTTCGTGCAAAAGCAATTTGTTCAGAGCTTTAGTGAATAGTGGCTGTTCAATTTATTAGACTTGACATGTTACAAGAACACTCTTTGAAGCCTCCATAAGTGTGCATATACCATCTTACGATTACAATGTTCGTTTTGACCGTGTTAAATGTCATCGCCAATAGGGCACTTTAACTTCGAACCCTATCAACCTACCGACCAAACACAACAATTCATTTAAAATATAAATTCATCTATTAAAAAATATGTGAAATATGTGTTTCAAATTTCAATAATGATCGTTACATAACATTGCAATCTCAAGCATAACGGGGATAATTGAATGAGGAAAAAAAAAATCTATTAATTATTTTGAAGCATCGTGACGGTGCCGATAATTGTGTAAATCATTTAAAGACGAACGATTCCGTCAAAATTTGAGCCGTGTACGTTCTTACTGCGGTATTAAATCAATAATCTGACGAAATCGGAAATTTAAATTTTTTGAAATCATTCATCATAGTTTCAGTTTATTTGTCCCGAAAACCAGAATTTTCAATAATTATTCTCCCGTATGGGCTAATGCAAGACTTAGAAATCTTACTATTGAAAAAAAATCAGCACATAAAAAATGTAAGTTGTACCCTTCGCGTGATAATTATTTGAAATTCTCTCGCCTTCGTAAAGAATGTAAAATCATAACTTCGGAAAGTTATTCTCAACACTTACTCCATATTGAAAATAGTATTCAAACAAATATTAAACCATTTTGGAAATATATTAAATCTTTAAAAAAGACTGTTGGTAATGTGCCCGATACAGTAAAATACAATAATTCATCATCAGCAAATATTCAAGAAAAAGTTCAGCTTTTTGCCGATTTTTTTTCTAATGTTTTTGATTCTGATTTGCCTAATTCGTTTGTATCTAATCAACCTTTTTCCGTATCTTCTGAAAATATCCTAAATTTAAGTTCCTGGTATATTAAAAAAACTGAAATTATTGAGCATTTGAAATCATTAGATACTTATTCCGCTACAGGTCCTGATGGTGTCCCTTCATCTTTTCTCAAAACTTGCTGGTCAGTACTAGTTGATCCTTTATATTTGATGTTTAATAATTCCTTAAGTATTGGTTACTTTCCTGATATTTGGAAAATGTCTTTTGTGACACCGATACATAAGTCCGGTGACAAACATAATGTTACTAATTATAGACCTATTTCTAAGATGTCAATAATCCCTAAGATGTTTGAAGCGATTATCACAAAAAAATTATCTTTAATTATCTCTCCGTATATTTGTTCAAATCAACACGGCTTTAGACATAAAATGTCAATTTCTACTAACCTCCTACTTTATCAATCTAAAATATTAAATTACTTCAATAATCATACTCAAATTGATTCCATCTACACAGACTTCCAAAAAGCCTTCGATAGAGTCAATCACAAATTACTTCTAAAAAAATTAAATAGTTTTGGTTTTGGTGGGAACTTTTTAAATTGGATAGAATCTTATCTAACTTGCAGCACACAAGCAGTTATCTCTTTTCACCTCCAATTATTTTAGTGTAGGTTCAGGTGTTCCTCAAGGTTCTCATCTGGGTCCTCTGTTATTTATATTATTTGTTAACGATTTACCCACTGTTCTTGATTCTTCAGTAAACTTGTTATTGTTTGCCGATGATGCAAAACTATTTTCACAAATAGAATCTCTCTCTGACGCAGTAAATTTGCAATCTAATCTTGACAAGCTTGTAATTTGGAGTAAAAAAAACTGCTTACCATTAAACATCAATAAATGTAGTATCATTACTTATACTCGCCTACATAAACCTATTTTGTTTAATTACTCAATCGACCATGTATTGCTTACAAGAGTCAATCAAATTAGGGATTTAGGAATTTTACTTGAATCAAATATGTCTTTCTCTTCACACATAAATTTGGGAACAAATAAAGCTTTCAAAATGTTAGGTTTCATTTACAGAAACACTAAAAATTTCAAAAACATTAACTCAATGAAAATATTATACTACTCTCTTGTTAGGTTTCACTTAGAATTTGGCTCTGTGGTTTGGTCACCAAGTTATGCTCTCTATATTAATCAGGTAGAAAATGTTCAGTATAAATTTCTAAGGTTGATCTGTAATAAATTTAATTTAGCTATTGACCGTGACACTTATCACCTACAGTCTACCAATCTGGGGTTACCTTTATGCGAAATTAGAAGAAAAGTTGCAGACTTGATGTTCTTGTTCGATTTACTGAATGGTAACATTGATTCTTCCGAGCTCCTTTCCCTTGTTGGTTTTAACTTTAGTAATCATAGTACGAGGTCACATAATTTATTTATAGTCCCATCTTATTCCACTAACTATAGTTCCGCATCATTTTTTCCCAGAGTACTTGCTTTGGCTAACAGCATTAATAATCAGATCGACTTCTTTTTTATGTCTCGTAATGTTTTTAAATATAATGTTTATGTAGCATTAAGCTCGAATGTTAATTAATTGTAAACTTATCAATTCTCAGTATCATAAATGTTTTAATTATTATTAATTTGTTGTAATTTTATTGTAATATCAGTATCAAAACTGTATTCTTAATTGTCTTTTCATTTGTAAATATTAATTATTAATTATCACTGTACTATTGTTTATCATTCTAAAGGGTATATACCCGTTTATATATATATAAATAAATAAAAATAAAAAATCATCACATCAACCGGGTACAGTGAAGCCAAGAACGCGTGTTGTCCGCAAGGTGCAATGGTTTCGAGCCGAGATGAGATCCTTTAAAATAATATAATTTTTCATTCATGTACAACACATCTCACGCGTCCGCAAGAATCGCAAACACCTTATTGGAGTATATTATTATCATGCATATCACTATTTATAATTTATAAAACAAAAACATCCGGTTGTACATATGTCATAATTAGTGCTCGGAAGTTGATTCATTTCGCATTTTGTTTGAAACTTCTAAGGCGATGCTTTCTTAGATTAAAATGTGTTTCAATAGCATGTGAATTTGAATCACTACACTAAATTGTATTTTGTATGATTTGGCTTTTTTGATTTTTAAGTCATTTTTCGTCATTTTTCCACATTTTTACTCATTTTTAATCATTTTACTCATTTCCCACTAGTCCAAAGAAAAATAACGAGTTTATTGAAAACGCATTGTTAAATTATATCTTTTTTTTTTTTTTTTTTTCATAAAGTTTACCTGACGAATGTCATCTTAACTTATTGTTAATAACATTATTTTTTTTTTTTTTTTGACATTTAGAAAATAAATAACAAATTAAAACTACATTAGTGATATAAGATACAAACGGCTACATATATGTAATATAATAATAATATTATAATATTATAATTTCATATTAAATTAAAGATAATTTAAAAAATTATATCTTAAATCATCTCATTCGTCAAATAACATGTGCCTTGTTTAGTACTCTCACTAAGTTACAATCGTTTCACTTCTTATCGTTTCTTGTCGACCATTAGGCCTAAAACTAGCTTAAACTTCAAAATCATAAATTACTGAAATTAGTATCCGATTTTATCTCGTTGATTACAGTCGTTGTTGTTAAATTGTAGTAAATTTATGTAAGTTTTATTATTATTCTTATATTTTCGATTTTGCTCGTGTGCAGGCTTTTGTGTCGAAATTCGATGACGATATTTTTTCTTCTGATAGCTCAATTATTTATTGTTAAGTATGTGAAGAAAAGGTAGTCTCGGAAAAATAATTCTATATTGAACCACACATTTCCCGTATAAAACACAAAAATGCTATAGAGTGCAAACATTTAAATCAAAATCAAAGTTCTCTTATTATGTTGAATAATTTATAGTTTGTATTTTATATAAAAAAAAAAAAAATGTTTTTTCATTATTTGTAATTTGATGAGGTCATTTTTTGTTATTCTTATAACATATTTGCATTTTTTTTTTTTTTAGGCCATCAACTCCCGAGCACTAGTCATAATATTATTATAATAAAGCTCGCGCGATATGAACACATAATAAATATAATAACGTAATATGTAATATAGATACCAATTCAATCGCTTTATTATTGTTATGTTATTAGTGCGCTATTACAACAATATCGTCGCGTTATTATCGCGATTTCCACTCCGGGGAATATCTACAGTAGCTCGTCTGCCGGAGACGCGCGGGTTAAATATATGTGACGCGGGACCCATTGTGCGCGTGGGAGGGGGGGTACGCTATAGGCATCTGGTACAATGTATACGCGCGTTCGTATCGGAATTCGGGACCCGAGAATAAGTCATACTTGTCTTTGACAAATCGGAAACAGCCGCGGCCCTACTGAGCGAGAATGCTGGTTTACAAAATGATATCGCGCCCGGCCGTACGCGTAACGTCAACCGACATAATGGTGGTATACTGGTATACACCATATATACACATACGTATGGCAAGGTTTCACAACCGATCTAATCCCCTTTGGCTTCCCTATCGCATTCGCCTTTTGTAAATAAGTTTGTCGATGACAAAGTACACGGTTTCGCGTAACCACTAGTAATACTACTATACTACTTCGGCTCTGCACAGTGGTCCGAAATTGGCTTTTAAAATAGTTTCTATACCGTCACCGGTTCAAATCTTTAAATTTCATTTACATAAATTACCACGCCCCATGTGACCGTAGCCGCACTATCGCGTAATAATCGTAATCCAATTGCGCAACACTTTTTGTCCGCAGACCTTGTAGGTCTATATGTGTATGAAGGCACGAGTACAAAGCTCGTTATATCGCAGTTGAGAGTTTCTCGTTATGCTTTGATTTTAATAGGTGCTTATGTAAAGAACGAACCGTAATCGAACATTTACAGATATTATTAAAGGGCGTGTTATTATTAATTGACAATGTATTATTTATGAATTTGCCGACCGTATGAAAATAAATAATGTTGAACAAATACCGGACGATACTCCTAGGTCGGGTGAGACTCTACGATCATCAGGCGTGATGTACAGGCATGGATATTTTACAACTGATGTCGCAATGCACCGTTTCTCTCGAAAATGACGATTATGAGTGAAAGGGCAGGTCTGATGGGTCAGTTTATATTTTTAAATATTGTGTATAAAGGTTGATATATAGCAGTAGTCGCACCAAATTTCTGATTAGGGTTTACAGGTTTAGAATTTATGCGAAAATGTCAACTACCACGCATACGGGAAAAAGTTTTTTTACATTTTTTTTCCGCTAATATAGAAAAAATCTTGAAAAATTTCGAAAAAATACTTTCCTGAAGTACCAACAAGATACAGTATCCTAGAAAAAAAACCTCCCATGAGTGTGACAATCGGAGCACTCTCTCTGTTTGACATCATGTTCACAGACACAGAAACACACACACACACACACACACACACACACACACACACACACACACACACACACACACACACACACACACACACACACACACACACACACACACACACACACACACACACACACACACACACACACACACCACACACACACACAAATACACACACACCATCATCTTCATCAAGATAAAATAACCAATACATTCTTCGTTTCGTTCAAATTCTACAACTAAATGTAAATCCGTATAAAAATTCTACACAATATGCAGTTCATTGTTGCTTGAACATTTCTGAAAAAATAAAGTTTGACAACTCCACCTAAATTCAAATATTGTAAAATTATGTAAAGTTTGTACTCGATGAAATAGAATATTATATAATTTTTACAGTCGACTGTTGATGTTTTATTCTCTAACCGATACAAAAAATGAAAAAAAATAAAAATGAACGAAAATGAAGGATCACCTTTACATACATTTTGAACAAATATAATAATATGGTACCTACATTCTGTATTTGTCCGTACCGAAATCAACATTTGCGGTAGACCTTTTAATATTAAAAATTCATGAAAATTTATAATTTCAATAATGAACCGGGGCACTCAACGCCGCTTCTTCAAAGCCATCACTATGGATAAGGAAATATAACAAAAAAAATGTAAAATAATCATAATCATAATGTGAAAATCGATGTAAAAAAAAATGTAAATGTGGGCTAATGACCTAGACGTTGAAGCCTTTATTCTTAATAAAAAAAAAATAATAACGATAATAATAATGAATATAAATGTATATTGAATAATATCTACTTGTTTACAATAAATACACTGTGTGACAGTCATTCTGAAATACATTTACGAATGGAATATTTTTAATTTTAAAAATACCAAAATAATAGTTTAGTATATATCTTTGTAAGGACAGTTTTACCGGTCCATTACAAAACAAAAGTTTTTCTCTAGTACCTAGATAACACGATGCAGTTGGTAAAAACTTGAATGGCATATTATATTTTATGATGAATTCCGTTTTAATGAAATACATAGACTTTATATATATGTATATATTTTACTAAAAGCTTTTAATTACTTTGTTTTCGACGTAGCTCAACAGTTTATTAAAAACTTACATTTAAGTTACTTAATTATATTATAATGAATAAAATTTTCGACTTAAGTGCTGTAATTTCATGTTAGTTGTAATGTACAATAAAATGAAATGGGGAAATTTGTTTCAATAATTAAAAAAAAAACCTACTAAAATAAATATTGCATAACATGTAGTGTAACTATATACAAATGAGTTTCAGCACAACATGAATATACTCGCAGAATTTAAAATACTTTGTTTTTTGATGAATCTTTAATTTTACCTCGGTTATATATAGTAGTATAAATATAAAACAAAAGGATCTTATAAGAGAGGCTTGTAAACTGGAACGATTAAAAACATTTTACAATAATACTTATTTACATAATCTGAAATGTTAACGCAAATCCTACCTTTTAATTTTTCATCCATCCCTTTTTCATCAAACTTTTTCGTAAATAATTCATTAATATCCTTAATGGGTATTCATAATAAATGTTCTTATCATGAGTAATCAATTAGCCTAATGGACTACATTAACTGTGACATTTGTAGAAATCCTTTACGGATACATTATTATGCTTTGTCATCGTGTCGTTTCAAATCGGCATTTTAAACAGCACACATTATTAGCCATCGCACTATAACCGGTCGACGAACGTCTCGATCTTTACACTACTGTACACTATTCAATGCCGTACAGATAAAATCTACTATATTTCGGGCCGTTATCACCAGGTTCTGCAACTTTTATTCGTCTGATATTCAAACAAGCGCATGGAGAACCAATTTTAACGTCAAGCTTGTAAGACACCAATATTGCAATACTGCATTTGTACCGCGAAGCGTCCGAAATATGACACGTTACTTATGATAATTAAAATATTCATGTCATCGGATGATTTAATTGGTCCGGCCTAACAGACTCTACGGCATCTCGCCGCTAAAAAATTGAACGTGAGAAAAAAGCCTCCATAATATTATTAACGTTTAGCGGCTAGTTTTTAGACCAAACACAAACTGGTCGCCGTGTCCCTGCTAATCTAGCGATAATAAACACGAACTGTACCTAATTTGATACGAGTTTGACGCTTAATCATCCTCGCCCACGTATTAGTATATCATGTTTGCGGTGGTGTACGTACGAGATGACTCCTAGATATTCTCAGGATAAGTATACACGTATTTGTAATTATTGTAACCTTAAGAGGTGTCAGATCAATGTTTTTTTGTTGAATTATTCTACTCGCAATTTATCCGTCGCGTCTTCGTAACGATATCGTAATAAATTTGAATTTATTAATTCAAACATTCCGTTTGCGGAACAATATAATATTGTCCGTTTCGACGACGACGTCACGTCCTACGTCGGGCCACGGCGGGCTGTCTTGATATTTATTACATTAAATACGATTACTTTTGAACTACTGTGCCGCGCCATTATTATATATTTTATACTACAACAATAATAATAATAATAATATCATTCGTGATTTAGTTTGTTCCGGAGTGGTAAGCAAACTTAACCCATTTTAAGTTGTTTCTCCGAAATAGCGAAATCCTATAAAGTTTCCATAATATTGATGGATGCACAAGCGGTAGGTAACAAGTTTGTCTTAATGCATATTAAATATATTTCCGTGCGAATAACGTGGATCAGTTATCATCAAGTTTCCCGTTGCTCCGTTGCTTGAATTTCGTCTTAAGTTCGGATAACATGTGTCAAAACTGTGCTCACCATAATATTATAATATATTATGCGCATAGTAGACGCACACAAACACATATTATTATTATACGGCGCGTACGGATTCCTGTGCTAGAATTTGATAACATTACGTCGAAATCGTTCTTAAAACTCACTTCTGCGTGATAAATCACGTGCTTACTGCAGTTTGGTCAGTACGACAAACCCTGACACTCAAAGCCGAACGCGAGTTGATGAATATAAATATAAACATAAACTACCAATTCAAACGTATAGTCGGATATAATTTTGTAGTTGGAATCCAACGATTTCTCATCTTAAGGGTGTTTCTTTTTTTTTTTTTTGTAATTTCTATTCAAGTTAGATCTTAAGTATTGTATACTGAATAGCATATGTATTTTGATAAACCGTTTGATTTTTAAAAGAATTAATACTCGAGTTGTCATTTCTGAAACCTGTAGGTTATACTGCATTCGATTGAGACACACTGCAGTCGAAACAAAAATATAGTTACTCACTTGAATATCGAATAAGTCTGATGGAAATAATGTTGTAATATATTAGCAATTAGTAATTATAACATAATATAATTGGAATATTACTATTCATATTCGGTTTTACACATAAAATATACTTCCGTTTAACATTCCGTTGTGACGAATCATTTCTAATTGTCCAAAAAACCATCAAACTTATGAAACAACATTCGTTGTTACGGTGCACATACTTATTGTGATACAATTATAAACTGTTATTACCTTATATTATTTATTATACGTTTACTATCCAATATAATTAATGTGCTTTTCAGAAGCGAAAAAAGGATTCATGTCATTCAATATTTTACTTTCGAACAACCTTAACTATACTATTAATTCTAATAGTGGTTATAAAAGCTTCAATTCAAAAAGTAGTTTGGTGTTTTTTTTCACAAGGACAAGAGTATATTTTATTATAAAAAAAAAACACTCGTGCCTCATATAACATTTATTTATTTTCAATATAGCACTCTTATCCATATATCATTCGTATTGCTCTGTGAAAACAAAATTCTTATAATAATTGTGTTTTATATTCTTCCAGGTACCCACGATTAATTTCCCTCGTTCTGATTCATGTTAAAACGATCGTCCTTCCTTATTCTTTTGAAGAACGATTTTTTTTTTCAATTATACCATTTGTCCCAGCAAACTGCAGTTCTCGTTTTATTTCACCCAGGACATTTCAGCGTATTCCTAGTGCGGAGAAAATAATAACAGTACACCGTATACACAAAATATAAATACACCCGTTCACATGATACTAGGAAAATTGTGACACATATAACCCGGATACCGCGTACGCACTAAACCATTGTTGATGAATCGCAGAATCCATCGCATACTGTACGCGCGAATGTCAGTAATAAAATGTGTATGTATTCTAAATAAATAGTCAGGGATTTTATACCTTTTCGTCGTAGCATAACATATTATTGTTATTTTTCTAGTGAAGAGCAAAAATTGTGCATTGGTTCAAAGCCGGTTAAAAAAAAGTAAATATATTTTTTGTTTATTGAACGCATCACCACCATCAGCTACAGACATCAATTTTAAAAAGTTTTTTATGTATTCCCACCCCTCTGATGTACTATTGAACTATCCAAATCAACAGTGTAAAATACTAATTATAAGATACATAAAAACATTGAAATAAACTGTAATCAATATTTCAATAACTCATATTTTATTTATCAGCGTTTATTATGCGCATATTTGTTGATAAGACCCTCTGTTATCAATACTGTTACTGACCTGGGACCCTATTCTGAAATTCATACGAATAGGATCCGTATACGAACGATTCACACGATTCGCTTCCGTATACTAACGAAAATTGGTATTCACAAAACATAATTATTCGTGTACGGATCCTCGTTCCCAATATTTCCGTATGGGAATGATATTCGTACGATGCACCACGGCAACAATGTATATATATTTCGTTGGTATCATGGAAAAGTAAACATTTATCGTGGAAAAGAAAGATATTTAAATTGTAATAGATCTCACATGAATGCAAAGAGTGGAAATAGAAGCGGAGGTGGGGACTAATGAGTAAAAAGGTTACAAATATGGACTATATATAGGTACAATAAAGAAGTCGATAACATAGGAGATAAAACTGTGGGATCAACAAATATTGCATTATGTATAGAAAAACCAAACTATTTTTATAATAGGAACGTCCGAACATATTCAATCGTGTGTGTGGGTATAATACAAGATTAATCATAAACACGACTATAATCGTTGTATTAAATCATTATTATTGTTATCGTTCAAGTATTCCAATATTTTACACCATTTCTACAGAAATAACATTGTATCAATATTTAAAAATTTTAATATAAACATAAACAAACGTCAGAATCATTGGAAACAGTATACGGAAATCAATTTTCACATACCGAAACCCATCCGAATCAATCGTGTGAATATCTTTCACATGACATAATTGTATTCGTGTACGGAAAAGAGTTCGGAATACGGTTTTTTGGAATCATGTGAAAATTCATGTGAAACCGATAATTTCCGTATACGGATCTTATTCGTATAAGTTTCAGAATAGGGTCCCTGATGCCTAAAAGCATAACCGATGCGACGTCAGATGCCTACTTGTACGCGTTAGCGGTAGAACGAAAACACCAAGCCTATACGTCAATCTTTCTCTTTTAGTGCATACGGTTCACTCTTAATTAAAAACTTTACATTTTTTAAATCAAACTGATGTTAATAGTTTATATCCATAACAGTATTCCGGCTGAAAAAAAATCGTTTTTGCAATACATTTAATCATTGCTTTTTTTTTTAAACACAATAATGCATAACAGTATACTAATACTGCGTATAGTTCATCATCGGCTTGGAAACTAAGTGATTTTAGTTACTACTGTTCGATGCAGAGGCTTAACAGCAATAACAAAGTGTATATCAATAGTCTTATACACGACTGAAACTTGACAAATAACTGCCAATAGATTTAACATTCTCGCGTACAACATGTAACAGTTCTGGTTCTTTGCATCGTATCTTATCTGATATCACATTAACCAGTTGTAGTTATTATTCGTACTGATAATATTCAAACCAACCGACTCTATAAACTATTCGGTTCACTGTTGTTCACTTTGTGTCTTTGAGCGTACAGTATTTGAATCAAATGTGATATTTTTCGTGTCTCGCCAGCACTGCGTATCGATTCCGGAATGAAATATTATAATTTTGTTGTTAGAAGGTCGTTGTACACGACGTTTTTTTAGGTACACCCGATAAGCTCTTACGTGCGATGCAAATACGACACGATACGCTCGTGTACACACACACACACACACACACACACACACACAATGACATTAAAGTAATACGTTTCACTGCCGCAAAGGGACGCTGAAGGAAAAAAAATGCCATTCCGTTTCACGCCATTGGCCAAAGGAAAGAAAATGAAAAGGAGCGCCGCAGGACCACGCACACCTGGGACGTTTTCCGCAAACTTTGGCCACGTTATCTTGATATGGAACACTGCGACACTGACTCGCAGTCACTAGCACACTCACGAACATTTTTATACGACAAAGGGAAATATATTACTATCGAGTGGACGGATGATAATGATGCCGATGCGGATCTATGAGAAGTGCTGCGAGACAGAAAGAAGTTATTACTACAGTCGGCGTTGTCCGCGGACGAGACCTGTTAGTATGTGCAGAACGGTACGCATATAACGTGTTTTCGGTTTACGTCGTTTCGAAATAAATATAAATGCGATTAGAATCTTCAATATTTCCCGACGACTATGCCTGGAAAAATAAAACCTATGTAGGTCTATATTTTTTCCGTGTTGACGTATCCTGAACCGTACGCGGACACCTATCTTAGACTTGGTTTTTCACTCGATCGGGTGGCAAATAAGATCTCTAGACATTCTACTTCGTAGTTCACTTACTCGCCTCAAACGGATTATAAATATTCGTTCATTCTTTTTTTTCACAGCGCGATTCCGTTTCAAACGATTCGGCACCGTCATCGTCTAAAACGCAGTTCTGGATTTATAATAATAATAATAATAATAATAAATATTCCGTCATAAAGTCTCGTGCGTTCATGTTTTTTCAGACCTCGAACTGAGCATATTATAACATACGGTTACAGGGACAGGAATACGTATAAGTATTAAACCTACACGAACATTCGAACGTTGTACATCAGTGGTCACCAAATGGCGGCCCGTGGGCCACGTCCGGCCCGCGAACACACTTTATTCGGCCCGCAGACAAGGGAAAAAAGTAAAAACCTATAGTAAAATACGAATATACTTCAATAGCAAACTTTCTTGCCATTTTTCCCACTAATTTCACTCTGACTTTCTATTTACCTAATAATATTGCTGTTAATTTGTATTTTATTTTATTTTTTTCAATTTTTTATTTTTTATTTGAGTTATACTTTTGCTTCATTACATACTATGTTAAAAATATTTGTTTGGCTACTTCGACGGCCCCCAAAAATTTTCAAAATTCCCGATTCGGCCCTCCAAAAATATTAATTGGTGACCCCTGTTGTACATGATTAGCGTCAAACACGAGAGTGGTGGTACACATAAGTGTACTGCACCGTTCGTGTTATACGTGCGGTTTAGGCCTTTAGCGTGCACGCGGGGCACACGAACTTTGAATTCGTGTTCCGATAAATAATAACGGTATATAACTACACGAATGTCACAAGCTAAAAAATATGTCGTACGGGCGGTGTCGTGTTAGCGTTAGGTGTGCGGGTACCTCGTGTTGCGTTGCCCGCGGCTCGTGTGCGGGTACGTAAACGCGGCGTTTTTTTATTTTTTTCGAATCATTTTTTTCCGGTTTCTCGTCGGCCGAACGCACCCCCTCGATTGTTTTGCGATAAAACGATGTGCTTGCCGTGTACACGAGATCGATGTGCACGAGACGACTAAGACATATTATTATTAATGTCTATCGTCATCATCATCGTCGACATCAACGACATGAGAGCCAAAACTGATGTATACGGGAAAACGAAACGCGCGTGTGTCGTAGAAATACCTAGTGAAGTCGCTTCAATATGATAACGCAACTAGAGTAATACGCGTTTTTTTTTTTTTATTCCATTTCCTATAACATCAAGAATATCGAAATATCAGATAAAGGTTTTTTTTTACCAATTTTGGCCAGATATTCCCGGAGAAAAACGTTTAGTATCTATGAATTATGCAAAAAGCGTTTATAATTTCATGTTGATCACCATGTTTCAATATATTGATGCGTCATCGCTCATTCTACCCACGTCCGATTGTTGTTTACAATCACATCTAATCAAACTGTACGAGTCAATTGATTAATATTGATAATTCCTTGATAGAATCGGTTATCTCCAATATTGGCTTATGGTTTATAACAAGGGTCGGCAATTAATTTCTATGGCGGTCCAGATAATTTGAAAAAAAAATGTTCGGGGGCCATAAAAAATTTAATATAATAATAATAATTTCACAATTTTATTGTTAAAAGTTTAATGAGAAAAATTACATTTTTTGTCTTGAGCAAGTTTTTTAAAATTTGCTACTCTTGGTGAAGAACTAAATGTGCTGAGTGTTTTCAAGGCGGAGAGCAGTTAATCTTAAACGATATTTAAAAACGTCATTTTGGAGAATGATAAAATTGAAAAATATTTTTGGCCGTCCAGTTATTTCCGCTCCACGGGCCGGACTTGGCCCGCGGGTCGCCTATTGCCGACCCCTGGTTTATAATTTCAAACGCTGGATTGATCTTATATTGGTAACAAATAGCACGGTTTATCGGGTACCGGCAAAAGCCATAACGAATCACCACTTCTAAAAATTATATTTTTTCTTTTTTTTCGTAATTGTTTTTCATCGAAACGACCGTTAGGTCTTTGTCAATGACTTGTCACTTGGGAGGGATAGAGTGCAGTGTAGCACTTGGTATCCCCTTCTCTAAGAAGAGAATTTGCACGTGTGTAGACTTCACTCCCAGTGGAGTGAATCCGGCGAGGAGCAGTGTAGAGCAATCAGAACGGAGGCAGGGGGAGAGACTACAGAATTAATTCTGCAGAATATTTTTTGCACTGAGCCGGGTACGAACTGATGACTGCGCGCGTCGTAGCCAACTGTGTGACCACTGCACCACACTACTCCTCCTAAATATTATATGCGTATTAAAAATGCAGCTCACGTCGAGTCTCAAATCATTCGGGTGGTTGTGATTTCAAATTTCACTTGAAACTCGGAGGTATTAATCATAATGTATCTATGTTCCAATTTCAGCGACCAGTATCGTATTTTGTCTATAAAATAATTAGACCATGTTGGCCGATCGTACGTTTTTGTCGAAAAAAAAAAGTTAATTCAGAAACCATAAAGCCTACAGGCAGATATTGTACTTGTGTTTAAAATGTGCTGCTTTGATAAATAAATAAAAAAAGATACTATACATTTGAAATAATAATTTGGTTTTACATAGGTTTCTAGTCATTAAGCTTAAAGGTAGATTAAAAACCTTGCTGTTGAAGCCTTACCCAATTAAAAGAACTAACAACAGCGGTTAGGTTATAATAATCACGGATGTACGAGTAAAATAATGCGCTGAAAATGCATTAGGTACGAGATTTCAAAGTCGAAGAACCTACCGTAAAAACTTGAAAAATAAACCGTTTGTTTCGCGTCATGAAGCCTAAAAAACTTTGTTTCGTATGTTCCATGAAAGTATAGTACGGTTCATAAACGTACTCGATGTCGTCCAACCGATATCGTTTTATATTTATCGGTCCCATTCACGCGATACATCACATCTTTATGGGGTCTGGGAACAACAATAGTATTCAGATCGTGCACGCGGCGGCGGGGACGTCGGTTTTCGTATCCGCGCGGACCACCTGAAGTCGTTAATTTTATAGACACCAGCAGCATCGTCAATCCGTGCGACTCGGCAATATCGAAAGTTGTGTCGTCGGCGTAAGCAGTCGTTTCTCGCGGCGTAAAAAAATCACCGTCGGGACGGTTCATATTTTTTATCGGTGTTGCGGCGTTTTTTTTTCTTCTACATATTTATGGTGGCCGTAAAACGATATCATCTCGCGCGTCGAAAGTCTAAAAAAGAAAACAAAAAGTCGGGCGCGCGCGCGACGTACGGCAATCGGGACTTCTCGTCGTCGCGGCGCGTTTCATCGAGATCGTAAATACGCGCGTAAAAACAAAAAACAAATCGCCGCGGTGACATTACATTATGTTACTGTTGTGTGTTCGAAACGCGTCACTACACGTGCACCGTAAAAACGTGTGCAATTCACGAGCCAATCTTATTTTTTTTTATCGTTCACACGTTACACGCGCGTTTATTGCTGCGAACCCACGCGGGGTGGTATAGCACGTGAAAAGGAAATATTGTTCCGGTTATTCGGATTGTCGGATCGGCGCGTGTGGCATGCGGTCGAAACGTACGATAGTTCGATTGTGACGAGCAGAATGATCGAGGAAAAACGCTCGGCCAGGGTCGACGACGCCGGTTTTCCCCCGAAACTTTCCTGCCCCCCCCCCCATCTCCCTACACTGCGGTTTGTGAACATTCCGTAGCGAAAATATACATTTTACCGACTTGCTCGGAAATGCACATGGTAACCGTTCGTCGCGTGCACTCGACGTGTGTTACCCTCCGCCGTTGATCGTGATAATTATTCGAGATGAGAGGGAACAAGTATTTTCTTTTGACGAACGTAATGACACCACATGTGCGCGCACAGCGCAGACCAGATTCCGTGTTGATTTAAGACCATGTTCACGAGAATCCGCGAACGGGATAAGCGTTTGTTAGCAGTGCACAGCACGTCGTTATGCACACGAGAGAACAATGCAATAACACTCACTCTGTATACTTAAAACGAGGTCTTGAGTCGTTTTATGCACATAATACGGCTCATGTATATGTTTATGTATATATATATATATATATATATATATATATATATAGTCTAGTAGGGAAAAAACTCGCAAAGCACAAAACCAAATTATTATAAAATTCGAGTATAATATAACACAAAGCTTTTTTCCAAATAAAAAGCTCAGATGTATTTTTTGATTTTAAAACATAAATTGTATATGCCATTTTCTAAGTATTATATAGTATTCTTTACAAATAGCATTCTATCGAATAATTTAAAGTTGAAAATTTATAAAACTCAAAGAATTCTGAATTTATAATGGTTATATATAACCGTTAATTTGAATGCAAGTGGATTTCGCTAGAAACCTGATAAAATGATTTTTATTTTTTTATCAGAAATGCTTGCACCCACTGGCTCATAAAAAATTGACTGCATTTTTTCAGAAAAAAAACGCATTTTCCTAAAATTGAACGCACCAGCAAGTAAATATTTACTGTACACGTTCCAGTAGAACGTGAGTACATTTTTTATTTTTTATGAAACGTATAGGTGACGTTTAGCTTTATTATTTATTACTTGTTTAATTTAATTCAATTTATTATTTATTCGTCAGTAGGAAAAAAATATTTTAACTAGAAATATTATTTTATATTTCAAATGGCGTGTGCTTAAAAACCCAAATTGTATGAAACTTGATATGAAGTTTAGTGACAGATCAGAGGATCTAAATAAAAAATTACTGTTTATATATTTTATGCAATAACAACACCTGTATTATGATACACTATCGTTAGCTTAGCTCTTCATGATTATAATTATATGTGTAATTCAAAACACAAGTATTACCAAGTACATGTATTATATTTTATCCGTTAAATATTCGAGAAGTACGTTGTTATCAGTTGTCATTCGTAATAACTAATAAGTATACGGTAAAAACATGCAAACTCGATTATCAAGTTTTTTTGGATCGGTTTCGATGCTATAAATATGGAAAAAATCCATATTTTAAAAATTACCTAAAAATGAGCAACGATACACGAAACATACTAAGACAATAAATTACAATAAGTAGAAAAACTTTCAAGTATAAGACCTTAAACATTTCTTTAAAAACTATAATAATAAAAATTATTATAAGAAAGAATGATGATACTACGCGTCGTATATAACTATCCAAGAGTCAACAAAAATAAAGAATAACGTAGTATAATATTTATATAACACAGTTGTTCCAACTAATCTAACGTAAACATAATATCGCGTATAATAATATGTAGGTACACTATATACCTGTAATATACGCCTATCAGCTATCGCTATCCTGAAAGTACAAGAAGTTCACAGCAACGGCTAGTAGTTATTCGGAAAGCCAAAATATTCATGTACTTTAAAGAAGATTCCATTTTTATTTGTCGAAATAAAATTGTTTGATCATTTCAATTTTTTATTGGTATTTTCTTCGTGAAAAATAATTTTACACTATGGCTTTTTATAAATATGTATATAAATATATATTTATTCATATATACAGGTCCGTGGAGGGAAATCAAGGGCCCCAAGGAAAAATTAAACCGTGTCCCTTATAATGTAATTTAACTTACTATTTATACACGCGTCACCCAGCGTCGTCCTTTAAAATATGTAAATGGATATATTATTGATGTTATAATTTATCACTATTAATAGGAATTATATATATATATTATAAATAAGAACATTTTTGAATTTTTGGACACGTCATATCATTTTTAAAGTAAAATTATGAATTGTAAAATTAAAAATAATTTATATATTCAAGTAATAACCAGGTAAAATATAAGACTTGATAGCTTTGGCCGAGTCCGGGTCTGGACCCCAGTGCTACAGCTTCTGCTGCCCTAGGTTATTGGATGCCCTGGTGCGGCTAATATCGATAAAATCTAGAACGAAAGTTTATAGTCTTATTTGTATTATTTGTTTTATTTTATAGCGGGTTTCTCTACGTCTTTAAATGTTTGGATAGTATATTCTATAGTATTTTCTTTAAATAAAAATCTAGCAGAAACAAGTTGATATTAGTATCTACACGGAAAAACGTCTCTTCTAGTTCTCGGTATTTGACGGATTTTCATGTCGCTATGTAGGTACTTATGTCAGTCACCGGTGAACGTGTAATTAACCGTATTATATACTTGGTTCGAGTTTAGCGCATAGTGACACTCGACGAGTACAGAATTCTTGTGCACACAATCAAACTGTTTTGCTCGTTTAAACGACTACGAGCAAAATTATTTGCAGATATTCGATGATGTAGAAATAAACGACGTCGGATTTTTTTTTTTTTGACTCAGATAAGGGACTCGTGTGTTATCTTTTTTTCGGATTTGTAACGGAGCTGTTTACTACAATAATAATAATACCACGTATGTAGGTACAATAACTGTTTTGATCAGGACTTGAAATCGAAATAAAATTTTTCGATTTCAATTTTAATTTCGCTTATCGATATCAGTCTTTTTCGATTTTAATTTTAATTTTGCTTATCGATATCGGTGTTTTTCGATTTCAATTTTAATTTTGCTTATCGATATCAGAGTTTTTCGATTTTAATTTCAATTTTAAATCTATTACATTTTTGTGACTTTATTATTGCTATATTTTCTATTTATGTTTTGGTTTCATATATAATTAGTGATTATTACTATAATAGATACCTAGATAGTCAGTTATTATAAATATAAAATTAAACAAATAATACAATGTTATGAAACGTCAATTTATAAAATATAAATAGGTGAACCCAAAACTATTTCAACTCAAGATTCTTACTGTCACGGTGAGAGAAATTAGGAAATACGTGGAAGCCGATTATGGATAAAAGTATACCATAATATAATATATATATAGTAATAACACTGATAACTAACAAGTCATAATAATATAAATACTGAAATAATAACATTTCTGTAAACGAAATACTGCCACGCTCTGTTTGTTAATTGTACCAGGAAATTATATTCTAATAAGATGGATACTTCGTATATTAGACATTATTCTTAGTAATAATAATAAAAATCCTATAAATAATAAATACAAATTATAGTTGGGCTCATATTGTTAAATTTAAAATTTTTTTCCAATTGAAAATCGAAATTGAAAATTTTCTTTTAAACCGATTACAATTTTGATATTAAAAATCGATATCAATTTTTTTCAATTTCAATTTTAATTTTGAATATCGTTATCATACATTTCATATTTTGATTTCGATTTTGATTTTTCAAAAGAATTTTAACGATTTTTATCGATATTCAAAATCGATTTCGAAATCGATTTCAAGCCCTGGTTTTGATATACCGCGTGTTTATGAAAACACGTAGAAAGCAGAAACGTGATCACGTTCGAAGTAGTAAATCGAATTCTTATAAAGATTGCGAGTGATAAACATGAACTGTTTAATATGTTGGGTCGAATAATTTGATTTCAATCGTTTCTGGAAATTGTTCATGCAATGCAAATATAATAGTGTAAATATGACGTGTTTGTTGTAGTGTTGGTTTTGTTGAACAAGAGAGATTATTTTGTTTTTTTGTGTCGGACTTAACGATGGGAAATAATATGATTACGGTACATGTAGCGGAAACATATGTTCCAATCGTATTTGTTTTAAAAACACGTAGATTAGTACTACGATTCCGGGTATATAAAACCTTTTTATCCCTTCCGGTAATTCGACGGGTTTTATTTTAATTTTTTTTTCAGTATGTATTTGATTATTCATCGGTGTACAATGTATCCGCATAGTGGGTTCCGCGTGCATGTATATCGCATCACAAAGGATTTTATGAAGGGATGGATAAAAACCGCTTCGAACATTTGATAACTATTTTTTTTACATAATTTTATAAAAAAAAAGTACATGGTTAATATTATATTATACATCATGAATGCCTTTTTGCGGATTCTATATAATATGCGGTATAATCGGTTAGGACTTTGGAGCTGAGGCTCCATTTGTATGTCGATATGGATGCTGCAGTTACGATAATGTTCGATTTCGAAAACTCTTTAATCTCGTACAGGTACCTATTAGGATATTCATGGTCTAAGCGGTTAACGAGGAGGTTTCGGTTTGAAATTAATCCGTCGCGAACGTTTCTGCGCGGTATTTTCGAGTGCATTATCGCGCGTTAGGTGCATTATCCTAACGGAACGGTTTCAATTCATCCTGTCGCGGTCCCAAACGTTCAGGGCGTCGCGAATCGATCGGTTTTCCAGGTAAACAGGACGTGAAACGATTTTTACCCCTGCTCTCTCGACGGGCCTCCGTTTTACGGGCTCTCTCTCCTCGTCCGTCCGTCCCCCGGAATAGCCGCGGTTTGACGGGAAAATTGCTTTTCGCGCGTCCACCGTGACGGATTGATGTGCCGTAAAGATGTTGCCGTAGGTAGTACCCGCGCACAAGCCGTCGACTAGTTTTCGGTTTTTTTTTTCGTTCTCCGCCGACGCGCGTTTTGGTCCGCCGCGGACCTGGCGCACATTTTTAAACCTCAAAACGCCTACGATCACACGCTCCGACGGTTTCCGGGGCAACGAGACAAAGTACCTGTGTTGGGCACATGCTCGACTGGCGCAAAGTTTGCGTAACGTCTCCGCGGCCATGTATACACACGTATTATTACGTTGTACGCCACCGAGAACGTTCGACACAACACGCGGCCGTCTGTTTACTTTTATCTTACGGAAATTATTATCATCGCCGGGCCTAAAACAAAAAGTTTTCGCGTGTATATCGTAGTTATGATAATTGAAGCAAAGTCCGCGCGAACAAGCGATCGTTCTGCCTCTGCAGACGAACGGCCATTACACGCGTACGAAAACTACAACATCCCCTCCCGCCCTAACAACAACAACAAGTATGACGACGGAATCGCATCCGATGTTTAAGAACTACTGACAACATCCCTTTGTCGGAACACTGGGCTGCGCGGGTCTTGAGAGATTTTCAAGCACGGAAAAAGAAGTGCAAATAAAAAGAAAAAAAAACACGTACACTTGTTATGTGCACCGCACCGCACACGTACTCCGCATGTTAATTTGTATTACTTCGCGAGACAGAGACCCGAAGACGACGTATAATAATAATAGTAATAATAATAAAGTTGTGGTTTTATCAAACGACGGCGTTTATATACCATGAAATTGCTTTGGCATTGTTGTCGAGCGGCAAATCCCAATAATCATTGCTGGTGCGTAGAAATATGTAAAAAAAAAAAAAATGAAAAAAAGAAAAATAAGAAAGTAAATGTACTGTGAACGCGTATTTTGCTGAGATGAAAACGTTGGGGTTTGTCCCCGGAGACGTGAGCGCGCCGCCGCGGTAAACGCGGATAATATTCTTCTGTGGCTCGGAAAAACGTTCCGTGACTAATAACACTGTTCGGACCACGCGTCGCCGTGAATTTATTTCCGTTCCCGAGGAGTGCATATATGGTATACCGACGAAAACCCGGTACCGCGTTCTCGGTATACACCCGATGACCGACCGATGACCGTGAAACATTCCAAGCAGTGGCGCAACCAGGGTGTGGGTCCCCGGATCCGGACCCCCCCCCCCCTTGAACCGTGTCATGTCTTTCTAAAATAATAAAAATGTTTGACAAAAATTAACCGAGCTAATATTCCAACCAAAGATCCCGAAGAATATTTTATTTTAGAATTACTTTGTTTCTACCATTTCTTTATTTGTTTGTACAACAATTAAATGATAGTTTGTTAATCATCAAAATATAATAATATGTGGATTACAAATGTTACTTAAAAGTTCAGTATTTGATGAAGAAAAACTTAGAAAACTTGTTGAGTTTTTTGCTAACGATGTTGATGATTTTTATCGAGTTAAATCAGATACAATTTTATGGAATCGTTATTTGACTGACAGTTATATCCAATATAATAGTGTAATTGAAATACTTAATGAATGCAATCCTGATTTCTTCCCAAATATATATAAGCTATTGCAAATACTTATCACACTTCCAATTACTTCATGTGAGATCATATTCCTCACTTAAAAGAATCAAAAGTTACTTGAGAAATACCACATCAGAAAGAAGACTCAATGGGTTAGCTGCTCTCAATATCCACTACGAAGTCAGTGTAACACCTGAGGAAGTAATAAATCATTTAAGCAGTACAAACAATCACTTAGATTTCATTTTATAAACTCTACAGCATTGTACATACCTACCTTTATTTTTTACATTTAACTATCATTCAATTTTACATTATAATTACAATATTTACATTAAACAAAGAATAAAATAATAATTAAATTTGCATGTTAATTTAAAATAATTATACTTTTGGACCCCCCCCCCCCTTTAAGAAAATCCTGGTTGTGCCACTGATTCCAAGGGTGGCTTTCACCCGGTAAATCTGTACACTAATGACATCTGACCGTTGCCGTCGTCGCCCTCGTCATTTAGCTTTCGGCCAAATGTCATTTTTTTTCGACGAGTGATAATTTTTACTAGGCAGTGGATTTAAACGCTTCTCTGACAAACAAGAAAATTCCTTAAACAAATACGATTTAATGCACTTAAAAAAAAAGTTTAAAAAATGCCCTAAAAATAATAATTTAATTGAAAATGTAATTTCTTCACTATTTAAATAATTATATAGGTATGATAAAAGATTCTTCTTCTTCTTTTACTTCCCTTGACTTCTTTTTACCCTGAAAATTATTTCTAAATAATCAATATACAATTAAAATAAGTATATTCGTTAAATGATACCTTGCGTTTCATTACTGCACTGGATGATCATGTAAATATATAATGTCGACATCGGTTGATATTTTACGCTATAGGTATTGTGTACGATGACAATATATGAGAGCATTAATACAATTATGCCAATCACTGATTGTGTAAAACTACGTAGAACCGATTTACGCTTTATGTTTATCAAGTACACGCTAATAAGAATTTCGGAGGATTTCGTACGATTGTATATTATTATAAGGGTCCGGATTTCAATGGAAAGTGAATATTTTATAAGGTTACTTAGACATTGCTTTCCAAGAACATGATTCGTTTCATGTAACAAATCCTTTATTAAAGGTGATATTATAATTTTGCATTTTTTGATAGTTTTTTTTTGTTATGCGAATTTTTTTTTAGCATTTTTCTGGCATTTTGTTAGTGTTAATTTGTTCATTAAATGGCTTAAATATTTAAATTTAAATAGCTTATAGAATAATTGAAAGTCATTTCAGTCAACACTATCGTTGCCTCTTTCAGTAAAATTTTACAAATTTTATATTTTTTTTGTAATTAATGTTTAGTTTTTTTTGTAAGTTATAAATTAACCATGATTGATAAGACAATACATTTATTTAAAACGAAAGTGCGAAACTCTCTAGTCGATTTATCTTATTGCTGTAAGTCACTTTTTTAAAAGTCTGCTTGTAAAATTTAGTTCAATTCAAAAAACAAATAATATTATTTGTATTATTTAGCCCCTGAAGGCAATTTATCATTACCTTATATACGAATCTATAATAGACTAAAATATAATTAATTTAATAACAATTATATATGAGCGACGAGCGTATTCAACCAGGGAAAAGTCGTATTATACCTCGTGGACAAACCTGCGTATTAATGCGTAAAAAATTATGAAATTTCTATCAAATGCTAGTATTGATATTTCGAATAAAAATTTATAATATGTAAGTTTCGGGTCGCTACGGTTAATATTTTTAGAATAGCAGTCACGAAAAATAAACAAGTGGAACAAGTGCATGACGAAGATACTATAGACGGTTAAAGGTTCGATTTTCGAACTCGATTCATCGGAAAACTGTCGAATTTAAAAATATTAAAAAAATTACCTCTTCAATGTGGACGAATATAGACAAATATAGACGAAATTTTCGTTTAGAATTGTACCGTGTTTCTATACGTCTGTGAAGCCCACCGACTTGGTCTTACACATTCAAAATCGGTACCAATATTTAGCAACTTTTCAGTAAACATTTGCAACCAGCACTAAAAAATTTGCATCTTATTCATTCGTAGTGAAAGTCGCAGAAATATCGTGTACACGGTCAGAACAAAAAAAAAAAAATAAATACACATCATGATAAAACCAATATATTTCTTCCTCGTTTCACACAGAATCTGAAAATGATTTTTCATGGAATTTTGAAACAAAATGCATTTTTAATGGGCGATTTTCTCCTATGTTTTCGATAATTTTTTCGATGGTTCTTAGCGCATTCCAATCCAGTCGCTAATTATTAATTTTATAGTATATTTTCAGAGTCCACGTAATATGGATAATCACACTCGTTTACTCGACTTCTTGTACGGTCAGTTATTCTTGGTCAACAGCCGTATTTATCGAAGAATTACGTTTGATCGGTTCCAGAAAAGTGTACGCATTGCTGCCGGGTACAACGCGCGAGTAAGGGGAGTCTATTGGGGAACAAAGACATATCATCCGAGCCGCAGGGTGCGATATTGTAGAAAGTACCAGAACGTGAATATAATCAAGGCGTGGGGATTTGAACTTAATGAGCGAAAAATAATATGGAGAGTCATCGTGGTAGCTGAGAGAACTCGAATTTGAATAGTTTGCTTCGGGCATCAGAGCATAATAAACACTGCAAGATGCCCTGCACTGCCAGTATTGCAGCTGTAAACAACGCCCAGGGAAAGAATTTCATTTTTTAATAAAACAATTTCTAAGCTCTAATTACATATTATATAAAGAGTACTTATACTTGATTGTGTAATATTATGACGATGATAATGGTTCTTAATAAATGCGGATGCATATTATTCAGATGCTTATATTTTTGCAAAGGACAAATAATGCGGGACAGATTATTAGATTATTCATGGTTCCATGGCTGGAAGGCGGGGAAATTGAACAGGAATCTTGAAAACATGGTCACTTTGAAACCATTATGACTAGGTTGATGAATAATCAATAGTTTATTTTATTATTATATCCGTTGTTATATTTAAATATATTATTATTTCACAACAAAAAATAATTCATTTATGTTGTTTATTTGGCGTTTTATTTTATCTACATTTCAAAAGTTGTACGAGCATATTATGTTTTTCGAACTCCATTTGAAAACGGTTTTCCCTCATGGTGAATAATTATATACAGTACACGTATACTGAAAATAATACGTCCAGCTTAATCATAGTTTCAAGAAATTCGTAACACAATAACGCGCCGTTTGCCTTGCACCGTGGAAAACCATTATATTATATACTATACGCTCGACGGTCGGAATTTGAATGTCAAAAATATCGCATTCACTTATAGCACGTATAAAATGTCAGTTTCAGTTTGGATTATGGTTTTACTTTTATTCACGTCAGACATCGGCCGTAGAATTATGTATAAATAACTGGACGTTTTATCCAATAAATGTAGAATAATACAATTTTATCGTACTCCTATGCGTACGGACGAATTAAAATTAATAAACTATTCATTTATTTTATCGTTTCCACACACAGTTTTTCGCATAAGCCATGCTTTATTTGGTTTGACATTATCGTATTTTTTATAGTGCATAGATTTGAAGGGGAAAAAATGTTTTTATTTTTTATTTTTATGTAGTATTACTTGACGAGGACCACATTAATAATAATTGTTAAAATTTCAAATTTGATACGCAAAATAATTACTTTGATATCAGTCTTATGGGATATACAACGAACGACTTCGAAAACTATGGCAACTATTGTACTGTCTAGTTACTAGACTAGAGTAAGACTAGACTCTAGTGTCTAGTATATGCACTTTTCTATGGAATAATTTTACTGATATACTTGTATAGCCTCGCATAACCTCAACGACCAACAATTAATCGGTTCGAGATCGGACTAGAGTAGATGGAAAAATACAGTAACCACTTAAGTAATTCAAATAATATAGCTACATACCCTTTTATTAAAAGCAAACATACACAAATTAATAAATTTCAAAATACGTGTCCCAAGACCGTTATCAGTGAGAATGAACTCCCGCATTTCTATTACTTTTGACTTCAATATATTTCATAATTGGCTGCCTCGGCTCATTTTCTTCACTGGCCTACTTCACAAATATTGTCAATTAAGACTGTTGTTATGACTATTATTAATATTTTATGTTGGGACATACAATACACTAGACTAACCGGGGCACGAATAAACCCAGAATACATTATCCGTCTATAATTAATTTTTCCAATAACCGTTTATTCCGAGTGAAGCGATGAGGATTGTGTACTCGTATTTATCTTTAAAACGTAGCACAGAATGTTAGAAAATATAATATATCGATAATCTATCATTATCATGTACTTGTAGAATTTGGTATTATAATAATTACAAATACTTGGTCAAAGTTATTTTAATTATTTACTTATTATTTGTAGTTCACTTGAGATGGTATAAAAAATGCTGTAACTCAGGGTTTTATCCCCAAAGGATACTTCAAATCTTACACGGGCATTAGTCTCGCATCCCACCAATTGTTATTCAAATTTCAAACAAATCCACCGAAAATATTTTGACTCCGTTGCATAAAACATAAAACTAGGGTTGTATATATTGAGTCTAAATTATAAAGGGTCATGTATTTGTCAAAAGCTCTTCCAAGTCCAACAATTCAAATTCCGTCATAGTGTATTATGTTATGTTGTTTTTGTCTGTAACGTGCATTTTTAAACAGTGTAATGATTAAATTATAATTGTTGCTTTCACGAGTCAATTTCCAAAGTTAACATTCAAATACATTGGGAAATTAAAAGATTGATTATAGAAGATTTTTTTTTCGGCTACTCTGCGCATCCAAAACGTATTCAAAACTCGTATATGTAATTCAACGCTCGGCGTGGACCGCAAATAATTTGGTTGGTAGCACATTTTTGGCCAGTATCAAAATTCAAGCGATATAACCCTCCACCCACGAAGTATTATAGAGTAGGTATACTAATTTGATGATGTCCATAACCATTTTATTTTATTTTCGGGACCTGCCTTCTGCAGGATGGCAAGCTAAAAGAACGCTGAAAGGGGTTGACTGCTAAAAAGGACCCAAGAATATGTACATTGTACATATACCCTTAAACGTCTCTTCTGCTTAATGTTTTCGAAACACGCTGTCATCTCTTATGTAGTTCAGCATTTTCAGTTTTATTATTATTATTATTATAGCTACCGTTCTGCATTGTTTTTCGTCTATACTCATAACTTGATACTAATGTTATTAATGCTACTGCTGTTGGTAGGGAACGCGTTAATTTCCGAGTGCATTTCAAACATACGAGTATATAATATCTGAAACGTACTTAAATACACAGAATAATTATGTTTCATTCTTAACGTAATTCCATTAAAACTCAACAATATAATAGCTGATAGTACTCAACAATTATTGTAATAATAAGATAATTATTTTCCCAAGTCACTTGGACGCATATTTTACCTTGGCCGGATAGAAAGTTATTATTATAATTTTTTTTTTTTGTAACTCATCGAGGTGTCATGTTTAAACTATAGTTTGAAGTAATTAGATTGTACGTTAAAAAAGTTCTCATCCAAATCTACGAAATGATTTCGTGGCGCATTGACAAACGAAACAACAAAGGTGACGCGAACAGCTCTCCTCCGGGAACCGAGGTAGCTCACAAAACATTATCCTCACTTACACCGACTCTTCCTTCGCCTCCGTTGTCTTTTAATTAACTTTTATAACTTCAGATTGTATAAATAGTGTCGTTAAAAATAATAATGATGGTTGTCCCTTTATTGTGCAGTCAGATCAGCTAAAAATGTTGTTTCCAAAACTTTCCGAGCAAGGGTTAAGAAAATTAACTAAACCTATAACGGAAATGCATCCAATGGTCGATTCAGATTTTCTCGGAGGAAATTCAGGTGGTGCGCATATTATTATGATCAGCGTTCGCATAAAATAATACTGAGTCAAGACTAATGTCAAATTATATATTCATATCAGAATAGCTATATTCTCCGAATCTGTTTCTCGACTGAATCTATATTGCAGATGGTTTCACGCATATTCCGGATTTATTCTCGATTTACAAATCTTGCTACACACGGAATATCATTACATTTCGTGCGGAGCCAACCTGACTAATTTAATCTGGTATAGGCTTTGCATCGGATTCGTAGAACCCCACCGAATAGTTTACCCAAGTATACGTCATTGTTGATAATTTTGGTAGTTTTGGACTTTTGTAGAATCAAGTATGTCAATATTAACAACACAAGGGACATAACTGTTTAACTATGGTAATTATGTATAAAAGGGCTATTATACACACCGGTCGTGCGAGAATAATGCAAACCTAAGTACGCGTGTGTAGGTACGAATTGCACCTATAGATAAATTAAGTCACACAACCAGCGTAGGTTTGAGAGAGCGCGGACGTGTGTACACTCCTCATGAAGTAAGCTCTTATTAATATTTAAATAGGTCACGTTAGAATTTATTTAAATATATATGTGTGTGTGTGTGTGTGTGTGTGTGTGTGTGTGTGTGTGTGTGTGTGTGTGTGTGTGTGTGTGTGTGTGTGTGTGTGTGAATTTAGTCTATACAATTCGTTTATAACTTTTATGGTATATTCATTTCTGTTATTTTATTTTCCGTTGCAGATACAAGCTTAAAATTCCATGTAATAAATATTTTCAGTTTACAAAGAGATAACTTGCTTCTATACGATAGACACATTTCATATTCAACGGTTTGAATACCAAATACGTTTTTCTAAACAAATTCATTTTAGATTCTGAGTACAGCTAGTTTTGTATCGGCTGTACAATGGTATTTTATATTTTTATTATTATTTTTCTGGGTTCAAACGTTCGGATAAAAAATATATTACAAAATTACTTTTTAGATAGGAATTTCAAATATTTTATTTTAGTCATGAGTATCGGGACTTAAGATAGTATTCGAAAGTAATATATTTCCTTTTCATAATCATTCCTATACTTCTCAAACAACAATTTCATAAAAGATCAGTCATATTATATAGGTTATAATAATTCATTCCCTACTATGGTGTTTGATTTGTAAATTATGGCTCCCATCGGAGCTTTGAAATGGTGGTTCGATCTCTGGGTAGAGAAATTGTGATTTTTTATTCTTTATTCAAATGTTTGTTTTGTGTATCAAGATGCAATATTAGTCGATACTATGGTTAAACCAAAACAAGTTATATCAAAAAATATATGATCGTAAGACGTGGAACAAAAGATCAAAGAAGAATCGCTCTATATAGGCATGCATACATAAATGTATAAAAATAATAACCAAATTACAAATAAAAAATTATTGGCATCTAAATGAGAAGGCGTTTTCTACATGTCCGTCTCATACTCTCATAAGACATAATTTATTATGACGTAGGTAAGTTGTTCTTGATTGCTAATTGTTGGTTTTCATCTTAAACCCGGAAATTATTCGTAGGTAAGAACTGTAGCTGTTTGCAATTAAAATTGAAATCAGGATAAAAGAATCCTAAATTCTAAATAAATTCCAACGTATTTTTTGATATTTAAATTTATCTATTTTCTTGACTCAATATATCAATACGCCTTATTCGAATAAAACGCACTGTATTAGACTGCGTATGTATGTATATTAAGTGTGTGTGTGTGTGTTCACATTAACACAATTTTTAAACTATAAATGAACAATTTGTCGCAGATCCCTTACTGTTACGTTTAGTTACTTTGCACGACTATACAGTCTGTAACATAATATGTATTTAATAATAATGCGCAGGGCCGTCCCTTAAATTTGAGTGGTCCTGGGTAGAACCCTCATAACACACCCCTCATAACATATAACCCGCAATACTATGGGATTAATGAACTCATCAGTTGCTTTCGAGAACATTACTTTTATTTAGATTATTTTGGACATTGTCATTGTGTGTCCACTTTAAAATGAATATTTTTATGATTTTAAATCATGTTCTTATTTTTAAATGTGCACTAGTTCAAAAAAATCCAAGATCAGTCACTATGCGGAGGGGGAGGAGGGGCAACGACAAGTCTTATGGCATGGAGCCCGGGGCAAAGGCACCGCTCGCTCTGGTCATGCGTACCGTTTGCGTATAAACGTCTTGGCAATTCTCGAAAGAGTGGACGTTTTACAGCGCATGTTACGAGAGCGGTGTGACAAAATGTCCTTGCCGTATTTTGTGTGCCTATTTTTATTCCTTTGTTTTCTTTTTCTTTTCACCATGCCTTCCCCTTTTGCTCTTTGCACGCGAGATTTGACTTTATTTTTTTTATATTTTTCGTACGCGCATTTAGACGATAAGCTCGTGTGCAGGTGATCTCGGCTTAGCCGGACTTCGTTGCCGCAGATGTAATTCTTCGCGGTTTACGGTTCACGCGCGCGGTAGGGATGACGGGTGTGCTGTCCACGAAATTTTGCCAAGACCGGCGCGAGATAACAGGTTAGGGTGAATCCTCGCGCTCGGCTTTGGCGGTGGACCGTCCGGCGGAGCTGATGACTTGCGCCCATTAGCGTGGTCGTGTAAACCGGGCCGCCAGATTTCGCACGACCACTGGTGCGTCGCAACAGCAATTTTATCGAGAGTTTGGGACCTTCCGAGCATTTCGATGAAAGTACGAAAAATTAATGTTCGAGACGATGTAGTGTAGAAATAAAGGTGCACATTTTACTCGTGGCAATAGTGCACGTTATGTAGGTACACTGGACGTTAAAACGATCGATTCAGAGCAAAAAGTAAATTAATTACAATCCCAAACGTATAAAAGAACAATAAAACTCATCAGTCACTCGTTCCACAGTATCCCACCAGACCGCTGTGACGAGCTCTTTTTTTTTGCTCCTCGTGATAGTCATACATTTGGAAGATATTAGTTTTACTTGAAATAATTTTCACCTTAGCATATATTTGATTTCCACGTTGGCGTCGCTAAGAATTTAATTTTGTTTTCTCGAAAGGCAGACAATTTGACACGACTCAGCCATTATTTGTCACAAAATACATTTAAATACTATTAACGCGTACGAAAACGTGTGAATAGTATTTAAAAATTTTATTTTATTTTTATTTTAGAATATATACGGGCTGAGTCCTTTTGACAAAGGCTCGGCGTCAACGATTATAATAATAGAAATAATTATAATATGATAATTGGGTACGGCCAACCGGGAGCAGCAAACCGCGAAGCCCACGGACTTTTTGATCGACGCTATTATGCGCAAAGATGACGCCGCCGAGTCCAGACAAAACATCATGTTCGGTGAGTACCTATGAATACATAAATACTATATTTTTATTTATTCGATATATGTTCACTTATCTTTCGGAGGGACACAGCACTGGATATTTTGATGACAAACGGGACCGCCCTAAGGTATCTGGTTGCCTATTTGTCTGTTTATGGAACAGTTTTCCGATTTGTCAATTTTATGATGCCAAAAAAGATTAAACCGGTAAAATGCATGAAAATAAAGTTATTTCTGTTTTTGCAGCACAACGTGATAAAGAAGAACTTTTTTTATGTTAATATCGTTTTAAAAATATTATAAAGAATATGTTTTTTTCGTCAATTTAAAAATTGATAAATTGCCGGAGTGAGTAATATGTATATTTTCACATGCAATTGTTCTCTGCAGTATATCAACAGATGTGTCTTTAAAGGCAAAATAATTAGCATAACAAGCTCTGGTAGAGTACATATGTTTGTATTATTATAATCTAGCCGAATCACCTAGCTTCACCCGTGCATGCTTATGAACCGAATCGTCAGCAACAGTGGAGGGCTACACATAAAAGTGTGCAATCACTACCGATGAATTACTTGTGTTACGACTTCAATTTATGTTGCATCTATAATTGAACCTGTGATAACTGGTATTTTTCGTGGGGGCTCAATCATCCGCAGATTTTTTTTATCGAGATCGCTCCCCTGCTGGTTGCAGCGCACCCAACCCGTACCCACCACCTAACCGCTGCACTCGTCTACATCGCATCCAAGTCCCGGCGTAAATCGTCTCGATGCACGCTCTCGATAGCCGACGGTGTAACGCATTACGTGTGAGCAAATCGTGCGCGTCTGCGGCCGGTCCCGCACAACGGTATATATCATCGGTTGTTCCCGCGGACGCAGGCTGTAAATAAATGCACTCTGTAAATAAATGCACTTTCGGTACGTAACGCTGCAACAGCACCGCGCACAAACATCGCCAGACGATTTACATGCATCTTGTGCATGAAACGGATTGCAAATAAATAGTGTTCCAAGTCGGTGTGTACATGCGGTTTGAACAAAATAATTGCACCGTGGTCGCGATCGCTGGGCGCGGTATGCTACGTATATTTTACACATCGCATGTGATGTTTGTAGACACTGCACGCGTACACGAGTACAAAAATAGTTATATGTAGTATAATGTTAGCACCATCTCTGATGATAGTTTATATGTAATTTGTTTCTTTTGGTTAGCTCTTTCGTTCAGCTGTTGATTGCCCATGTCAAAATCTTGTAAAAACAATAAGCTAAACTAATATTTTAAAATCGTACGAGATATATTTTATGATAATTGGTTTAGAAATTCATTCAATCAGTGATCCTCCATTCTTCCTCAGTGTTTTTCACTATATTTTAATGGTTATTAATATTAATTTTGATCGTATGTTGTTTAATGCTTGAATGGAATGAATTGATCACATTTAAAACTTTTTCGGAAACGATCGGAACGGTTTTTGCCCACATTGTTTTTTTACATACTTGAAGAGAACTATATGTTCTTGAAAATTAGAAAATGAGTATAATAAAGAAGGAGCCGTTTTCAATTTACAATCTAATGAGGTTCTGCGTAAATGTTGTTGAGCTTTTTATTGTTCTACGAATAGTTTTCCAAACGAAAGAAAAGCGTAAAACCTCTTATTGGCCTCTCGCTTCGTACGAAATTGAAAATACAGTTGAAAAACTTGAAAACCGTCTTTTATTTTATCGTTCTGTATTATGGTTTTATAAAACAGACTTTAAAGTAGTCGACAGAATTTTGAGTTTAAACTATAATACCAATAAGATAGTATATACTGAGGTAAGATCAAAACTTTTTTTTCAAAAAATTAGTTTGTTTCATAAAAATATTCATGTGTAAATAGTTTTTGGAATAAATGTATTCTTGAAGTGCACGACATGCAATAGAGAATGAAAAGTTGTTTTTAGATGAAACATTGTTTTTGGTTTTTTTTAAATATTTCTATAACATTTCCCTAAATACATGTTTCGAGATAAGTTTTTATATAATTTGATATAACTATGCGTATCACTAAGAACATTGCTCGTCATCTATAGGGGTTTCATTTTAATAGTGAGAAAAAGTATTTTATCAAACCATACCGATTAGATATTTTTGCTGCACCCTTCAATTTTCCATGTTTTCAATACATATCGACATATATTGATCCAGTTGTCGTGTACCTAAGATCTCAATATAGTACAGATCAGACAATTTAAAAATTCAATATATTATTGTTGTTCATTCGGTTGTTTAAAATGTTCAATCATGTTTTATACCAAATGTACGGACATTATATTGTGTGGAATAGAATTTATTTTGTAATAAGACTCATATTGATAATAACATATTATTTAGCCTTGTATTTAATGATAGGATATTTATTATGTTATATTAATATTTTCGATTATCATTAAATTTGAAAATGTCTTATAATTTTGTACGGCTAATACTATATGCTTCATTTCCAAAAACGAGCTTGTACTGAATTCTGATCTCAGCCACGCATCTGCATCGACCGCGCATAGAATCGAGCTGGTGTACACTACATATGAGACTGCATTTTGAGTGCTGCAAAAGCGACGCTGCAATCGAAAAGATTTAATTTGCCCACCTGCCGTTGGATTAGAAGCGACGTGAATGAGCATTGGACTTGATTAATGGAATCAAAGTCCATTGGTTTGAGAAATCGCACGTAATACGGTTATACGAGATACCGTGCAACGAGGGAAAAAAATGTAATTAAAAGTATGAGATATAGTATTCTAGCAGACCGTATATACTCTTCTGCAATATCACGTTACACGCGTCCACGGCCGTTTACAATATAGAAAACCGTACCTTTGTATACCACGGTAACAGTGGTAACGGTGCTATTATATTCTACTCTGTTTCTCGGCACGTTTTCCATGCAACCTATACGTTGCGGGCACCCGCAACGTAAATATTAAAATGTATAAACTATCAAATCTTATTTACGTCTCGTTGAAACCTTGAAATAAAATGTAAAAAAAAAAAATACAATTTATGCGGTTACTTTACGCCGTACGTTATAAGTACCCGGGACTTAAAAATGTAATATTAAAAACGTGAGGAGGAGTATACGTTTTAATATTAATTTTGATAGCCGTCAAAAGTTCCGGACACGGTAAGATACGACCTTGTTCGTTGCGGGTGGTCGTGGTACAATGCGTGTTATACACACAATCGTGTTTTCTGCTCTCCGGCTGAACACGATTCGTATTTTGCCAGGCCGATGGTGCAAATTTGTAAAAATTGCAAATAGTTTGGGCACATTAGCATAATGCGTTTGGTGAGTAATTAAAAAAAAACCACAATGCGTTTAGGCCAAAATTATTGCTGCTTGTCTGAGCGACCTTTTCAATATATTTAACCTGTTTTATTAATTTTAATTATTTAACCAACCCATGTTCCCGACCATTTTGAAAATATAATTAAAATTAATATTTTATAACTTTTAGGTATAAGTTGATTATAAATTAAAAATTAAAAATATATTGTTTAAACGTGTTTGTCTTTTTTTGTTTTTTTTTTAAATTTGTTTTCTTTGGAATGTTGCACTTTGTTTTCTAAAGGATAAATCTCATCTTAAATATACTTTTCCCAATTTGTTTTTGGATACTTTTACTGATTTTATACGCTCGAACGCATTACGCTCGTGCTGATTATCGTGCGATTTAACGTCAAGTAAACGTCAACCCGACCGCGATTGATCCGGTCGTTTCTCATCGTTCGTAGACAGTACCCGGAAATCGGTCTTCCGGCGAAAAATTTACATAAAATCACCGTTTTTGTGCGAAGCGCGACCCTCCGTACACAGGCGTTAAGTTTTAAATAGCAAAAACATTATTTGCTTTTGCACATTTGACGCAGAACTTAGTAATGACTTTTGTACGATATGTCATTTTCTTCAGTAACCGTTTTCTCGTTAATGGTTATACGACTTTGAACGCGACGAAGATTTCGATGAATTTCAAAAGTATTTACGTTTTTCGTATTCAACTTTTAATTATTCGCCGTGACGACTAAATGTTTATTTGTTATTAATTATTTAATAATAAAACGTAATGCATTCGTAAAATACAACATCGTCTAATCCGTGGCAACTATTACATCTTCAGAAAAGTGGTTTTTAACTATTTCGGAAACTATAACATTAGAAATATTATTGCTCGTAAATTCAATCGTACACAGTACTATTATAACAGCAACGCACGACGTAATGCACTACAGTGTTGAAAATAATTGCTCGCCGTAATAAAAATAGTGATCGCAAGACGACGACGCGTAATAATATTACAATAATATTTTACTGATACTTAAAAATGTTGTGTAAGTTAAATGCGCGAATAGGTAGTATAGAATTTTAATACTAGATCCGTGATGGTTTCTACGATTCCAATTGTATTTTTATTGACAACGATAGGATGTAAATCATCGCATGGACAGTAATTACATCCGGAAAGCACGTTCGGTACTCAAATATAAAGCCTAATTCTGATAGGATTTTTGGAATCCCATGATTTTTCTGCTTAAGTGGACTCACGATTTTTCTCGAAAAATCCAAGATAGAAACCGATATGCAAAGTGCAGATCAGTACTGCATGTTACAGTAATGGTGTTTTTATAAAAATATTTAAACCACAGAAAAATAAACGTAGAATATAATTTTATTAAAACAGCTAATCTAAAACTAATCTAAAATATTTTCTATGTTTTCTCGAACAATTTTTAACATTCAATACTGATCACTCTGTGCATATGAATGTATGAAACGGTTTCACAAGTTAATTTCGAAAGTAATCAATATTTTATTATTATCACGTTCAGAATTTTATCAGGTTCGCTGAAAATAGATAGCAACTTATACGTAGGCCAATTAATAAAACAAAACTATACGTAATGCATTTCATTTCGTTTGGGCTTCAAAACGCTCAAATTTTCTATTAAGCATCAATCGCAATTTTGGTTTTAGACATGAGCACGATGAACGTGGTGTCCTTCTGCAACTATCCATCAGTGAGGTTCATTAATGTTTAGACTATCGATGACTGAGTTGGCACATAATATAGTACAATACAATATTTTGTGTACGCATCAACCAATCTTCGTCATGTGGGATTGCATAGCGATGAAGCAATCGCAGGACGAGCGCTTAAATGGGCCAATGAATTGGTCGGGACAGTATTACTCAATACGTTATCATAAATATGTATATTGGGAACACTTTATAACGAGTCTGGTGTACATGCGTACGTGTACCTTTACCTATGTCTACGTCGGTGTGCATGTTTTAGACAGTTCTGTAAATTATGGAGCGCGCAACTCCTTAAAGGAATTCGCGAGAAGTTTGTTGAGGTTGTCAGTTGTCACCTCGGGTATCGCTGCCGAACGTATTAAAACGGAACCATTGCAACTATTATTATTATTATTATTATTATTATTACTATTTGCCAGCTACGGCACAGGCATCTACACTCTCCTAGTCCGAATACGATTAATTAATAACCGATCATTCGTATGGAATAGACGATTTCCAACTACACCAAAAGCTTGCAGAACTTCGAGCACGTGACCGCAATGAAATATCTTACAAGAGCAGTTTATGTTCACTTGAAATTTTGGTTTTCAAAATAGTCGTTTTAAAAATGCTCAAAATGGCGATTTAGCTGATCCAATCAGAGTGGTTTTGTTAATTTCACTAAAAAATATAAGCTGTTACCATACACCAAAACTGATCACTGTTTAATCTTCTCTAAATCCAACTCAACTTCAATGTAAATAACTTTTGCATTAAAAGTGCTATTATAATACTTGTACTTTAAGCTTAAAGTTTAATTCGAATTCACGGTTACAGGTTGACATATAATATATTTAAAAATAGAAAAACCGTTTTCCTGGTAAATAATAATTGCTACTCCACGTGACATTTTTCGTATCGTTATTTATAATAAATTTCTATAGTTTTTTTTTTTTTGTTATTTTCTTTTTTTTAGGGTAGCTTTAATATAACTATGGACCAATGGTATGATTCTTACGACGGAACAAAGATAAACAATAAAATAATTTTAAAATAATAAAATAAAAATACAATGATGTTCATTAAAAAAATCGAAATGGATTACTGAATATAAGATAATCCAAATTAATGTAAATATCATTCTTTGCATGTAATGTAATGTATTAAAATGTAAGCTGAACACCTTGTTGTTGAAATATAAAAAAAGAAAGCTAAATACAAGTAACAGCGCAGAGTGAAAAATTGCTGCAACCTAATCTCAGGATTGAATACGGAAAGGTTTCTTTACATTCATTATTAATATATGTGTATTCCACCTTAAATATTTGTGAAAAAATATTTTCTTAATGTTTTCGAAAATAGGAACACACGTTTTCATTTTTCATCCCGATATAATTAGAATGTCGGCATATTGGATTCTTACCTGTTGGTGCGTGTGCTGTGTAGCAACATCTATACTGCTATGGTGACTTGCATTTATTTTCTTATGTCTTATATCACAATGAATATAACTATTATTGTAATTCAAAAGTGTACCTCTGAATCGAATCATTATACACCATATACACATAAATATTATATCGAAATCCAACTCATAGTTAATATTACAATGTGCACAATGAGAATACAATTGGAAAATAAAAATGTTTATGTAACTTCAAACTAACTATATTCTTACCTCACTTGTTCAAACTTTAATAATTAAAAAAAATATTTGTCAGGGTTAAAAATGTAAAAAAAAAATATTTATCTCATCGTTTTATAATTTATAGTTAAATTAAAACAAGTACTTGAATAATAAAATTAAAACTCATTGATATTAATAACTGATTATTTCATATATTTTATTTCTGTTTATTATCGTAACTTCGCGTTATAGCATATGAAGCTTACTAGTTCTTAATCTTTAACGTTTTACATTAAATTTTAAAAAGTCTATTTCATGGAATTTTTCGGTCTAAATAACGAGATCCAAATGTCGAATAGGTTGGGAAGTTCATTATCAAAGGATTTTCTGTCATGGTTAATTACTAATTTAAATGTGTTTACTGGTGGTTTCTGTTTTTTTGTATGATTTGTTTCTGTGCAAAGTATTGAATATACTATTAGTATAATTATGTAATGACGATTGGGGCATTTGAATATTGTTAAATGATTGAACGTAATGCTTACCAAGATGGATTGATTGAAATCATAACAAATATTTGATTATATTTTAAATTGTTTTTAAGGTTTCCTAAATATTTACTTTATTTTATAAACATAATATATATATTAATTTATACATAAATAATTACCTTAAATTAAACTCAAACGCATACATTGACCAGAGACAAATTATGTTCATGGTTGTATAAACATGTATACGTATATTTTATATGATCAAAGAGGGCACTTTACTTTTGATTTTGATATTTTTCAAAATATAGTTAGGATTTTACATTTAAAATACTTTTACTAAATTCCGAAGAAATATTTGTAATTTATATTTTAATTACTTTTGAAAATTAACGTTCGGTATATTCAGTATTTAAATACTCATTGTTGGTATTTTAATCCCTCCTGGCGATAACTTTTACATTGCAATTTATAATTAAGTACCACTACCATAAATGCATTTCATAGAATTACAGATTTTAAGGAAATAATAATACCTCGGTTATATGTTTTACAATGATAAAACTTTTTATTTATTTTTTCCCCTTAAATATATTTTTAGTATTCAAAATAGTACAAGAATGTAAATTTATCACGAAGATTATTGCATGTACCTTTTAGATCAAATGTTATACATAAAATATGATACTCTTTTAACGGATTATTTTTCTTGGTAGTTTTACTAAAAGTAAGAAAACCGATACGTTACTTGAAAAATAATATTTAACTTGGTCCATCGACAGTATACGATATATATATATATTTATTTTACCAGAATCATTAATTCTGAGTTATACAATATATTTAACTATTCCAGTTGAGAGTCCAACTAAGTATAAAATATTTTATCTAAAGAAAAAATCAGGAGGATTTATATCTGTAATTTTCTTGTAAAAGTCTCGAGTCGTAAATCACCATCAAAGCCGATTATTTTGACAAATATTTATGATTTTAGAGATACTCAATACAATATATTTTACACCGTGTTTTGCTGAGATCCAATTTTCGAGTGCCATGATATCAATCACTTTTATAAAATGTAATTCAAATATGAAATTACTACCAGAGGTCTTACATTCGAATCCAGTATTTTACCGGATTTTAGTTTTTGTTTTCTGTTGTTGAAAAATATATCACATATATACTCATTAAATATTTAAAAACAATTTATATTACCCTATTATGATTCTGTTGATACGTATGCAGATGATAAGTTTGAGACTGTAATTTTCATGCACATTCATAAAAAACGGTATTTTAAAAGATAAACGTATCGTACACATAAAAAAAAGAACATTAATTATATTGAAAATCGTTCAGTTCAAAATTAAACCTTCAAGATTAATTAAATTCGTGGAAATAAAATGTATTTGATTTATCATTTATGCTTTCGTCATCGCATTACAGCGCGTAACTATTTATTAATAAGCAAGACGCTCCCCCCACCTCCAAACAATGCCTTTATTCGATATTTTACTGTCACTATTTTCGGTTTTCCGCGATTTATCCAGGATCTATAAACAATAAGATAATCGCGTCAATTCCGTGGGACGAGAAACATGAAAAATGAATTATGTTGATCAGCCAGTTCAACGTATCAAAAAGATTTTTGATTCTAGATAAACAAAACATCACTGTTAATAATAATTAATGAATAAAATAATGTTTTCTCCGACGGCGAAGAGGGTTCGATTTGGCGCAGTAAATACAATAAATTTAAAAAAAAAAAAGAAAAACACTTTAGCACATAAAGACGCGCGCGTTGTATCAAAATGCTATAGTGAAAAATCTGAAATGAAACTCATCTCGGTGTCAGAGCTTAACGACAATATACATTTCGTGTCGATGGATTTTAAAATTTAAAAACATTTAAATTGTTTCGACGCGGAAAATGGTCGCCCTAAACGAATTTTAATGATCGCATCCACTACACACCGCGGTATACACTTGTTCACGTGGTTATAGACTTTTGAAAAGAACTTGTCGGAATCTGTATACGTGCAGCACGGTTGTTGAAATTCGTAGTTTCAAATTATATTTTCCGTGTGCCGTTTATGAAATAAAATTCGTTTGCCGAATCACTAACGCGGACCGTTCCTATACCCGCACTATTTCAGCACTCGTTTTTTCCTCTGTGTGTGTGGAGGGAGGGCGAGACATTTAAAATTCGTATCAGTATGGCTGCGTGTAACATGATTATAATATTATACGTTCAGGAATCGTTATCGCGGTCGACTGGACCGGGGTCATCGGAAGTGGTGCGTGTATATCTAGCAACAGCGAATAGGATAAAGGTGGACGTGGCTAAAGTGGCTTCCGATCCAGCTCACGTCCGCGTAGACATTACGACATAATATTATTTTTTTTTATTGTAATGAAAATAACATAGTATAAAAAATACAAAATACAAACAGTACATAATCTTTCGTTACAATGAATATCTACCTCTTATAAGCAATACTATGGAGGTAGAGAGTTACAAACTAAATATATTTGAAATGAATATATATAGTATTAGGTAACAGATACCATGTATATAATATAATACTATAGTATAATTAACAAATAATAGAGTTGATTATTCACAATAGATTATATTATATCAGGGGCGTGCCTGGGGGAGGGGTTGTACAAACCCCCCCCCGAAATTTTAACAAATTTAGTAAAAAAGTTGCTTAATATTTGTATAAAATTTCGCATTAACACCTTGAAGACAAGGATTCATTCTATAAATGTTTTTTTTTAAATTATTTAATATCTAATAAAATTATGAAAAATTATTCAAAATTTATTTTATTGTATCATAAATTATTATTTTTTTTTTCTAATATTACTATTGAATAATATGACACGATCTGAATTATTTATATTGTATGAATAATGTATATATTCCAAATTAATAATATAATAAATATACTTGAAATACGTGTTAGTAAAAATATTCTGAATAATTGATTTCAAATTAAAATAAAATATAAACATACATTGTATTATTTTGAAAGAAGTTTTTTTTTATGAGACGTTACCTTTATTTTGGTGTATCACAGTAATACAAAGGTATAGACACTGGAATTCAATGTGTATTTTTAACATGGATACAGTCATTGTTACGGACACCACCAATATTTTTTCATAACCGATTTCGCGTTACCACAAAGCAGCTGATACAGTTAATATGACATGATTAAAGTTACCTAGTAACCACAAAGCTACCGGCAACAACATATACATGACTCGATTTGTTTTTGTGGGGCGGGAAAATGTTAGTTTTCTTTAAATAATTTTGACGCACATGATGTACCAAATCCAATATTCACCCATAGAGTGTAGAGACACCAATAGAGAATAAATAAACTCCTATACAGTGTACACAAACCAATGTTTAATTAACATAGAATTACGTTCTACAATAAAAATCTAACGATTTTATTTTTCGTCATGCATTATACACTTGTTTATATTTCATGGATACAATATTTTCAATAAGATTTTCTCTGTAGTCAATAAAAATATGTTTACCGGGAAAGTCGCAAACCACTCTTATAACATTAAAAATAAAATTTTGGCGAAATTGGGTTTTACGCGGTAAAAATTACTACGGAAAGGCCCGATTTCGACAACATTTCATTATCTTACGCTAAGTTGTTTGTGACTTTCGGGTAAACATTTTTCTTATTGGCTACAAGGAAAATCTTACGAAAAATATTATGTACATAAAATATAAACACGAGAAATTGACTGGACGGTGCAGTGTTCGATTCTCGGCCACGATTGAAGCAGATCCCTTGCAAGAACTGTTAAGACGAAATAATTTCCTATCGGAAAAGTACCTTGTTTGTATTTAATCGATGTATACATCGAATCACTCCTTTTGGTCGCTTGCGCGTACACAGACACAAAAAAAACATACTTATATCATGTTAAAACCAATATTTTATTTAACAATATTTACTCGTTTCTACCTAAAAGAAAAAAAAATCGTATCGTATCATCGAATAAAAACTAGGTATTGGATTTGGTTGTTTCTCATTTGATTTATACGTTTCGTGTTTTTAAAATACATTACAAAAAGCACCAACTTATTATTTGAAAACGCTATAATATAGATTCTATACAAAATAATATGGTTGAGTGTGTTGTATGTTTTCTTAGTTATTTAGAATTGGTTTTAGTATAAAATATTTATGTACGTTTTGGTACTCGCGTATTTGATTACAGCTCGAGTTCATAAAGCATAAATCATTTCCACAAATAATATAATCAGAACATAGTGTACGATATACGACTCAAACATACTACATTCGCGTAGCAAATAAATATAATGGTTTTACTAGACCGCAACGTATAATTATTATTATAACGTACACAGTAATGCGGTACGATATATAGTACGGTAATACCGTATTCCGTCAAATCCCACAGCTCGCGTCCCACTTGGTTCGATCGTGATATTATTAAAAAAAGACTTTGAATCCATTTCACGAAATTAATTTTGTCCCCGAGCCAAAACGATATAACGTTATGTGTACAGCACACCGCGCATCGTATCGCTTGTGTACATCGACAAGTTTATCGTTTATCGTGGCTTAGCGCAGATAGCGTAATGTACACCGGTATACTTCTAATTTTCAAGTCTTCAACGATCTATGTTCTAATTGAAAACGGACGATATACATTTTTCGTCTGTAAGACATATTCAACGAGCATTTGTTCCTACGTGCAGTGGCGTGAAGTAAACACGTAAAAAAGCCACCCGGCGGAGAAACTTCTGACTGACATTTCCATTTTTTTTTTCTCTAGATCATTATAATATACATTTACCGGACACAACTAACGGATATATCACCTTCGATGACGACAAAAATCCGAACTGTGTATTCGGATTCGAAAGCAATCGTAACAGTTACATCACATCGTACGAAAGGTCCGCGGGAACTGCAACGCTTACCGCACGAGAACGACGCGAGGCACGCGGCCGTGAAAAATCGATGGAAATCGTCGATTAAACGATGGACGAAGGACGAAAACGGTCAATATGATAAATATTACGGCAGTGGTTTTTCAACGGAATTGGAAAAAAAAAAAAGGCTACGATACGTTAATTTGTACGTTTGATAACGTGTCATTAACTATAATATACCGCAGGTAGGTGCAATTATGTTAAGAACTCGCACAAAACTCATTAATAAAATAATTTAATTAAACTGCGTTTTAATAGCAAGGGAAAAGTTGTGTCTGTCATTGAATTGCTTGTAAAAAATTAATGTCCAGAGATAATTTATAATACTGGCTACGGCCACGGTGGCGCAGCGGTCTCTCTTACATAATACACTCGTAACAATAATAATAATAATAATAATTATTACAATGGTAGCAATAATAATGAACACTGTACGCATAGCGTATTACTAGTAACTTACAAAACAAAATGTATACTTCGCCAAAGCAAACGATAAAACGCCATACGGTCTTGAGCCCCCGACAGAAAATTATAATTTAATTTTAAATTTATTATTACCATTATAACTATATTGTTACAATACGTAATATTTATTTATTGTTTTACTTAAGTTTATGAACGACTTTGAAAACTTCGCGAACGTGTATGCTTTTTTAATGTAATTTCTTTTTTTTTTTTTTTATAAGGTTCACCACGTTATTTCATGATGTTAAGTGTACAGATAATTAAAAAAAAGAGAGAAAATCAACTTCTAACTATTTATTTTTTATTTTTTCTTTATAAAACTGCCTTCATACATCTTCATTTAAATGCACTCACTAGTAGTATTTTGAAATTAAACGAAATTAGTATAAAATAATAAACGTTATACATTAATATACGTAATACACCATTGAGCACGATAAAAATACTTATATAAAAATTATTGTAGTTGCATCTACGATAAGTTAGCACCTTTGGGAAAATCAAATTATTTGTTAATATTAAAATTTTTCAATATATATTTTATATGATAACTTGCAATTACCTTTTTTTATTTCTAGGTATGTGTAATACATACATTGATATGTGCGGACACTAGATCTGCTCACAGTTAAGGGCTTAAGGCATCTGAATTTCAAATCAAAACACAGGTAAATATTTCTTTTTTCATTAAAATGTTCTTTTTTTTGTGATTTTTCAAGTGAAATTCGATACATTTCTTTTAAATATTAATTTAACGCTTGTATATACTATATACACCTATCTTGTCACGCTTACTTTGAATAGTAATACGTATATATGAAATTTTTTTTTTTTTTTAATATTTTTATGAGGGTCTACATTTAAGGCCCTAGCTAAAGTACAACATTTTATTACAAACCACATCATCAAGAATGGGAGTTGATGCATTTTATACTTAGTTTTGACACTTTGAAACGTAGCTTAGTCCACGATCCCTTTAAATCGGTCTTTGGCTCTTTTGTAGGACACATTTCCTGTGTAAAATAATTTCATTTAGTTGCGCACAAACTTCAAACACCATTTTTCCTAACCTCTGAATCAATTATCAAAGTCAAACAGATTAAAGCAATTTTAAGACATACATAAAGTGTACTATAATAATAAACCCTTTATTCTTTATAATATAAAGTACTTTTTTTTCCTCATTCAACTACGAAATACGATTTAATCGACTTCTAAGTATACAGTTGGGTAGAATTTGAAGTATACTTTTTATACCCACTATACTTATGATCCACGAACTTGATTATATTTCTAATGAAGTTCCAGCCACAAAAGAAACAAACACAATGACGATTTTCACAATAAGCGGGTATTATGAGAAGAACAAACAGTTAAAACGAATTCTTTGATCCTAGTTGACAACCTACTTACTTACGTATTGCAAATTGAAGTGTATACACTAAAGAAGCTTGTATTTTCAGTTGAGAATGATCGAATTAACGGTTGTAACTTTATCTTAAAATTAATCATAATAAGTCTGCTATGAAAACAATTGTATTGTATATTCTGGGTGAAAAGCGAGTAATTTATTGGTTTTATCATGATGCTTGTGTTTTTTATTTTTATTTTTTTGTGTCTGTGTAAACGATTTAGACTCGAAAAAAAATGACGATATCGGCCGATCGTGTTTCTCGATTTTTATCTGGCGTAACGGGTCGTTTTACCGGTAACAGGTTACGATATCCAACCTGCACGTCCTCGAGCGATCAATCAGCGACTATTAAAACCACCCCCGGACCTACCCATAAAGTGAAATACGTGCCGGCAGAGAAAGTGACGGACGTCTTGAAACACTACGTGTGCACGGTGTACAACCGTAGGACAAGAGTATCGCAATGGAAGTGTTCCAGCAACAATACAAATTATGAATAATAACCGTATTATAATATTTACCAACAGCAGTGATGATTGTATTCTAATAACACGCGACCGCGAGTGACGAACGGAGATAATTTTGAAATCGTGTAGACGTGCCGCGACGGGCCGGGAGACACGTGTAAACGAACAGAACACCGTAAACATATGAAGCGTTATAACACGTTGTTACGTCATTAACGTCATTCTCGTCCAAATAAGGCTTTCCACGCGTGCCGCATATCTCACCTGCGCTCGCCCGAGGCACGCGTAGACGATGAGACGATAGCATAATGCAATTAAATCTTATTGTCGCCGCCGCGACGGAGGTCTGGACGGGACCGAGTCACGTCGCCGACGTGACTCCGGAAGGGTCATGTCTCGTAGTCACCGTACCGAGAAAAAGGTCAATTTTTAAATAATCTTACAACTTTTCTTTTTTTTTTTCTTTTAATCGATTTTAATGACCGTCGGGTAGCTCGATCGATTTTTTGGGCTACCGCACGTCCCGGCGTCCCGAGAAAATCACAAAATTGAGCCCCCTATATATCGGCTATATCCCCCTGTTAGTGTATGCCCGAAACTACCAGGATTATAATTCTATTACGTCCCCGCTGAACTTTATCTTCTATACAATCCCAAAGTCGCGTTCGGTAAGGGAATATGGAGGAAAAATGTATACTAAGATAATCTCTGACCCCGGTAGAATCGTCGTTGGAAAACGATGCCGACGGGGGTTGCAATAATCCTAGGACAGTTATACTCCTACACCGTCTTGTTATAACAAATGGAGGAGAGGAGGGTACGTATTTGTTGAATCCCTTGAGGACGTTTGTCCGGCTCGGAAAAAAGTGAGTCTTGCAGAATTTTATATCTACACGGCTAGTACTGAACATTATAAAATGTTTTTAAAGTTGTCGATGCGTGTTATATCACTTATCACGATTGGTTAATATTTTGTTTATCATCGTATACATTATACGTGCTACACTTAACACAATAGTGCACACGGCACACCCCCGAACGATAGTTTTGAAATCCACCCCTACAGCCACCGAATGTGCGAAATCACGCTTATGATCCGCAGTACGATCAATATTCCTACACCATATCTGGGGCTGAGACCGTAAGCGTATACGTATGACTCACTCACCAATCGGATTGAATTCGACAGTTTGCACAAGACACCTCAAATGATCGTGTCGATCTTGGAAATACGGAACGTTTTGTACACCTGAGGGCGCGGGTACCGCCAGGAATTTTGTCAAGGGGGGTGCATCGTGCATTGTATACGCTGATTTGTAAACAATACTTAAATTACTTGAGTCAAATACGTAGGAATATTTTTTTTAAATTATACCAAGGTTGAAGTAAAAAAAAGTTTTTTTTCAACTGCTACAAAGTAATGCGAGCTACTATAAGGAATAAATTAAAACGGAATTTTATTTTTTTCATCGAAAATCCGAGGGGGGTACAAGTTCACTCTCTTGCACCCCTTCGTGGTGCCCATGGCCGGGGGCGTATACGGTTATTGTTATCACGTGAACTCGGACGCGTTTCTTTTGCGACAACACAATAAATGTAATAGTACGCGAACGCACGACGCAAAGGCTGCGCGGGACCTTTATTTTACCATTGTCGTTCAGCGTAATGCGACGTGTTAATTTGGCGCGACAACAATTGTTATTGTATATTCGTGATAACGCTCCAGGGCAGTGGTCGACTAACTCGATATATAATAGCGTGTTAATATAAAAATATGTATTATATTTACGGGAAATATTTGTTTTCACATTGTAGGATAAAATATGCCTCTCGTATTATTCTCCCGGCGAAAAGAACGAATGCGAACGGTCAACCGCACACGATATAACTATAATGCTATAGCGTGTAAATAAATATATTATTATTAAACGTCAGTCGTGAGCTGTGCGCGAATTTACTCGAAAAACCGTTAAAATATGGAGACGGTGTAATACGTTTTTATTATCTTCGTCATCATTAACGTGCACGGATATGCACTAAGTTTAACTGGTGGTCCGTCGACGACATTATTGATCGAACGATAGTAACAAAAAACTCATTGAAAACTCGATTATAATTCAGTGATTAACAGTTTAATTTCATAACAAAACCATGTGTCTTAAATCGCAATGCACAGTTTTTTTTGTTGTATGTTAACCGAGTAGGTACACGTGTTAAGCCCGTTAAACGTGTGAGAAGGGTAATTATTTAATTTAGCACCTCACGCGTGCGAAAACCATTAAAATACTGCGTCTGCATACACGGTTGTTGATGATAGAGAGCAACTACCTATAATCTGTATCAAATTACTGCTTCAAAAAAACACAACAACTTAAGGTAGTAATCCTGGCACGAGCAAATGTAGAACACAAGAGTGGAGTATAAGCAAAGTTAAAAGAGGATTAACGGTGGCTTTGAAATGTTTAAGAAATGTGTATGCACACACGGTAAGAGCGTTTTACTGCAGTGTTATCGTGTGCTTGTATACGTATTATTTTGTTCAAACATGTAATCGAAATGAGCTCGTCCGCGGGCGTTAATCGACGAAACGCACGACTTCGACAACAACAACAGTACATTATAGGTATTATAAGTATTAAACGTAACGTGACTGCGCATCCACCCTGAAACACGTTTTTTTTTGTATCTTATCAAACAGTATTACTTTAAAAAGTTTACTCTACATTTGGCTTCCAGGCACCGAATTTCAGCACAATTTTTTTTTAGTCATGATCGAATGTGGGGGGGTAGGTTTATGTGCCCCGACCGTTATCCCCTTTAACACGGCACTGCAAGTACGTCGAGTGTACTAAAATAAAAAAATGTAAATAATAAATAAGGGCGGTCCACACCGTGATATTATTTTTTTCTAAACTTTTTAATATTACTACAGTAAAATTGAAGGGGGCCACGTTAAACACTTAAATTTGTATTTTCATACCTTAGTCTACTTAAACTAATTTTTGAATTTTAAATTTCTATAAAACTAAAAGTTGTACAAGTTGTGGTACAGGCACTATGAACATTTCGTGTCACGATAGAAAATCAAATTATTGATATCATGAGAAAAATAAATGTAAATCTATGGGGGTAAGCGTACCCGGAATCAATACTGGTTGAGTAACTAGTGTAAAATTAGATCGGTAACAGATTTAACGTTTTAAGATCGACTTTCCTAGGACGAGAACATATTATTACTGCACATGTATCCGCATGTTATATTACGGAAACAATTTTTATACGGCTGCAGTTAACAGTGTCGGTTTGTCGTATTAATGTACTAGTGAAAGTTTTCAGTCGTACAACGAAATAACGAATGTTTATTAATTCATTGGTTATTAGTTTATAACAATAGTCAACATATGTTGACCGGGTACGCGTACCCTCTCTCGCAAACTTGCATTTACTTTAATAAATTGTTATGAAATCAATCATTCGATTGACCTTTACATAATATAGCTTATACCCAGAACTTGTGTAATGTACAAAAAAACATGATTTTGTCATGGAATTTTTTAGAAATATAAAATTCAAAAGTAATGTTTCCCCCAGTCGGTTATGGGTAGGAAATTCAAATTTGACTGCAAGTGTTTAAAGTGCACACTCCTTCCATTAAATATTGTTTACTCAAACGAAAAAATGAATATCTCCGAAGATGCTTCCATCGGGGTATCACAACAGGCCTCTAACTAACCCTCTCCATTGACCTCACGATAAGAGTGCGCGGGTGCCAATTGTCGTGACCATCGGCCATACGTCACGTTACAATGACGTAATCATAATTAAATCTTACGTGCATGTTCAAGTCTCATAGGGCATAGATGATGGTTTAATTATTTAGACAATATGAATATAACGTTATTATGGCACGTGCGCGTGCGGTAAACGGTTGTGTACTTATGCGTGTACCAGTGTATATATGCAAATATAACATGAATACATGATGGTGTTATCGTACCGATTACGTGGATATTTTTTTCCAGTGTTTTTACTCGTATACACGATATTGATTTACGGTTGTTTGCGCGACAAACGCGCACTATCTGAACGGGGACCGATAATTTTTTTTTCCTCCCTGTTCAAACGGTATGATATGATATGATGCGATTTTTTTCCTCCCCCCGTAATGCTTAATGTCGTTAATCAAATGACTCGTGGACGCGTGACAAACGGTCCGAGAACAATATAGCACGCAATATGTGTCCCTCATTAAAAACAAATATAATGCGTACTCGTATGAAAAGAAGTCGCGGTACGCGCACCGTACATTACGGTACGACTAACATTCGACGTTTTTACGAACAATACCCCAGGGTTCTTTTTTTTCTCCAGAACATCATTTCCTTTTATGCGCCTTCATAAAATAAAAAACAACCACTCTTCGGCGGGCAGTGAACAACCAGGGATAATTAGATTGGAATGTGTCTGGGACGAATTCAAATGAAATGGGATTTTATTTCCCTACCAGGATGATAGTCGTTTCCCCCTCAGATTTACTGACGTACGCCGTCATAGCCGACAAGGGATGTTTCGGCAGAGGAAAGACAGAGAAATAAAATAAAAATAAAAAAAAAGGTCTGAAAACTCCCCCTAATGTCGAAAAACGGCGGAATCAAAAAGGATGGATGAAAAAAAAAGATGAAGAAAAAAGAGAAATGCGAAATCGAGTGAAGTCTAAAAGAAATAATGAAAAGTTCGACGTGACTTTTTCGCAATAAACAATGGCAATATTGTAGTATCCGCGCGTCCAAACAACATGAAAACATTTGAGGAGAAGGGACCCGCGTTTTCTTTCTGTTTTTTTTTTTCTTTTTTTTTTATTCTGACCAACTCCCCCGTGCGTTGTATACATCGGAGAGTCACGGATAATCGATTTTATTCGCGAATAAACGACTTTTGAATTCTCAGGCATCCGGAAGCACAATCTGCAATATCAATCCGTGACAATAATCCACATAGTTTATTACGTCGATACAATCACATTATAAATAAACAAAAAACATTAATAACATTAATGACAATAATAATAATGTAAATAAATTATATTATTAGACAAATATCTTCGATTCTAAATCCTTTTACGAATCCTACTCAGCAGAGCGTAAGCCATTCATTTGTAAAAGAGGGAATTATTGAAATCATTCGTGTCTATTTGGATTCGTTTACATTTGAAAAGTCAAACTTTATATTCACAAGGTCATATTATATTTATTTTTATTATTGTCTTTCTTTTTTCTTGAATTTTATTCTCAAAGTTGGCGAGTCAAATCTAATCTTATGCACGGTATAGTACCCTTGCATCTTTAATGAATACAAGTAGTTTTATAATACATTCAAATATTTATATGCATTGTCAAATTTGATTTTAATTTATGTTGTTCTTTTTGAATATTTTTTTTGAAGATCCGTTTTGCATTTTTTAGAAAAATTCAATATATTTTTCAGAAATGCTGTACATAGATTTCAAACTCTATAATATGACATATTGACATCATAATAATAGAATGAACACAATGACGTGGTCTTATGATTTTTTTTTTATCAGTTATATGCGTGAACCATATGTATAAAAGTCTTTTTACTGTTAAATAGCTTATATTTTGTTAGTACAATCTACGTCAAATCCATTCAGCATAATGTTCAAGTCTAACAGTATAGTGCGCGATTAAAACAAAACTATTGGGACTTAGCTTGAATTAATGTTATGTTGATTATATAGAATTAAAATCGATTAAAGTTCATAACAATTTAGCATACTGGGGACTAAATGTAATTGAAAAAGAAAAAAACCATTAAAATTATTACAGCGCTGTCTTTTAATGGTTATATATTTTTTTAATTTTTTTTTTTCGTATAGTTTATATCTTATGAGAGTTTTATTAGCTTAAACGAGTAATTTTTGCAGAAGAAAATTATAAAAAGCATTAAAAATCGATTACATTAAACTTCTATCGTTTTGTACGTCCATAAATAATGAGTTTAAGTAAAATAAAATGTTTTCGTAAATATATTTTGAGCATTAAAACCTAATTGTACATATTATTAATATATTTAACTATGGAAAAAAAATTAAAAAGTTTTTTTTCTTGTCATTATTTCTTACCAACTAGAGTTAAATAAAACAATATAACTAATTATCAATATCATATTTTATCAACAAAAAATAACCATCTCACTATTTCCAAGTATCGGATATTTATAATGCATTATGAGAAAATATAATGTATTACATAAAATAACATATAATTGTTTTTGGATCCCTAGTCATATAGGAATAAAAGGAAATGAGGTAGGTGATAGTCTAGCCTAATCTACGTCTAATTTAATCCGTCCCTCTCTTATCCAACTTCCTCATACTGATCTTATTCAATTTAAACGTCACCACATATAACTCCTCTGGTCCATACAATGGTCAAATCTCCCAGCAGAATTTGCCGCCACTTATAAACATATTGTTCATAATATTCCTCATAAAATCTGGTTCGACAATCTCCATCAATCTAGATCAACCATTGTACAATTCAATCGCCTACGTTTAGGTCACACATTTTTACCGGCTCATGCATACATACTGGACTTAAATGACTCTCCACTCTGCACCTCCTTAAATCTAGCAGAAAGTCTTTGTGATTTATCCCACATTATTTTTGACTGTCCTTCCCTGCACATAAAACGCACTACTTTGTCTAAATCCCTAAAAGCCTTCAATATCACACCAAACTTGTGTTCTATCCTAAACTCCAATTCAGATATAGTACCTAATCGCTCTAATAATAGCCTTTATACAGAAAGCTTTAGCATCTAAGAAAAAAAAAGTATATTGTATATTATTTGAATTAATTGCATAATTGTCAATCCAAGAGCTATAATTGGAATAACAAAAAGGTAATAAAAAAAAAAACATATAATATTGTCATTATTTGAAAAAAACATTATTAAGACGGTTTAAGTTTGTTTGTAAATGCTATCAAAACCATCTACGAAATATGTAGAACAAAAACCTATCGATACATCCGATGTACTTATACTGTGAAAACGCTGTAGAAAAAAAATGTTTGACTACGACCATAACATTATATCGGTTGTCTTCCGAACGCAGTGGTAACCGTCACGTTTACATATTTAATACTATTTTACATCACGGCCAATATGTGATTTATTTATGACGATTGGCCGACGGCATACTGGTTACACACGTATATTATACATGTTCTCCTGCATCGATCCACCCGGCTCCACGTACTATATTAATCATGTATGCGGAAGAATAGTTGAATCTTCTGCAATCGTTCGACAGTTATTATGGAAATCGGAGAACGGCATAACAGTAGATTTTCCAAGCGGGGTATGACACTTGGTTCTCGTAATTTATTCTTTTCAACGTCGGGTATTGTACACTAATTTTCGTCGAAACAAATTGGCAATAACGTGCGTACGGAGAATCCGGTGAACCAATTTTTTATGGTTAGGAAAAGGTATAATATATATTTATACTTTTGTGATCACCATAACTTCGAGTGGTTGAATTAACTGAGCAGTATGCGCATTTCAAACAAATTGTTTTCCTGCGAAATACAATGTTCAGGTTGATCGATTGTGACGATTTTACTCCTTCGGAAAACGACGGTCTTACTTCTCGCGCGTGTTCGTCTCTCGCAACAAAACCGTTGATTGCCGTTTGATCATTTTCCCGGACCAGTCGTAACGGTGGGTACAAAATCAGTACGTGCTATATCGCGTGCTTACGTATTACACCGACGGATGTTCGGACGACCCGTGGGCCGAACAGACTAAACTTAAAGGTAAAAAATCATTTGCAGTTAACGTCGAAACTGCACACGGCGGCCCGTACAATCCCGTCGGCTTGGTGTAAATCTATGTTAAACGCAGATGATCCAACAGTTCCCGCGGAGACGATACCAAAACCTTAGCGATTCTACGTGGGCGCACTCGAGGGGTTCATCGGGAAACGAAGGTAAGATGAAAACGGAGAGCCTCGTACGTATTCCCACGGTACCTATCACCGTTGCCGACGAGTTGGTACGGCGATGAATCGCCTATCGTATACGCCCGATACCGTTTTACAAGCCTTGCGGACGTGAATATCCGACGACTCGGTGGTAGTGAACTCCGACGTGTGAACGTAAATTATAAAATTGTGAAACTATGCGTGAAAACGTTTCGAAACACGTATTTATCATGAAAGGCAAAAAAATTCCTTTATACCGGTATAACGCGCACATTCTGTCCGTTGCAATAATGCGCACCATTACGTTTCGTGCCGAACGGAAAGAAACAGTGCGTTTTGTTTAATTTCAATGTGAAACATTTATATTTTTTCTACCGCGTAAACGGGTTTTCTTGTGCGCTGTCACTGTAAATGATATCGAAAAGCTCGTACAATTATTACATATTCCGAAAATGTCATGTATTGTGTGTGTGTGTTGATAGTTAAATAGCAACGATAAATTTGCTGACCTAGTGCATAATATTTCATAAATTATGAAAAAAAAAAAAAATTAAAGATATTTTAAATTAAATTAATAATTACTATGGAATTTAACCTCATTTTTCTTGTTCTTAATAGCAATAAAGACCATATAGATACTCAAAACGTCAAAGTTTGACCATAACACAGATTCGTTCCGACTAAAGAATGCGCGTCTTCAACTGATGTAATGGGCCCAAATTTCATACTTGTAATATTAATATTCAATAACAATAAGTTTACACAACTAAGAAATACAACCGTATATAAATCTAAGTAAATAGGAAACAATGGAAATATCGAGAAATATGAAAAAACATTAATGGCGAAATAATGTGAAAATATGTAAATCAAATAAAATTAATTTTATTGAAAATCACTTGAAACGCAATTATCACTTACCTAATTTAATTTATGAATCCAGAGTAAGAATATTTATTTACATATAAATCCGAGCACTAATCATAATACTGTGTATAAGCTGTATACAGCTGATTATCTCGAACGCAGAAATACCTACCACACGCGACGGAATCTTAAATAGAAATTACGAAAATGTCATTATAATTAGTTTTTTTTCCTGTAAATAATATATTTGATTTGTACATTCTTCGCGTATCACGTGTGCTCTCGGTTGTGTGTCGATAACATTTTCCGGTTTAGTTATCTGAAATAAAATACCATGTTGTTCTGAAGCCAACGTATATCAACATGGCGTTCATTTATTACTATTGGTCGTGTAGGGTGTTGGCACAATATTTAAATAATATATAATAGTTTCATCTTCGGTTGCATTATATATTTATATTATGTTTATTTGATGAGTTAAAATTTAACTTTTTAATATTTTTAAAAGCATTTGTAATATTTGTATTTGTTACTCATGAAAATCCCGTCTTGCTTTGGAACTACATAAAAAAGAAGGCAATACATTATTATTCAAATGTTCAATAGGATTGATCGAATATTGAGATAATTTCTGCAACATTTTATTTTATTTTTTCGAAATATTGAAAACTCGATATGATTAGATAAATTCCTTTAACGTTTTAAAAGCTTTATGAATTCTTTTGCATAACTCTTGTACGTTATTATATTTTTTCTTTACAACATGTTATGATGTTTTCAATCAATAAATTACTATCCAAAATATACTTTGAGCATGTTGAGCTATTTACGAATATTTCGATATTATCGTTCCAGATAAATCCTTTGACGATGGCCATTTCTTAGCTGAGAAAGTTCATAGCTATCCTAGAACATATTTATCTAAATAAGTCTCGTGTCTCGTCACCGATGCGAATACATTAATTCAAGAATAAATATTTGTGTTGAATCAACTCACGAGTGGAAGACTGCCTGTATAGTCATCTCTCGACACGTACAACTAGGCTATATGTATGTATAGGAGAGACGTGTAACGTAATAATATCATTTCCGTTTAATAATATAGTGTCAGTTCTCGGTTCTCTATACTGTAACCATACCGCCATCGGCTAATTATTACACAGGTAAACGTATAATATACGTAACACACACATACACATACGCAGCACATAGGTATCTAAACATACACGTGTATATATATACAATGCGTCGTCGTTTACATTCGATCATGCCAATCACACGCTATTACCGTCGCCGCCTGCCGGTTTGTAATTAATAATAACACTGCCTACCAAACACTATATTATGTTTAGAAGCCAACCGCGATAAGGGTTGTTGTGTAGCGTACATAAATCTCACGCTTACGAGCACTCACGGCGTGCATTAATTAGGTCGAATATTGATATCGGTTCCATAGTTGCGAAAAACAATACGTGCGATTATTTTTTATTTCTTTTCGAAAGCTAAACATTATCTAAATACTCGTTACGAGTATGCGTTGTAGACTGGGATATCGGAAAAATGAATTATTCTTTCGGGTATCGAAGAGTTTTTCGCACAAACGTGTCAACGTTTGTACTAAAATCGAAAGAGTTTATGTTAAAACTGTTCACCCACGAATGATGCGAGTTTAAAACTTTGAAACAATCGTATGGTATTGCAACATTGGCTTCGTTTTCACGTATTATTTCAAAATTAATCCAATCGGTGTATTGTGTACGATTTAACGGCAAAGTAATTATGATGTATTTCCTAGTATGCGCTTTCCACATAATACGCCCACAGTTCAGAATACGGATTCGAATTTTCGAGTGCGGCAATTATTACGACTTGGTTATACGACGTTATATAAATAAACCTAAAAAAAATTCTTATGTTATACATGTGTATACCCACCGTCGAACCATGATCACAATATAACCAACGAGCGGAATGTAAGAAAATTATCCATTTATCTGTCAGATTATATAACGGTTCGGCGATAGATGTGATGATTCCACTCGGAGAAACGTCACTTCAAAGTACCAGTGGATAGAAGAAGTTCTGAGGACAACGGCTCAGGATCAGACCCATATAAGTTTAAGTTTAAGTTTCGAAATAATACTTTTGAAGGAGCCTGATATGTTCTCCGAATCGTTGAGAATTCCTTACGACTGTACATTTTATACGTATATAATTAGTGATGTGTAATATTGTTTGTGCTTGTGTGTTTACGTTTGTGTGTGACCGATGTCAACCGTCATCGGATACGAGTGGTCATTGTAGGTGCAGTGTACGTGGTGTCGCATCAGACACGGATTTCTTTGCCCGGGCCGCTATTGCTTCTCCGAAATACTTTCTTAATTGTAAATTTGTTCCGCTCGCCCGACATTGATTTATTAACTTCGGCCCAAAACCTGCCCCCGGCCGCCGCCGTCGGTATAACAATAGGTGCATAACCGCGATGCACTCGCGTATCAAGTACGGTTTGTGTCTTATACGATATTGTATTAACGTCCGTACTCCACGCGTACGGCGGTATTCGAGTTTAAATCGAAATTTTATCGACATTTTATTATTATAATTATTATTATCACGTTGACGCAGCCGACTTTTCGTATATTATTATAATTAGTGCCGTCCGTGCGAACGGAATAAGCACAGTCGTATCCTTCGCATGCGCGTCTCCGGTCATTCGTGGTCGCATATTCGTCCTCCAACGTTCATCGTGAAACGTCCTGGAATTGAAAAAAGTTCAAAACCCAGTGCGGGCCGCGAATTTTCTACGAAACTTTTATCGGGCCGTCCAGCGGTGATACGAGTCGGACCGCTGTTCTCGTGGAATATCGTCAAGAACGATGCATTTTCGTCCGTTGACGTCGAGTTCATGTGCTATAATGCGCATTAGGACTCGATCCATACATAATAATAAATGGTTTCCGGTACAACGCGTCTGTAAAACCTTATTACCTCGCACTGTCCTCGCGACTGTCCGGTTCCGATAAAGCTCGTCAGGAAAGAGACCCGGTCGACTTTTCCTCGGACGCATTATACGCAGGTTATTGTTGATACGCGTCGGTACATTGCACGGTGTAATGCCTTGGATAGCCGTAGCACTTACAGAGAGATAGAATAATTGTATCTCCGAGGACGGACGTTGAGTAGAGTGATTTTAAAGGTGTGAAAAGAAATATTATAAACTTGGTAAAATTAACTTGACAAATACTTTATTAAATGAAATAAAGGACCGATGGTCCGACAAAGTATAACACGTAGTTGTTCTTACACCTCTAGTACTAGTCTAATTTAGTATACATAATTCTATCGTTATATACCCTGCTTCTAACTTGTTATTGTCTTAATATCTAGTCAAAAGGTTACATGTATTAATAATTAATATGCAAAGGGTGCATATTAATATAAAAGTGTGCATTGTTAGTCTTTATTATAATTTTAGAGTCTCTCAGTAAGCAAAAAGAATACTGCGCGTGTATGGGTCAAACAGGTTAACGAGTATACGCGTAGGCATTGTTTGTGCTACTATTGATATAAATAAATATTAATATTTATTATATTGTTTCATGATTAATGTTATTCTGGGTAGGTATAGGTGCATTACAACGGTATCGACCCGCTGATTGATTTTAAAAAATGCGAGAGTGCACGCGCGTCGGTGTGATGTATTCTGTTCGTATTGTCGACATAAGATGTGCGTATATATTATATACGCGTACCTGTGAACACACCTAGTTGCATTTCTAGTGAAAAAGTACTTCGGTCACCTAGTATTGACGCCATTCTTTAGATTCTGATCCGCACTTGTACATGTTTTATACCCATTGCACAGGTCGTACTCACGCTCACGTATTTAAATATGCGTATACGTGTAAATACGTTTCGACAAATGGCTCGGTGCACATGTGCAATATAACCTGCGACGTGCAATAGAATATAGAATACTCGGTGTATTATTCGTGTTTATTCCACTGGACTTTTGTAAAGGTTAGACGCGCACGTACGCGTATATATATACAAGAGTAGGGTAAAAAATACACACACATATTGTATTATATCGAAAATAGTTTACACGAGCTCATAACGTTGTACACTCATATTATATTTATGTATTATTGGAATATTGCGGTCATGCGAGAGGCGGCAGCTGGTGTAACGCCCGCACACGTGCACATTATACATCACTAATAATATTATAATACAGTATTGCGATGTATGTATAATATATATGTTTGAGTTTGATAATGTAAGGTATAATCGAAGGACGGATGTTTAGCCACCGACGACGTTATTAAGTAACATAATATTGTGGACAGACCGTTAAAATGATAATAATAATAATAATAATAATATGACGGAAATTAAAATTAGGTACTACCGGTGGTGTTAACCGTATTCACCGCACGCATGTGTGTTTAGATATTCTAGAATATAGTTATTATACTTAATGCATTGTATATAATATCGACCCGGGTTGGCGAACCGTTTTCGGGTCAAGTGCCAAATTTTTTCCAATAAGGAGTATAAAAATTATTTCACGTGCCCCAGAAAATAAATTATATTTTATTGGAATAAAAATAATGTTACTAATATTATTATTATCTATACAATATGTATAATGCAGAGTGATTTCTTAACCATGCTCCCTCCCTCTTTATGGACGTAAAAATGCTTATATTTTAATTTTTTTTTTTTTTTAATTTACCATAGAATTATGTTTTTCATAGAATTTTTTCATGCCACTTCATGATGTATATCTTGGGTTGATACAAACTTTTATTTTTTAAAAAACTTTGATATTTTATTAAGGGTATTTTTTTGTGTATTTTAATGTATCACAATCTAAATTCCAACGAGTAGTTTTTTAATAATCCTAATTTGAGTATTCAGGAAAATAGTATTACAAAAAATGGTAATCATAATTTTTTATTTATTCGAGATAACACGAGTTTTATACTTTTCGTACGCATCTAAAAAATTGAATATCTCCGAAAGTAATATTGGTCAGAATTTCGACTACATTACATCAAAAATTCCAAAACAATTAATTGAAAAATATGGTGTTCAAATTTGAAAGAATAAAGTATAACCACAGAACGCCCTTAAGTTGGTATGAAAAAAAAAGTTAAAGAAAACACAGGTTCTAAGTAAAACAAATTCAAAATTTAATCATTTTTACGGCCAAAAAAAGGGGTAGCATGATTAAAAAATCGTCCTGTATATTATTAAATACAACAGTTTTGTTTTTATTTAATAAACTATTTGTTAAATAATATCCTTGAATTAGGTGTTATATATTTTATTGAATCGTATGCATTATAAAAATGATGATTATGTCTTAGCGTGAACTTTGTTGCTGTTTCTTAGCGGATTAATTTCTAATGTCAGGAAAGTAGTGAGTACATTTTTAGTGAAATAACTTAAAAAAATAATTTTTAAATCCATTTGAATAAATTTAATTGTTCGCATGCCATTGAATTTTGTCTAACCTGCCATCTTTGGCCATGTGTTCCCTACCGCTGATACTGATTGATGATGTCCGTGCACGTTTTACTTCTGTGATGTGCGTGTACCCGGCTTATATAAATTCGTGCGTCCTTTTGACAACGTTACAATGATTTATAAGTAAACGAACACGCGTATACAGATAACCGTGGTACATACAATTATTGAAAAAGTTGAAATACACGCGCGAGTGCCTACCCCATAGTCGTAGCTAAATTATCTTATGTTTAATACGATTTATATTCGAATAACGAGCTCGATGTTATATGTTTTGCTTGTGCACACAACTCGTTTCGCTAGTTATTCAATTCGTTTTCCAAACAATCATAGTTATTCGAATAATTATATTATAACAATACGAGAGTGCGTGTAAAAATATATCTGTCCTTGGTCGGATCTTAAATTTTAAAACGTTAAAATTTTCAGAGTGTTCAAAATGTTACTATGTATATGCACCTCTATCATAATGCCAAGGGGTGAAAATGCACTTTATTGCACCCCCGAGACTACTTCAATTACATCACTTAATGATATCGCTGTTCCTTTAGGTTCACAGAGGAGGCAGCTGTCCGCATTGCTCCTCGTAGACGAGTCTATGGGCCGAACGCATGGAGAGATGTGCAATTGTCTCTTGTTTTATTTATGGCACGTCCGTAAACATTTTATTTTTTCTTGGTTTGGTTTTCGTTTACTTTAGTTAGCTACTGGCGTTGCTAAGATCTTTACTCTCATCTGCTGCCCAAACTTATCGAATACGTACTGACCACGATTAACTATTGTATAAATTTGATATAATATGTTACTCCCTAACCGTTGACGTGCTATTTGTGATGGTTATCTTTATTGATCCCAACGTTTATCAACTATCATTTATTATGTCTGTTATTATTATTGTTCGGTATTTATTTTTTTTTTCTATGTGCTTTCCGTTGATATATCTTATATAACTGAAAAATACAAGAGAGTAAAACATATTATTAAAATATCATGTAGGCTTTACGTACTCTTTAATAACATTATGATCAGACAATGTTCCAAAATATTAACTCAACGGTCATCATTTTTGACGATTGCTGTTTCAACATTCCAAAATATAAACTCAACGATCAACACTTCTAGAGCATTGTTATTAAAAATAATTAGATCACGTAAACCCGCTGTACATTTTTTATAAGTTAAAACGTGCCCAAGTCGTACACGTGTATAAACATAACCTCCTGATGACGAATCGTCTAGACTTTAAATTCGTTTTTAGTTGCATTCGAGTCAGGTAGGTGAGTGTAATCAGAAACTCGAGCTGAACTCTACTATTCTTTTGCACATAAATATTTTCTACAACATTTTATACGTTACAGTAATATTTACAAGCAAAAAAATTGAAATTTGATTTCCTTATAAATATTTTCACGAACTATTACCGATTGAACAATATTTCATCGGGACGTTGCGCTTGAAGTACATTATACAAATAAACTACGTTTTTTTAACGATTTAAAATTCTTCTTAATCGAGGCGTTCATTGAACATTTTAAATTTATGTGAACTCGGAATTGCCAACTCACTGTTACTATCAGCACAGCTATCGCGCACTACTTATAATATTTATTAATTTAATTCCGAACATTAATTTGATTTCGTAATTTTTTTTCCGACCGAATGAACTTATTCCCGGTCAATAAACACGTATTATTTATACTACGTTAACACTTCGTTTTCGCGTGGTATAAATTCTTGAAAGTTTGGTGGAAATAATAAATCGGTTTTAAAGGTTTTATGAAAGTCACGATTAATAATAATGACGGAGGAAGAAGTGGAATGAGAAAAAAAAACCCGGAAAATGCCAAACCCCTCATAGAATAATATATAATACACGCATACATAACTATACACATTAAATTTGTAATACATTTTTTTTTCCACAAAAGCCCTCTATTTTTCTCAACCGTTTGTGTCATAATATGATACTCTAATAATATTATTTCAACGTGATATGCAATTTAACTAATTGCAGTCACTCTACCGTTCAGTCTGCACTAAAAAAAAAGTTGTTGAATTCTTTTTCTCTTTTACTTATATTATAATATTTTTAATTATTATACGTTATAAAACGAAACTGCTGGGTTTCATGTATTACCGAACTCGCTAATTGTTCACACACTTAATGCATCGAACTAAATAAGTATTATATTGTATGTTTTATTCGTATACACATCCAGAGAAATAATTATTTATGTTTAGCAGAGTAACATATTTTATAATATCAACTCGTATCTATCCTAGCCACATGGCTTAAATTTCAGGTTGACCCGTATATATATTTTTTTTTTTTTTTGCGGCAGTTTAAGCGTTAATATTTATGTGCTGGTCAAGCTTTATTTATTATCATTGTTTTTTATGTGTTTCTCGTTTTTAGTATATTATAAAATACAGATCGTTTATTTAACTTTTACATTATAACGTACGTGTTAATATTACAGTAACGGAGTGTGCAGGTGTGCTGACCCGCTTGTTTATGATTATTGTAAGCGCAGCGAAATATCCATTAAAGGATAAATGGCAGGGAATCGGGTGACTTCCATTGGAAATGGGTTATTGATTTCCCGAGAAAAAAAAATGTGTAAGTGCAGTTGCGTTGACCTGAGGCGTATTGAAAATATAAATGTTTTTCATAGAAAAGTTCTCGCTGTTAGGATGAAATCTGCAAGAGTCGTGTCAATTAATAAACCATGACTTCGTGCGGTGTAGTTACTGGTAATGAAAACTACACAAATTGTGTTTCCTGAGAAAATCCGCACAAACATGTATGCGTATCGATTGTAATCATTGTACAAAAATGTCGTTGGGATCATAAAAATGTGGGACCGTGGTCGAAGGTTATCGGAATAAGAACTCGTTTTTAAGACATTCGATTATGAGTTTAAGAAGAAAAAAGTGTGTTTCTTGTTGCAAGTAAAAAATAACCATAAACCATCGCGCGAAATGCACCTCAAGAATATACCTCCATGCGCAATCAATGAGCGTAAGTATACCTATACTACTAAAAGTCGAAAAGCTGTGTGAGTATAGAACGAATGAGCTTACTCATATCGCACTACAGCTTTGTACTTATATAGGTACAAGAGCAGCTGCAAGAAGGACGCTGAACAGACTTTGAAAAAAAAAACAAAAAATGCTTTATCGTGCACGCTAGTGTTTCTTTCGTCAGAAGAAAAATATATTTATAAGCAATACATTTTTCAAATAATGTCATGCAGTGCCCCAACAATGGCCCAGCTATTTTAGAAGCCCCTGGGTTTATAAGTGATTGTGTTTGGGTCTTCCGTATCGCTTGAAACGATTAGAATTCGACTTTTCGACTTTTTTTCGTCGACTTTAACACCCAGCGTCCCATATTACGGCTATGCTAGATTTAAGTGCCCGGACAAACATTCAATACAGGGGCCCAGGATTTGATGCGGGGGTACTGATGTCATGTAAGTAATATGATCATACGTAGCCAACCGTGGTTTAATATATTATTATACTCGACGGTTCGTTATAATTTACATGGTGTGTACATCGTCATCATTACACCCAGGCCAAAGGCGTTTGTCTTATAGCGCTGCGGGCACGCGTTAGGGCCGAAGGAACCTGCTCTCGGATGACTTAAAACCGCGTCGTCGGACGTGCAAGAAGGACGCGATTATTACCATTATCATTACCGTCAATCGATAGCCCGTGGAAATCTCGATAAGTTACGTGCTCCGCAGGAAAAAATGTCGGCGGGTCACGTCATAACCGCAAACCATGCGACGCGTATTACATATATTACCGTTAAAACCCGAAATTCGTCAAAACTAGTTTTAACTAGTTAAATTGGAGAATTAAACAGAACTTCAATATATTGATACTATTTTTAAAATACAATTTTAACAAAAACCAAATTCAATTTACAATAAGTATTATTTGTTTTATTTATTTTGAAAAGGCAAAAAACTGTAGTGATTTTTTGAGTTACATAATATTATATTTTTTTTTTTTATAAAAACAGCGATTTGTCCCACACGACTTTTTACAAGTACACCTTATAAATCCTTGCGCTGATCCCGTTGACGATTTTGTCGAGGCTGCGCGAAGAGTAATTTGATTGTCAGGAACTTGTTTGACAGTAATAAATACTTATTTACAACAACTAAATTCAGACCTGAAATCATTTTATTATTTACTATGAAATTACTTATTTTATAATATTTAGTGGATGAGGAGGTGATAATAAACGGCTGTATGGAAAATACAAATAATAATCAAGGTGTGAAACAAATCGCTGATTGTGTAAAGAAAAAGTACAAATGCTACATAACTCTTAATACCACGATAGCCTTGTCAAACAATCAATACAAATATACTAGTATCGACATTGAAATCCTGGTTAAAACTAGTTTTGAAGAATTTCGGGTTTTAACTGTAACATCTTAGATATATAAGGTGCATGTACGCGAAACGATGCGCGAATGTATTTTTTATTTTTTCGCAAAAGATTACTTCGTTCGGCCAAGCCCGTCTATACGTCGTCAAGTGCTGTTGGGTTCCAAAAACGGCACCATTGCGTTCCTAACCCGTGCGTATACATATCTGCAGCGCACGTGGAGTTTCCCGCGAACACGTTTACCCGACCTTATGTGTATAGTATACCGGTTAGCCTACACTAACGCGTACTTTAAATCGCATCACCTGAAACCGTCACTGGAGCCTTTAGGCGCACGTTTTTGAATGGGCAAGATAGTTGACGGTAGCGGCGGCTCGTGAGTAAAATAGTTGGTGGTGCATATTTTTATTACACTATATGTTTAACGCTTATAGTACAGTATTGTAAATTACATTCAGAAACTGAATTTACGAGTATAATCGATCTAAGTAGTTTTTTCTTAAACATACCCACATACTCTTAGTAGGTTTTAAAATTTTAGTGTAAATAAACAAAAAAAAAAATAATTATAATTAATTATTAGTATTCCGATTTTTTTTTTATAAATGAATTATATTTTTTTCTCATCGAACACATTAATAACCTTTTCATTAAAATTAGAAATATTTTTCATCCCAACGTTTTTGATAAACATAGTATTTGTTAGGCATACTATTACGAAAATCCGCGATATCGTTGACGTCTGAAATCAACCCTTCCTCCCATCACCATCAACGCGACACCACCGTAGTCATTCATAGAAGCATGAGTACAACTTGTCTGTGAACCCAAGAGCCATGACGAATACAACATTTTTTCGCGAAGAATGAGAATGAAAATGTAACTTGTACGGTCGCGGCGGCCAGTCGCACGTACCAAAGTCACCTATTGTAGGTCTGCACACGAGTACCTACCAACGGTACTGCCATTACGAGTTATATCTAAACACCCTTCGTTAAACTGTCACATTATAACATAACAATGTTCACGACGAAACGACCGAAAAACAATTGTTACACAAACGGGCGCCGACGGTCGCGCAAAGTATGGAATGGATGTGTCAGTATAGCGAGTGCTCGCATGAAGGCGGATACTACCTTGGGTCTCAATACGGTTCAATTTCTGTCAATGGTCAAATTCTGTAACGTTAAAGTATATAATTCTGTTGCGTAACGGATCGCCGAAAGTTTATAACGATGGAATCGAGAACCGAATGTGCAGGGTGCGATTGGATTTAATTTTGGTCCACTCGTTACCATGGCCCGTACGATAATATAAGGTCGCAGTGCTTTCCGCACGCAGTGAGGCGAACTATCCGCGAAAAACGAACGCACCATTTTCGCTCGAAAACCCGTCGATAACCCGCAATAGGTTACCTGCACTCGGGAACAATATTCGAAGCCGTCGTTAGCGCACATCGATGTTTGATAAAAATAATTTAATTAAATTTAATAAAAAAGCATAATGCAAATCAACGTTCGCCGTGGAAACGCGAGTGGTAAGTGTGCATGTGGTGCACCTGTGCCGCGGGTTAGCGATTTAGTGCAAAAGTCGTCGGCATCAGTGCACTTTGGTAACGCCACCGGTGGCGAGTGGGCGCGACGGGTGGTTCATCTACAAGTCGTTAATTCCGCACGCGCACAGCGTCCGCTCACCGGTGTGATAATACCGCGGTCATACCTGTTTCCGGAAACTCAGCGTGTGTTTTCATTCTTTCAATATCGCTCGCCGACGCCCGTAAATCAAAAGCTTTTCTGAACACAGACATAACGACGCTACAAAATACAAACGCGTGCGTGTAAAGACTTTGCAGTTTATAATTATTTTTTCTCTTCTTTACAGACGGGCATTCGCGGCACCGCTTTCTATTAGTTTATTTCATTTTTTAATTATACGTTGAAACATCACTACAACGTGATAAACGCGCGTCGCCAGCGAAAAATATTAATCGACAAAGTTTTAATTACCTCCTCGAGGCGCGGTACTAATATTATGCCATCATAAACAGTGCGCACAACACTCGATCTCGGCACTGCTGCGTGCCCACCCGGTCGCCGCCCGTCCGACCCTGCTGTATTTCTCCATCGCGCGCCGCGACACTTCCGCGAAAATGTCTGTACTGCACTCCGGCCGCGAATCGATCCAATACGGCTACGTGATTCCGTTTACCGGCCGGTTTTTCGCGTTTCAATCGTCAAACGACCGGAAACCGTTCGGCCGATCGTTTGATCTGAAAAATATAAATAAAATAATAAAATAAACCACTCGGCCGTCATGCAGAGATAGTTCGACGCGAACAGTGCGAAATGTGAACTGTACAAACAGTGGATTCCGTTTAGTGTACACCAAACCCGTTTGTCCACATCAAGCGGTTGGCCATATGAACCGAGATCAGTTCGAAAACACTAACATTTCTAATGTCGAAAAGTTCTTAGTCCGCACCACGTGAGCCGTGCATTGAAAAAAATGTTCAATTAATATATAAATAAAAACGCAAAATAATAACGAATACTATTTGCAAGTGCAATAACCATGAAAAACGTTAAAAGACATCGAGGCTCACCAGGGCGCCGCGGTGCACACTTTGGGAACCGCTGGTCTAAGACGTTTAGTGTGGATCTCGTTGACAAGCAGGCATACGCTTCAAGCTTATCAGACCGATTATTTTCGTTACCATCTTGCATGAAAAACTTCTGGAACAAATCAATGCATTCTTTGGCCTCCCTAGCTATAACTGGTGAATCACAAATTAGAATTCATATATAAATAGGCGTTCAAATCGATCGATCGCTGTGCCAAATACCGTTAATATCATTATGGTTTTCCATCATTTCACGTGTTAAACCGCAACGCGGGGATACGCACGTCACAATATCGTCGCTATTATTGTCACTGTCGTGATTACATTATTTCCTGGTAAGCTGCGGCTCTCGGTGCAAACACGGTTTTGTCGTTTGACGGAAAACTTATACACGGGACACGATTTCGCTCGGCCCGAGTGAAAACTTTAATCCGACAGAGTCACGAGGACGAAACAACCGCACGTAACTGACAAATGTACAAAACACGCATAATATATTGTTTTAACACAACTTGGGTAGGTACTGCGATAATAATATGTTACGTACGCACAATGTGTCCATTATTTTTGCGGTCGGCCCCGTCGGTCAAGTTAACACACGTGCGCGCTGAAGGAAAATACGTGTCAGCCGTTTCCGGAAGGACGAATATTTTATACGAAAATAAAATAGTTTTTTTTCAACGTATTTGGACCAATCATCATTTCCCTTCGAAATATAACCAGCTTAAAAGACAGCTCCTTGTTTTTTTATGCAGTATAGTTAATTCAATATAATACGCTTTTTTTTCGTAACAATTTCTAAAAGTTCTTCGTCAATTAGCAATAATACATTAAAAAAAAATAAGTTTATAACAATTTTATCATTTTTTTTTCCAAGGTTTTTAGTCATTCATTAAGATGAGCAGCTTGAGAAATATGTCCAATAACCTTCAAAGTTCAAGCACGTCAATATATTATCATTTCTCTGTGTATTAAAATCATTATAAATGCAACTGACAACGTTTTATCATATAACTTGAAAATCTTTACGAACGTTAATGACTCAAAATCAAATGTTGTTAATCTTATTTCGAATGTTTTTTTATGAACATTAATTCATTTTAAAAAATTACATTAATTTTCAACACTAAAATACTACACTACTGTATTCTAATAAAGGGTTTACCCCGTTTATTATACATTGACAAAATATATTTAGTTGAGGTGGTGTAGGTACAATAAATTGCTAGTTATATGTATGATGTACATCACAAATTAGTTAATATTTGCGAATACAATATAGGACAAAATCCTGATCCAAACGGTTTGCTAGTGCCCCAAACGCGTTACACACCTTTGAAAATGTATTGTGGCATCGGTCTACGTCTATTTGACGATACTTTGTTGGCTTTACGATCACCGACAGAGTCAAAAACGCCTACGCGTGTGTACTCGAAATGACTGCAGAGACAATGAAAGATAAATTAAACAGAATCTACTTGCACCACGGAACTGAAAATTTGCGAAAAAAAACGAAAAATGTTTCGTAGTATTATCTTCCGTACAGAATATAATGCGTTTCATACGCGTTTTCCCGTTGAAATTTCTCATTATCACTGTAAGAGGTGTTCGCAGGGGCAAATCTTAAGCACAGCTATTTTAATGACCTGAGTAGAGCAAGTGCACAGGGCAACAAACTTTTGACCGACCGCTTTTTTAAAAGTGTAAGTTTATTTGTGTTCAGTTATTCGATAATTTCTCGCAAATCATGTTTTCTGTTATTTGCCTATGATTAAATTAAATTTTGATTGATACTGTTCATTGATATAAAAATACGTATAGTAAAAATATTTTTCTTCTTTTGCTCGGGTTTCACCGAGTTCAATTGTTCCTTATTTCCACGTAACGACTGTTGTTTTAAGCTTTTTATACAATTCGTTCGCTAGGCGTATACGCGAGCCACAGTTGATTTCTCAACAAGCTTTAATTACATTTTCGGTGACCGCGACCCGCCATTGTCCACGCACTGAATATAATTTTCGAAAAGGTCGCGCGTGGAAAAAAAACGACATTACCCCGGTCCGCGTGTAAACAAAGGTCGAGAATACCGCTGCGGGGCTACACGTGTAACTGCTCACACTTATACGGCTCGACTCGGGTCGGTGCGTATTCGTTTTCGGTAGCCGCCGGAAAAGTGTGAAACGGTGATACGGTTTGAGTTCGGTACCTAATAGATGACTGATAGAACCGAAAGCCCCCTCGACACGAATCGATTTCGTTCGGTTCCATTCGGGTCCAGAGTTCACAAAAGCAATTGGTCGTTTACACAAGTACGGTTTAGTTTCGGTTCGGTCACGTTTTCGGCAAGGGAAAATATTATTTCATTTTTATTAATTTACATTGGCAATGCGTGATTCACTTGACAATTTGTCTTCGTGCTCCCTTAATTTCGGAAAAAGGATTTAAAATGCACCGAATTCCACCCGCTTGGTGAGGATAGGGTGTACCCAGTGAAGTCGATTACTCCTCTTTCGTTTTTTGATTCTTCTATAGATAAATAACATGGCAGCAATTTGTCTTTTCTCCGTAGTGATCATTGCGGGCAAAGTGATGATTCGCTCGTGAAATCAAACATTATACTAACCGAGTGCGCGTGAAGAGTTTTCCATTCGTTTTAGGCGCTATCGAACCGTATAAGTGTGAAACGAGCCTAACAAACATCACGTGGTGCGCATCGGGTACGCGCGGTCGTAACCCGGGTTACCGCGAATAACGCGCGTGCGGCAAACGGACCGGTGTGGAAGCGGCCGAGGACCATGACAAAATTCGATTGCGCAGGATACGACGAGCTGCTGCTGGAGGCGTGGGAACGGTGCACGGACGACCCGACGTTGCGCTCGTCCGCCGCGTACGGCTGCGTGCGCAAGTGGCTGGGCCGGCTGACGTCGGACGCGGGCCGCGGCCACGGCAAACTGGGCCGGCTCAAGCGGCTGGTGGCCGCGCTGCGGGCCGCGGCCGACGACGAGGTCAGTCTGGACGAGCTGCTGCGGCCGGACGATTGCGCGACCGTGGCCGACGACGCGTGCGACGACGACTGCGCGCCCCGGGTCGTGGTGGCCGCCGCGCTCGCGCCCAAGTGCAACCGCAAGCTGGTGGCCGCGCTCGAGGCCGGCGAGTGCATCCGGGACATGCGGCTGTTCTTCCGGGACGTGGCCGCGAACACGTGCGACGGCGGCGAGGTGCTGATGCGCGTCACCGGCGCCATGCTGGCCGAGTTCCGCGCGTCCATGGACTCGATGATCGGCAACCGCGTGATGCAGATCGGCATGGTGCTGGCCCGCGAGCAGGACGCCGTCAGGGACGCGTACGCCGCGCTCGAGTGCCGCACCCTGAACCGCGCGCAGCTGGCCCTGTTGCACATGCAGTACACGCTGCCCACGTTCGACTGGAACCGGTACGCGGTGGAGAAGGGCTACATGGCCAAGATGGTGGCCGCCACCGGGCAGGACCCGTCCCTGTGCGCGGTGCCCGGCGAGACCGAGTCGAACGACGCGCTCGCCAAGCGGCTCATGTACCAGCTCAACTGGCTGCGGTCCGAGGTGGAGCGGGCCACGTGCGTCAACAAGGGACTGAACGCGCAGCACGCGGCGGTCAACGCGGAGCTGTCCGCCGTCAACCAGGACATCGTGGACGCACAGTGCCTGATGACCAGCCGCCGGGAGCGGCTCACGTGCGAGCTGAAAGGGCTGCGCGAAAATTCCGCCGGACAGATGCAGGTGATGGACGAGCTGATGGAAACCATACAGATATCTATACACAGCGCCAAGAACAACTCTGTGGCCAGGGACGTCGCATAGCGCACGACAACTACGGTCGTAGCGTCCGATAAAATATGCGATTGTCACATAGTCGTCCAACTCGCCAGTGTTTGGTGTATAAATAAGTATGGATTTTTCGACCGTGTTTTCGCAATTTTTTCCCTCTGCCTCGCGTCTGCCCGAACACTTATTTCCGGTCCGAATAAGGACCCGCTTCAGCTTTTTTCCGGCTCGAATCCATCTTCTCGGGCGACAATAATTTATAGTAACCCCGATCAACATAAATTCGTCAGCATCGTATAAATATACGATTTATGTTGAATTACATGATTTTTACTTATTTTTTGGTAGCGCCGTTAAACGGTCCCGTGTCGTCGCTCCTCGTTTTCTTTAACAAACGTGATTATTTAGTATCATATAAAATTTAGTATTATATAAAAATAATATAGTCGTATAGATATGGCAATAACTAAAAATAATCAAATTATTCCAGAAGGTTGAAATCAGTGGCTTCTCGGTGTATCTTTTGCACCCACTGACCTTGTGTTTAGTTCGTTGCACCTAATTTGTTTAATTTTATTAAATACAATACAAGGTGGTTTATGATGGGGTATATTATACTGTCGATAAACAATTAAAAGCCTTACAAATATAGATAAAATTAAACTTAATAACAAAGGCAAAATGGACCATTCATTTATTAAAGTACAGAGATCTTACCGCAAGTATATTACTTTGATATTGAAATTTTTTTTTTTCCATAAAAAAAGGCCTTGTGTACCTTTGATATTCAGTTTACCTAAATGTTATCATGTAAGTCTTTTAAGTGTTAATCGAATTTATAATATACCACATATATATGTATAACAAACAAAACACAAGTTTCAGAAACTTAAAAAAAAATGAACAAATAAATTACATTAATAAGTATCAAAAAAAAGGGAAACCATGTTTAATTTCACGAATATAAACGACACACACTAGTTGATTTTTAATCTTTACGGTATTCCATAAACAAGCTATGTGCGTATGAAATAAAAAATCGACTTCAACTCAATATAATCATTTGAATGCGACGGTTTATCATTGATTTAAAATAATAAGTCCCCATTATGTAAAAAATATTTACAGCAAAGAACAAACACATATTTGAAACCATAAAATTTTACCTGCCGTTGTTCCAACTATATTAATCAAGCAACAGCCATGCACACGCAATTATCCATATTTAGGAAATTGCAGTCGGTGTCGCTTACTTTGGAGTGATTACAGTTTCAATAGTTTTTATAATTCTAATTTTTTTTTAACTTCATTATTTACAGCGTTGTGGCTTCAAATAAATCCTTTTTTTTTCTTTTTTTTTTTTAAAACTGTTTTAATCCTACAATCGGTCATAATCATTGACGCTGCAAATATATTACCTATATAATATATGACTCTAAACCCAGTGGCCTAATATATACAATAAATAATGTCTATAAATCTAATACTTAAACACACATAACCTACGTATAAATTATAATACAACAATATTAAAATATTCAAATGAAAATCGACGTGGTTGTATAACGTTTTTACGCGTGACGGGGTCGCATATCGACCAGAGATTTTGAATTTCAGAACATTTTTACAAAATACTAATAAAAATACAATAACAATAATAACATTTTAAAGTTTAATGTAAATACATGAAAAAATAAATAAGCGTGTACACAACTCGAGTCGGATGTACAGCTGTTCAACGGAGCGTAAATTTTTTGTATTTTTAATTAAACGTTACATTACGGTTTTGCGTTTTGGAATTTTTTTTTTTTTTTAAATCTAATATTGTAATTATTCATGTCGGACCGGCCATTTCAGGTTCGTACGCATAAGCACTATCCCGCTGCGCGAGCCGACCCGCGCGGGGGGTACTCGCGCGAGACATGCCCGCGTCGCGTCACTAACAATATATCATTCTGTCGACGGAATTATTATCAATGTGCGAACTGTACGCGTACAACGGGCGAACAACGATGACGATGATGATAGTAATAATAATTACAAGAAGTCGCAAAAAGCAACGGATCGAAGGTGAGTTGAACGGTAAAGTAACATAGAGAAACGCACACACACGGAGAGTGAGAGAGTGAGAGTGAGAGAACTCTTGTCGAAAGACGTACCTGTTTTCTACAAGGTACTCGCGCACGTACTTCCCATGATAAATTGTATTTTAGTCACAGACGCGTAGGTACGGATTTTTAATGGGACTGGTTCAACAATGTTAAACTATCTTTTAAATTATAAACATCGGTAAATATTGTATTTAAGAGTCAAACTCCTATTCCATTTCGTTCTCATCAATTGAGGGGGGAGGTATTTAAACCTCCTCCTTACCTACGTATATGCAAACGCTATAGGAAACGCTGACTGGTTCACTTCACGAAAAAGAAAAAAATCGAATTCGCTATCGATCCACACGCGCGATGGTCAGTCGAAAACGAAGATATTTTTGATTTTTTTAACTCGTGCCGGGAGCAACACTTCAATGATCGTGCGGGTGACTTTGGATTCAAGTAGCGTGTTCACGTGGTCGATGGGTATATTTTGAACGGGTGACAAGGGCGGTGCAAAACACCCGTCGTTCACGCTTCGCGACATGGTCTCGTGAGAAATGGTCCGGTTATTTGAATACCGTTGAAGCGCGATCGAAGAAAACTAATGCGATTCGTGATATCAAAACTTAATCGAATCGGATCTAGCTGATTACAGACGATGAAGTCGTTGAGGTATACCGATTTTCATTATTCCGAACAGCAACGCTGTTTGGATGTGATCCGGATAATATGCACGTCTCCCCGCCCAGGGCGCATTCTTGCAGGACTCACTCATTATTGCTTGTTTGTGTTCGACACGGACTTATTTCCTAATCAAATATTAAATTATTCCCCGGTTGAAATGCGACTTTATTGATACAGCTATCTAAGAAATTAATTCGAAACGTATACGATGGGCACACAATAAAAGTATCGTATTAAGTTAAAAGGTTATAACACAATTAACGAGCTTGTTATGTAACTCAATTAAAATTAACTGAACGTTTTAAATTGTTTCTCATTTCAAACTCGTACACGAGCCAGACTTTATACGTCTTACGTTCGAAATTGCGCGCAACGCTATGGTCGAAAACCCGTCCCTTTAGACGTGTAGCAATGGTGAGGGTGAGGACTGGTGTCGACTTATCAGGCATAATCACTGCAATACACTATGACACGTACAAATCGTTTGCATGTGTATCATAAATGTATTTATTATTTACTATTATTGAAGTCCAAGTGTCCTGCAGTGTACAACAAGGGTCTAAAATGAATAAGAAAAAGTCACAGGTAGTGACGTAAAAATGACTCGAATGATACGGCGGACTTACCTACGAGTGTCTCCGTTGAACCCGCGGCGTCCGCAGCATGAAAATAAAATAATAACGGGTTAGTCTCCACGGTCGGGTATAGAGACGGTTGGATGAGATTACCGTATTGGTTCTTTAAACTTTCTAACTCTCCGAGAGAAAGGGGTCGTACTGATCAATTTTTATTTCAAAGCTGGTGGACCATAGTAGTAGAATCAAATTTCTTAACAAGATAAGTTTAAATTTTAATGAAAAATGTCAAGTGTCGCCTATAAACAGCAGAAATTTCATCAAAATGTTTCGAAAATTATGAAATGTCTATTAAATGTAAGTATTTACTTTATATTATATAGTCTAGACCAGTGTTTCCCAACCTTATTCCCTCGCGGCACACTAATCCTAACCCATTTTTAGCCATGGCACACTTGTCACTGACATATATGTATACATATTTTTTTTTTTAGTAGGCTTTCATAATATTAATTATTAATACCAAAGTAGTTGTATATCAGTATATTACCAGCAAACAATTTAAAATTGTGTGTATATTTAGGATAGAAAAAATAATATTATTACAATTATCATAAATATTTAATATTTAATTTATCAAAATTGAAAAACAAGATACATTACAATGACATAAAAAATCTAGTCATAGTGAGAAATTTGGGACTGTTTTCCCTTTATTATGAGCTTCCTTTGTGGTCGAATGGTTGACAAGCATACCCTCATGTCGTCTTCCAAGTTCTTCAGTTGTGATAGATATTTAGTTTTACCAACATTTTAAACGTAATTTTTAACGTAAACGTTTATTAATAATCGTGAAACTTCGCGGCATACCTATAGAGGCCTCACGGCTAGGGTTGCCACCTTTGAAAGAAAGCAGCCCCGAAGACAGGCCGATAAGCAAAAAAAAAGGTCATCAGCTAGACGCTAGTATACCAGTATAATCTATAATCTATAGCTTAGTTGAAGAGTGAAATGATAAGTAATGAAATACAAACAAAAAAAATATTTATATAATCAGTAATCACATATTTTATTATTCAAAATTACAAATTATATTATAAAAATATGATTAAAAATCCAGAACAAGAAAAATTATTTAAATTTAAAATCATACTTAACATTATTTGTTGCACATTTCAATAATTTTTCTTGTTCAGGATTTTTTAAAAAGTACAAAAATTGTTATCTTATCTTTATCTCCGACCCGGAGAATAATTCTCTGAACCCGGAGCCCGTAGATTTATATGTAAACCCGGAGAGGTGGCACACTGGTTGGGAAACCCTGGTCTAGACTCTAGAGAGTATAGTCTCTAGCGGTTGACAACATATTTTATGGTGCCGAGTTCGTAACCCAATCTCAGGTATACGCTTAATTGCAATTTTGTTTTCCGGTTTTCAAAATTTTTGGAAAACCATTGTTAAATTTAAAAAATCACCTCCCCTCTTAGTACTAATTAAAAATAATTTCCTATTAAAATACTCCAATGATTATAATGTTCGGTGCAATAATTCTGCAAGAAATCGCGTACAAAGACCTAAAATAAAAAACACATAATGGTAAAACCAATACACATTACTCGCCTCATTCAGAATCTGAAATGAAAATCTCGTCGAATCGGTTATACCTAATTGAAGATTGTCGGAATCGCCAGACGGCCGAGTGTGTGTATTACAACCACGTACAGACTACGGTATTGGTATTTACACTTTGGCTCAAAAAATCTGAGCACGCGCATTACGTGTTATTACAATTTATAATAAATACCGCCTGCAACTGACTATATAAATAATTATAATACGCCGGAGTAAGCGCTTATGCGGGTAGACACGGCGACGCAACTATACGCACGCGAGTAGGCGCACTACGCGGAGGGTTCGACCTACATAACGATTAAAATATTAAATCCAATTTTCCGCTAGCAAATCAAAACACTATTATTAATGCTGTTACATACGTGTATTTACGTGTGAATAATGGGGCTCTAGAGCTATCAAATCCCGAGTACATGGCCCCGTGTATGCGTAGGTACAAAAACGATGACAAAATAGTATAATAACTATACTGTTTTATGGCACTCGAAAATAATATTTCATTTAGTTGGCCCTAAACCGCCTACTACATAATTATGATACTCGTATGTGCGTACACGTGTATATTCTAGTATTTATTACATTATATTTATGTATTTCATACTATAATATGCACTTATTTACGACCCGATCACATAAAAAGATCCCCTATTACCGTGGTACGGGGTGCTTGCGAACGAAAATAAATCACAATTTTTGTCAAATTAATTGTTTCCTGCGTAACTTTTTGAAATATATGCACTAGAGACGTATTGGGGCGGTTTGAAAAGAGAAAAACTTTTCTTAAGTACTTATAACGATCGATTTTTGAATAAAGTTTTTTTTCCCTCCGGTAGAATTACAAAAAGATTTGAAAAAAAAATTCCCGATGCATAAAAAAGTTATCTCTCTTCAATAATAATAATAATAATAATAAAGAAAAAAAAATCAGAAACGTAGCTCAATACGTCCATTTTATAGTTTGAAAAGTTCGGTGGAATATTTATTGTAGGTATTCCTTACGGTGCTTTGCTGCAGTTTCTTTAAATGAGCGTATAATATATGACATTGACATAAGCTAATTATAAATATTAAATCAAACACATGAGGATTGAAAAGAAGTTTTGCAGTGATTACGAGTACACAATTACCTTACCAAGTCCATGCGTACATGTCCATGTCTATACGTAGTATTTGAGTAATTTCACAGGAGGAAAAAAAATCTAAAACCTACGAGTACCGCTAAATTGTATAACAAACTTATACTCGTAGTTTTATTATTACATTTAGCAGAGTACTTTTCCCAGCTATACCGGCAGAATATAAACATATATATTACATTTGTGAGAATCGTGTTTTAAACACTTTTTCATATAACATTTTAGAGACGAGAAATATCGAGACTAAAATATCCGTTGTGACATTTTGTATTTGGTTATCAATAAACTGTTAATAAATATAATTAGTATAATTGTTTATATAATGATACATTTTATTACTGTTACAATGCATTATGATGTTTATTGTTATCGGTATAATTTTACTAGAGCGAAAAACTAAATTTCTAAGAGAACATTTTGATGCGTTGAATTCCCGTGGCGTTTAAATTTTCTCTCGTCTGCGTAAGTGCTGAATATACTTACGCCCAACAACTTAATTTCAAGTCAAACTTTTAACAAACAAAACATGATAGTGCTCACCGCAGTGTGCAATTTCTGATTGAGAACAAAAAACAAAAAAAAAAGGAACGATTGGTTTCATAATGAAATGTGGTGGACATTTTTTGTTTCCTCTTGAACAGTATATTACTCTGTTTGTCTTTTGGGTAAAAAAAAAAAGAAAAAAAGTTTAAAAACTGTCACGTGTGTATAATGTATAAATAATGTCTCTACAGATTGGAAATCGTACGCGTGGATAAAGCATTATATCCAGTATCGGGGTATGGTGTTCGTTCAATAAACACTCGAGAGAACGGTGCATAAATGACGAAGAAATGTACGGTCGAGTATAATATTATGTCTTTAATTTCTAATCGAAATTTCAATCGAATGTGGTATGTGCCGTTACGTTTTGGACGCGTACCACCTGCACCAACTTCCGTTGAGATGATAATAACGTAAGAATAAGTAAAACGGATGTATCTTTCAGTCGAATATTTGTTAGAAATCGTATAGATGTTAATAGTTTACGTGTTTACAACCAAACGTTCTCCACAGAAGAACATACGACAAACTGTTCGTAACCGAAATTCTCGGAATTTTTTATTTTTGATACTATGCTGATAAAGAATAAGAACTGGAAAAATCATAACTATAAAAATTGCAATATTTGATAGATTTCGTGCCAAAGGTTCCTTAGCAACGGTTCAAAATTTAATTTAAATAATTATTCTAAGCATAGTACCTGTACAAAACCGGTGGGTTACGCTGAAGCAACTATGTATTATTTAAGCGAGTGAAAAAAAATGACCGTGATTCATTTGGACTCTTAAAAAATGGGTGATTTCCATTTTGACGTGACCGAATACGAGGAGATTTCCATGCTCTTTCAAATAAATGACTCGTCTATTCAAATTAATACGAAAATTGCTTCTAAGTACTGTGTAGAAACTTATAAATTAGTTAAACGTATCATTTTTTTTTTTTTTTATATTTCAAAATTCAATATATAATACCTTATTGCATTATTCAATCCAAAACACGGGGCGAGCGAGTGCTTGTAATCACCCGGTACGAGCGTATTTTTCTTTTATCTTATACACAAAACACGGAATTGCATACAAATCGTTTCCGGTGCGTTGATGGAATGAAGAGGTAAGTCGTACGATTATTTTTTCACCTGCTGGCTGCTGCAGGCCATTGTTTCGTCCTGTAATTGTTCTGCGTACGAAGTGCGTGCCACCGGGACATGTGTGGCGGCATGGGCATTGATGATTTTGAGCGAACGAAAATAATTATGGTAATTACTTCACAGATGTCTTCGCCCATAATATTGCAGCGAGAAAAAATAAAAGAGACTGAATTAAGCATGATTTTCCTAACCTAACCGAATACTGCTGCTGTTTGAAACAAAAACGGAATACTAATGGTCGGCAATCTGACTTGAACTGAGTTATTTTTCCAACCGATATAAAAAACCGGTGTTACAAAAATGAACGAAATATTTTCCAACTGCAACTACCAAACTATTTTTATCATAATATTTTCAATAATTTCAACAATTGAAGTACAATCTTACTCAATCGTAGTGCATTTCATTTATTTCCAAAAACTATATTATGACACTGCTATGTACTCGTATAATATGAAATTTAAATTTTTCGACAACCGATAAATATTGCAAAATTATCCTAGTGTACCCACATAACAAAAATGAAGAAAAAAAAAATCTTTTTAACGTTTTATTCTATCAATATATCGTATTTTAGTATTGAGAAATACTAGCTAAGAGAAAATATATAAAGCACAGGGAAAGAACATTTTGTATTTGTTTTATTCTGTTACTATCGTTAGCGAAATCACACCTCATTGTAACAAATCAGAAATTCCGATCGATATATTATAATGATATACTGTTTGTGGTTATGCAGTTCCGATTTTTCCAGGGTAAACGCATATTATCATTGTTCGGTACAGCCATTAATATAAGGATCAACGAATTCTATATAACCAATGGCGTAGCCCATCAAACTCAACAAGGTAATGCATGATAATTACACTCGTTCGGTAAAAATATGTTGTATTCTCCAAGAAATATTGAATTATGAAACTTATACACTTTTGAAAGTACGATATTAAAATGGTCTCCATTATAATTGTAATTTTGTCAAAGGAAAATTTTAATTTAAATATTTACGTATATAATCGTTTTAGTCAATAGTTTCGTATAAAATTTGTATTAAACTTTTTCCATTAACTATAACGACCGTCCACACCAGCCACGCGCATTTCCGAAATACCCCGTTATTGTTATCGGGTCAGGGTTTCCAAACGATGGTAGGTCGCGACTCAAATATGGATCGCGAGTTTCTGCACGAAATACGAATTTGTTGGTAGTTAGATAACGAAGGACTAATAATTAGTAAATCTGTATACATAAAGGAAGAAGTCCTGACTTACTGATTCATAACCTACGGACAGCCTAAACTATGACAGCTAGCGACTTGACATTTTCCGGATATGTTTGCGTCGTAGTCTAGGAGTGCAATAAGAAAGAATTTTGAAAAATTTTGTTTTTAAAGGGTTGAAATGGTAAAGAAAAACAAAAAACAAATATCCATAATTTTAATACGCCCGTTCTGGTAACCACCTGGCTTATGATATAGCTAACCAGCTAGGTTTCGAACAAATTTCGAAGCCCGACCGGACCAACAGATTCGTCGTGTATACAATCACTGTTACACTAGGGAGGTTCTTATTTTTCGCTTGTGATTTTTTTCAGGTTACCCCCCCCCCCTAAAAAGGTTCGATTACTAAAAAAAAAACGCTACAAAAAAAGTTTCAGGCAAATTCATTAATTTTAACCTGTGCCACAACAGCTCTAAAGTTACAAAAATAGAAAATTTTCAATATTATCAATTTTTTAAATTTATTTTAATATCACTCCAGAAAAAAAAAACTTACAAAAAATTTGTTAAAATATAAATGATAGAACACTACATTGTCTACAAGTTGTTTCGTATATAATATTTTGCAAATACATTATTTTTTCAAATACAAGGTAAAAACAAGAATAATCTTAAACATTTTAATAATTAAGGCAACTAATAATTATTCATAATAACAATTTACAATTATAATAACATTGTGACCTAATTATTTTATCTGTAATATATTTTTATTATAAATGATAAAACCAAATTATTGTGATAGTGCGGTAAGTGTTTCTTTTTTGTGGTCAGGATATTTTTTGTGGTAACCAGTGTTAACAGTGTTACACGACGTTCTAACCTGCCACAGGCGCAATGCTACCGATGGGCGCGACAACACAACAGTGTAACGCGGGTAGGTATTATTATGTTTACTATTATTATTATTATTATTATCATGTAGTCCGTGAACACGTGACATTGAGAATCGTACGCGCTCAACGCAGACGGAAGAAACATGATAGCCGGATGGCGGTGACCAATATTTCCGTGAATTTCCGTCAGTCACGGTCGATGAACGGGCGAAATTCCACCATCGGAAGGGACGGTCTCCGTCGCCGCGCAGTGGCACGTCACACGCAGCGGATACGCGTCATCGATTCCGCGCGCGATGCAACCGGCCGTATTGCATATTGCAACGTTATAATCTACACGTTTTAGCGCTTCGAAATCTGCATAACACGCCGCGTGTGCCGCGCGGAAATCGAATTCGAGTTTGAACCTTTTGGGCTGAAGTCGACGCGTCACAATACTCGGGCACAGCTGAAGTGACGACTGACGAGTTAATTATAAATACGATTAGATATAGCCATGGGCGCCCGTGGATTCATTTGCACAGGGGAGAGGAGGACATTGACTGGAACCAAGTTTCCAAACACGAGTTAAAAGACTTGATGAGTAGATAGCCTAACCTATGCATACGAGTTCAAGACCCGTTAAAAGTGTTGTTGAAGTATGAGAGGGTTAATCAATAGTTTATTTTCTATTAATATTATATTTGAACAATCGTAAATTAATCTTAAAAAACAACTGTACATTGCTTAGAGCAAATGTGTCGATAAATTATTATTAAATAAATTTAATTTCTTCAGAGTTTCCGATTAACACTAATCACGTATAGTCCATCCAGCTTCTCTTCACTCATCGTTGATCTTAGCCATGACTTAACTCTACGTAACGTAATGTTAAGGTTATTAAAATACAATTTTTAACTTCAGGAAGGAAATCAAATTACTTTATGAATAAGGTCCTGCATTATGTAATCTATTTTTTAAAATGCGTGCGTCAAAGCTCAAAAAAAAACAATTTTCTGGTGGGTCCTTATATTATCAAGGGTCAGGACATGTACCCCTCTTTCCCCCTCACCAACGATCGCCCATGGATATAGCACAATAGTATACAGCCTGTAGGTGCGCGTGTGTTAGTGTCTTAGGGAAGACGTGTGTAAAACCGAGGAAAAACTTTTTACTTCTGATCAACATCATGCTCACGTATCGCCGGTGATCACTAGAAGTAATATGTATTTCCTTTTTATTGTTTTCATAATGCAACTGTCGACGTTCGAGTAGAGTACTCGGGAGAGGACGGTGGCGCAGAGATCGGCTCATCTCGATAACGACCAATGAGTACGGCGTAACTTACATATAGATCGAAAGTTTGAATTCAACGCGTGTACTATTATACCCATCGTGATGTTATGTGTATATAGTTATTGAATCATGTAATTGACACTGCAGCTGGACGGTTACTTTTTACCGACACATTATTCGTGCCACGTGTCTGTCCGCGAACGATAAAACGGCACGCGCCAGGCGTTAACCGCGTGTACGATGATTACTTCTAGACAAACGAAACGATTTAACCGTCATTACCTCCGTGTACGGCTGATATCCTTTCATTTTACGAGCTGCAGTAGACATTTTTCTCCCGGTCCGATCGTGCGTGTACCACGCGCGAGGTCCTCAGACGTTATCAGTACTGTTATCACTTGTATTATCACAATATCAGTATGCGTTCGTGTTTCTCCACCCCTCACCCACCAATCAATCAACCCCCTCATATATTATTCAACGAGGAGAGCGAGTCGACCGTACGCCGTCGCACACAGCGTTCCGAGGGGTGTGTACGAAGGGTGATCGCTTGTGCTCTATCGTCGTGGACGCAGCCGGCGTGTACCTCGCAAAGATATTGTAAACTATATATATATATATGTATATTACATAAGCACACGCACGCACGTCACCCACCCGTACACACGTACACGTACGAGGTTTCAACTGAATCCTGCGAGTTCCGCGACAGTACATCGAAAACGCATTAGACTACGCGGGTCCCGTACGAAGCCCGAGCATTTTCGTAGTTGAAAACTATGCTATTTCCAATTTTTCATCTTTTTATTCTTTTCTCATCCCTATACTGAACGCGAGTGTGTGCGTGTGTGTGTGTGTATAAAAACACGCAGACGTATATTTATTTGTCGTAAAAAAAATGTGCTGTAATAAATATGATATATATTTTTCTTAAATTATTTTCGGGCCCACATTTTCTAGGCGTGTTCGCGATCGATCCGTTGCCTCGCCGCCGCTCAAATCACTCGCACTACAAACACAGCATATTTTTATTATAATTATTATTTTTATCGTTTTAAACACGTATTCGCGAAATTTATAAAAAAAATTATCTTATGAAACGGCTCGTTAATCATTATAACCGGTTAATATTGTGTATATTGTCGCACTGTTCCTTAAATATTGTAATCATTTCACAGTTATGTGAGTAACTCCGGTTGATATTCTTAAAAGTTAAAAATCTATTACGATTTATTTTGTTCTGAATCGCGATCTAATTTAATTTGGAATATTTTGCGTTCACGTTTTGTATTTATGTTGATATTTTTAACACCTACACCCGTTGCAGTACAATATGTGCTCCTGTAGAACAGATTCATTTGAATTATGGTTTTGAGGGTAATTTCAAACGTTACGCACATCGTTATTTTCTATGTCATTAATGTTTTAACGCGTTTGACAATTAAAAAATTCGGCGTACTTTCCGAAGTTAAGTATAATTATTTGTTGTTGATTCCAGTGTACACAATATTTACTGGGAAAATTGTACACAGCTCACAGAGAACGACGTTGTTTTGGCATCGCGGCTTAGTACAAGTTCCGATACATGAATTTCGCAAAATGTCAAGAACTGTAGTATATTGTATATTTTATAGATGAGGTACTAGGCTCTTAAGATCTTCACGAATCATGCACCGCAAACCAGTCCAGAAACAAATGCAAATTTCTTCAGAGCGAGGAATGCGTTTTTATTAGGTAGTCAATATGAAAGTTAAAAATAATATGTATTTGAAATCTATGTTTTAAATTTTAATTATTATTACACTTATAAACTATAGTAGGTACTTATAAAAAAACAGTTATCGGTTAGAATTTTTTTATCGAAATAAAATTATCTTGTGTTACTAAGGACTTAAAGATGACCGATCGCACCTATAGGTACTACCTGGTAACCCGATAGAACTCTCATTAGAAAGATATCGATAGGTACGTCCGAAAATGCGATGTCTGGTCGATAAAATCATATCAAATCGACAAACACATTCCGACGTTATAAATCATAACTTACTCATGAGCATATACTTAAGTTTGCGAATAATACAAAGCACACAATTATAATAACAATACGCAATACCTGTTCCATATGCACTGTTGCTGGGGCACTAAATTGTGTGTTTCAAATGTTTCGACGAACAATATGGCTTCGAGTGTAAATAAGAACTCCTGACTTGATTGCTGTAAAAATGTATAAACAGAATTCCTGACGATATAACTACGTTATTATAATACAAAGTCGAAGAACGTGTATTTTTCAATGTATACCTACGGGTACACAAAGAGTTCCTCTCTCGCCGAAAATGACCTCAGCAAAAAAATATTTTTGATTGTTAAACTTTGTTAGCAAGTCTTGTTATTTTTCATTTTTTTTTCATTTATATTCATTTTAAACGAATATAATATATACTACCTACGTATATAGCATAGTGTGTACCATATACTTTTTCAGTTTTGAAAATAAACTTACAAAGCCTTGAAAGTACACCGCGCTCGATTATTGTGATTATTATAATTTTATATTTTAAGCGCAGTCATTCAACTTGTGCTTATTCGTCATATTAAATAAAATAAAATTAAACGTTTTTAAATAAAAATACATATAATATTATATTCGTAGAATTATGTACTCGCTTTGACTCTCTGACGTATGTTGTTACTTTGTAAAATGTTCACAGCGTATTTCTCATTAACTCAATTCGTACATTTACTTTTTATCAACAAATTTTCGCGAATCGTTGTCGGTTTGTTGGGGAACGTCATACCGACTCACCTACTCACCAAGTCGCCTAGTCCATGTATAATTTTCTTTGCCGTCTTAAGTGTTCAATATAATAATTAAAGTACTGATTAATAAAAAACTAAAGAAAATCACTAAAAAAAAGCAATAAAGCTGTTAAATCTTCCAAAAAAGCTTAAATAAAACATTAAAAATATTTTTAAAACAAAAAAAGTGTTTATATTATTTATAAGTTCATTAAATTATTTAAAAAAAAAAACTAAACTGTAATTCTGTCATCTTTTCGATCTATTGTAACTATGTGCACGATTGCGTACGAGACATAATACTATTTTTCCCAGGTCTTCAAAAAGTATGCTCATATATAATAGTAATATTAATTTAAATACATATAAGGCTATTCGATTAGTGTGTAAAGTATAATATAATTGCCTGAGGTCTTATGAGAATACTTTTTTTTTGAATCAAACTGCATTTTAGATAAAAAAAAAAAAGAAGGCCTTTAGCGATAATATCTCTTTATCTTGATCGATCCGCTACCTTTAAGTCTCATTTGGATTAGGAATATCACCATTTTATACATATTTAAGTATGTGACATGTATACGATAACCTAGTATCGATCCGGATCAGTTATTTGTTTTATAAATAAACTTAATTTAATAAATATGAAAATTAGAGTTTTTAAATTAAATTAAAGAACAAAATTAATAAAAACACTTTTTAAAATGGTACTTATAAAACGTATGAAACTGTATTATTAAGATATTTGATTCTACTACTGTATCACTTATCTTTAAAAATTAAAACTGATGCTCCCGACCTCTGCCACTCACAATCGATGTTTTCAAGACCAATGGTACATTAGTTTTAAGTTAAAACGATGAACACAGCAATGAACCCATCCGTGTATCTCGTTCGACCGTGAAGTCTCACCCAACCAAGGCCCTTTTTATTATTATTAGTTAACTATTTACGATGCTACTGCAGTAAGTAAAATTTGTTACTAATTGAATTTATGACGTCGTACGTCATCGATGGATGAATGAACCCATCGTTGTAAACGTCACTTAATTAGATTGTAATAATAATTCTCAACATTTTTGATTAGAATTACAGTTTAGAAGATAATATATTTAATTACATACGAATTGTTGTGAAATCTATTACGAAGCAAGTACATAGTATTTGTTTTATTTTTAAGTAATAATTCCTATAAGAGTAAAATGAGATATTCTATAAACATTCCTTAATATTATGGACTGAAAAGCTTAAATCAGTGTGGAGTTATGATAGGTTGGGGAAATGCTAATAGTATGGATAACTCAACATTTTAATACCATTAGATCGATTTTTTTTTTTTTTTATTCTGTAATTGAGAATTTTTATTTCTTACAATAAATTCGGATCCAGAAAAGATTATTGAAATAGTTATTTTCTCAGAGATGCAAGAGATTGCACTTCACCCTTCTCCCTCCCCGTCCCAGACAGGCATAGTAGGACGTAGGTATATTGTTGGTTTCGATTTATAGAACATTAAATGGTCCGAAAATACTTCACACTGACGTGGTTACGATATTTCTGTGTTTAACGAGTATGATTCCAATTTCCAGCTAATAAGATTTCATGATGAACTACTGTTTTTATATTAATTATTCCATTTCATTCTGTGATCATATGTCAATTGGCTTTTAAATTTTTTTTTTTTTTGACAATGTCATATCGACCATAATATCTTTTTTGCTATAAATACGAGCACACGGCCAAATAAATGAACAAATTATTCTTACCGCGTTCAGTAGGTAGAGCAACTAATAATATAAGCATACCATGACGTGTAATACCATCGGAAACTATGTCACAGTTGGCAGAGACACGGGACGCTTGGAACTTGTGCTCAACCTCCAATTTAGATGCATAGTTTAGCGTAGTTTCACAATGAAATATCCGTGTCGTATGCTATTACGCATACGATTTATCAAAGTTACACTGTTGTGGTACGACGGCATAATTGTTCTAAAACGAAAACGCATCATTTTTTCCCTCCCTCGAGAACACAAACGACATCACTAAGTTCAACCGCACGTACAAGGCGAACATATTTTGTTACGTAATAATAAGACGATAACATTACGATGTACGATGAGCGATAATACATTTAGGACTTTATACTGATTCGGTGTAGATAATATTAGCCCCAGATAAAATGACGTGTGTTAGTTTATGCAAAAATGTGCCCTCCGAGTTCACGGAAATCCGTGCAGCACTTCCAATAACCGTTGAAAATAATAAAAAAGTGTTTTGTGCGAAATCCACGCCAAAACGTGCGATAATTATAATAATTTAGGCATTTACTGCCTGATTTCTGTTAAAATGAACATTCACAGCTATTTACATTGTTTCGCTATAAAGTGAACACTTTTTTTTCTTTTTTATAAAAACCGTACGTCTCTACTGTCAATTTTTGCCATGCAACTGCCTATATATTAAAACGTCTGAATACTTTAGCGGATAGGAGACGGTAATTTGTGTCATGAGCGCGTATCACACGCTTGACGTACAGTTTAAAATCGTACAAGTATTGTACTTCCAACCAAAAATATTGTCTACACTGATTCGGAATACATTTCTCAACATCTTTATCGGGAGCTCACTATGTCTGTATAACGGTTCATAAGCGATCATGCTGTTTAGATGAAAACAGAAAATAATCGCTACTGATGGATATGTATCATATTCAATTTAAACAAATAAAACGGAAAATAAACTATTTTTCCGTCTGGAACTGTGGGTTAGGTTATATTATAATTTATACGGATATTATTGAATATATTCACCGGGCGATAAAGCTACGGCGTCTGACTGTTTCGTTTTTTTTTTTTTTGTAGTTTATCGCATTTGACGAGGATAATTTTGCACGACAAAAATACATTTACCGACAGTCAATATTGTTTATCGCACGCAAATACTTCGACACAGTATGAACTAATCAAATGTTTTTAATACTATATATATATATTTTAATACTTTATTACAGTTAATAATATTTGCAAATATTGACTGCG